>LR738710.1:173516106-173643139 GCA_902687465.1 Secale cereale
CTGTTGTTGCTGTTGTTGTTGCTGCTGCTGTTGCTGCTGCTGTTGCTTCTGTTGCTGCTGCTGTTGCTGCTGCTGCTGTTGCTGTTGCTGTTATTGCTGTTGTTGCTGTTGTTGTTGTTGTTGTTGTTGTTGTTGTTGTTGTTGTTGTTGTTGTTGTTGTTGTTTTTGTTGTTGTTGTTCTGGACAAGAAGTTGCATCAAAGTGTTCTGCTGCTGGATCAGCTGAGTGAGCTCAAGGGGAAAGTGAAATCCGGGCTCACGTCTCGGAGGCACCTGATGGGTTCAGAGGGAAGAGATTAGAATAGAATGAGGTCTGGGGAGGGAATTCACTACCCATATGCACATGAGACAAACACAATCATATCACATCAATCAATTTCAAGCAAGGGCATACAAAAGATCTAATCTAACGTTACAAAAGTGCTCGGTCTTCTACTATATGGGAAAAAACTACTATTCATATGGTGGTCTTCTAGAAATTTTGATCGGTGGAAGATTCCATGATATCTGCTCTAGCTTCGTCTTCATAGTCATCATCACTATCATCAGGGTCTGAGTCGGTGTCGTCAATGATGATATAATCCTCAGAACGAATCTCCTTGGGTTCATCTTCTTCTCCTCCTGGCGCGGGATCTCCCATGAATACTCCTAGCTTCCTTGTCAGGTCGTCATTCTTCTCCACAAGTATTGCGATTTCCTCCTCATATCCTGTGATGCCCGAAGACCAACGTCCCAGAAGATTCCAGAAGATTCCAGATGTTCCGGGTTCTCCCGTGTGTGTCATTGTGCTTGTGTTATTTATTTTTGCATTGCATCATGTCATCATGCCATCATGTCATATTTATTTTGCATCTCAACCTAAATAAATCGTGTGGACCTTCGGTCCATTTAAATCGAGGGAAGTGTGACTTCTCTTTAAAACATATCCTCCTAGTATTATGGAGCTATTATTAAATTATTCCATTGCTTAGGAATCACCAACACACACTTGTATATCTTCCCTATTTTGTTGGAACCATTTTTGTGGGGTTGGTAACATTCCATAAAGCCTTACAAAAATGTTCCATCATTTATTTCTTCTTCATGGCCTCCTTTCTTATTTTTTTTGGACTCTCTCTATTTACTTATTTCTGCTAAGAAATATATGGAGAGGAGCTTCAGCCAACCGCCCCGGCCCATTCTTTCCTTTGGCCCAAGGCCAAGCCGCGCCGGCCCAACTCCCTCCACCAGCCCAGGCCGACGCCAGGCCTCCCTGGCCCAGCTGCTAGGCCTCCAGCCCACCTCCCCGTAACCCTAGCGACCTCACCCTCTCCCCTCGCTCGTCCCCCTCGCGCCGCAACCCCCATCTCCCTCTGTCGCCTGAGCCCTCTTCCCTCGATCTCCCTCGCGACCCCGCTCCCTTTCCCCGATTCCCAAGGCCGCAGCTCCCGTGCTCCTCGCCAGGTCGCCCGCAGGCCCCGAGCGCCGCGCCTCACTCCGGTCCTCCAGCAAGGCCCGCGCATGGCTGCCTCCGCGCCAGCGACGACCAGGGCGCCGGCCGCCCGTCCTCAGGCCCCAAGCCCAGCGCCGCAGTGCGCCCTCCGTCTCCAGGGTCGCCGCCCCTGCTGCCTCCATCCCGCGCGCCAGAAGCCGCCCTCCGTCTCCTCGCGCGGAGCCGCGCCCGTGCCCTCCATCGATAGCAGCAGCCGCACCGCTCGTCCCTTCCGCCGTCGCCATCTGCCCCTCGAGCGCCCCGCATCGCCAAGGCTGCAGTCGGCCGCGTCCGCACCCTCCTCCAGCAAGGCCTCTCCAGCGCAGGCGCAACCCCTATCTCTCCTCCAGCAAGGCCGGCCAGAGCCTCTCCTCCATCTTCCACCGCGCCCGGTCGACCTCCCCGAGCACCTCCTCCTACCCGTCGGTCGGGGGCCTCTTCCTCGCCGGCCCGAGCGCCGCTGCCTTCGCCTCGTGTGGTCATGACGCTGCTGCCTTGCCTCCTTGCTGCCGCTTTTGTTGCCTTGTTGTTGCGTTTGGTACCAAGACAGGCAAGCTCATCTCCGGATCGAGACCGACGCCAAGTACACCTTAGAGTCGCCGACGACCTTCAAGTTCGACTACCGGTTGTGCCAAGTTCAACTGCACCGTGTGTACGACTACATGGAATCGCCAAGTACCACGATGACAAGTACCCCTTCGGAGAAGTGAACGACTACGAACAGGAACAACTACACGGCGATACGTCAAGTACCACTACGTCCGATGCCGCGACAAGTACCCCTACCGATGATTGTGTACCACTACTTCCTCGACGAATGGACTACTTCCTCTACGATACGAGAACGACGACACAAGACGACGCGACAAGTACCTCTTCGGAAACGGAAACGCCAACGAGTACCACTACCGTCGCCCCGTGTACAACTACGAACGGAACAACTACTTCCTCTATGACACGTGAACGACTTCTTCCTCTACGTCCCTCGATGACTCGAACCGCCCCGTGAACGTTCGTTCCGAAGGTATAACCCCGAGTCGACCCCGTGGATGATCGCTTGTGAATGTGTGTTATATGAAATGTTTCCCTTGTGTGCACCGTGCCCGTATCATCTTTTGCCGTGCTCTTCGGTTGCCTCGTCGCCGACCCGTGGGAACCCGGTGACGGGATCACCCCACCTTTCATCTTGTTCCGCTCGACACGCCATCTTTTCTTTTGCACTGGTCTCTCAACGAGTTATCGGAACCGAGTTGTTGCCGTTGCATCATTTTCGGATCGTTGCCGTGGCACCCTTTCCTTCCACCACGATGACAATACTTCATATCTTCTTCTTGTTCACTTTTAATAAAAATTGCATTAAACTTGATCATGTCATCCGCATCATGTTAACAACATTATATGTTTAATTGTTGTTGCTTTAATAATTGCTAAACATGCTCATGGGGTTTTTCCCGGAATTTGTTGTTGTTATTTCCGGCCCCATTTAAAATGCCTAAATAGTGTAGTTTTATTATGCTTCACCTCTTGCCATGTTAAAAACATTTAATCTTGTCTTGTAAATAAACGAGAGTCAACTAAATAAATAAAATGTGGGGTTTCGTCAATATGCAACTCGTTGCATATTGAGCTCCACTTAACTTGTAGTTTTGTTTGTGCACTTTGCCATGCCATGCATAATTAAACCGGACATGCATCATACTTGGATGTGCATTGTATGCCATGTTTATGCTTGTGTGTTTACCGTGTTGTTTGCTTCTTTCCGGTTGCTTCTCTTGCTAGCTTCGGTTTCGTTTCGGAGTTGTGAGGATTCGCTCGACTGTGTTGCTCCGTCTACTTCATGGACTTGTTCTTCTCCCTTGTGGAATCCGAGGCAAGATGATCATACCCTTGGATACCTTTACTACCATTGCCATGCTTAGTTGTCTCGATGCTATCGTTACATGTCGCGCTACCCATCTTTTATGTCAGCCTCTCCTTGTTGCCATGAAACCTCTAACCTTGACACCTTCCTAGCAAAACCACTGTTTGGCTATGTTACCCGCTTGCTCAGCCCCTCTTATAGCGTTGTTAGTTGCAGGTGAAGATGAAGATCGTTCCAGGAGGGAACTTGTTGTTGTTATATCATAATATATATAAATATTATTAACACACCTATATACTGGGCATGGGTGGAAGGCTTGGCCTTTTGCTCGGTGTTTTGTTCCACTCATGCCACCTTAGGCGCTGATAAACCGGCATTATGTTCCTTGATTTTGCGTTCCTTACACGATGGGTGGATGGGGACCCCTTGACAGTTCGACTTTGAATAAAACTCCTCCGGCAAGGCCCAACATTGGTTTTAATTTGCCTCATAATAACAACTTAATTAATGAATTAAATTGCATAGGGGGTCGCGTCCCCGGGTTCTTAATTCTACATAGCAGGGGGGCCAGTGCTGATGGTGTTGGTCCCAAACGGGGGTTCTGCGGGGTCACCGCGAGGAAACTCGAGGATTGATATAAACCTGTAGAATCGCCCATCCGGACGTGGCCTGAGACGAGATACGCGCGGCTACTATCAGGGTGTCGGCACACCGGGAGGTCTTGCTGGACTTGTTTTACCATTGTCGAAATGTCTTGTGCACCGGGATGCCGAGCCTGATCGGTTGTCCCTAAGATAAGGGGTGATGATATTATATTTATCACTTCAGCTAATCGTGAGAGCTTCTGATGGGCTAAGTTGGGACACCCCTGCAGGGTTATGATCTATCGAAAGCCGTGCCCGCGGTTATGTGGCAGATTGGAATTTGTTAATGTCCGGTTGTAGAAAACTTGACAGAAGATCCGAAGTAAAACACACCACTGTGTGAGTAACCGTGACTGTCTCTTTTCACTTTGAGAAGAGAACACGGTGGGGTTATGTTTGATTCGTATGTAGTTCAGGATCTTTAGCGATCACTACTAGTTTGCGACCGTTTGCGTAGATGCTCATCTTATTATGGTACTCGTAAGTTAGCCACCATATTATGCTTAGCCGCTGCTGCAACTTCACCACTTTACCTCTTCCTACCCATAAAGCTTTGCTAGTCTTGATACCCATGGTTATGGGATTGCTGAGTCCTCGTGGCTCACAGATACTACAACACCAGATGCACGTTCAGCCGAGAATGATGCCGGAGCTGGTTCAAGTACTACACTGGGAGCTCGTTGAATAGAGTGGCCGTATGCTTGTGACGTTTTCGACGATCAGTAATGGTTTCTACTAGGGGCGATTCTGACCTGTGGCTTTATGTTGTTTTTGGTATCTTTCTTTTGGATCTTCGCCCGTAGTCGGGTTGTGATGTTTTGAATGATGTTTTGCTTATGTAATGTATTGTGTGAAGTTGCGAGTGTAAGCCAACTATCTCCTTCTGCAATTTAATCCCTCTTTTACATGAGTCGTGCAAAGATACCAAACTTGAGATCATTCCAGAATGGGCTTATACCTTTAAGTCGTGCCTCGACACGTAGGAGGTATAGTCCCATCCTGGGCATTACAAGTTGGTATCAGAGCCTTCTCCGACCTAGAAGCCCCCACTGATTGATCGAATCGTTGACGGTTGAGTCTAGGCACACACTTGAAAATATTTTGAGTCTATATATATATATATATATATATATCGGAGAGTAGGAATTCTTTTGCTCCTCATCCCTTTTCACTCTGGTGAGGACTCCTGACGATTACTCTTGCCCCTTCTACTCTCAAAAATTGCACAAATTTTTTTTAGGATCTCGTGAGTATTGTTTGGATTGTTTCGATGTCTTTGTGACGAGAACATTGTTCTGGATGCCTCCTGTCATTTAGGGGTTGTGGCAGTGTCCCGGGGAGTTGAGCTCCGAGGTGTTGTCGTCACAAATATATCGCATCAGTTCTGGAATACTTAAGACGGCCGACATCAAAAACTCTCCTATGCGGTTAGTGGCAAGATAACCCCGACATCACCCAGTACTGGGGAGGTAGTTCGGGAGTATTGCCATAGCTTGTATAGTGGATGCGTTTCGAAGGTCCGAGGTAAACGGTTTCCGAGAAAGACTGGTTATGTGTTGAAGGATGGATACAGCTGGATGTAGGATTAGAGTTGATTGCGCGGTGCTTCCCCTGTATCCCGAACACCTGATTGCATAACTGGAAACTTTCGGAAATTAATAGGTGGGTTCATCTAGTAGTTCTAGGCATTCTTCCAACGAATGCACGATATGAAGTTCGGGGTTCTACATTGAGTAAAGTGGTTTTATGGGCTTGTTCCGATCGGGAGTTGCATCTTATAGGGTCCTTGGCTATGCTGATCCGGGGATTGCAAAATCCTTTTGTAACACGTTCCATGAGCTTTCAGCACGAATATGTGGGACGAAGCTTCTATCTTGTATTTCTTCTATTTGCGCCTTGTTGCTTTTATTTATCTTTTGTTCTCCCAAGTGGCTTCTCGTCAAGCTAATGTACCTACGGAATTCATTCGTTCAATTCTCTGTTCGGATAGATATGTTGCAACATAATCTTCTTCATAAATATATCTATCCTTTGTGTTTGTTTTGGTTCTGGTATTCGAGTTGCTTCGATGTCAAATGTTGATTCCATACCTTTCATAATCGGTGTTCTCATATTTCTATGGGAGTGCTAATTCTTCTTGACCATCGAGATCTTCATGTTAATCCTTTTTCAACCGGTGTGCCTTCTCTTCAAGTTATTCCTTACGGACATCGTTGAGAAATCTGACGATTTGTCTGTTTCAATCATCTCAAGTTGTCTTTGTTTTCCCCACCCTCCCTCCCTTTTATTTGGAGCCAGAGTCCCTAATGAAGTATCCATTTTTATTCATGTGATATTTCTTCATTCTTTTCCTTCAATGTTCTTATCCGGTGATTTATCGTTAAGATGCTCAAGAGCTTCAAGTTCAGCATTCTTTTGTTCTCAAATTCTGACGGTGGATGTAATTCAAGATTCGGTGTTGATCTTATCCTTTTCCTCTTTTCACAATGCTTTCTTATTCCGGTGCACCAATTAATCATTCTCCTCTTGCTATTCATATCCGGAGTGCTGAAGATTCATAATTCCATTCTTAATCCGTTCAAGCTATTTTGAGGATTATCATCTTATTCAAGCCATTTAATTCAACCGGTGCAATATCTCTTAAGCAATCTTTTTCAACGGTGATTTCTTTGAGTGGGCCCTAACCCACAGGTCTTTTCTAGGATCTTACCTGACTCTTCTAATTTTTCCGGAGTTATACTCAAATTCTTTTCAAAGTGTGACGTAAGAATGATTTCCATCAGTCACATGCCTTCTCCAAGCTTGTTTTCAATTATTTCGATCTTTTGCTCCACCTTCCATCTTTTTATTCTTCCGGAGTATCTCGCAATTCTTCATGGCATTTCTCGTCTTCACTATCAACATTTGAAGACCGGAGAAGAGTTTCTCTTAATTTTGACCCGTTCTCTTGATGAGTTGTGGTTTTAGCTTCATGCCATCCTCATTATTGTTCCGATTGTGAGGAATTCTTTTTTTACCCATCCAAAGCATTTCATGAATTCTTCTTATTGCGATCCTCCGAAGGCCATAATTTCAGAATATTTATTCGTTCTCTGTTTGCAACTTCGTCCTCCAAATATTCTTCATTGATGCCTCTTCGTTCGTCTCCCTATTCTTACGGTGGTTCATTCAAGTTTACTCTTCCTTGTTTTCGTATTAATTCACTCGTTCTTTTCATAATCCTATCGGCGAGTCGTTCAAGATTATTCTCAAGTTTGGCTCTATCTCTCTCCAATCCTTTTCAAGAAGAATAAGTAGTATGCCAAATCCTTTGGTTGTCATCAATTTAAATTGGTGAAGGATATGCATAACATAAATCTTATTCTAGTTTCTTCCAAGAGGTTAATCCCTTCCTTCGGAGCTTGTTCATCATATCATATCCTCGGTTCTAAGTTGTTCATCTTGTTTTCCGGAGCTCCAAGTTATTTCAATTATATCATTTCAAAGCTCCAGCTAATTCATCGCAGGCCTTGAATCTTATTCTTTTCATCTTTCACTCCTCATGCTTCATTACCGGAGTTCTCATGCTGGTTCATCATGTTTTAATTCATCCTCAAAGTCTTCATCAAGATTCTTGTTGGAGCTCAAGCATTCTTCATCATGCATTCCAAGTGCAATTCTTTCTCCCTTATCTTTTGAGATGGTGTTATGTCATTCTTGACAATTCCTTCATGTTTTATGATTCACGAGTTATCAAGAATGAGATATTTAAACCCATCATTTTCCTTGTTCAACAAATCCTTTCAACCCTTCAATCTCTATGTTGGAGTGATTTGGGTTATATTTCACCTAAAGCCTTCCCCTAAGGATTGTTGCTATTATGGTGCTTATAATGACCAAGTTCTTCATTTATCATTCCGGTGAAATAAGTTTATCGTCTCCTTGTTGATCTCAATCCAAGCAATTCGTTTCTGTTAGTGGCTGGTGGTAACCTCATAATTTTTAGATGTTTTCCATAAGCCACATGAAGCTTATTCGTTTTTGTTGTTGAATTCCAACAACTCTGTTCAACCCATCTTGGTAAAGATGCTCTTTCAATTCATTCGTGGGAGAAGTTGTCATGTTCTTCTCCGTTCTTTTCTTTCCAACGATCTATATTCTATTCTTTCATCCCGGAGGCTTTGTGATGTTGCTCTCTCCAAACCATCAGCTCGTTTTATCGAGATCATGTTCTTTCCCTTGCTTATCATTTAACCGGAGTGTTGTGTCCTCTTTTCAGATCCCTCATCTTATCAGTTTTGCCTCTCTTTTCAACCGGAGTGCTGTCTGAATCTTTCTTACCCCTTGTGCCATTCTTTTAATTGTTCCGGAGGCTGTGTGTTGTTGTTTTCATCAAGTATCATCCCAACTTGGCAAACTCTTGTTAATTCCTTCCATTTTCAGACGGAGTGCTGTCCAAATTATGTCATTCTAATTCCTTGGCTATACCGTTGCAGTTTCATATTCTTTTGGTTCGTAAGCTCTTGTTTCATGTCTTTCAACCCACAAGGTTCTCGTAATGTTCCTTGTTCCTCCTTTTACCGGAGTGTTTTTCATCTTCGTCCATCTATGTTGCTTTGTTCTTCCCATTGTTCAACCTCTCAGGTTCGTGGTTTCACTCGTCTGTCAAAGAAGCAACTTTGTTTTACCCCCTTCCTCTTCCGTTTTTATCCGGTGCCATCTCTAGGATCTCGGGTCGAGATCCTCTGTTAGTGTGGGAGAGTTGTGACGCCCGAAGACCGACGTCCCAGAAGATTCCAGAAGATTCCAGATGTTCCGGGTTCTCCCGTGTGTGTCATTGTGCTTGTGTTATTTATTTTTTGCATTGCATCATGTCATCATGCCATCATGTCATATTTATTTTGCATCTCAACCTAAATAAATCGTGTGGACCTTCGGTCCATTTAAATCGAGGGAAGTGTGACTTCTCTTTAAAACATATCCTCCTAGTATTATGGAGCTATTATTAAATTATTCCATTGCTTCGGAATCACCAACACACACTTGCATATCTTCCCTATTTTGTTGGAACCATTTTTGTGGGGTTGGTAATATTCCATAAAGCCTTACAAAATGTTCCATCATTTATTTCTTCTTCATGGCCGCCTTTCTTATTTTTTTTGGACTCTCTCTATTTACTTATTTCTGCTAAGAAATATATGGAGAGGAGCTTCAGCCAACCGCCCCGGCCCATTCTTTCCTTTGGCCCAAGGCCAAGCCACGCCGGCCCAATTCCCTCCACCAGCCCAGGCCGACGCCAGGCCTCCCTAGCCCAGCTGCTAGGCCTCCAGCCCACCTCCCCGTAACCCTAGCGACCTCACCCTCTCCCCTCGCTCGCCCCCCTCGCGCCGCAACCCCCATCTCCCTCTGTCGCCCGAGCCCTCTTCCCTCGATCTCCCTCGCGACCCCGCTCCCTCTCCCCGATTCCCAAGGCCGTAGCTCCCGTGCTCCTCGCCAGGTCGCCCGCAGGCCCCGAGCGCCGCGCCTCCCTCCGGTCCTCCAGCAAGGCCCGCGCCTGGCTGCCTCCGCGCCAGCGACGACCAGGGCGTCGGCCGCCCGTCCTCAGGCCCCGAGCCCAGCGCCGCAGCGCGCCCTCCGTCTCCAGGGTCGCCGCCCCTGCTGCCTCCATCCCGCGTGCCAGAAGCCGCCCTCCGTCTCCTCGCGCGGAGCCGCGCCCGTGCCCTCCATCGACAGCAGCAGCCGCACCGCTCGTCCCTTCCGTCGTCGCCATCTGCCCCTCGAGCGCCCCGCATCGCCAAGGCTGCAATCGGCCGCGTCCGCACCCTCCTCCAGCAAGGCCTCTCCAGCGCAGGCGCCGCCCCTGTCTCTCCTCCAGTAAGGCCGGCCAGAGCCTCTCCTCCATCTTCCACCGCGCCCGGTCGACCTCCCCGAGCACCTCCTCCTACCCGTCGGTCGGGGGCCTCTTCCTCGCCGGCCCGAGCGCCGCTGCCTTCGCCTCGTGTGGTCATGACGCTGCTGCCTTGCCTCCTTGCTGCCGCTTTTGTTGCCTTGTTGCTGCGTTTGGTACCAAGACAGGCAAGCTCATCTCCGGATCGAGACCGACGCCAAGTACCCCTTCGAGTCACCGACGACCTTCAAGTTCGACTACCGGTTGTGCCAAGTTCAACTGCACCGTGTGTACGACTACATGGAATCGCCAAGTACCACGATGACAAGTACCCCTTCGGAGAAGTGACCGACTACGAACGGGAACAACTACACGGCGATACGTCAAGTACCACTACGTCCGATGTCGCGACGAGTACCCCTACCGATGATTGTGTACCACTACTTCCTCGACGAACGGAACGCCTACTTCCTCTACGATACGAGAACGACGACACAAGACGACGCGACAAGTACCTCTTCGGAAACGAAAACGCCAACGAGTACCACTATCGTCGCCCCGTGTACAACTACGAACGGAACAACTACTTCCTCTACGACACGTGAACGACTTCTTCCTCTACGTCCCTCGACGACTCGAAACGCCCCGTGAACGTTCGTTCCGAAGGTATAACCCCGAGTCGACCCAGTGGATGATCACTTGTGAATGTGTGTTGTATGAAATGTTTCCCTTGTGTGCACCGTGCCCGTATCATCTTTTGTCGTGCTCTTCGGTTGCCTCGTCGCCGACCCGTGGGAACCCGGTGACGGGATCACCCCACCTTTCATCTTGTTCCGCTCGACACGCCATCTTTTCTTTTGCACCGGTCTCTCAACGAGTTACCGGAACCGAGTTGTTGCCGTTGCATCATTTTTGGATCGTTGCCGTGGCACCCTTTCCTTCCACCACGATGACAATACTTCATATCATCTTCTTGTTCACTTTTAATAAAAATTGCATTAAACTTGATCATGTCATCCGCATCATGTTAACAACATTATATGTTTAATTGTTGTTGCTTTAATAATTGCTAAACATGCTCATGGGGTTTTTCTCGGAATTTGTTGTTGTTATTTTCGGCCCCATTTAAAATGCCTAAATAGTGTAGTAGTTTTATTATGCTTCACCTCTTGCCATGTTAAAAACATTTAATCTTGTCTTGTAAATAAACGAGAGTCAACTAAATAAATAAAATGTGGGGTTTCGTCAATATGCAACTCGTTGCATATTGAGCTCCACTTAACTTGTAGTTTTGTTTGTGCACTTTGCCATGCCATGCATAATTAAACCGGGCATGCATCATACTTGGATGTGCATTGTATGCCATGTTTATGCTTGTGTGTTTACCGTGTTGTTTGCTTCTTTCCGGTTGCTTCTCTTGCTAGCTTCGGTTTCGTTCCGGAGTTGTGAGGATTCGCTCGACTGTGTTGCTCCGTCTACTTCATGGACTTGTTCTTCTCCCTTGTGGAATCCCAGGCAAGATGATCATACCCTTGGATACCTTTACTACCATTGCCATGCTTAGTTGTCTCGATGCTATCGTTACATGTCGCGCTACCCATCTTTTATGTCAGCCTCTCCTTGTTGCCATGAAACCTCTAACCTTGACACCTTCCTAGCAAAACCACTGTTTGGCTATGTTACCCGCTTGCTCAGCCCCTCTTATAGCGTTGTTAGTTGCAGGTGAAGATGAAGATCGTTCCAGGAGGGAACTTGTTGTTGTTATATCACAATATCTATAAATATTATTAACACACCTATATACTGGGCATGGGTGGAAGGCTTGGCCTTTTGCTCGGTGTTTTGTTCCACTCATGCCACCTTAGGCGCCGATAAACCGGCATTATGTTCCTTGATTTTGCGTTCCTTACACGATGGGTGGATGGGGACCCCTTGACAGTTCGACTTTGAATAAAACTCCTCCAGCAAGGCCCAACATTGGTTTTAATTTGCCTCATAATAACAACTTAATTAATGAATTAAATTGCATAGGGGGTCGCGTCCCCGGGTTCTTAATTCTACATAGCAGGGGGGGCAGTGTTGATGGTGTTGGTCCCAAACGGGGGTTCTGCGGGGTCACCGCGAGGAAACTCGAGGATTGATTTAAACCTGTAGAATCGCCCATCCGGACGTGGCCTGAGACGAGATACACGCGGCTACTATCAGGGTGTTGGCACACCGGGAGGTCTTGCTGGACTTGTTTTACCATTGTCGAAATGTCTTGTGCACCGGGATGCCGAGCCTGATCGGTTGTCCCTAAGATAAGGGGTGATGATATTATATTTATCACTTCAGCTAATCGTGAGAGCTTGTGATGGACTAAGTTGGGACACCCCTGCAGGGTTATGATCTTTCGAAAGCCGTGTCCGTGGTTATGTGGCAGATTGGAATTTGTTAATGTCCGGTTGTAGAAAACTTGATAGAGGATCCGAAGTAAAACACACCACTTTGTGAGTAACCGTGACTGTCTCTTTTCACTTTGAGAAGAGAACACGGTGGGGTTATGTTTGATTCGTATGTAGTTCAGGATCTTTAGCGATCACTACTAGTTTGCAACCGTTTGCGTAGATGCTCATCTTATTATGGTACTCGTAAGTTAGCCACCATATTATGCTTAGCCGTTGCTGCAACTTCACCACTTTACCTCTTCCTACCCATAAAGCTTTGCTAGTCTTGATACCCATGGTTATGGGATTGCTGAGTCCTCGTGGCTCACAGATACTACAACACTAGATGCAGGTTCAGCCGAGAATGATGCTGGAGCTGGTTCAAGTACTACACTGGGAGCTCGTTGAATAGAGTGGCCGTATGCTTGTGACGTTTTCGACGATCAGTAATGGTTTCTACTAGGGGCGATTCTGACCTGTGGCTTTATGTTGTTTTTGGTATCTTTCTTTTGGATCTTCGCCCGTAGTCGGGTTGTGATGTTTTGAATGATGTTTTGCTTATGTAATGTATTGTGTGAAGTGGCGAGTGTAAGCCAACTATCTCCTTTTGCAATTTAATCCCTCTTTTACATGAGTCGTGCAAAGATACCAAACTTGAGATCATTCCAGAATGGGCTTATACCATTAAGTCGTGCCTCGACATGTAGGAGGTATAGTCCCATCCCGGGCATTACATATCCGTCACGTGTAAACTTGAGTTCATCTTCTAGCTCCGTGTGCCTGGTTAACGCCTTCTTCAAATCTATCATGCCTGCGCACATCTGGTGCTCCTGTCGACGAATGTGATGGTTCAACTCTTGGATGAAAGCTGCAATGGACCTGTCCTTCCGGGTGCTGATCATATCCCATTTCTCATCTCAGCGCCCGCATATCTGGTAGATAGTGTCCTTCAACTCCTATTTGTAGACTTCTCCAATTCGTCCCATAGCAATGTGGGCGGGCATGCTCTTAACTAGGCTCCAGGTGAGTGCATCAAAGGAAAACTCTATAGGCTCAGTGACTGGCATGAACGTCCTCCCGGGAATTTGAACTTGAATATTCCATCGCTCCTCTTCTGGTAAAGTGGCGGTGTAGGTCCCGGTGAAGCTTCGTATTCCGATGTTCAGGTACCTAGTGACTTCCTTCAAGTGTCGTCCAAAAGGTGTGTCTTCATACGGTTGAGTGAACTTGTTCCTTGGGTCCACCATCCTAAAGAGTAGAAAATGAAGAGGAGTCAGAAATGAGTAGAGAAGAGTGACCTATGGCTCATCTTAGTGGTCATGTCCTACATTCAGCGTGTGCTCTGATACCATCTTGTAGCGACCATGATCCGAATGGATCGAATTCTCTGTGTTCTGTGTCATCCCTGGATCGGTAATGCTGCACACACAGTACTTGAAGGATTTATAACAGAGTGACAATCACACACTTATTACATCGAATGTCTCATAAGAGAACTCATTACAAAATAATATGGCATAAGGCCATCTAACATGATAACAGCGAAAGGCTTGGAAGATATAGTGAGTCCATCAACTCCAACGGCATAGCTGAGT
Source organism: Secale cereale (assembly GCA_902687465.1). NCBI lineage: Eukaryota > Viridiplantae > Streptophyta > Magnoliopsida > Poales > Poaceae > Secale > Secale cereale. The sequence continues at coordinate 173,529,969 of LR738710.1, forward strand.
GCATGACAAACGACCTAGCGCACCTTACTCTTTGTCTAAAACGTCTGCAACATGACATGTTGTAGCCCGAAACGGGTCAGCAAATGGAATATGCTAGCAAGATAACACAAAAGAGCAAGTAACGGAATAAAGGCTAACACTACATGCATATATGGCTGGTGGAGGCTCTAAAGTTAAAGTTTTTCCATAAACCCAACTTTTCCCTACAACAAAGGAATAAATTTTATTTTAACTATCATGGTAGTTGAAACATCATTGAGAAGGTTCCTCCAACTCAATCCCAATTAAAACCATCTTTATTAACCCAACAAAATTAGCTTAAGAGTGATGAGATCAATCCAATAATTCAAGTACCAGATACTCAAGATGTCCATAACCAGGGACACGGCTAATCATGATTAGTTTGTACATTCTGCAGAGGTTTGCACACTTTTCCCCACAAAACTCGATCTCCTCCGTTGGATTTCTCCCACTGCATGGTGTTTGATAAACAGATGACCGAGACACAGTCTTTCAAAAGCATTTACTCTTTACCCTGGGTGGACCGATACACCTACTTTCCCCTACATCTGCTAGTCCACCACTGAAAGAGCTCACACAACATACTCAACTATGCCAAAGCCCATAATGGCATTGTGGCTGCACACGGAAGTTTCTAGCATGAATAGTCTTATGATCCCTTTGAGCCTGGGTGGCATTCCATAGGATAATCACACGGTTCCTCCGGGATTTCCTAGGACAACACTGGATTCTCCAGGTGCCATGCAACCAATCCACCCAGATGTGTATTAAAGTAGCCACCTTAAGTTGAACCATTAATTAACAATCTCACATCTGTCATGGATACTCTCAAACCCAATCCACGTCTACGAGCATAGCATGGCAACCTAAGCATAACGTAGAAGTAACTCCCATGGTTTGATAATAATGCAGGTAGTAGGTTCTACCTCAATCTACTTCCCAGACCCACATGTTAAGAGATCCTACTCATGCAATGTGTGAGGGTTTGAACTAATGGATAAAAACTAGGTAACAAAGGGTATGATCAAAGTGTTACTTGCCTTCCTGACGATTCTCAAAACCTAGGGACTCATAGTAGCACGCTTCGCACTCTAGGAATTCTATCGCAAACAAACAATAGCATACATAATCAACCAAGCAAAGATGCACAGGTAAAACTCAAATAAGAAGATCTAACCAGAAAGTTCAACTGAAGAACTCCGGTTTGCAAAAAGAATCAAATCAAACGGAGCAACGAAACTCAAACTACTAAAGAAACAAGATCCGTTTACTAGATTGAACTAAAGTCAAATTTTACAGTACCAAAACCTTATTCAAGTTGGTTAAACGGAAAGAGGTCTTTGAGACGAAGATCTAGGCGCTTGTTTCACCTGATTCCGACTAACGAGCTAAAAGAAAAACTAAAACGAAGATCAGGGCAGAAATCGCGATCGAAAAATAATCGCGGAAAAACCCTGAAAAGGAAAAACAGACGAACAGGCTAACGAACGAACGTTCGTTGTCTGTAACTAAACGACGAAAAGCGTTCGGTAAACCGAACGAACGGACGAACGTCCGCTAAGTAACTAAATCGAGAAAACTGAACCGATCTAGCTAAAAAAACCAATCTAGGGTTTAAAAAAAACTGAACGATTTAAAAAAATGGGTTATGGCGGACTCCGCCCGGGAGCGGGAAGGCGGCGCAGCGTGGGCTGGGCTTCGGCCCAGTCGGTCCGAACTCTTTTTTTTTAAGATTTCACCGAAAAAATTCCTAAAAAAATAAATAAAAAACTAAAAATGCCAAAATAAATTTTCACCATCTAAATAAAATATTTAGAACATGATGAACAATTTCTTGGCCCTAAAATGCAACTTTTAAAATATGAACATTTTTCTAATTCAAATAAAATGGCAGAAAAACCAAATAAAATAAAATATTTGATTTTAAAATTTTTCTTCCAATATTCCATTTAGTTTGGAGAAGTCATATTATCGCCACTCATATATTTTAGTATGAAATATTTTCTGAGAGAAAACAATTAAAACCAAAATGATCCTCGTTTCCGATATTTGAGAAAATTCAAATATGAAAACGGTGAAATCCCTAACTCTCTCTGTGGGTCCTTGAGTTGCTTAGATTTCGAGGATCGAAACACCCAAATGCAAATGAAATATGATATGCAATATGACTTATGTATAACGTTCCAAATTGAAAATTTGGGATGTTACAGCTTCTCACCAAAGATAAAATACACAGCTCACATTGATCAGTTTTCTCTTGTTCCGGAAGTTCTTTTATTCTATATTGTTTCAAACACAATTTCTGTCTTGTTTGGCCTTGGCCTCCAGCTTCTTAGATAGAGCCACATCCACCAGGTTACAACTAGCTTCACATACCTTAAAAAATAATGCTAGCTTTGCTATAAAGTGGACGGAAAGCTCCGGTAGCGAATTTTCTAATTTGCTAGTACTTCAGTCTAAGGCAAATGAATGTCTTGGTTAGTTTTGTGTTCACATCTAAAAGTCGAAGGAGAACTAAATATTCTCCATTGGTCCATGTATTTTCTCTTTATTCTAGGTCAGCTTTCCACATATTTGAAAACAAACAAATCCATGCTATTGAAGTAAATTTGCAGATGATCTTCATTTTTCAGGCTGCACATTTGCTTTCATAACATTTGAGGATCGTGGCATAATGTCTCGAGCTCAAAGATTATTTAGCAGCATTAAAATTCAACTGAGACAGTACTGAGGTGCAATGTGGAAGTCAGAGTAGGTCTGCTACATGAACTGCTATCTGCAAGGTCTAACATTAGGGGCTGTCCCTATATTAAGAAGAACCAAATCTGATGTTATACATTGAACAGTGAACGATTAAGGGGAGCATTGAACAACTCAAGGAGAAGCTTAGATTATTGTGATGAATTAAAGAGAGAAGGATTACAGTCAGCTTGGGTAAATCTGGGAATATATAAAGATAGAGGACAAGAAGTTCCCACACAGATGTCAAAAATACCAATTACTGATGAGCAAAGGTTAGAGAGTGTTTGGCTCTAGGCTGTTAAAAAAATATACACCTCGCATGATAAATCGAGCAAAACCTTATAGAAACCAGGTCCTGCCGCAAGTTGTTGGCAGGTGGTAACTTCAGCTGTTACCACCTGAGCTATTTTACAGCATCTTGTTGACTTAAAAGGATACAAGAAGAATACATATCTATTGGACAACAAGAATCAATGAGCTATTTTCATGTCTCTTTCTTTCTTGAGTCTAATCTTCCTAGTAGGTGTCATTTTGGGAGAACCAACTGCACTTGCGGAGCTAATCATTGCTCCTTCAAAAGTCGATAACTATACTGAAATCTGTGGAGATCCAAATGTCTGACGACATATCTTCTGTTTCTTCTCATATAAAGAACAAGCTTCAGTACACAAACCTACAGGAGATAAATAAGTTCAGGTTAGATGCAAAACATTGATAAACTAGTACTCCCTCCGTCCCAAAATTCTTGTCTTCCATTTCTCTAAATACGGATGTATCTAGTCACGTTTTAGTGTTAGATACTCCCCTATCTAGACAAATCTAAGACAAGAATTTTGGGACGGAGGGAGTAGTATTCATTGAAGTTGCTAGAAGAACACAGGTGGGGGAGGCCTGAAAAATCTGCCCATTGAATTCAGAGTTTCCTCATCGCGACCGGAGCCCAGCCTCACATCTTTTGAAATATTCTGTTGCTGGCATCCGACACACATACCAAATTCTCAGCAGTGGCCTCTCCTGGCTTTGCTCCTCCTGCAAAGCACGAATCAAGATGAAAATGCAGTGAATGGGCGGTGTTACGATAATTAGTTAAACTATGCTGACAGTAAGACGTATTTCTTGTGTTCCACTTCCACATAGACACAGCCCCTCCAAACCACTGACATCCTGGACACTGCCGGTTTTCAAGTTTTGTTGCTGAAAATGTTCACTCGGCACTCGAACAACAATTCACGAACACTGGATGGGTTTCCACATATCAAGCAATTGGACACCGGGGAAAAAATTGTAATCTTCTAATTCTGGAGCACAAAGAAGAACCTTTACGATCATGCCACCACATCTATCTTTGGTAAGAATTCAGTTTTTCAATACTTAAGAAAAGGAGCAGTTGATCTTCAAATGAGACTCACATTCCAAATGAAACTGACGAGAAGACACCTCCTGGGATTTTAAACAGAATCACATGCTACCACATGTCCACAGAACAGCATCAGGACGAATGGATGATCAGTAAAGAAAACACATAATACTTCCTTGGCACTTCTTATCACGTCCTGCAGGTTTCACCCCAAGCTGACCTTAAACAGAAATACCCATCCTCCACAATTCTCCGAGAAACAGTCAAACCTACGGTAAACTGTGAACACATGATACACCTGTAAAACTCCTAACCAATAAGTGAATGTCACCATGACCAAGCCGACACTTGTCACCATCTTCCCCCATGTGAATAGCATTCCAGAAAACACAGTTCACTCAAACAAAGTAAAGATAACTTCTGTAGTAGTTGCATCACATCATCCAAGAAACCATTCTCTCAACAAAATGAACGCACCATGCACACAATCTGTCGTTTGACATCGCTCTCACACGACATGTCAAACCCATCATCCAAGAAAGGCATATAATAGTTCATCTCTCTTTAGCTTTACTAGCACACCATGTGGTTCTTGAATCTCAGGCCATGCTTATAGTTGTAGACACCTTCAGCTATTGCAAATCTTCTCAACAGATTGTACTACACCCTTCCTTGACAGAACCTGTCATACCGCATCTCCGGCTTGGTCTACATTAAAAATAAGAACAAAAGTTAGTATCGATTATCACATAATTTCTTTCAGCATGCACATGACAGGAATCACCTTACCTCCCAAATACTTGTGCAATAGGATGTGTACAGCTGCTGATGTTCGCAGCTGCGGAATCTAATGTAACATAATCGCTCACTGCATTTGACACCTGAAATTCGATGATCTTTGCGGAAGTGAAAAATCATCTGCAGATGAAAACTCAGTTATGCCCAAGAAGATAGAATAAATTATTATTAATGTGTTGGTGATGACTTACATCTCCACGGGGTTGTGATGCATTTCTCCAGGGCTCTTCAAAAAAACATACAGTGCACAACTCATGTCCGGGTGGAAGCTTCATTCTAGCTTCACAAAATTCTTCATACCTCCTCTCATTCTGGTAAGGATCCTCATCCTTGTCAACCTGTTAGCATAACACAACAGAGTTTAACAGGAAACAACAAAGGAACAAAGTAGGAAACAAAAGAACAAACTAGGAAACAGAGTTTTCCACAGAAGTACAGTCCTTGGGAAGTTACTTGGCTGAAGGGCAAGTATTTACTCACTGGATAAATAGGAGCCGGAGGAAAACATCGGGGCGCTTCCTTGGCAGAGTATCTCTTATTCATGTCCAGGTTGCCAAAGGTGTACAGAATAGCCTGACCCCGTGTAGGACGCTTGGGCGGTGGGTGATTGTCTTGGTGCCCAGGAAGCTGTAGATTATTTGGGTGAGGTTATAGTTTCCACTGAAGACAGGTTAATTACTCTTGTATCCTGTTGCCCCATTAAATTAGGACTTTTTTGTGCCTAACTACGGGCTACGGCCTTACGTTTATCATCACATACTCTACCACAAGCAACTCAGCATTGCCAAAAACTAAATGAATTGTAGTTGCTAGGACCTAAATCCTCAATGCTCAGTTCATAGTGAGAAGTGTTTGATTGATACCTGATCCCGCGAGCGATCCTGAAGTGTTTATATAAGACTGAAGTATTTATGATTCGAAGAGAACAACAAAGTACATAAAACCAGTAGTTTTTAGAGAAACCATGGTATTCTCCTAAAACTCTAAAAATACCGCACTGCCAAACGTATCAAAACATCAACACATCTAAGCGACTATTCACAACACTCCTATTAACTTATCCACAATATGAAGGCAATTAGTTACTGTTGTTGGCACATTTGGGAAGAACGGCTCTTCCAGCAATAGATTATATCTGAAGAATCTTAGACGACATTCAGCTGCTGCGTTTCAAGTTCCTTGATGGAATCCTTGAAGATCTGTTTCTTTGTGCCTAGCTAAGCTACGTCCTTATGTCTACCACAACTCAGCATTGCCAAAAACTAAATGTTTGCCAACTAAATGCGTTAGAGTTCTTGACAGATCCTCGTTCATAGCATATACCGAGAAGTATTTGATTGATACCTGATCCCGCGAGCGTTCGCCCACCAGAGCCTCCGCGCCGCCGTTGCCGGCGCTGCTGGAGGCGTCCGACGTGTCGTCGCGGGCCCTGCCGTTCCTCCCCAGGAAAGCCGCTGCCCGGCGTAGGAACTCAACAATCTTCTGTGCTGTGCCATGGGGCGGGATAGCTTCTTGGCCGGGGCGGGCGTCCCCAGGGTGGGCGCCGTTTGCTTGGCCGCGGCGGACGTCAAAGGGGGCGCCGTGTCCGTGGGAGTGGGGCGCTCGCCCAGCTGAACCCTCCGCCTCCGCGTCCATTCCCGCAGGATTCTTGCCCCGGTTCCGGGCCGCCTTCTTCTTTTTCGTCATTAGCACCGAGCCACCGACCAAGAAGACGAGGGCGGGTTCCTCGGGGGATGCTTGGGCGTGGCGGACAGGGACTGGGAGTGCAGAAAGGCGGATAGGCTGGCCGGATTCTGCTTCAGGTAGGGCTCAGGCGAGGTGGTGCGGTGGCAGCGGGCGACGGCGGATTTGTTGTTTTCCGGCGAGGTGGCGGGGGCGGTGGTTGGTTTTGGGGGGAAAGAGCGCGGGGTGAAGGGAGGAGAGGGGAAGGGAACAGAGGTTATATATCGAAAGTGGGCCTGTGAGACAAACGCCTCCCTTGGGCCGCGGTTTAGTACCATTCTCTCTTCTACAAAGAACAATTTTCTACCCCTAAAGAAAGAACAATTTTCTATTATCTCTAAAACAAATGTCAAAAGAAATTCTCTAAAAAAATACTGTACTCTAGTGATTATGATCCATGTTTTCTTTTTGAACACAGCGTAGACACAAACACTCATACATACACGCATACACTCACCCTTATGAACGCGCGCACACACACACCCTACCCCTACGAGCACCTTCGAGAGACTGGGCCGACATATCATCTTGGGATTTACGAAGTCACCATAGGCGCCTCGCCATCGACAGGAACGTCTTCTTCCTCTAAAAGCACATCGCCGGAAATTCTGAAATAAATCCAGGAATAATGCGAAACAACATGTAGTTGGATGGTTAGAGGGACAGTGGTATCCCCAATTCACCAGTGTTCAAACTTCACGACTCTCAAGTCTCAGCGTTATTTAATTCACCTCATCTGCTCCAATCTGCTCCAATCAGCGTGATATTTGGCCGTGTGACATCTTAGCACCGTTCATATTTTGATAAATTAGATTGCTTTGTACAAATAGACTCCCCTTTTCAGTATATCTAGCTATTTATCAAAAAACAGAATGTCACCTACTATGTGCCTCTTAGTACCCTTGGAATTTAAAATGGATGCTACTATCATATTGAGAATGAAAGTTAGAACCGGTGTCAAATAAGGTGGATCAAGTTCTCAAGGCCATGGAAGGAAGCATTTAGTTTACAAATGTCAAATAGGGAATAGGGATTGTTCTCTATTCATAATCATGTTCAATTATATCAACTTGCTGCTCAACTCCAAACTCAATTTTTCGACTAATCTGGTCCATATATGGGGCGGAGCTAATTGGAGAGTGCCCATGTGTGTGGTTGAATTTTGACCGGGTAATCTTCTATGTCCAAATAGTTAGTCACATGCACTAACTTATTTCTCTCAAAATACAAGTATGTCACGTCATCGTGCAATATGCATGGAAAAAAGAATCATCTAAACATGCAACCAGGCATATAAAAAAGTCCACCTCAACATGCAAACATACATGTGTGTGTTTACTTTGAATAATTTTTAGAAACCCAACATTTTGTTAAAACACAAACATTTATAAAAAAATGAACAAAATTTGGATATAGGAACATTTTTTTAAATTTCTAACGAATTTTTTAAAAAATATTTTTTGGAATTCCTAAACATTTTATGAAAACACGAACATTTTTTTGAACTGAACAGAGTTTTGAAATAAAACATATATGAAATCTGTTTTTTTATAAACTCGGAAAGAATTTTGAAAAAGTTTTTCGTAAACATGTTTTTTTTTAAATTCCAAACAAATATTTGAAATTCACAAGCATTTTGTAAAAAATACTTAAAGAAGAAAAGAAAAAGGAAAAAGAATCAGAAAAAATAAACAACTGAAAAGCTAGAAAACAAGCAAAAAGGGGGTTCAAGAAACTATTTGAAGTACCAAACCGGTGAACCCTCCTAAAGGTTACCCAAACCAGATTCCGTAATGGGCCGGCGCATCTCAGTCAATTGATCGCTCCCGTGCGATAATACTACACATGGGCAAAAGTGGCCGACTGTTACGAACCAGGTTGCGTGCCCTCCATTAATTGCTTCCCTGATTTTAACTGGTTGCCCCGCCGCACTTAATCAAATATCAGCAAATCAATCCTAACCACCATGTAAGGCTGTAAACACCCCGTGGGTCTAGCATTGCTCCCGTGTGCGTCGCTACAATGAAATGCGGCGGCTGGCTCCCCCGCAATCACTGGCGGAGCGTCATGGAGATGAAACTGGGCTACGACCCTCCCTTACCGATGTGATTTTTTTTAATTACTAATAATACTTACAATCTGGCCCAGCCCATCAGAAGATATGCCACATGCCTTAGCCCACTTGTAGCACCGCTTGCCGCTTGGTAGTAGATCGAGCGAACCTCGTCCCTGACCCTGAGTCAACGCCTGCGAGCCACTCGTTTCTCAATCCCCTGCCAATCCCCACCTTCCTGCCTCCACGCCACGGTCCTCGCCTCCGCCGCCGGCGACCTGATTCCTTGACAACGACGGCGGCAACTGGCGAGCAGATCTCAATCGTGACAATGAGCGTTCATGTGTCCGCACCTGGCTGAGAAGGGGATTGGATAGCTGCAGTGTCCGCACCCGCGGCGTGGCGCCCATCAGCCAAGTGCGGCGAGCCGGCGACCGGCAGTTCGGACTGCGCGACTGCGCCCACAGGCCACATCGGCTGTTCTCCTCTCCACTTCTTGCTAGCCTTCTAGGTACAACCTTTGCTTCTTTTGATTCATTGAATTTTTTATGTTCTTGTAGAGTTCTAGTCACCATTGATGCTGGTCACTTCTTCTGTTAATTCACATGTGACGAATTAAGATGCCTGCTATCTTTGATGTCTACCTAACTGATTATTGCATAGAAATTTTGATAACTTTGATGCCTGATAACTTTGACGAATTAAGCGCTATTCATTAAAGATTGCCCCTATGCATATTATGTTCATTGCTATGCACATCGGTTGCAACTCTCCCTTGTTGGTGCAGCAAGAGATGTGGTTTCAGTCACCCAATTTTTTCAGAAGCTTCTCTTTGTTATAAACACAGTTGACTCCTCTTCAAAGCGACACGATGAGCTGCATGACGCCTAAGTGGTCGAGATTGCACGCTTTCTTTCTATCGATCAGACTGAAACAGCCAAAGGAGGCAATCAAATACTCTCATTGAAGTGACCAGGAGAGACTAGATGGGGTTCCCACTTAGGTTCGATTTCTAGTCTTATGCATATGTTCAATCCAGTGAGAGTCGTTCTAGAAAATTTAGCCGCAGATTCATCGGCTGGAGCAAACCGAGCTGATGGTGATACTTCTTTCACCTACATGACCTCCTTTGAGTTCATATTTATCCTATGCATGATAAAGAAATATTGGAAACTAGCGAAGATCTTGGGAAGGCTTTACAGAAGAAAACACAAGACATAGTAAATGCAGTTCGTCTAGTGCATTCCACAAAAGTACTTCTAGAAGCGATGAGATCAGATGAAGGATGGGAGTTGTTCTTTGGAAATGTTGTTGAGTTCTGTGTGGAGCATGATATAGATATTCCAGACATGGAGGAACTGTACATTCTGCGTGGTGGGCGTGCTCGTCGTCAACCTGATCACTTTACTAGAGAAAGGTATCTACGAGTGGAGATATTTCGAGCAACAATTGACAACCAACTAACTGAATATTTCGAGCGTGCTTTCTCGAGCATGAAGATTATCAAGTCAAGACTACATAGTCGAATGGAAGATGATTTTCTTGCAGACAGTTTGTTGCTGCAAATTGAACGAGAAATTGCATAAAAAATTCATTTTGAAGATATAATTACTGATTTCAAAAGTAGGAAGAACATAAGAGCGTATCTTTAGTTGACAGTAGTGCTTGTTGGTTGGCTGTAGTGCTAGTTGGTTCTGTTTAGTTGTCTTTTGGTCGTTTGGTGTGGTCTGTTCTTTTGGAGCATCAAAATTTACCTATCAGCAATGCTCAGGTATGTGTGAACTTGCTTGTGAACCTGTTGTATTTGTGTGAACAAGATATAGATATATATATATATATATATATATATATATATATATATATATATATATATATATATATATATATATATATATATATATATATATATATATATATATTATGATATGGTCCTCTAATTGTCCTTGCATATGTTCTACAACTTAGCAGTCTTTTATGTATATCGTGTGTTCTTATATGAAATTGGCCCCCTCTTGAGATTTGGTCACGCTCCGCCACTGCCTGCTACCAGATAGATGTGTCATTCTCACACTGCTTCCTACGCATGCTATGCCAACTCCGCTTTGACCGCTACTCAATGTCGTTGAAACTCCATTGTCAAATATATCACATTTTCCTTGTATTCATAATACAGAGATTCCACCGGACGATGCTTATACCTCAACCGACCATCAAGACAATTTCTTCTTCTAGGAACTTTGTGACGTCCCCGATTTGATCGTACACTAATCATGCACGCAAATGTGTACGACCAAGATCAGAGACTCACTGGAAGATATCACAACACAACTCTAGACACAAATTAAAATAATACAAGCTTTATATTACAAGCCAGGGGCCTCGAGGGCTCGGATACATAAGCTCGAAAACACAAGAGTCAGCGGAAGCAATAATATCTGAGTACAGACATAAGTTAAACAAGTTTGCCTTAAGAAGGCTAGCACAAAAGTAACAACAATCGAAAAGGCAAGGCCTCCTGCCTGGGACCTCCTAACTACTCCTCGAAGCCGAACTTCATGTAAAAACATCATCGGGATCCTCTGGCTCCTGGACTCCACCGATCTGGTTGCATCAACCAGAAAGAAGAAAGAAGGGGGAAAAGGGGGAGCAAAGCAACCGTGAGTACTCATCCAAAGTACTCGCAAGCAAGGATCTACACTACATATGCAATGATATATGTGTAAAGGGGGTAATATATATGTGGGTTAAACTGTAGAATGGCAGGATAAGAGGGGGATAGCTAATCCAATCGAAGACTACGCTTCTGGCCACCTCCATCTTGTAGCAGTAGAAGAGAATAGATGGAAGTAACAAGTATCCTCCCATCTCGCAACCTCCGTCTTGCAGCAGTAGAACAGAATAGATGGTAAGTTCACCAAGTAACAACGTATAGCATAATCCTACCCGACAATCCTCCCGCACATGACCCTGTGGGAGAGCAACCACCGAGTTATATCTAGAACTTATCTGGGTGTGTTTTATTAAGTATCCGGTTCTAGTTGTCATGAGGTCAGAGTACAACTCCGGGTCGTCCTTTTATCGAGGGACACGGCTATTCGAATAGATTAACTTCCCTGCAGGGGTGCACCACATAACCCAGCACGCTTGATCCCATTTGGCCGGACACACTTTCCTAGGTCATGCCCGGCCTCGGAAGATCAACACGTCGCAGCCCTACCTAAGCACACAACAGAGAGGTCATCATGCCGGTCTAAGTCCTAGGCGCGCAGGGGTCCGGGCCCATCACCCAACGCACACCTGCACGTTGTGTATGCGGCCGGTGAGCACACCTAGCAACCTCCATTACTAAGGAAGTTACGTTTTACGCGGTCCAACCCGGCACGCGCCGCTCAGTCGCTGACGTCAAGAAGGCTTCGGCTGATACCACGACGTCGAGTGCCCATAACTATTCCCACATAGCTGGTTAGTGCGTATAGGCCAATGGCCAGACTCAGATCAAATACCAAGATCTCGTAAACGTGTTATTATGAAATAACCACGGACAACGACCAGGGCCAGGCCCACCTGTCTCCTAGGTGGTCGCAACCTGCCCTGTCGCTCTGCCACAAAGTAACCATCAAGGAGCTGTCGGGAACCCAGACCCACCACTACCTGGATGGAACCACCTGCCCCTTCAGCCCCCATCTCCGAATCATCATCATGTGTATGTAATAGTATAGTATATACCCGTGATCACCACCCGAGTGATCACGGCCCGATAGTATAGCAGGGTAGACGGACAAGAATGTAGGGCCACTGATGGAATACTAGCATCCTATACTAAGCATTAGGATAGCAGGTAAAGGTATCAATAGTTGTAGCAACAATGACAGGCTATGCAACAGAATAGGAGCTATCGAATCAACAACAGTAGCAAACCTAATGCAAGCATAAGAGAGAGGGGAATGGGCGATATCTGGTGATCAAGGGGGGGGCTTGCCTGGAAGCTCTGCAGACGAAAGGAATCTTCGGAGGCGTAGCCGTAGTCGAACACTGAAGCATCAATGGTCTCGGGGTCTATCACGGTACCGGAGTCTACCGAAAAGAAGCAACGACGGGGAAACAAATAAATAACAGAGCAAACAATAGCATCACAAAATATAACAAGGCAATACGTGGCGCCAGGCGTGAGCTAACGCAGGGATAGGTGATACCGGGGAAGAAAAACATCCGGAAAAGTATTCCCGGTGTTTGACGTTTTCGGACAAACGAAACGAAGGGGAATGTTGCATGCTATGATAGGGAGGTGTGGCGGGCGAACGGACCGCGTATTCGGATTCGTCTCAAAATTCTGAGCAACTTTCATGTACAAAGTATTTTCATCCGAGCTGCGGTTTATTTTATATTAATTTTAAAAGATTTAATTCATTTTCTAATTTATTAATTATTAAATAAATCAACATTATCCAGAATAGTGTATGCTGACGTCAGCAGTCAACAGGGCGTTGACTTAGTCAAACTGACGTGTGGGTCCCGCATGTCATACTTTGTTAACTAATTAACCAAATTAATTAGTTTAATTAACATATTAGTTAGGTTAGTTATTTGATTACGTTAATTAAACAGGATTAATTAAGTTAATTAATTAATTTATTATTTTCTTAATTATTATTTTTATTCTCTTTTTTTAACGTTCTAAAGGCATGGGCCCCTTTTGTCATTGTCACAGGGGGGTCTTAGCGGGCGCTAGCGTTAGCGGTTACGGACGGGCGTGGGCGTTCGCCAGATCGACAGGCAGGGGAGGGCGCTAAGCACCGCGGCCACCGCGACGAATGGCAGCAGCGGCGCCGGGGACCGGGGCTGCTCGCCTGGCGGGCTGGCCACCGAGCGGGGGCTGCGGCCAGACGCCGGCGGCCGTGGCCAGAGCGGCGCGGCAAGCGGGGGATGGGGGTGGAGCGAAGCGGAGCCACGGGGCTCGCGGGCGCGAGCACCGGCGGCCAGGGGCCGCACAGGCGGCGACCCGAGGAGGGCTGGAGCAGGTAGAAGCCTCGACAGCTGCAGGCGAGGCGAACTGCCGGCAGCGTCAGCCGCTAGCGGCGGCGACGCTGTAGATAGTAGGCGGCGCGGGGGGCGAAGGCTTTGAGGAGGCCGAGCGTGCGCGGCGAGCGCAGCCTTAGGGCTGGGGCGCACAGTCAGGGGCGAGGCAGGGGAGGCGCTAGTCGAGGCGAGGCGGCTAGCTAGCGCGGGAGGTAGGGTCGACAGGACGGCGTGTGGGCGCGGCCGGTGGGAAGGCCGAGCAGGGCTGTGCCCTGGCAGGTCAGCAGAGGCCGCGGCCTACGGCGGCAGAGGGGAGGGGAGGCGAAGGAGGAGGCTCACAGGGGAGTGGGAGGGGTAGTTGGCGAGGGTCGAGGTGGTTCGGTGAGGAGGAGGCCGAGGAAGTGATGCTGCGAAGTCCGGTGGCGTCCTGGCGGCTCGGGTCGGGGGCGACGGGGTCGGGGCGTCGTCGGGCCGCCGCCGCCGAGGCCGATGGGGCGATGCGCGCGACGGGTCGGGGGCATCGTTTTCCCCCTATCCAGATCCACAGAGGGAGGGATCGTGGGGAACGAGAGCGAGAGGCGTGGGGAGTGGAGAGTAGTGGGACTATGGTTTCGCCGGATGGGGGTTAAGGGGGTGCCGGTTGGGCCGGCCTGGCGGCCCAGAGGTCAACTGGGCCGAGGCCCAGTGGGGGGGGGAGGGTCTTTATTTTGTTTTTTCTTCTTGTTCTGTCTGTTCTTGTTTTGTTTATTTTTTTATAGTTACCGTTTTCTGTTTTGTTTTAGTATTATAAATCATAAAAAGTAGTCCCTAATTTAGTGTTAATAAATATGCTACTCCCACATAAGTTTGGGCAACTAAATAAAATAGTTTAACATTTTATTAATTCCAATAAGGTATTTAATTAAATGTTTTGTTGTTGTTTAAATTACTTCAGTGCATTTAAACACTTTACAAAAATGTGGTTTCTACACCAATATTACTTATGATTTATTTGCTACAACTTTAACATTTTAGTTTTGATAATTGAAAACTTTTATCATTTGACTTTATTTTAGACTTGAATTTGAACTGGATTGAATCAATGTGAAATTAATAACAGTAATGTGGTGATGTGTCATCATTAGCAGGGAAATACTATTGCTTAATTATCCGGACGTCACAATTCTCCTCCACTACAAGAAATCTCGTCCCGAGATTTAAGCGGTGGAGCACGGGGCAAAAAGTGTTGGTAGCGAAAACCTAACGAGTCTTCTCGGTCTTGCCTGCCCTTTCAAAGAGGTTTATCCCTTTCATTGATGTCTTCATTTCTCTGTTTCAAGTCATCGTGATCAAGTCGTCATCCTTTCTTCGGGATCTCCATCGTCCTACGAACGCGACCAGGGGCAAAAACTTTGGAGGAACGTATCTCCACGAAGTCTGTGCATACGACGGCGAATTAAGAAAGTGATATACGAAGTACCCTACGAGTAGTATTTCAGTGAATGCATCGAGAACAATAAGCGATGGTACCAAAGTTTCAATCGGGTAGGCAGTCATTCGATGCCTAACCAGAAGCTGGAATGGGGTCTTGATCAACGAGAATAATATGGTGTTTGATACCAGGATGAAACATGGTAGAATTTAGCTCGTGAATTACACACGAAGCCAAGTGCAAAGAATACATTAGAATCAGGGTTGTACAGGAGAGTCAGGTTTCGATCCCGTGGACCTGTGGGTTATGGGTCCACCATGTGGGTTAAGAGTAGGAAGGCGATGACATCTTGCACAGAAAGCAAGGCATGTCAGAGGATAGTCTGTCAGCTAAGTTGGCAACAATGTCAGTACCAAGGACGGGGAACGAAGAGAGCTATTTTCTTGCACATCATAACTAGGCGGACCAACAGGCGAGGTTCTCGTTCACCGGCAGTTAATGGAATGTTACAACAATAGTAACGAGGTCTTACTGACAGAATTGTACAATGAGGTGTTTACATAAGCAGAGAATTATTACTGCCTAGATTATATGTAGATCAAAGAAAGGTTAAACAAACAAACGGAAAGGAAAATTGTGATTACACACAATTATTAGGAGTATATCCTTCCCATGGACAAGAAGAACATGGCGTATAGGGTAGGAGAGCAAGTACCCAACCATTCAGATAAAGAGGCAAGGATTAATCAAGATGTTACCCATACAACGGTGTTTGGATAACTGACCAAGAAACATTTAGCATTGGGCTTCAAATGCTCTCGTTGAAAATCGGAGTACCACAGACATGCTTCGAGATAGCATTGGCATGCTCTTGAAGCAAAGGCCAGCCTCGGATATACAAAGGATTCATCAGGAACAACTTATATAATAAGTCTTACTATTTCCTCCTGGAAGAATGGTTATCCTTGCAAAAGAGATTATAATGATAGGTCCTTCAGCCAGGGGTGCTAGACATGACATCATATTACCAAGTCATCAAAGGACCAATATTATAACTCCTGGAAAGTTGTCCCAACTATCATATCTGACCGAGATTCAGATCCGATTGGTGTCATGATACCTTAGACTCAGGATGTTCGAGAAGAAAAGGCGCAACACAAATCGACGAAATGGCATTGCAAGATTCTCAGGGAATGAACTATGGGAGCGGGTTCCCGAAACAATAGTTCATCATTAAACCAAGGAGAGGATGAGGAGGTGGCTGATGGGCTCAGCGACAATTCATCAAGAATTCCAAACGGATGGATTTCCACAATAATGTGAACAAGAATTTGTCACTTGACAATTCAAATGATATAATGTTGTATGCTTGAAGAAAACATACACCATTAATCATTAGTTGAAAGGTGTGTCCGAAATATGACCTTAGGCAGCAAGATCAATGTTAGAGTGACGATTCAATAACCAACAGTCTAAGAACGAACTGTCGATCGTTAACTTCAAAGCAATAGGGTTGCTAGAAGTACAGAACTCAAGCAGCATCGTTAGCATATTGGTATCCCGGTTAAAAACAACACGGGGACCAAGGAAGAATGGTGATGGTGAGAAGTATCATCATACATAAAATTTCTAAGAGGTGAAGCAATCCCCACAACATTCTCGACATAAAAGACAGTAATACTTCAATGCAGAACACAACACTAGCTGGAGAGCAAGTTGTATTTATAATATGGACAAGTTCGCGATGAAAGGAAGTCAAGGGTGTTGCCGATGATAATGAAAATCATCGAGGGCAAGGAGGGTATTTCTCATCATGAACATAGTTGACATCTCGGAAGAAGTCCAAGTGTTGAAGGGGATCCGACACATTTGCCGGGGGGTGGGTTTCAAGAGGATGCTATCAAGCAACAATGGCAACAAGCAAGAGAATGACGAAGTGGCAAGTTGTAGGGTCAATATAAAAGATGCAAGCTCGGAACCAAAGTTGCCTTTCTAGACAAGCAACATGATGTTGAAAGCTCGACGTAAGTCGTGCTCACACACTGAAGAATTTGTGCACCAGAGAAGGACAAGGTAGCACAATCAAAGATAGCAAGACCAGGATGCAGCCGATAGTCCAGGAATGACCAGATTGAGTTCAGAATTTCCCAGTAAAAATACTAGGGGTATTTGATTTGTAGTGCGGAATAATTCCACTAGTCGGTGTCCTCGGTTGACAACAACCTCGAACCCGTAGAGTGATTACGATAAAGGAAGACATTACTTCGACAACGTTAGTAAGATGTGGTGCAGTGGCAAGACATCTTCGAGATACCAGGGGGTAATACTCGAAGGTAGAACATGATAGAGGTAGAACCAAGTCGTTGACCTATGACAGTAGATACTTCAACCTTGCCAAAATAGACAAGGCACCAGAATGAATTCCCATCAGATGTATCAGATCAGGACAACATGGTCAGAATCATAACTGTAAGGAATCAATTCAAGAATACCGAAAGAATCATACAGCTGGATAAACATTTTGCAAGAAGCTCGTGAGACGGTCTATATCATTTTCATGGGCATGAACACAAAGTTCAAGGTCGACTCCCACTTCTTTAATGCATATCATTTCATTCACCTCTCGCTTTGATCAAACTGTAGTGTTGGAATTTCATTTGGTAGAACACCGTAAGAGTATGACTTGTGAAAACTTTCGGGTTCTCACGGATTATGGGATGGAATAGGTTCAACCCATCGGGCATCTTAGTAACATATACCACAAGTTTCAAAAGTAAATATTCAAGCTCGAAAGCAGAGCATGGTTGGCCAAGCAGAGGATACAATTTACCAAAGGCATTATGTATCAGGGGAAGAACTCACAAGGTGATTGAATATGAAGGACACTGTCCGATAACAATCCAACAATGGATCGGGCGATCCACAATGGAGCTGATGTGAGTATCGGTACTCACTCAGAGGAAGAAAGAATGCAGAGGCATCAGATTCAAGAATCACCTGATTAGTCTGATGCTTAAATAGAAAGAAATTATGGTTTCCAAAACGAAGGATCAGAAGCAGGCGCTCTGATCAAGGATAGATAAGTTGAAAACACTTAGTTGGACAATCAATAAAGGTTTGAATTGCCGAGAGCCAACCCATGTCTGGAATGACGTGTGAGCCGGAAATATAATTTTTAAAAGGATATGCTGATGACTGTGTGCATACGCACACATTGAATCAATAGGCTCAAAATGGCTAAGATATGGGATGTTAACGAAGACTACTAGTCATATGGATTTAACCATAGTGCAAGCAGGCAAGAATTTCAAGAGTAACAGGCTGCAGAAAATTTTCGAAAGATCGAAAAGTATTCCGAAGAATTTTGTTAGACACATGAACAATTGAGAAGAACGGATCCTCGATAATTGAGAGGAAATAACCGTAAGGGTTTTCATGCGAAATATAACTGCAAGACAATAAACTCAAAGGATTCTCGACACAACGGAGAATATTTCAGGGCATATTGTAACAACAAGAGTGACGAGTAACGATCATGAGAATGACAAATGCACACAGATATCCGTAGGGGTATATCGGTGGCAGTGAATTGAAAAGGGGATGAGCATAAGGGTCTCGGAAAAATATCGAGGGATATCGTCAGAATCTTCTGACGAAGCAGGTGATCTTCCGGAATGAGGACTCTCCGGGAGAAATAGTTACGAGAACCTAGAGTCAGAGTTAGTAAAATCTTTTAACCCGAATAGAAGAGAGATCAGAGTCCCAGAGTATAGACGAGGAGTAAAAGATCCTAATACCACCCAATGGCGACGTGTGCCTGTAGGCCACAGAGCCATGTTAGTAAAGTTTTGCAATGACTAGACTCAACTTCGGCCAAGGAGTTGGAAAGGGGGATTCCTACAGGCAGTCGGCTCTAATACCAACTTGTGACGCCCCCGATTTGACCGTACACTAATCATGCATGCAAATGTGTACGACCAAGATCAGGGACTCACTGGAAGATATCACAACACAACTCTAGACACAAATTAAAATAATACATGCTTTATATTACAAGCCAGGGGCCTCGAGGGCTCGAATACATAAGCTCGAAAACACAAGAGTCAGCGGAAGCAATAATATCTGAGTACAGACATAAGTTAAACAAGTTTGCCTTAAGAAGGCTAGCACAAAAGTAACAACGATCGAAGAGGCAAGGCCTCCTGCCTGGGACCTCCTAACTACTCCTCGAAGCCGAACTCCATGTAGAAACATCATCGGGATCCTCTGGCTCCTGGACTCCACCGATCTGGTTGCATCAACCAGAAAGAAGAAAGAAGGGGGAAAAGGGGGAGCAAAGCAACCGTGAGTATTCATCCAAAGTACTCGCAAGCAAGGATCTACACTACATATGCAATGATATATGTGTAAAGGGGGTAATATCTGTGGGTTAAACTGCAGAATGCCAGAATAAGAGGGGGATAGCTAATCCAATTGAAGACTACGCTTCTGGCCACCTCCATCTTGCAGCAGTAGAAGAGAATAGATGGAAGTAACAAGTATCCTCGCATCTCGCAACCTCCGTCTTGCAGTAGTAGAATAGAATAGATGGTAAGTTCACCAAGTAACAACGTATAGCATAATCCTACCCGGCAATTGATGGCTTCTCGCCCCTCGTTGGTTACCCCAAGTGGAAGGTTTGAGATGTAGCGTAGCGGAAAATTTCCCTTGGCAAAGATACCAAGGATCGAATCCCGTGAGACTCCGAGGGTCGACAAGAAGGTGTCAATGGCGCCAGAAACTTTTACCTGACAGGACCTGCACACAGATACAAATAACTTTGCTCCCAACGAGTACAGAGAGGTTGTCAATCCCTCCGGCCTTGTCGTTTAAAAAGGATCAAACACAAGAGATAATAGTGATAGGTATGACTGCAACTAGGAAATAAGAACAGGAAGTAAATAGCGGGTGTGATCAGTGATGGTAATATGGACCGGGGTCCCATGATGTTCACTAGTGATGTCTCTCTCCCAAAAGACGATAAAACAGCTAAGCGAGGTAAACAAATTACAGCTGGGCAATTGACAGGATTATGTGCGCAAACCAATGCTAACTATGTTGTAAAGAAAGGTAGAGGCTCAAAAGCATGGGCGATACGCCAAGGCAAGTAGACTGAAATCCATCTGCATCTACTACTAATCATCCACCTTGAGATATCTATCCAGAACATCTCGCTGGTATTAAGTTGCGAGTCCCACCCAAAGTGTAAACTCAAAGCAACGGACAACTGCATTAAAAGAACTTTGCGTAAAGTAAACAATCCTTGCACCCGCAAGTACAAGTACCGTTGTTTTCCCCCTTGTGGCAACAACACATCCCCTAGACTCATGTTTCTGTCACTCAAACTAGTCATCGAGGGGCATGAACCCACAATCAAGCATAACGTTCCCTCTTGGAGTTACTACCTACTACTTGGCCAAAGCAATAAACAGCAACGGAGAACATGCAAGAATTTCTTAAGAACATAAATATAAAAGAGGTGAATCAAATATATTGCTCACACACAATCTGAACATAATCTCATAATCCATCGGATCCCAGCAAACTCAGCAGAGCAACAGCATAAAGATTACATATGTGCCTCGATCATGTAGGGCAGCTCACGAGGTCTAATCCATGAAGAACAAAGAGGGGAGGAGAACATCACATAGCTACTGGTCATGGACCCATGGTCCAAGGGGGACTACTCACAACTCATCCGGGAAGCGTCCATGGTGGTGGAGAAGCTCCCGGTGGTGGTTCTCCCCTCCGGCAGGGTGCCGGGAAGAGTTCTCCTGGTGCTCCCGATCTTGGAAGCGCGGCGGCGGCGGAACAGAGATGAGATCGCGAAAAAGGGTTCCGTCCTCGAGGGTTTTGGGACGCGAGCAATATATATGCAAAAGGGGGTCACCAGAGGCGGAGGTGGGGCCACAGGCGCCCCCCTGGCGCGGCCAGGGGTGGGGCCGCGCCGGGTGGCCGCCTGGGCCACCCCAGGCTCCCCTCTGGCCCTGCCTTGGTTTTTCTGGAAGCTCCCGATACGCTGATTTTTCCTGTATTTTTCCCGGAATTTTTAGGGCACTTTTGATATGGGGGAAACCTGAAATAGAAAAACAGCAGAAAACAGGGACTGGCACTGTGGTGCACAGAGTTAATAGGTTAGTCCAAATATGATCAAAAGTGTATGGAAGTGCATAAATATCATAGCAATATCACACAAAAGAGGCATGGAGCAAGCAGAAATTATAGATACATTTTGGACGTATCAACATCCCCAAGCTTAATTCCTGCTCGTCCTCGAGTAGGTAAATGATAACAAGCATAATTTCTGTGGTGACATGCTACCAACCATATAAGAACTTTCAAGTAAAGCAATCAAGGCATGTAATTCAATTCAAGTCATAACAAGCAAGAGTCTATATTAGCATTTTAACAAGTAACATAAGAACATAAAGGTGCAAGAGCTCTCGCTGTCCGTGAATCGAATGTCTCCAAATGGTGTTTGCGTGCAAGAAAGGGGATAGGGATATATGAGAGAGTAAAACATAGTTTTTGTATTGTTGAGAACTTAATCTACTAAATTTTCACACTTGGTCTTCTTTGGAATCTTATCTTGACTCATCCCCAGACCGTCAGCCAGGTACAAGTCAAAATGATCCACTCCCTTTCGATATTTTGAGCACTCATGCAATGGATGAACGTAAGCAAGAAAGTCGACACTTAGGATGGAAAAGAGAGAAAAATGATAGAGGGGGAAGACAAAAAGGGTGTGAAAGGCTCACATCAATGAGGACAATCATCGGCGAGAGAAAGCCAAATGATAGATATGATGTGAGGAGTAGGGATTGCCATGCAACGGATGCACATATGAGCTAAGGTAAGCTCTCCAATGGAACTAGTGGGGGTGCATCCAACTTGCTTGCTCAAGAAGACCTAGAGCTCTTTTGAGGAGGCTCATCATTGGAATATACAATCCAAGTTCTATAGTGTAAAGGTCCCCACATAGCTATATGCATAAATGATAATCTCTATGGAGTACAAGGTATAAGATGGAGTACGAGTGTGGATCTCTCAAAAGGAAATAGTAGTGTGCCCACTTCTCTCTTTTTATTTCTTTTTCTTTCTTTTTCTCTTTTTTTTTTATTTTTTTGTGGCCTCAATGGCTCTTTCTATTTATCTCTCATTTGTCCTCTTTGGGATCTTTTGATTTTGTCCTCTTTGGGATCTTTTGATTTGTCCTCTTTGGGATCTTTTCCTCACTTTAGGGGAAACACTCTATGTATTACAAGAAGTATAGAAGATCTTTCACACTTTACAAAAGTACTCAACATAAAGAAAATGAAACTATCATGATGTATGCAAATGTATGCCTCTGCCAGTGTAGCAGGATATGCAATGATACTAGCGCGTCATGTAGCAATGATTAGGACAAGGCCCAACTAGCATGCGGCTCATCAATCAAGCAAAAAACATGTACGACATGAAGATCAAGTCATGAGAAGATGGATGTTGCATGGCAATGTATCTCGGAAAGGCTATGGAAATGCCTTAATAGGTAGGTATGGTGGCTGTTTTGAGGAAGGATATAATGAGGCTTATGATGACAGAGCGTATCGTGCCAAGGATTTGGATGCACCGGCGAAGTATGCGCCAACTCTCGAGGTGAGAAAGGGCAATGCACGGTACCGAAGAGGCTAGAAAAATATGGTTAGGTGGAAGTGTCAACTTTCGAATACTCACATTAGTCCGAAGAACTCATGCACTTATTATCGGTAACTCTCAATCTAATTAGGAGGTTCTCAAAGAGACAAGTACCCCGAGGAGGAGTGTACGGGGATTTGGTTATCCTTGCGCATCCTCGGCTCATGGTATGTGAGTGTACTCTAATATTCGATCCCTCCAAAGATTAGTGATCCATTTAGTAGCTAAAGTTCTCAACTATTTTGTAGGTTTTCGAAAATAAACACGGATTGCCCAAAATACGACATCTATCACTAATAGGCTAAAGCTCTTGACACCAAAAGTTCAGTCATTACTCATGGCAATACCTCAAAACTATTGCAAGTTACTACTAAAATTAAATAGCAACCTCAATTACCTACTTTAAGTTAAGACACACAACTCAGTGCAACAGACAAACTCTCTTAACAAGATAAACGTGAAAACTCAAGAGAGTTCAACAACCAACTAAACGAAAGCTCTTTAAAAAGAAAATCATGAAAACTAAGAGCTAAACATGACAGTAGCTATGGAAAGACAAAGAACACACACAGCAAAGATAAGCATGAAAATCCTATGTTGTGTTCTAGGTTGAAGTGGAGCGTGTTTCTCTCCCACACAAAGAAAGCTAGTTTCTAACTCGTTATGAACAGCAAGCAAAGCTAAAGAAAACTAGAAAGGAAACTGAGAGCAAGACGCTCCAAGCATATCACATAACGCATGAAGTGATTAAAATATAGTGGAACGAAAGACGAACTGATAATTGTTGATGGAGAAGGGGATGCACGGGGGCATCCCCAAGCTTAGACGTTTGAGTCTTCTTGAATATTTCTTGGGGGTGCACGGGGGCATCCCCAAGCTTGAGCGTTTGACCCTCCTGAATCTTTTTATCATCTTCCCTCGCACACTTGAAAACTCCCTTCATACATAACTCATCATAATCTGATTAGCGAGGTTAGTACCCATAATAAAATAACTTTTCCCTGCTAGAAATAAGGATAATCTTGAAGAGCTACTGTT
The DNA here is from genome assembly GCA_902687465.1 of Secale cereale. Taxonomy (NCBI): domain Eukaryota; kingdom Viridiplantae; phylum Streptophyta; class Magnoliopsida; order Poales; family Poaceae; genus Secale; species Secale cereale. The sequence continues at coordinate 173,553,843 of LR738710.1, forward strand.
TCTCAAGATTGCCAAAAGGTTTTCGCAAAGAAAAAGCAAGCTTAAGGTTTGCAAAACGAAGAAAAGGCAAAACAGGACAGAATCTGTGAAAAACAGACCCGCAGGTAGTAAATAATTTTTTCGGGGCACTTCTGCAACTCAAATAAAAAAACTCAGTACAGACGCTCGAAAGCCAATTGTAGAGAGCACGCTGTCAAAAAAATTCAGATCAAAAAGACGATCTGGTGATTTTATACGAATTTTTTTGTCCAAGGACATAATCTGTTTTCTAGACTGCACATCACAACTTTTGAACTTTCTTGCAATCAGAGGCTAAACTTGGCACAAAGCTGAAAAGAAAAGATACAATGATGATGCTACTGTAGTAACAAACATCAAGACACAACAAAAGCAAAATAAAACTTTATTCGTTGTGGGCTGCCTCCCAAAAGCGCTTTCTTTTATGCCTTTAAGCTAGGCATAATGCAAAGAGAAAAGATCAAGTTTTATCAAGAGTAAAAGAATAGCTAGCCCGTGTAACGGACTCAAAAGGTAACTTAATCTTCTTTCTAGGGAAGTGTTCCATTCCTTTCTTGAGAGGGAATTGGAATTTTATATTCCCCTCTTTCATGTCAATGATAGCACCAACGGTGCGAAGAAAAGGACGTCCCAAAATAATTGGACATGAAGGTTCACATTCAATATCCATAATAGTAAAATCAACGGGAACATAATTGTCATTGACAATGATAAGAACATCGTCGATCTTCCCCAAAGGTTTCTTTACAGAAGAATCAACAAGACGAACACCAAAAGAACAAGGATCAAAATGTTTCAATTTAAGCATATCATACATTCTTTTGGGCATAACGGAGGTACTAGCTCCAACATCACATAAAGCATAGCAAGAGAAGTTATTCAACTTAATTTTAATCATAGGATCCCAACCATCTTCTAGCTTTCTAGGTATGGAGGCTTCTACCCTAAGCTTCTCCTCCCTAGCTTTGATGAGAGCATTAGTGATATGCTCCGTGAAGGCAAGGTTAAGCGTGCTAGTGTGGGGATCTCTAGACATCTTGTGAAGGAAATCAATAACTTCAAAAAGGGTGCAATTATCAAAATCAAGGTCACTACTATCAAGTAAAGTGGTAGTGGTGTCCTTTAGGCTCACTTGTTTGGTAGCTTCTATGGTCATAGGAGTTTCTACGGTTGAGGTCATAGCATCACCATTAATAGGTCCAATGGGACTAGGAGTGCATTGGGTGCTAAGAGTTTGGATATCCTCAACAACTTGGATAGTAGCAACAGTGTGGTGGGTAGGAAGGCTCTTAATTCTATCTTCTTCCTCCCTTTCTCTAGCCCATCTCTCGTTAAGTTTAGCCATCATCCTAATGTTTTCATTGATTTGCACTTGAATAGCATTCATAGGAGTGGTCTTCCTCTCCTCAAGAGGGGAAGTTCTAATTTTAAGCAATTCTACCTCATGGGCTAAATTGTATACCTTCGAAGAGAGATTATCTAGTTTGGCTAGTTTTTCTTCTACACTCTTATTGAAGGCTTTTTGGGTAGTGATAAAGTCTTTAAGCATAATCTCTAGTTCAGAAGTGGAGTTCTTGGGTGCTAGGATAAGCATTGTTGTTCCCATAGGAATTAGAGGGGAACGGTCTAGGGTTGCTACCAAAATTACTCCTATAAGCATTGTTATTGAAATTGTTTCTAGAGATAAAGTTCACATCTACTTGATCTCGAGCAGTCAAAGAATTTAAAAGAACATCATGAGGATCAATAGAAGATTGCTTGGAAAGTAGAGACATGATCAAGTCAACCTTTTCATTTAGGGAGGAAATCTCCTCGACAGAGTTTACCTTCCTACCTGTTGGAGCGCGTTCGGTGTGCCATTGGGAATAGTTGGTCATCATCTCATCGAGAAGTTTCGTGGCAGCACCAAGTGTAGTTGGCATAAAGGTTCCTCCCGCGGCCGAATCTAACAAGTTCCGCGAGGTAAAGTTCAAGCCTGCATAAAAAGTTTGGATAACCATCCAAGTAGTCAAACCATGAGTAGGGCAGTTCTTGACAAGAGATTTCATGCGTTCCCAAGCTTGGGCAACGTGTCCATTATCCAATTGTTTAAAATTCATTATGTTACTCCTTAGTTGGATAATTTTAGCAAGGGGATAGTACTTCCCAATAAAGGCATCCTTGCACTTGTCCCAAGAATCTATACTATTCCTAGGCAAGGATTGAAACCAGATTTTAGCTCCTCCTCTCAAGGAGAAAGGAAAAAGCTTAAGCTTAACAATATCACCATCTATTTCTCGGTACTTTTACATATCACGGAGCTCAATAAAATTATTGAAGTGCAAAGCAGCATCATCTCCAGCACCGGAGAATTGATCTTTCATAACTAGGTTCAGTAAAGCAGGTTTAATCTCATAAGAAGGTGCTGAAGTGGCAGGTGTAGTAATAGGCGTGCAGATAAAGTCATTGTTGTTATGACTAGTGAAGTCACACAACTTGGTGTTCTCGGTGGAACCCATAGCAGCAGCAAGCAAGATAACTATTTTTGTGATTTTTGGTAAGGGACACTAAAGCAAAAACTGAAAGGTAAACTAACAAGACTAAAAAGCAAAGATAAAATATGGCGTGCAACTCCCCTATCTTGAAGAGTGGAGTCCCCGGCAATGGCGCTAGAAACTTGCTTGATGGCTTCTCGCCCCTCATTGGTTACCCCAAGTGGAAGGTTTGAGATGTAGCGTAGCGGCAAATTTCCCTTGGCAAAGATACCAAGGATCGAATCCCGTGAGACTCCGAGGGTCGACAAGAAGGTGTCAATGGCGCCAGAAACTTTTACTTGACAGGACCTGCACACAGATACAAATAACTTTGCTCCCAACGAGTACAGAGAGGTTGTCAATCCCTCCGGCCTTGTCGTTTACAAAGGATCAAACACAAGAGATAATAGTGATAGGTATGACTGCAACTAGGAAATAAGAATAAGAAGTAAATAGCGGGTGTTATCAGTGATGGTAATATGGACCGGGGTCCCATGATGTTCACTAGTGATGTCTCTCTCCCAAATGACGATAAAACATCTAAGCGAGGTAAACAAATTACAGCTGGGCAATTGACAGGATTATGTGCGCAAACCAATGCTAACTATGCTGTAAAGAAAGGTAGAGGCTCAAAAGCATGGGCGGTACGCCAAGGCAAGTAGACCGAAATCCATCTGCATCTACTACTAATCATCCACCTTGAGATATCTATCCAGAACATCTCGCTGGTATTAAGTTGCGAGTCCCACCCAAAGTGTAAACTCAAAGCAACGGACAACTGCATTAAAAGAACTTTGCGTAAAGTAAACAATCCTTGCACCCGCAAGTACAAGTACCGTTGTTTTCCCCCTTGGGGCAACAACACATCCCCTAGACTCATGTTTCTGTCACTCAAACTAGTCATCGAGGGGCATGAACCCACAATCAAGCATAACGTTCCCTCTTGGAGTTACTACCTACTACTTGGCCAAAGCAATAAACAGCAACGGAGAACATGCAAGAATTACTTAAGAACATAAATATAAAAGAGGTGAATTAAATATATTACTCACACACAATCTGAACATAATCTCATAATCCATCGGATCCCAGCAAACTCAGCAGAGCACCAGCATAAAGATTACATATGTGCCTCGATCATGTAGGGCAGCTCACGAGGTCTAATCCATGAAGAACAAAGAGGGGAGGAGAACATCACATAGCTACTGTTCATGGACCCATGGTCCAAGGGGGACTACTCACAACTCATCCGGGAAGCGTCCATGGTGGTGGAGAAGCTCCCGGTGGTGGTTCTCCCCTCCGGTAGGGTGCCGAGAAGAGTTCTCCTGGTGCTCCCGATCTTGGAAGCGCGGCGGCGGCGGAACAGAGATGAGATCGCGAAAAAGGGTTCCGTCCTCGAGGGTTTCAGGACGCGAGCAATATATATGCAAAAGAGGGTCACCAGAGGCGGAGGTGGGGCCCCAGGCGCCCCCCTGGCGCGGCCAGGGGTGGGGCCTTGCCGGGTGGCCGCCTGGGCCACCCCAGGCTCCCCTCTGGCCCTGCCTTGGTTTTTCTGGAAGCTCCTGATACGCTGATTTTTCCTGTATTTTCCCGGAATTTTTAGGGCACTTTTAATATGGGGGAAACCTGAAATAGAAAAACAACAGAAAACAGGAACTAGCACTATGGTGCACTGAGTTAATAGGTTAGTCCAAATATGATCAAAAGTGTATGGAAGTGCATAAATATCATAGCAATATCACACAAAAGAGGCATGGAGCAAGCAGAAATTATAGATACGTTTTGGACGTATCAGCAATCCTCCCGCACATCACCCTGTGGGAGAGCAACCACCGAGTTATATCTGAACTTATCTGGGTGTGTTTTATTAAGTATCCGGTTCTAGTTGTCATGAGGTCAGAGTACAACTCCGGATCGTTCTTTTACCGAGGGACACGGCTATTCGAATAGATTAAGTTCCCTACAGGGGTGCACCACATAACCCAGCACGCTTGATCCCATTTGGCCGGACACACTTTCCTAGGTCATGCCCGGCCTCGGAAGATCAACACGCCGCAGCACTACCTAAGCACAACAGAGAGGTCTGCACGCCGGTCTAAGTCCTAGGCGCGCAGGGTTCCGGGCCCATCGCCCAACGCACACCTGCACGTTGCGTACGCGGCCGGTGAGCAGACCTAGCAACCTCCATTACTAAGGAATTTACGTTACGCGGTCCAACCCGGCGCGTGCCGCTCAGTCGCTGACGTCAAGAAGGCTTCGGCTGATACCACGACGTCGAGTGCCCATAACTATTCCCACGTAGCTGGTTAGTGCGCATAGGCCAATGGCCAGACTCAGATCAAATACCAAGATCTCGTAAACGTGTTATTATGAAATAACCGCGGACAACGACCAGGGCCAGGCCCACCTGTCTCCTAGGTGGTCGCAACCTGCCCTGTCGCTCTGCCACAAAGTAACCATCAAGGAGCTGTCGGGAACCCAGGCCCACCACTACCTGGGTGGAACCACCTACCCCTTCAGCCCCCATCTCCGAAACATCATCATGTGTATGTAATAGTATAGTATATACCAGTGATGACCACCCGAGTGATCACGGCCCGATAGTATAGCAGGGCAGACAGACAAGAATGTAGGGCCACTGATGGAATACTAGCATCCTATACTAAGCATTAGGATAGCAGGTAAAGGTATCAACAGTTGTAGCAACAATGACGGGCTATGCAACAGAATAGGAGCTATCGAATCAACAACAGTAGCAAACCTAATGCAAGAATAAGCGAGAGGGGAATGGGCGATATCTGGTGATCTAGGGGGGGGGGGGTTGCCTGGAAGCTCTGCAGATGAAACGAATCTTCAGAGGCGTAGCCGTAGTCGAACACCGAAGCATCAATGGTCTCGGGGTCTATCACGGTACCGGAGTCTACCGAAAAGAAGAAACGAAGGGGAAACAAATAAATAACAGAGCAAACAATAGCATCACGAAATATAACAAGGCAATACGTGGCGCCAGGCGTGAGCTAACGCAGGAATAGGTGATATCGGGGAAGGGGAAAAAGATCCGGGAAAGTATTCCCGGTGTTTGACGTTTTTGGACAGACGAAACGGAGGGGAATGTTGCATGTTTGCTATGATAGGGAGGTGTGGCTGGCGAACGGACCGCGTATTCGGATTCGTCTCGAAATTCCGAGCAACTTTCATGTACAAAGTATTTTCATCCGAGCTATGGTTTATTTTATATTAATTTTAAAAGATTTAATTCGTTTTCTAATTTATTAATTATTAAATAAATCAACATTATCCAGAATAGTGTATGCTGACGTCAGCAGTCAACTGGGCGTTGACTTAGTCAAACTGACGTGTGGGTCCCGCATGTCATACTGTGTTAACTAATTAACCAAATTAATTAGTTTAATTAACATATTAGTTAGGTTAGTTATTTGGTTACGTTAATTAAATAGGATTAATATTATTTCTTAATTATTATTTTTATTCTCTTTTTTTAATGTTCTAAAGGCGTGGGCCCCTTTTGTCATTGTCACAGGGGGGTCTTAGCGGGCGCTAGCTTTAGTGGTTACGGGCGGGCGTGGGCGTTCGCCCAGATCGACAGGCAGGGGAGGGCGCTAAGCACCGACAGCCACCGCGACGAATGGCAGCAGCGGCGCCGGGGACCGGGGCTGCACGCCGGGCGGGCTGGCCACCGAGCGGGGGCTGCGGCCAGACGCCGGCGGCCGTGGCCGGAGCGGTGCGGCAAACGAGGGATGACGGTGGAGCAAAGCAGAGCCACGGGGCTCGCGGGCGCGAGCACCGGCGGCCAGGGGCCGCGCGGGCGGCGACCCGAGGAGGGCTGGAGCAGGTAGAAGCCTCGGCAGCTGCAGGCGAGGCGAACTGCCGGCAGCGGCAGCCGCTAGCGGCGGCGGCGCTGTAGATAGTAGGCGGCGCGGGGGGTGATGGCTTTGAGGAGGCCGAGCGTGCGCGGCGAGCGCAGCCGTAGGGCGGGGGCGCACAGTCAGGGGCGAGGCAGGGGAGGCGCTAGTCGAGGCGAGGTGGCTGGCTGGCGCGGGAGGTAGGGTCGGCAGGACGGCGGGTGGGCGCGGCCGGTGGGAAGGCCGAGCAGGGCTATGGCCTGGCAGGTCAGCAGAGGTTGTGGCCTACGGCGACAGAGGGGAGGGGAGGCGAAGGAGGAGGCTCACAGGGGAGCGGGAGGGGCAGTTGGCGAGGGTCGAGGTGGTCCGGTGAGGAGGAGGCCGGGGAAGCGATGCTGCGAAGTCCGGTGGCGTCCTGGCGGCTCGGGTCGGGGGCGACGGGGTTGCGGCGTCGTCGGGCCGCCGCCGACGAGGCCGATCGGGCGATGCGCGCGACGGGTCGGGGGCGTCGTTTTCCCCCGATCCAGATCCAGAGAGGGAGGGATCATAGGGAACGAGAGCGAGAGGCATGGGGAGTGGAGAGTAGTGGGACTAGGGTTTCGCCGGATGGGGGTTAAGGGGGTGTCGGTTGGGCCGGCCTGGTGGCCCAGAGGTCAACTGGGCCGAGGCCCAATGGGGGGAGGTGTAATGCCCAGGATGGAGTTATACCTCCTAAGTGTCGAGGCACGACTTAAAGGCATAAATCCATCCTAGAATGATCTCAAGTTCGGTATTCTTTGCACAACTCATGTAAAAGAGGGGATAGTAAACTGAAAATAGTTGGCTTACACTCGCCACGTCACAGAATTACAGTACAAGTCTCAAACATCATACATTAAGAACATCACAACCCTCTAAGGGCAAAAGCCAAATGTCAAAGTACCGAACTCAGATAAATAAACCACAGGCGGATCGAATCCTAGTAAGAGACTCCACTACTGATCGTCCGGGTAGCGCACGTAGTACCGACTACGCTCCTCGTCGTACTCCCAATCCAGCTCAGTGCCATCACCTGGATAGCTCACAGCTGGACCTGCATCTGGTGTGTGAAGTAACTGTGAGCCACAGAGGACTCAGCAATCCCGTCATCGGGTAACAAGACTATTTAAGCCTTTAGGTGAGGAAAAGGCTGAAGAAAGAATAAGTCTGCAGCAGCAACTAGCATCTAGCTTACGTAAGTGAGAGCGAGAAGAGAAGGCCTCGGTGAGAGTGATCACGAAGTGATCCTAGCTACAAGCTCCACAATCATAACCCCTCCGTGTTCAACTCCCGAATCCCTATTCGGAAATTGACAGTCACGGAACACACGCTGGTAGTGTATTAGTAACATTGTGTCAAGTTATCTACAACCGGAATTAACAAGCTCCCATCTGCCACATAACCGCGGGCACGGCTTTCGAAAATTCAAACCCTGCAGGGGTGTTCCAACTTGACCCATTACAAGCCCACGATCCGCAGAGTCGCAACTCCAAAGTGGGAAGACCCGAGTATCCTCGGAATCCCGTGCTCAAGATATACCGAGCTAAGGTAAGGCTAATCCAGCAAATCCTCCCGGCGTGTCGACACCCTGATAGTAGCCGCGCGTATCTAAGTCTCAGGACACGACCGGATGGGCGATGCTACAGGTGTATGCCAGATACCTCGGGTTGCCCCAAGGCGGCCCTGCAGGACCCCCGTTTCGGACCAACACTCATGTGGAGCACTGGCCCGGGGTTGTTGATTAAGAAAGAGGGTTAATTACTCCCTATGCAAGTTTAGTTTGTTATTAGGCAAATAGTACCAATGTTGGGATTTGCTGGAAAAGACTTAGCACTTAGCGGTTTATCGAGGGGGTCCCATACACCCCAACCGTGTTAGGAACGCATAATCAAGGAACATAAAACCGGTTTATACGGTTCCTAACGGCATGAGTGGAACAAATCACCAAGCAAAAGGCTTAGCCTTCCACCCTTGCCAATATATAGATGAGTTCATTTTTTAAGCATTTATATAGTGTGATATAACCCAACCAAACTTCAACATGAAGCAATCATCTTCGATCTTCACCTGCAACTAGCAACGCTATAAGAAGGGCTGAGCGAAGCGTACTTAGCCAAGCAATGGTTTGCATAGGTAGGTTGGTTAAACATGGCATTTGGCTACAAGTAGGAGGCTGACAAGAAGATCATGGGCATCGAGGCAAAACTATAGATCGAGACTACTAGCAATAGGCAAAGATAGTAATGTTATCGGGGTTCGGTCATCTTGCCTGAAGAGAAGTCGTTCGGATCGTAAGAAGGGTCCTCGTGCTCAACCTCGTTGGAAACCTCGTGCTCAACTTCGTACTCGGTCTCAGCTTCCGGCTCTAAACAAAACAATCACACCAAGCACCAATCAACAAGATGCAATGCGCACTCGAAAAAGATGAATGCATGATGGATGCACTAAGGATGCACACGGAGCACGTAAAACATCACTCAAGCAAAACACCTCAAAACATGATAACAATCTGATATTATTAATCTACACAGAAAAACAACCAAGTTTGATATAAGATTCGCTGAAATCGGAGTTACGGGCTAAAAGTTATGCCCGAAACAAGATTTGAGCGAAAACTGAAAATTACAGCAACATAGCAACTTCGGAGCTCAAAATAATTAAGCTACAGCACCCAAAAAGCATGGCAAAGGACATGAACACAAACTAGACATATAGTACAGCAACTAAGTCCAAAGGTGCACCCCAACGGAGCCACGGATCAATAGCAATGATCTTGGACATATTGAACTTGACAATAAAATTCTGGCAGTAGAATTTTATTGAAACTTTGGAGCAAAAGATAAACATGCTACAGCCACACAAATGGACATGTGAGGACATGAATGGAAAGACAACAATATATACTTCAAGGGACAATCAAAATCCACTCCAAAACTATCATGCTTTGACCTAAAACATCACACGAACATGGCATCGGAACGTTACAGATTTCAGACTTAGTGAAAAACCACTAAGTCCTAAAACAGCAATATCATCATAGCATCAAAAGGAGCATGTTTAAGTCACCTCGAAACTAAACATGGCAAAGGGTAAGCACCTCATCAAAGTACACATGAAGGTGATCCCGAAACACACAAGCATGCATCATAGAGGTGAACACAACGATTGCAACGAGCTCAACAAGATGGCATTTCATAACAAGTGAAACAACATCACATGAACATGGCACTTTGCAACGATGATAACAAAGCAATAATAAATCTACCATGCAACCTATCACAAGCAACACGTAGTTCGTGGCAAGACGAACACGTGGACATGTCATTTGCATCATTCGGACAAACGAGCTAAAAGATATCACATGGCAAAGGTGGCATAAAAATAACACATAGCAGCAGTTTAACTCATGATGCACTCTTGCAACAGCAAAACAAGCACCTAGATGATCTCTAACATGCATGACAACAACAGAGGAAACGTAGAGCACATCTCCACGAACGTCTGGACATATTACACGCGCAAAACGGAGCATCAGGCAAAAAGTTATGCATGGTCAAACATAGCATTACAGATCAAAAGAACAGGGACTTAGTGAAATTAGGGTCAACCTCAATCAGATCTGAATCTGAGGGAAAAAGGAGACGGGCCGGAGGCTGGGATTCGGCCCGGGAAGAGGCGATGGCGCGACGGGCTGCTGCGGCCCGAGCGGTGGCCCTCTCGGCGAGGCAGAGGCGGCCCGGGGAAGGAGCGGTGCGGCGCGCCTGGGCCGGTGGGGAGGCGGCGGCCCACCGGAGGCGCGGCGGGGTACGGGCCGGCGCGGCCCGAGCGCGTCGGTGGCGATCTGGAACCAGGAGCGGGAGGCGCTGGCGGTGTACGGGCCTCGGCCCGGTGGCGCGCGGTGGATCCTCCAGGCGAAGTGGGGACCGGCTCCCTGGCGATGTGGTCCTCGGGCCAGAGGACCGAAGAGGAGGGAGATGGCCCACGGGGGCCGACGGGGGAAGGCTTCGTTCGATCGGCCCTCCTGGCCGATCCGATCGAAGCGAGCGCGTTGACTCAGCGGCGTCGAGGGTCTGGATCGGGAGACTTCCCGATCTGGATCCTAGCGGCGGCTGGCTCGGGACTGGGGAAAGAAAAAAAAAGAAGGGGATCTAGAGGTAGGGGAAGGAGGAGGAAAACTAGGGGACATGCCAAAATAGACCTAGGTCTATTATATAGCAGTTTAGCTAGGGTTTGGAGACTTGGAGGTGTTTAGGAGCCCTCCGATCGCGATCCGACGGATCCGATCGCGGGGGTAGATTTAAAAGGCCTAGGCGGAGATAAAAGACTGCAGTAGGGGTGTTTCCGGGACACGAAGTGAAGGCACTTCGGACCCACACGAACAACGGATGGAAAAGCAACGGAGTCCAAACGAGACGAGATTTGAGAGGCAGGGTGCACACAACAAAACAACAACACACACAACAACCTCACGGCACACCGGTAACGTTAAACGCCCGAACAACAAAGTAGGCCTACGGGACGTCTCGGACACGTGAGGGAGCTCCGGAACGCGAAACGGACAACGGGAAGAAACACGCGGAACCGGATGCAACCGACAACACAAAAGCAATGCGATGCACATGTCTACATGATATGCATGAATGCCACACACTCACACAACAAAACGACGAAAACCCGAAATACAAAGAACCCGGAATGGAAATAGATGAAGCCGGAGATATATTATATACCCAAAAGGGAAAGTATTGCATCTGGGGCATTACAGGAGGGTCTTTATTTTGTTTTTTCTTCTTGTTCTATCTGTTCTTGTTTTGTTTATTTTTTTTATAGTTATCATTTTCTGTTTTATTTTAGTATTATAAATCATAAAAAGTAGTCCCTAATTTAGTGTTAATAAATATGCTACTACCACATAAGTTTGGGCAACTAATAAAATAGTTTAACATTTTATTAATTCCAATAAGGTATTTAATTAAATGTTTTGTTGTTGTTTAAATTACATTAGTGCATTTAAACACTTTACAAAAATGTGGTTTCTACACCAATATTACTTATGATTTATTTGCTACAACTTTAACATTTTAGTTTTGATAATTGAAAACTTTTATCATTTGACTTTATTTTCGACTTGAATTTGAACTGGATTGAATCGATGCAAGATTAATAACAGTAATCGTGGTGACGTGTCATCATTAGCAGGGAAATACTGTTGCTTAATTATCCGGGCCTCACAAATTTTTTGGGCGATTTATTCATCTCGGCTTCCTCTAGATCAATATATACGACTTCGTCATAACCTTCCCCATGATACCACTTGTTAGAATGATTTTATGCGCATATCGCTCCACCAAAGGCAAGCAATCACAGAAGCACGAGTACGACATCAAGATTTCTTAACGAGGTTCACCAATGTGACTACATCTGTGAGGCATGACTACACATCACATGTCTAAATCGACATAGTACAGATTCACAACAAGCCCACCGAGGTCATTAGAGAAGGCTCAGACCTTCGCGTCAACGACTGTGCTCTATTTTTTTGCTCCGAACCGATGGCTCGGTGCTGCAAGAGCAGCAACGCCAACGCAAGCTGGTTGCATGTGCATGCTGTAAGTACGATGCGGACACACATGTGTGAAGCGCACCGATGTTGCAAAGCTAGTTGTGGGATGCTACAATGCTAGCATGTATTGTTGCAAGCCAGACGTGCACTGTTAAAAGTTTGCCCGCTTGATATGTTTTTTTGCTGGAAAGGCGACCGACCGACGCTACAACTCCAGGAGGCATTATTGCAAGCCGGACGCCCGTCGTTAAAAGGTTGTCTGCTCGCTATGTATTTTTGTTGCAAAAACGGTTGTGCAATGTTGTGATGCTAGTAGTAATTGCTGCAAGCTCGACGCGAGTTGTTATTGTTATGCTTGCAATTTTTTTCTTTCAAGGTCGATCCTAGGACCCTATGATGCCATTAGGCATTGTCGCAAGCTGGATACACACTGTCACAAATTGCGATGTTTTTCTGGAAAACAATACACGTCGGCCGAATGATCTTTAATAAGATCGGCGGGTCGCAAGCCGTTTGATCCAACACACTGTAGCTGTCGTATCTAGCTGGCGAGCTTTGCAACATGAGTCATGTTGCGCTTGGAGATTGCAACATGCATGGGTCATGTCATGATAAAAAAAGGAAACAACGAGCTTTGTAACATGTGTCAGGCTCGAAGATTGCAACATGGTCGGTCATGTTGTAATTGGGATTTGCATGCTCGCTACCACGCAACACTATCATTGTTGAGGTGGTCGCCCACAGAAAAATCGCCAGGGAGCTCGCATCACCAGCGCCTCCTACAACACCGTGGATGTTGCAACAATGCAGTGGTCGATGGTGATACCTTGCATCATCATCAACCACTTTCCTGCATCGCAATCGACGAGGTACCGAGCATGTTTGGTCTTCAAGTAATCGATAGCCGCCTTCCCCCCTCTCCTTGCGGTAACATCATCGTTCCCCTTGACATGCAACATTGTCAGGTCAGCAGGCTACAACGACAAGTAGTGCGCCATTCCTTTGTTGCGGTGGCTGCAACTAACATCATATCAACAATGAGATGTGTGTGTGTGTGAGAGAGAGAGAGACGAGGCGGAAAGACAGGTGATTGTGTGTGAGAGAGAAAGAAAGAGAGAAAGAGAAAGAGAGAATAAGGTAGATGGTGTGAGGCGACATATTTCTAGAAGTACTAGAAGTGGTGCGAGGTGCAAAATAATAATTGATAGAAATAGTACACCATATTATTTTTATCTTACATAATGTATATTGTAGGGAATGCACCAGAAAACAAAAATTCCCCGTCCTACGCACCAGCCTAGGACCACTCGTAGCACAATGGAAGGAGAGTTGGTGACGATCGTTGGGGCAGATTCCCGCGACTAGGATCTACAATCTCCCAACCGCGAGAATTTTCTCTCTAGAATAATCCCTTGGACAGAACCTCGGAAAGTCCCTCGAACAGAAGATCTAACGTAAGATCTCTCTACTGGGTTGCACACATACAATGTCACCTATCCAGCGGCACTTCATCATCCAATGTTGATCGCTATCGGAGACTAGGCAGCCTTGCGCCATAACAGAACTATTTCATGAAGGGAGAAAAAGAGGCATATCCACTACAAAAAAGACATATCTGTGACAGTATGTCCCGAACAAAAACATTTTCAGTCATGACAAAAATTCATATCATCATGGATGTGGTGTGCTCCTACTTCTGTGACAAAAAATTATGACTAAAAATTGCCTTTTTTGTCCTAGCCGGGCCGGAGGCACACCTACGTGACATTCTTTGGTCCGTTCATGACACAAAAAATCATGATGTAAGTGAGGGCGAGAATTTTCAGGGACTTCCTGGTATACGTTGGGGAATCGTTAGGTGCTTAGGCCCGAGCGATGCAGTGTGGTTTGCTTATTTCTCTCGTATATGCGCCCTTCGCTAACTGAACCCGAGTGACTCATTCGCTTACTGAAACCAATCAATCGATCCCTCGTCTTACTGAATCTGAGCGATCGATCCCTCACACTATGTATTGAATCTGAGTAAACCTCGCTTACTGAACCCGAGCGATCGATCCCTCACACTACTTACTGAAACCAAGAGATCTCTGCACTACGACTGAACCCAAGCGATCCCTCACACTACGTATTGAACCCATGCCATCCCTTCGCTGCTTACTGAACCCGATCGATGTGAGCAAGACTCGTGTGTTATAATAGCGAACAAAATAACTGGTGAAAGAACATGCGGTGCCCCCATGTTTGGTTTTGGTAATTGATGACAATCTCTATGGACTAATGGTTGCCTTGAGTTATATTTGAAGGTTTTGTCCATAGGCATTTCTTGAAGTCCATGTGTTGGTTTCAAGGAGTTTATGAGGTGGCTAAGGTGCTATTAAGGAATTATCCAAAGATTGGTCATGTGAGTGTTGAGCTTATTGCAAGCATGTCTTGAAGAAGAAGTGTGCGATCATTCATGTTTACCTTCAACGCATCATCCAAATGAAGAGAGTTGGAAAGATTCAAGATTTATCAAGAGTAAGTATAGAGAGTGATTCAAGTTAAGCAACACACAAAGCATATAAGATGTATCGAGAGGGATCAAGTGATCCCATGGTATGGTAAGAATTGTCCATTACGCTTTATGTACTAACCCATGGTCTACGTGAGAGTTCTATGTGGGGTTAGGTATGTTTCCATGGGCTTGCGTCAAGAGGGATATATTATACAATCCATGGAGGATGACATCAAGTGGTGATCGTCATCAAGATTGCAGTGTGCAAGTTCAAGTGGAGCATAACTAAGATATCAAGTGCTTGAAGCCCGCCCTCCATTGTGGTGTCAATTGACTTGTGAAGATGTGCTGAAGAGTGGCTCACCCATAGTGGAGTATGGGGGAGCAATCAACTAGTCTTCATCGAGCCAACACAATCAAGAAAGATGGTCCATCTTGAGGGAGTCAAGCTCGTCATTGATACGTCTCCAACGTATCTATAATTTTTGATTGTTCCATGCTATTATTTATGAAGTCTTGGATGTTTAATGGGCTTTATCATTTACTTTTGTATCATTTTTGGGACTAACCTACTAACCCAAAGGCCCAGTCCAGATTGCTGTTTTTTTGCCTATTTAAGGGTTTTGCAGAAAAAGAATATCAAACGGAGTCCAAACGGAATGAAACCTTCAAGAGAGATATTTTTGGAGAAAATCACGCACGGGAAGCTTCAGGACCAAGTCAGAGGACAGAGGGGCTGCCCTCGAGGGTGGAGGGGCGCCCCTTCCCAGGGCACGCCCCCTGCCTTGAGTCCCCCTCGTGTGGCCCCCGGTGCCCTCCTTCTTCCTATATATATCCACGTACCCCAGAAACTCCATACACAGAGAGAAAACCCTAATTCCATCGCTGTAGCTTCTGTTCCCGTGGAGATCCCATCTTGGAGCCTATTCCGGAGCTCCACCGAAGGGGGATCCATCACGGAGGCCTTCATCATCATCATCATCGCCCTCACCATGAGTCGTGAGTAGTTTACCACAGACCTTCGGGTCCATAGCTACTATCTAGATGGCTTCTTCTCTCTCTCTGGATCTCAATACAAAGTTCTCATCGGTCTTCGAGGAGATCTATTCGATGTAATCTCTTTTTGCGGTGTGTTTGTCGAGGTCCGATGAATTGTGAGTTTATGATCAAGGTTATCTATGAACGATATATGGTTCTTCTCTGAACTTTTTATGTGTGCTCATAATATCCTTGCAAGTCTCTTCGAATTATCGGTTTCATTTGGCCTACTAGATCTATAGTTCTTGCAATGGGAGAAGTGCTTGGCTTTGGGTTCAATCTTGCGGTGTCCTTTCCCAGTGACAGTAGGGGCAGCAAGGCATGTATTGTATTGTTGCCATCGAGGATAAAAAGATGGGGTTTACATCATATTGCTTGAGTTTATCCCTCAACATCATGTCATCTTGCTTAAGGCGTTACTATGTTCTTATGAACTCAATACACTAGATGCATGTTGGATAGCGGTCGATGTGTGGAGTAATAGTAGTAGATGCAGGCAGGAGTCGGTCTACTTGTCTCGGACATGATGCCTATATACAATGATCATGCCTAGATAGTCTCATAATTATTCGCTTTTCTATCAATTGCTCGACAGTAATTTGTTTACTCGCCGTAGAATATCGCTATCATTAGAGAAGCCACTAGAGAAAACTATGGCCCCAGGGGTCTATTCTCAACATATCAATCTAATTCTACTTTACTTTTACCACTTTTATTTGCTGTTTTATTAAACTGAAAATACCAAAAATATAAACTATCATCTCTATCAGATCTCACTCTCGTAAGTGGCCGTAAAGGGATTGACAACCCCTTATCGTGTTGGCTGCGAAGTTCTTATATGTTTGTGCAGGTGCGAGGGACTCGCGCGTGGTCTCCTACTGGATTGATACCTTGGTTCTCAAAAACTGAGGGAAATACTTACGCTACTGTGCTGCATCTCCCTTTCCTCTTTGAGGGAATACAACGCAAGCTCAACAGGTAGCAAGAAGAATTTTTGGCGCCGTTGCCGAGGAGGCTTACGCAAAAGTCATATACCAAGTACCTATCACAAACCCTTATCCTTCGCATTACATTTATTTGCCTCTCGTTTTCCTCTCCCCCACTTCACGCTTGCCATTTTATTTGCCCTTCTTCCGTCGTGTGTTTATCTTTCACTTGCCTTTTTGTTTGCTTGTGTGTTGGATTGCTTGCTTGTCACTATGGCTCAGAACAATCCCAAATTGTGTGACTTCTCCAATACCAACAACAATGACTTTATTAGCACTCCGATTGCTCCTATCACCGATGCTGAATCTTGTGAAATCAATGCTGCTTTGCTGAATCTTGTCATGAAAGATCAATTCTCCGGCCTTCCTAGTGAAGATGCCGCTACCCATCTAAACAACTTTGTTGATTTGTGTGATATGCAAAATAAAAGGGATACGGATAACGATATTGTTAAATTGAAGTTATTTCCGTTTTCACTTAGAGATCGTGCTAAAACTTGGTTTTCCTCTTTGCCTAGAAATAGTATTGATTCGTGGAATAAGTGCAAAGATGCTTTTATCTCTAAGTATTTCCCTCCTGCTAAGATCATCTCTCTTAGAAACGATATTATGAATTTTAAGCAACTAGATCATGAGCATGTTGCACAATCTTGGGAGAGAATGAAATTGATGATACGTAATTGCCCTACACATGGTTTGAATCTATGGATGATTATTCAGAACTTTTATGCTGGATTGAATTTTGCTTCTAGAAATCTTTTAGATTCAGCCGCCGGAGGCACTTTCATGGAAACCACCTTAGGAGAAGCTACCAAACTCCTAGATAATATTATGGTTAATTATTCTCGATGGCACACCGAAAGATCTACTAGTAAAAAAGTGCATGCTATCGAAGAAATTAGTGTTTGGAGTGGAAAGATGGATGAACTTATGAAATTGTTTGCTGCTAAGAGTGCTTCTTCTGATCCTAATGATATGCCTTTGTCCACTTTGATTGAGAATAACAATGAAACTTTGGATGTGAATTTTGTTGGTAGGAATAATTTTGGTAACAATGCTTATAGAGGTAATTTTAATCCTAGGCCTTTTCCTAGTAATTCCTCTAATAATTTTGGTAATTCCTACAACAACTCTTATGGAAAGATGCCTTCTTAATTTGAAACTAGTGTTAAGGAGTTTATGATCTCGCAAAAGAATTTCAATGCTATGCTTGAAGAGAAATTGCTTAAGGTTGATGAATTGGCTAGAAGTGTGGATATAATTACTCTTGATGTTGATTCTTTGAAACTTAGATCTATCCCACCTAAGCATGATATCAATGAGTCTCTCAAATCCATGAGAATTTCCATTGATGAATGCAAAGAAAGAACCGCTAGAATGCGTGCTAAAAGAGAAGATTATATTAAATCGTGTTCTTCTAGTTATCATGAAAATAAAGATGAAGATCTTAAAGTTATTGATGTGTCTCCTATTAGATCCTTGTTTTTTAGTATTAATCTTGATGAGAATAGGATTGGAGATGATTCTGCTTTAAGGTGTCCCAATAATTCGGAGTTTTTAGATCTTGATGCTAAAATTGCTAAAAGTGGGAATGAAGATATTAAAACTTTGCATAGTGATGAACCCACTACTTTGGATTTCACGGGATTCGATTATGATAATTGCTCTTTGATTGATTGTATTTCCTTGTTGCAATCCGTACTAAATTCTCCGCATGCTTATAGTCAAAATAAAGCTTTCACTAAACACATAGTTGATGCTTTGATGCAATCTTATGAAGAAAAACTTGAGTTGGAAGTTTATATACATAGAAAGCTTTATGATGAATGGGAACCTACTATAAAAATAAAAATAAAAGATCATGAATGCTATGCTTTGTGTGATTTGGGTGCAAGTGTCTCCACTATCCCAAAAACTTTGTGTGATTTGCTAGGGTTCCATGAGCTTGATGACTGTTCTTTAAATTTGTATCTTGCGGATTCCACTATTAATAAACCTATGGGAAGAATTAATTATGTTCTTATTGTTGCCAATAGGAATTATGTGCCCGTAGATTTCATTGTTCCTGATATAGATTGCAATCCTTCATGTCCTATTATTCTTGGTAGACCTTTCCTTAGAACGATTGGTGCAATTATTGATATGAAGGAAGGAAATATTAGATTCCAATTTCTATTAAGGAAAGGCATGGAACACTTTCCTAGAAAGAAAATCAAATTACCATATGAATCTATCATGAGAGCCACTTGTGGATTGCCTTCCAAAGATGGCAATACCTAGATCTATCTTGTATCGTGCCTAGCTAGGGGTGTAAAATGATAGCGCTTGTTGGGAGGCAACCCAATTTTATGTTTTTTTTTGCTTTTGTCGCTGTTAGGGAATAAATATTGCATCTAGCCTCTGATTAGATGTGGTTTCATGTTTTGTTTAGTGTTTGTGCCAAGTATAACCTTTGGTAAGACTTGTGTGAAGTTTATATGATCTTGCTGTGAAAAACAGAATCATTAGCGCTCGCTAAAGTAGTCGTGGGATTTTACTGGAGCATGCTTTTTAGTTGATTCTTTATGATGCTGATTGTTAGACAAATTTAGCAAATATAGCAATTCAGTTTGAAGTTTTTGGAGTTCCAGAAGTAGGAGAACCCTGCAGATTACTACAGACTGTTCTGTCTTTGACAGATTCTGTTTTTCGTGTGTTGTTTGCTTATTTCGATGCATCTATGAGTGATATTGGAGGATATGAACCATAGAGAACTTGGAGTACAGTAGTTTTAACACCAATATAAACAAAGAATGAATTCATTGTTGTACCTTTGAGTAGTGGTTTGCTTTCTCATACTAACGGAGCTCACGAGAATTTTTGTCTACGTTTTGTGTTGTGAAGTTTTCAAGTTTTGAGTATTGCTTTGATGGACTATGGAACAAGGAGTAGCAAATGCCTAATCTTGGGGATGCCCATGGCACCCCAAGTAAATTCAAGATAATCAACAGCCTAAGCTTGGGGATGCCCCGGGAAGGCATCCCCTCTTTCGTCTTCATCCATTGGTAACTATACTTGGAGCTATATTTTTATTCGCAACATGCTATGTGTTTTGCTTGGAGCGTCTTGTATAATTTGAGTCTTTGATTGTTAGTTTGCCACAATCATCCTTGCTGGACACACCTATTTGAGAGAGTAAAATATGGCCTAGAAATTATTAGAACACTCTAAGTGCATCACTTATATCTTTTGAGTTGAATAATTTTTGCTCTAGTGCTTCACTTATATCGTTTAGAGCATGGTGGTGGTAATATTTTGTAGAAATAGTTGAACTCTCATGCTTCACTTATATCTATTTGAGAGTCTATCAAAACGTCATGGTAAAGTGTTTAGGCTAAAGAAACTAGTCTTCACATGATAAACATCCAATGTCAATGTAGTAAACAAATTCACACCAAGTGCATTGAATAGAATAAGATGTTGGATGCTTGATAATTGTTTTGAGACATGAGGATAGTGATATTAGAGTCATGCTAGTGGAGTTATTATGAAATTGAGAAATACTTATGTTAAGGTTAGTGATTCCCGTAGCATGCACGTATGTTGAACCGTTGTGTGACTAAGTTAGAGCATGAGGTATTTGTAGAGTGCCAACCTTTGTGTGGAGGTCGGGGGCACGCAATGGTTAACTCCTACCAACCTCCCCCCTAGGAGCATGCGTTGATTGCTTTGTTTTGATGACTCGTAAATTTTTGCAATAAGTATATGAGTTCTTATGACTAATGTAGAGTCCATGGATTATACACACTCTCACCCTTCCACCATTGCTAGCCTCTCTTGTACCGCACAACTTTCGCCGGTGCCATAAACCCACTATATATCCTTCCTCAAAACAGCCACCATATCCTTCCTCAAAACAGCCACCATACCTACCTATCATGGCATTTCCATAGCCATTTCGAGATATATTGCCATGCAACTTTCCACCGTTCCGTTTATATGACACGCATCATATTGTCATATTGCCATGCATGATCATGTAGCTGACATCGTATTTGTGGCAAAGCCACCATGCATAATCTTTTCATGCATGTCACTCTTGTTTCATTGCACATACCGGTACACCGCCGGAGGCATTCATATAGAGTTGTAGTATCGAGTTGTAATTTTGTGTTGTAATGAAAGTGTGATGATCATCATTATTAGTGCATTGTCCCATGGGAGGAAAGGCTAAATCTATAAAGCCCCTCCGCAAAAAAAGATAAAAAAAAGAAAGGCCAAAGAAAAAAAGGAAAGGCCCCAAAAAAGGGGGGGGGGGCGGACAATTGCTACTATCCTTTTCCACACTTGTGCTTCAAAGTAGCACCATGTTCTTCATTGTAGAGAGTCTCATGCTTAGTCACTTTCATATACTAGTGGGAATTTTCATTATAGAACTTGGCTTGTATATTCCAACGATGGGCTTCCTCAAATTCCCTAGGTCTTCGTGAGCAAGCAAGTGCACACCCACTAGTTTCCTTTGTTGAGCTTTCATTCATATTTAGCTCTAGTGCATCCGTTGCATGGCAATCCCTACTCACTCACATTGATATCTATTCATGGGCATCTCCATAGCCCATTGATACTCCTGGTCAATGCGAGACTATCTCTGTCGTGGATTTAGCACGGCAGATGTCCTAGCAAAAGGACTTCGTCGTGAGGCCATCGCTACAGGTTAGCTTAAAGGGGTTAAAGCGGACGAAAGACACAAGGATTTTATACTAGTTCGGCCCCTTCGATGAAGGTAAAAGCCTACGTCTAGTTTGGAGTGGTATTGCTAGGGCTTCGATGACCAGGGAGCGAATCCGCTTTGCATGTGTCTCGAGCTATTGTTGTCTGTCCTGAACCGTCGCCAGATCGTCCCTTTATATAGAGGCGATGCCCGGTCCGGTTTACAGAGTCCCGAGGCCGACTCGTAAATGTATCCGCCTCGGTCTCTGTTCTTTCTATCTTACATCCCAAGTTACATAGTATGACGGTTTACAAATCATGGGCCCTAACACATGGGCTCTAAACCCCTTGGGCTATAATCTTCTACTTCATACACCATTGGGCCTTTGATAATATAGTCTTGATAACGTAAACCGGACCCTCCTGGCCGGTTTATACCTGGTAGTAATATCCCTGACATTAGGCCCCAGATTGATTTGAACCTGTTCATGTCGATCTTCAAAGTCTTGTACATATTTTTCCTTTCTGCAGCTTCAGTACGCTCTGTAAACCGGCATGACGTCATCTCCTCGGGTCGCTTTAAACCGTTGTGACGCCATCCGCGCATTTAATACCTGCACGTGCTTTTTACCTTTGCTTATTAAAACTCCGAAGATCGAGGCGACATCACCATCCATATCCGATTTTTGGTCTCCTCGATTCCCGCGCTTGCCGTTTTATCCCTTTGGCTTATAAATAGGGCCGAGGGCCATCTCCTTTTTCCCCCTTGCTTCTTCTTCCTCTGACCTCCAGCGCTCAAGCTCCGCCGCCGTCCGTCGAGCTCGTCGTCTTCATCAAGCCCGGGCGCTGCATCAACCTGAGCATGTCCAGAGATTCGCCGGTGCCCTTCCGCTTTCATTGCCTTAGGTACGTTAACTCATCTCCTTCCTATAGATCCCAGTTATAGGGTTTCCTGCACGATTATAGACGAACTCCTGTTCTTCGTGGTTCTCCGCCATAGATAGGGTCTTGTTGTAGATCCTCAAACTTTTTAGGTCAATTATCGTTAGCATGACCCCGCTCCGTCGTTGTAACCTTATTTCCCCCAATACTGCTAGTTAAAACTGGATATGTAAAAAACCTTCGTTGTTTCTGATGAATATAACTTGAATTATCTTGAGTTTTCCGTACGCTGTAGATCCATATTTTAATGCTGCTTGCGTGAAAGTTGTTTTCCCACACTTTAGATCTGTATCTCCTCTGCTTATGTCGACGGTTCAACTTTAAATCTGCGCCTCACATGCCTGTGTTGACGGTTTAACTTTAGATCTGTACCTCACCTGCCTGTGTTTGGCGGTTTAACTTTTTCCTTCCAAATTTAATAATCCGGTAGCTGTCACGTTCATAGTTGTTCCAGATCAGTAGATACCATTAGTCCCCTCCTTAAACCGCTAATTAGATCAATGCCTTCATAGAACATGCCGGTTTAAATCCGTGTGGATCGTAAACCAGATCTTTTATTGTATTTTTTAGCCTTCCCCCTTGGAAAAAGATGACTTCCGTGGCCAAGCAGTTTGTCGCTTGCAACTGGGTCCCATCCCGGATTACCGAGGATGACTTAGAAA
This sequence comes from Secale cereale, assembly GCA_902687465.1. NCBI lineage: Eukaryota > Viridiplantae > Streptophyta > Magnoliopsida > Poales > Poaceae > Secale > Secale cereale. Next base: position 173,576,629 of record LR738710.1, read on the forward strand.
AGATGGCCTCAATTGGCGCTTTAGGTCCGAAGGAGGTTCTTCACTGGCGGGCCCCTGGAAAAGAGTGTCCTCCTAAGCCTAAGGAGGGAGAAATTATCATCTTTTTGATCACCTAGCCCGGGGATTTAGCCCTCCAGGGTCAAAGTTTTTCTGCGACGTGTTGGCAGATTTTCAGCTCCATCCTCAAGACATAGGTCCCAACTCCATATCAAATATATGCTACTTTCAAGGCTTCTCAGAAGCCTATCCGCAAGAGGAGCCATCTGTAGAGTTATTCCGGGACTTCTTCCATTTGAACCGCTGGACTGAATTTCATGATGGGCCAAATACGGAACTTGGAGGAATGAGTATTCAGAAGAGGAAGGATGTCAGCTTCCCTCACGCGACTCTCCACAACCATCCCAAAGAATGGAATCAGACTTGGTTCTACTGTGTGGATACTTCACCAGAAGGGGAAAATCCCATGCTGGGTTATCGCTCCCACCGTCTGACAGTGGACCATCCTTTCCCACAACGCTTGAGCGCCCAAGACCGAGATCGATATGCCCCCCAGCTTTCAAAGCTCAGGGCTTTTGTAGCCAACGGATTAACCGGAGTCGATTTTGTCCGCTGCTCGCTCTCTTGGAGCATTCTCCCATTAAGCCGGTGCTCCGGTTTAATGTGCGAGTATACTGGCAACCCCAAGGACCCTCTGCGTCACACCGAGATTGTGCTTCCAGATAATGAAGTCACCGAATCCGCCAAAAAGATGTTGAACATACCTTTGGAAGAGTGCAGTCGGACCGGATTAGCACCCTTGTGTGTGAATAACAAACCGCCGTCGGTAAGGGACTCTTCTGTCTCTTCACTTTTGTTTTAATCCGTCTATATTGCTCGGCTTAATATGCTTTTATTCCTTTAAACAGGCTGACGACCCTTTCTGGAAGAGGAAAGCCCGGGACAAACCGGCGAAGCCATCTCGCAAGAAGAGCCTGGCTGTGAAGAAACATAAGAAGAGGCCTGCCGCTGCGTCCGGTTCAAGCGCAGAAGAAGATGATCCGGCCTTTGAGGTACTGCTTGATTCTTATGACTTTTAATTTTTCCTTCGTTTGTATTTCTATTAACAGTGACCTTCCCGAGGATCCGGCCAAAGGTAGTAAAGCGGATGATGTTGAGGTAATCTCTCTTTCCTCTGATTCAGAACCATTGCCACCCAAAGTTCGTCGGGTAGCCCGGAAATATCCGTTTTCTCATCCTTATGCTCAACTGGATCCCAATTTTCTTTTGAAGAAATAGCAACATGAGGCTCGCTGCACCACACGACACAGTGGTCATGTGGTCGAGTCGACCGGACTGACCCACACTCTGGCTCGAAGACGCCGTTCAGAGGTTTTACTCACTCCAACTATTCTTCATCCCAAAGCGGGTCTTATTCGTCAACCCCTAAAACCGTCTGATCCGAATTATCAGGAAACTCCTCTCTCATCCTCTGGCGAGTCAACCGCCATGCAAGTCCCTGCGCTGAAGACTGTTCACGGGTAAGCTGTCTTTTACTCCATCCGGTTTATCTTTCCACTTTTGACTTGTGATTTTCATTGTTCTTTTAATCTTGTCTCAGTATGCCCAAGCCTAGCAAAAAGGCAAAATTGAGTAAACCGGCAGTTGATAACACCGCTGCTGGACCGGCAGAAGACCCTGAACTTGGCAATCCTTTGGAAGAAAATGTTGAAGTTCCACACGATGATCCTTCTCCTATGGATCAAGAAGACCTTGCTGCTCCGGGGGATGACCCCATGGAATATACTGCTGAACTAGCCAGTCCTGTCCGGACTAGCCCTGCTCGGGTTAGTCCGGCTCCTACTAGTCCGGTACGCGCCAATCCCACTGCTGCTTCAACGGACGATGTCGAGATTACTGGGATTGGTTTTACCACCCCAGCAGAACTTGTTATCTTGGCCAAACATACAACCAAGGAAGAAATCTACCATTCTTAAGAAGTTGCTCCCCACTACTTCCTATTCTCTCATCATGCACACTATCCACATCAGCGATGTGCCACGTCGTTGCAAGCTGTCCATGTCATCAGATAGATCCCACATGTAAAAATGATTTCTCCTTCCATTACTAGTGTCCATAACCAACCGATGACCACCCAATCTCTGGATCTGTAACGTCAGTTCTCTCCTCTTCCCACTAAAGTGACTCTTCCTTCTCCAGCCTTTTCCTCAATTTTTCACCTCCTCCCGTGAGGCGTGAGCTCCTCTTAATTGTAATCCACTATGAAGCATCATGGAGAAAATCAGTACGAAGGAGGGAGACTCCTTTTGTAACTGACTAGGCAGTCGAAAAGCATAGAGCCATCGTCTTACCCTCATTCTTAATCGACCACCACCGGAATCGAGCTCCCGTGCGCACTACCTCATCATGCGATGAACTCTCACCATCACGCCACGCCTGCCCGGCGCTGCTGCACGCCCGAAGCGCGTTGGCGGCGCCCGCAACGACGCTTCGCCATTGCCCCGCGTCGGCTTCGCCTGGACTGCACTACCACACCCCCGCAGCGGGTCGCCGGCAACAACAACGCCTTCCGGGTGCCTCGCATCGGCTTCTCTTCTCCACCTCCGGCCGACCCCCTCAAGCGCCCTTTTACAACCACGACGACACCCTCCATGCACGGATGCGAGGAACCCACGACAAAATCTCGATCTGATCAATTGCTGCACTCGCCACTCGGCCTTTCATCATCACCCCATCGCTCTATTGCAGGATTGGAGATCAGCGGTGAGACGATGGACATGGAGGAAGAGGAGGAGCGAGTGGGCGGGCTTCCGGCCGGAGCGTCTGCATCTGGTCTACGGCCGCCTCCCTCTCGCTGATGCGTCCACGCCGTTCCAAGCGTACCGGGCTGATGCAACGCACGTCCTGCTCAGGGCCGCCCGCGCCGTCAGCTGCTACAACGCCTTCGACGGACCGTCCACATTGGATTCGCCCCGCCGGGACTGGCCTCCACACCCACAGCGCACCAGCCTCACGGCTCCACCGAGGAGAGCCCCTCCTTCCCTTGCTCTGGCGTGCTGTCCGACAAGCCAACCAGTGTGGCTTGCAGTCGAGGAGGAAGAAGTGGTGCTCTGCTCTCCTCTCTTCGTTCTCGCCCTCTGATTGCCTCAGGTAAGTAGAGTACTTTAATTTCACCTATATGGATAACTCGACCTTCTGTGCTGTAGGTATAAATTTGCCTCAACAATTCACAACCGATGTCACTGCTCCCCACGAACAGAGAGGAAGAGCCAAAATTAATACGGGTTACCCTGTTAAAGCTAATGAAATGAGATATATCATTTCTTGCCTATATTTTTTCAAAGTAAGAAATGGCTGGGATCCATCTCCGTGTCCCATATGAATATATGATGAGTACCTTACCTTATCCAAATTAACTTTTTGTGCCTTGATTAGGTTCTGTCGTACTCAACTGCTTTTTTCTGAAGTTGGTGCATTTGTTGATCTATTAGGCTAGAAATATTGTTATATTCATTTCCATGGCCACCTCTTTAGTCCAAGAACGTTTATAGTTTTTATATATAATTTTTCTTCTGCAGATAAAGTATATGTCATTGCTTCGCGAGCAGGAACATGCTTTTTCAACTGATTTGATTTCTCTAGACATTTAGTACTAGCCCCTGATTCCGCGCGCAAAAAAAGTACCGGCCCCTGATTACTGAATGGCTCAAATGTCCAAACATGCTTTCCTATTCATTCACTATGTATACATTTTTCTTTAATCTACAAGTTCCATAGCAACGCGCGGGGTATTATCTAGTTCTCCATAAGGACAAAGGCAAGTGGAGCACCGACCTGTCTAGCTATGCCCAACTTAGTGCCCATGAACTTCATTCTGGGTACCTGAACCGGCTCTTCACCAGCCGTGACCATGAGGCCGGTTTGGTGAATTTAATGAAAGAAAGATATGAGGTAATTCCTTTTCCCTTGCCTTTCATTTCTGCTTGTGTCTTGTAACTGTACCTTTAGTCCATTGTAGCCCCCAAGTGCCGGTTTAGGCTTTTAAGGTAAACCGGGACTTCAACAGATCAACTAAAATAACTTTGACTTTGCACGTGTAGCCCCCAAGGGCCGGTTTACTCCATTGCGGGTGGATCGGGACTTTTCCTTATGCTTAGAATGATGTCGCATTAGCCCCCAAGTGCCAAGTATGTAACTTGTTATATGCTTGGGACTTGCCTGGAAAAAATTGCCTGCTTATTACTGCAAATGTACATTAGCCCCCAAGTGTCAAGTGCATAACTTGTTATGTGATTGGGACTTTTGATTGAATTGTCTTTACGAACATCTGATATTCTCTATCCTCTGCAGACTGACTTGAACCGGAGGGCTTCTGAGATAACTGACCTTCGGAATAACCTGACCTTCCAAGAGACTGCTTCGACTAAAGCGAAAGAGGAACTTACTCTTGCTTTAGCCAGTATGGAAAAGCTCAAGAAAGATGTTGAAGCCGAGCGGTCCACTTGGGAGGTGGAAAAGGCTGCTTTAGAGAAAACAGCCAGTGATGCTGAGGCAGCTCTTAACCCGGCGACGGAGGAGCTGTCCGGGTTAAGGCAACATATAAATGATATGACATCTGCTTTCTTTGCTAAGTATTTGTTGACATAAGCTTTTCCTTGCTATCTCGCACTGCTCCGGTTTAACTCATCATTTGTACACAGGGAGGCGTGTTACTCATCTTGGGGATGATATGCGGAAAAAACTGAAGGATGCATACACTTTAGTGGAGCAGTTATATTCCGGTGCACAATGGGCCATCAGTGCTATCTCCCATAAAAAACCAGCTCCAACCACCATCCAAGGTACTCTGGAGAAATTATCAATCTTGCCTGCTCGCATTGTTGAAGTGAAGAAGTCATCCACCAGAGCTGGCTCTCTAATGGCTTTAACCCGGGCCAAGGCATGGGTTCCTGACTTTTATCCGGCGGAGGCCATGAATGGTTATCCAAGTATGAAAGAGGATGAATTAGCTTTCTCCGCTGAGGATCTTCGCGCTTTAACAAAAGATATGCAGCCTCTTGCTAGTAAGCTTGCTAATGAAGCGGACTTATCAAGGTATCACCCGGGTTATGATCTGGAGAATGTGTGGGTGGAGCGTCCGTCCTATGACATTGAGAATTTTATTCCACCCGTCCGTAAGCACACCTTCGCTCTTGACATTGAACCGTCAGAACTTATAAATGACGAAGTTTATTTCCAAGCCCTTGCCAAGATTGACTGGAGCACCACTGATTTCCAGCAATTGCTAGAAGTCGTCGAAGACCCGGAACAAGCTGACCCTTAGTCTTCACAGTGTGCTGAAGCAGAATCATGAACCAGCTCCGTCTTACCGTTTATGTGTTAAATACTTATGGGAAAACTGATATTCTTTTGGGCCTGCCAGCGCCTTGTAATAGAATAGTTCAGATATTGTCTTTGTCCCACACTATCTTTAGTGTCATTACTTTGTTTGGCAGCTTCTGAAATATAGTCTGCTTGCAACAATACTCAAAGAGTCCTGGCGGTTTATCGCCGGCCGGGTTATATTGCCCAAACACATGATCTAAGTAAATAACTTGAACTGTGTATAAAATAGAAGCACGTACCATACCTGTGATTAAGTGTATCTGTAAACCTTAACCCGGTAGGAACAATCCAAGGTGTAAATGCTAATGACTCCCTTGGCTCTTTGTCGGCTCATCATGAAGGCCGATCCGGGTTACAATGAACGCCGGTTTAACTGTAAACTAGTACTGGTGTTTATAACCCAGACTATAGCTCTGTAATACAGATGTAGTGACAACTTTGTAGTTATCCAGTCTTAAATCAATGGACTTGGTTGAAAAACCAATGACCTTGAAGGCAAAGATTTGAGAAAACATAAAAAATGAAAAATAAAGTTTTTGGGCAAATAAGACCATGTAGTCGAGGCTTTTTACGAGCTGCCAGGCTCCAAATTCAAGGCTTTTTATGAGCTGTCAGGCTACTGTCATTAACCATTTTAGCAAAGCATGTTAAGATGATCCGCAATATTTAACCAAATCATCAATGTCAAATGCTACCAATGTTCAAAATCTTATAAATATTTGACTTGTGTAATCACTTGATGATCGTCAATTTAACATTACCAAGTTCAGGGTCCCAAAGGATTGACTTGTGTGTACGTTCGACGGGTCATACCAGGTTTACCTGGACGGCATGATTTACTTGATGCAGGCAGGTTAATCCAGGGTTTTAGGTGTATACACCAAGCTTCCAAGCCGTGTTCACTACAAGAGTTTTCAACTCGCTGATGATCTTGCATCAGGAGCCCCCAGGCAGCGTTTGAGCATTGCTCGTCGGGGCCTATGTTTGAGTTGTGCTAGGCATCAAACTCTCTTCTGCCCCTCATCATCATGTGGAAATTGCCGAAGCAACCAGAGTTGTGCTCTTATGATGGTCTTGATGTGGCCGCCGGTTTAAGAGGCCATAGGAAACTTCCTTGCCCGCGGAAGCCCCCATGTGATTCTCTTTATGTATAGAAAACACGGCTGATACCTTGATTTATCAAGGGCGCCGGTTTAAGAGGCCATAGAAAACTCCCTTGCCCACGAAAGCCCCCATGTGATACTCTTATGAAAAAGTTGGCTGATACCCCGGTTTACCGGGGGCTCCGGTTTATTATATTAATCATAATATATACATTGTACATAAAAGCGGAGCCTATGGCTCAAGTATAGTAAGGTCTAAGAAGAGCGATGTTCCACGGTCGCCTGGTCTCCTCCTCCGCCGTGCGTGAGTCCTTATGTTCTCGAACGTCGACGAGGTAGTATGATCCGTTGTGCAGGTTCTTGCTGATCACAAAGGGTCCTTCCCAAGGTGGGGATAGCTTGTGCATGTCTGTCTGGTCCTGGATGAGCCGGAGCACCAGATCTCCTTCTTGAAACGTCTTGGTTTTAACCCGGCGACTGTGGTACCGGCGCAGGTCTTGCTGATAAATTGCCGATCGAGCTGCTGTCGTGTCCCGTTCCTCGTCCAGCCGGTCCAAGGCGTCTTGTCTTGCTTGTTCATTATCCACTTCAACATAAGCCGCCACCCGCGGCGAGTCATGACGGATATCACTAGGGAGGACCGCTTTAGCTCCATATACCATGAAGAAAGGCGTGTACCCTGTGGATCTATTAGGTGTAGTGTTGATGCTCCATAGTATAGAAGGCAACTCCTCCACCCAACAACCCGGTGTTCTCTGCAAAGGAACCATAAGCCGGGGTTTGATGCCTCTCAAGATCTCTTGATTGTCTCTTTCAGCATGGCCATTAGACTGAGGGTGAGCTACTGATGATACATCGAGACGGATGTGTTCTCGTTGATAGAACTCCTCCATAGCCCCCTTGGATAAATTGGTGCCATTATCAGTTATAATGCTGTGTAGAAATCCAAACCGGAAAATCACCTTTTTGATGAACTGAACCACTGTCGCTGCATCACACTTACTGACCGGCTCCGCTTCAACCCATTTGGTAAATTTGTCCACTACCACTCACAGGTGGGTTTTCTTGTCTTGGGATCTCTTGAAGGATCCAACCATATCAAGCCCCCAAGTCGCAAATGGCCAAGTAATTGGGATCATCCTCAGCTCCTGCGCCGGTATATGAGCACGTCATGAGAATTTCTGGCAAGCATCACATTTTTTGACCAAGTCCTCTGCATTGGCGTGAGCCGTCAACTAGTAGAACCTATGACGAAAGGCTTTAGCCACCAAAGATTTTGAACCGACGTGATGACCGCAATCCCCTTCATGAATCTCTCTGAGGATATCACATCCTTCTTCTGGTGATACACATCGCTGAAAAGCTCCAGAAACGCTGCGATGATGAAGTTCCCCATTGACAATAGTCATGGATTTAGACCTCCGGATTATCTGTCGGGCCTTGACTTCGTCCTCTGGTAACTCACCTCGGTTCATGTATGCCAGGTAAGGGAGCGTCCAATCCGGAATGACATGAAGTGCTGCAACCAATTGTGCTTCTGGATCAGGAACAACCAAGTCCTCCTCTGAAGGTACTTTTACCGATGGATTATGCAACTCATCCAAGAAGGTATTAGGTGGAACCGGTTTACGCTGGGAACCCAGCCGGCTTAACGCATCGGTTGCTTCATTTTTTCACCGGTCTATATGATCCACCTGACATCCTTTGAAGTGTCCAGCGACAGCGTCTACCTCTCGTCGATATGCTGCCATGAGCGGATCCTTGGAGTCCCACTTGCCAGATACTTGCTGTGCCACCAGATCTGAATCGCCAAAGCACTTAACCCGGCTCAAGTTCATCTCCTTAGCCATCCGCAGACCATGGAGGAGAGCTTCATACTTAGCAGCATTATTAGTACAATGGAACATTAAACAGAGGACATAGCAGAACTTATCACCTCGTGGGGAAGTTAACACGACTCCAGCCCCCGAGCCCTCCAATTGCCTTGAACCGTCAAAGTGAATAGTCCAGTATGTATGATCCGGCTTCTCCTCAGGCGCTTGCAACTCTGTCCAATCGTTGATGAAATCCACCAGTGCTTGGGACTTTATCGCAGTACGGGGCACATACTTTAATTCGTGCGGGCTAAGCTCAATGACCCACTTTGCAACTCGACCAGTAGCTTATCTGTTCTGGATTATATCCCCTAACGGAGCTGAACTAACAACAGTGATTGGGTGGCCCTGAAAATAGTGCTTTAGCTTCCGGTTTGCCATGAAAACTCCATATACCAATTTCTACCAATGCAGATATCTCTACTTTGACTCAATGAGCACCTCACTGATGTAGTAAACCGGTCGCTGAACCAGATATTCCTTGCCTGCCTCCTTGCGCTCTACCACAATGGCAACGCTTATCGCACGGGCATTGGCAGCCACGTATAACAACAGCAGCTCATTGTCAACTGGGGCAACAAGGACCGGCGGCTCTGCCAATTGCCTCTTCAGATCCTCAAACGCAGCATCAACAGCATCACTCCAGATGAAGCGGTCTGTCTTTTTCATCATCTGATAAAGCGGGATTGCCTTCTCCCCCAAACGGCTGATAAACCGGTTGAGTGCTGCAATACGGCCCGCCACGCGTTGGACATCGTTGATGCACGCCGGTTTAGCCAGGGACGTAATCGCCTTGATCTTCTCCGGATTAGCTTCAATTCCTATGTTTGATACCAAGAACCCCAGGAGCTTGCCCGCCGGAACACCAAAAACAGACTTCTCCGGATTAAGCATCATTTTGTAAACTCGGAGATTGTCAAAGGTTTCTTTCAAATCATCTATTAGTGTCTCATCCTTCCTGTATTTCACCACAATGTCATCGACATATGCATGAACATTTCGCCCAATCTGCCCTTGAAGGCAGTTCTACACACAACGCTGGTAGGTCGCCTAGGCACTCTTGAGCCCAAACGGCATAGATACATAACAGAAGGCTCCAAAAGGAGTTATAAAGGATGTCTTCTCCTGGTCCTTAACTGTCATCTTGATCTGATGATAACCTGAGTATGCATCTAAAAAACTTAGCCGCTCACATCATGCCGTAGCATCAATAATTTGATCAATACAGGGAGAGCAAAAGGATCAGTTGGGCAAGCTTTGTTCAGATCCGTATAATCAACACAGATTCTCGAAGTGCCATTTTTCTTAAGTACTAGCACCGGATTAGCCAACCACTCTGGATGAAACACGTCAATTATAAAGCCTGCAGCCAAGAGCCTAGCCACTTCTTCTCCAATAGCCTTGCGCCTCTCTTCATTGAAGCGGCGCAGATACTGTTTGACCAGTTTGAACTTAGGATCAATATTAAGATTGTGCTCAGCGAGTTCCCTCGGTACACCTGGCATGTCAGAAGGCTTCCATGCAAAGATGTCCCGGTTCTCACGGATGAACTCGATGAGCACGCCTTCCTATTTTGGATCTAGGTTAGCGCTGATAGTGAACTGCTTGGATGAATCGCCAGGAACAAAGTCCACTTGCTTAGTCTCTTCAGCTGATTTGAATTTCAACGCCGGATCATGCTCTGTGGTTGGTTTCCTCAGCGGAGACATATCCGCCGGATCAACATTGTCCTTATAGAACTTCAGCTCCTCAGTTGCACAAACCGCCTCAGCATAAGCTGCATAACCTTCCTGGCACTCCAATGCAATTTTGCGGCTCCCGTGAACAGTAATAGTTCCCTTGTGGCCTGGCATCTTGAGTTATAGATAAACATAACACGGCCTAGCCATGAACTTGGCATAAACCGGCCGCCCAAACAAAGCGTGGCACGGGTTTCTGATCTTGACCACCTCAAAGGTCACAGTCTCTGACCTAGAGTCATGCTCATCTCCAAAGGTGACCTCTAGATCGATCTTGCCAACTGGATAGGCCGATTTACCGGGTACCACTCCATGGAACACTGTGTTGGACTGTCGAAGCTTCTTATCTGTCAGCCCCATACGCCGAAAAGTCTCATAATACAGGATGTTGATGCTGCTGCCTCCATCCATAAGCACTTTGGTGAACTTGTAACCACCCACCTGTGGTGCCACCACCAGAGCCAACTGACCTGGATTGTCAACCCGGGGTGGATGATCCTCTCTGCTCCACACAATGGGCTACTCAGACCAACGCAGAAAACGTGGTATCGCCAGTTCAACAGAATGCACCGCCCTCTTCAGAACTTTTTGGTCCCGTTTGCACAAGCTCGTGGTGAAGACGTGATACTGCCCACTGATCAGTTCCTTTGGATTATTCTGGTATCCGGATTGTTGTTGCTGCTGACGCTGTTGATTCCCTTGGTTGTTGTATCCACCCTGACCATGCTGCTGGTTATGCTGATGCTGATTGTGCCCATTGTGGTATCCTGAACCGAATCCCCCGCTTTGGTAACCCGGACCTTGGAAGCCAGGGCCTGACCCGCCGGGGGGCCCGTGATCATACCTATTCCGGTTCATGAATTCCTGCATGATGATACAATCCTTCCAGAGATGCGTAGCTGGTTTTTTCGGCGTACCGTGCTTTGGGCAAGGCACGTTCAACTGGCGCTCTAGATTAATAGGCGGCCTCCCATTACGTGGGGGCGGTCTACCCTTGAGGTGTTGCCCATCCTCCTGAGCGCTGGTGTTGGCCACAAAATCTGAGCTGCCATCCGCTTTACGCTTACCATTGTATCCTTGGTTCACCGGATTTGCCTGCGGCGGTTTACCATTCTTGCTTGCCTTCCCTGACTTGTCTCCCTCTGGGTCTGGATGCTTGGTGTTATCAGAGTCTCCATACTTCACTAAAGCGCCCATGAGTGTTCCCATGTCATTACAATCACGCTTAAGCCGTCCCAGCTTCTGCCTCAAAGGCTCAAACCGGTAATTACCTTCCAAGGTTACCACTGCTGTGCTTGGGTTGATGCTATTTGAGGAGTGCAAGATTTCTGACACTCGACGCACCCAACAGCTTGTAGATTCCTGCTCTCCTTGAACGCATGCAGCTAAGTCGACGACAGACATCTGCTGCTTGCACGTGTCCTTGAAGTTGTTGATAAACCGGCGCCGCAATTCAGCCCATGATCCGATGGAATTAGGTGGTAAACCCTTCAGCCATGTTCGGGTTGTGCCCTCGAGCATCATTGTGAAATACTTGGCGCATGCTGCCTCATCCACTTCAAGCATCTCCATTGCCATCTCATAACTCTCAACCCATGTCTCCGGAGCAAGATCCGCCATGTAGTTGGGCACCTTGCACGGCCCCTTGAAATCCTTGGGCAGTTTCATGTTTCGTAAAGCGAGGATGAGACACGGCACGCCCAGGGAACTGGACATGACCCCCGGTTCAACTGTGTTGGTGGGACGAACCGGCGTCGCCTAACGGGCTTCGTACTGCGCTGTTACCTCGTCCTCCCGGCGCTGTCTGGCCTGATCCACCACCTCTTGAGCGTGCGCCTCTTCTGCTGCCGGATTATCCCGCCTCTGCTGATGACGTCTCCGTGCACTGCTTGATACGACTGGTTCATCCAGACGCCTCGTATAGCTCCGGCTCGGACGGGGGGTTGAATGAATCCTCTCCCGGCTATAGGAATAAGCTTGCTGTTGAGTTAGCGCCGTGTCCAACAACTCCTTGGCCCGTCGTGCCTCTACTGCTATGGGGGACGTTCCTTCAATGGGAAGGGCGGCCAGTCGTGAAGTGGCAGCAACTATGTTGTCCAACAGATTAGAATAATGACCAGGAGGGGTGGGCACATGTTGGGTCGGCACAACTTGGCGGTTTGGTTCCGCGGCCGGTGGTTGAACTGATGCGCCTGTTCCTGGTGCTGCTCCCCGGTTTACCTCTGGCTGGTTACTGGTTCCTGCGCCTGGCGTGCTAAATAGATTCCTTGCCTCATAAACCGGCGGCAGGCAAGATCGTTGCCTTCTCATCATTACCTCTTGTGAAGCGGTCTGATCTAACCTGAGTCGATCGGCTTGAGCATCTAGCTCTGCCTGCTTTGTAGCCATCCTAGCTTTCTCAGCAGCCAGGTCCAACTTGGCTTGTTCAATCCGGCCCTTCACCTGAGCGACCTCCACATCATGCTGCTCCTTGTTGGCCTGGGTTACCTCTGCTGTTACTAGCGCCGTCAAAGTATCAACCAAGATAGATAAAGTGTCAGATGGCGACGGGGGAGGATCTCCAGCTCTAGCTCCCATTGCCTCTGATGTCAACGACCCTGTTGTTGAGGACTGCTGCACGGGTTGTGATCCGCCCATGAAGACAGCAACCCTGTTTGGCGGATCGAGGGGGTCCGGAATACTGTCACCATCGGAACAGCCCTCAGACCGGCCATCCTGCAGTAGATACAAAGATTATGTCTCTCCGAAAGAAGATTCATCGCCGGAATAAACAACAGTCTCGCCGCCAGAGTCCGATCCGTCCTCGGCTTGCACTCCATGCACTGCTCCAACGAAAACGTGTTTCACGACGGGCTGAATCCGGGCGGGTCTCGCACGCTGAGCCGACTCGACGATGTTGCGGAAGATGTCCGGCTAAGGGCCCGATTCGTTGATCTTGCCAATGAAGACGTGGATGCCGCCGAAGGGGACCCGGTACCCGTATTCAATTGAATCGGCCTCGGGGCCCCAGCCTGCATCGTCGATGTAGATCCGGCCGCGACGACTCTTAGTCATCCGGCCCACTGCGTAGCCCTTGAGTCCTTCAAAGCTGCCCTTCAAGAACTCAAAACCATCGTGCGATAGCCCCACGGTGAGCGCCAACTGTCGTGGATTTAGCACGGCAGATGTCCTAGCAAAAGGACTTAGTCGTGAGGCCATCGCTACGGGTTAGCTTAAATGGGTTAAAGCGGACGAAAGACACAAGGATTTTATACTAGTTCGGCCCCTTCGATGAACGTAAAACCTACGTCTAGTTTGGTGTGGTATTGCTAGGGCTTCGATGACCAAGGAGCGAATCCGCTTTGCCTGTGTCTTGAGCTGTTGTTGTCTGTCCTGAACCGTCGCCGGATCGTCCCTTTATATAGAGGCGACGCCCGGTCCAGTTTACAGAGTCCCGAGGCCGGCTCATAAACGTGTCCGCCTCGGTCTCTGTTCTTTCTATCTTACATCCCAAGTTACATAGTATGACGGTTTACAAATCATGGGCCCTAACACATGGGCTCTAAACCCCTTGGGCTATAATCTTCTACTTCATACTCCGCTGGGCCTTTGATAATATAGTCTTGATAACGTAAACCGGACCCTCCTGGCCGGTTTATACCTGGTAGTAATATCCCTGACAATCTCCCTCCTTTTTGTCTTCTCCACAACCACCTCTATTCCACCGATAGTGTTATATCCATGGCTCACGCTCATGTATTGCGTGAAAGTTGAAAGGTTTGAAAAGATAGAGTATGAAAACAAATGCTTGGCTGAAATCGGGGTTGTGCATGATATGAATATTTTTGTGTGATAATAAGGGAGCATAGCCAACACTATATGATTTTGTAGGGATAACTTTCTTTGGCCATAGTATTTTGAGAAGACATGGTTGCTTTGTTAGTATTGCTTGAAGTATTGCTATTTCTTATGTCAATATAGACTTTTATCTTGAATCTTTCAGATCTGAACATTCATGCCACAATTAAGAGAATTACATTGCAAAACTATATTGGTTAGCATTCCACATAAAAAATATTTCTTTATCATTTACCTACTCGAGGACGAGTAGGAATTAAGCTTGGGGATGCTTGATACGTCTCCAACGTATCTATAATTTTTGATTGTTACATGCTATTATTTATGAAGTCTTGGATGTTTAATGGGCTTTATCTTACACTTTTATATTATTTTTGGGACTAACCTACTAACCCAAAGGCCCATTCCAGATTGCTGTTTTTGCCTATTTCAGGGTTTTGCAGAAAAAGAATATCAAACGGAGTCCAAACGGAATGAAACCTTCGCGAGAGATATTTTTGGAGAAAATCACACACGGGAAGCTTCAGGACCAAGTCAGGGAATAGAGGAGCTGCCCTCGAGGGTGGGGGGCGCGCCCCCCTTCCCTGGGCATGCCCCTGCCTCTAGGCCCTCTCATGTGGCCCCCGGTGCCCTCCTTCTTCCTATATATATATCCACGTACCCTAGAAACTCTATACACAGAGAGAAAACCCTAATTCCACCGCCGTAGCCTCTGTTCCCGTGGAGATCCCATCTTGGAGCCTGTTCCGGAGCTCCACCGGAGGGGGATCCATCACGGAGGCCTTCATCATCATCATCATCGCCCTCACCATGAGTTGTGAGTAGTTTACCACAGACCTTCGGGTCCATAGCTAGTATCTAGATAGCTTCTTCTCCCTCTCTCTGGATCTCAATACAAAGTTCTCCTCGGTCTTCGAGGAGATCTATTCGATGTAATCTCTTTTTGCGGTGTGTTTGTCGAGATCCGATGAATTGTGAGTTTATGATCAAGGTTATCTATGAAAGATATTTGGTTCTTCTCTGAACTTTTTATGTGTGCTCATAATATCCTTGCAAGTCTCTTTGAATTATCGGTTTGGTTTGGCCTACTAGATCTATAGTTCTTGCAATGGGAGAAGTGCTTGGCTTTGGGTTCAATCTTGCGGTGTCCTTTCCCTGTGACAGTAGGGGCAGCAAGGCACGTATTGTATTGTTGCCATCGAGGATAAAAAGATGGGGTTTACATCATATTACTTGAGTTTATCCCTCTACGTCATGTCATCTTGCTTAAGGCGTTACTCTGTTCTTACGAACTCAATACACTAGATGCATGCTGGATAGCGGTCTATGTGTGGAGTAATAGTAGTAGATGCAGGCAGGAGTCGGTCTACTTGTCTTGGACGTGATGCCTATATACAATGATCATGCCTAGATAGTCTCATAATTATTCGCTTTTCTATCAATTGCTCGACAGTAATTTGTTTACCCGCCGTAGAATATCGCTATCAGGAGAGAAGCCACTAGAGAAAACTATGGCCCCCGGGTCTATTCTCAACATATCAATGTACATCTACTTTACTTTTACTGCTTTTATTTGCTGTTTTATTAAACTAAAAATACCATAAATATAAACTATCATCGCTATCAAATCTCACTCTCGTAAGTGACTGTAAAGGGATTGACAACCCCGTATCGCGTTGGCTGCGAAGTTCTTATTTGTTTGTGCAGGTGCAAGGGACTTGCGCGTGGTCTCCTACTGGATTGATACCTTGATTCTCAAAAACTGAGGGAAATACTTACGCTACTGTGCTGCATCTCCCTCTCCTCTTCGAGGGAATACAACGCAAGCTCAAGAGGTAGCAGTCATCATCTAGCTCAAGTGGACTATGTGCAAGGCAAAGGTTTGCCATTGATAGGTTCTCTATTTTACCGGTCTCATGGTGGTTGTTGGGAGACCGGGTTATAGGATCGATTGACGTACTATCAAGGGAGGCTCTTGATGAGTAGCTTGATCGTATCATTCGTAGCGAGCTCAAACTATTGCATCCATGCATCATCTTTATTGGTTCTTGTTTGGTTTTTCTCCTTGTGAGATTTGGAGCTTATGGTCATTTTCATGACAAGCTCTAGTTCATCGAAAACAGAGTTCACATGCATATTCTATGATGTTCTCGATGTTGGGGTTTTTGCCGATTCGCTTTGTGAGTCTTAGAGCTTATGGTCATCTTGATGACAAGCTCGAGTTCATCGAAAATGGAGTTCACATGCATCTTCTATGATGTTTTCAATGTTGGAGGTTATGCCGGTTCTCTTCTCTTTTGGAGGTTTCGGTCCTCTATATCTCAGGCATACCTCCCCTACCTCTTCTTACTATAATCAACAAGCTTGAGTTTTATCAATTCTAAGCTCATTTGCAGAAGATGTGGCAGTTCTGGTTTTCCTGGAGCATCTGTTTTGCTTGGAAGTGACATTGGGAGGCACCAGCGGTAGTACCGCGGCCCCAGAGCGGAAGTACCACTAAAAGCTACAAGCGGTAGTACCTCCCACGGCCATAGGTGGTAGTACGGTTCTGGTTCTACGCTAGTATCGCCTTGACTCGAGACCTGCGTGTCTTGTCTCAGGTTCAGCGACAGTAGGAGCGGTAGTACCGCCCCTACTACCGCTACTAGTGCCACTCAACGGCCCTCCTCTCTGTTCCTTCGCCCTTAGGCGGTGTGCGAGGTCCAGCGGTAGCACCGCTGGGCCGAGCAGCGGTACCGTTGCGGCCAGCGGTAGTACCGCTCCCTAGAGCAGTAGTACCGCTCACTACGGGTTGAGAATGGGGATAACGGTTGGATTTTTTTTCCTCCTATAAAAGAGGGTCTTCTTCCCCATTGAGCCTTATCCCTTTAGCTCGTGTTTTCCCCCACTATTGACTTTCTTCGAGCTTTCTTTCTCTCAGTCCCTCCATGGATTCTTGCTCGTTTTGGGGGAGAAGAGAGAGGAGATCTAGATCCACATTTCCATCAATCACTTTCTCCTCTATGTGAGGGGAACCCCTTGGATCTAAATCTTGGAGTTCTTCGTGTTCTCTTGTTTGTTCCTCCTCTCATTTTCCTCCCTAGCATTAGTTGCTTTGGTGAGATTTGGGAGAGAAGGACTTGGGCACTCTGTGTGCCCTTACCATTGCATTTGGTGCATCGGTTTGAGTTCTCCACAATGATACGTGGAAGTTACAAGTTGAGAAGCTTATTACTCTTGGGTGCTTGGTACCCTTGAGCTTGTTCCTCTTGGGTGCCTTGGTGCCCTAGACGGTTGGTGGTGTTCGGAGCTCAATCATTATGGTGTAAAGCTTCGGGCAAGTGTTGGGGTCTCCAATTAGGCTGTGGAGACTGCCTCGAGCAATTTGACGGGTTTCGGTGACCGCCCCAAGGGTTGCCAAAGTGTACGGGTTCGGTGACCGCCCCAAGGGTTTCCATTTGTATGGGTTGAAGGAAATATGCCCTAGAGGCAATAATAAAGTTGTTATTTATATTTCCTTATATCATGATAAATGTTTATTATTCATGCTAGAATTGTATTAACCGGAAACTTAGTACATGTGCGAATACATAGACAAAACAGAGTGTCCCTAGTATGCCTCTACTAGACTAGCTCATTGATCAAAGATGGTTATGTTTCCTAGCCATAGACATGAGTTGTCATTTGATCAACGGGATCACATCATTAGGAGAATGATGTGATGGACTAGACCCATCCGTTAGCATAGCACTATGATCGTTTAGTTTTACTGCTATTGCTTTCTTCATGACTTATACATGTTCCTATGACTATGAGATTATGCAACTCCCGAATACCGTAAGAACACCTTGTGTGCTATCAAACGTCACAACGTAACTGGGTGATCATAAAGATGCTCTACAGGTGTCTCCGAAAGTATTCGTGGTGTTGGCATAGATCAAGATTAGGATTTGTCACTCCGAGTGTCGGAGAGGTATCTCTGGGCCCTCTCGGTAACACACATCATAATAAGCCTTGCAAGCAAAAGACTAATGAGTTAGTCACGAGATGATGTGTTACGGAACGAGTAAAGAGACTTGCCAGTAACGAGATTGAACTAGGTATAGTGATACCGACGATCGAATCTCGGGCAAGTAACATACCGATGACAAAAGGAACAACATATGTTGTTATGCGGTTTGACCGATAAAGATCTTCGTAGAATATGTAGGAGCCAATATGAGCATCCAGGTTCCGCTATTGGTTATTGACCGAAGATGAGTCTCGGTCATGTCTACATAGTTCTCGAACCCGTATGGTCCGCACGCTTAACGTTTGATGACGATCTGTATTATGAGTTTATGAGTTTTGATGTACCGAAGGTAGTTCGGAGTCCCGGATGAGATCACGGACATGACGAGGAGTCTCGGAATGTCCGAGACATAAAGATTGATATATTGGACGACTATATTCGGACACCGGAAGTGTTCCGGAAAAGTTTCGGATTTAACTGGATTGCCGGAGGGGGTTACCGGAACCCCCTACGAGGGGGGATGGTCCATAGTGGGCCTTGAGGAAAGGAGAGAGGCAGCCCATAGAAGCTGGCCGGCGCCCCACCTAGGGATCCTAGTTGGACTAGGATTGGGGGGCGCCACCTCTCCCTCTTTTCCTTTCCCTCTCTTCCTTCTTGGTGGACTCCTACTAGGAATAGGATTGCAATCCTATTCCTAGTAGGATTGCCCTAGCCGCACCATAGGAGGCCGGCCGGCCCTCCCCTCTTGCTCCTTTATATACGGGGGCAGGGGGGCACCCAAAGACATACAAGTTGAATTGTTCCAGCCGTGTGCGGTGCCCCCCTCCACAGAAACACACCTCGGTCATACCATCGCAGTACTTAGGACAAGCCCTGCGCCGATAGATACATCATATCCGTCACCACGCCGTCGTGCTGACGAAAACTCTCCCGTGAAGCTCAACTGGATCAAGAGCTCGTGGGACGTCATCAAGCTGAACGTGTGCTGAACACGGAGGTGTCGTACGTTCGGTGCTTGATCGGTTGAATCGCGAAGAAGTTCGACTACATCAACCGCGTCACTTGACGCTTCCGCTTCCGGTCTACGAGGGTACGTAGACACACTCTTCCCTCTCGTTGCTATGCATCTGGTAGATAGATCTTGCGTGATTGTAGGAAAATTTTAAAATACTACGTTCCCCAACAGTGGCATCATGAGCCAGGTCTATGCGTAGATGATATGCACGAGTAGAACACAATGAGTTGTGGGCGATACTAGTCATACTGCTTACCAGCATGTCATACTTTGCTTCGGCGGTATTGTGAGATGAAGCGGCCCGGACCGACATTACGCGTACGCTTACGCGAGACTGGTTTCACCGTTAAGAGCACTCGTTGCTTAAAGGTGACTGGCGGGTGTATGTCTCTCTCACTTTAGCTGAATCAAGTGTGGCTACGCCCGGTCCTTGTGAAGGTTAAAATAGCACATACTTGACGAAACATCGTTGTGGTTTTGTATGCGTAGGTAAGAACGGTTCTTGCTAAGCCCGTAGCAGCCACGTAAAACTTGCAACAACAAAGTAGAGGACGTCTAACTTGTTTTTGCAGGGCATGTTGTGATGTGATATGGTCAAGACATGATGAGTTATACGGTTTTGTATGAGATGATCATGTTTTGTAATGTTATCGGCAACTGGCAGGAGCCATATGGTTGTCGCTTTATTGTATGAAATGCAATCGCCATGTAATTGCTTTACTTTATCACTAAGCGGTAGCGATAGTCGTAGAAGCAATAGTTGGCGAGACGACAACGATGCTACGTTGGAGATCAAGGTGTCGCGCCGGTGACGAAGGTGATCATGAAGGTGCTTTGGAGATGGAGATCAAAAGCACAAGATGATGATGGCCATATCATGTCACATATTTTGATTGCATGTGATGTTTATCTTATTATGCTTCTTATTTTGCTTAGAACGATGGTAGCATTATAAGATGATCCCTTACTAAATTTCAAGGTATAAGTGTTCTCCCTGAGTATGCACCGTTGCGAAAGTTCGTCGTGCCGAGACACCACGTGATGACCGGGTGGATAAGCTCTACGTTCAAATACAACGGGTGTAAGCTAGTTTTGCACACGCAGAATACTCGGGTTAAACTTGACGAGCCTAGCATATGCAGATATGGCCTCGGAACACTGGAGACCGAAAGGTCGAGCGTGAATCATATAGTAGATATGATCAACATAAGATGTTCACCATTGAAACTACTCCATCTCACGTGATGATCGGACATGGTTTAGTCAATTTGGATCACGTGATCATTTAGATGATCGGAGGGATGTCTATCTAAGTGGGAGTTCTTTAGTAATATGATTAAATTGAACTTTAATTTATCATGAACTTAGTCCTGGTAGTATTAGCATATCTATGTTGTAGATCAATAGCTCGCGATGTTGCTCCCCGTTTATTTATTTTATATGTTCCTAGAGAAAACTAAGTTGAAAGATGTTAGTAGCAATAATGCGGAATTGTTCCGTGATCTAAGGATTATCCTCATTGCTGCACAGAAGAATTATGTCCTTGATGCACCGCTAGGTGACAGACCTATTGCAGGAGCAGATGTAGACGTTATAAACGTTTTGACAAAAGCTCGGTATGATGACTACTTGATAGTTTAGTGCACCATGCTTAACGGCTTAGAACCGGGACTTCAAAGACGTTTTGAACGTCATGGACCATATGAGATGTTCCAGGAGTTGAAGTTAATATTTCAAGCAAATACCCGAGTTGAGAGATATGAAGTCTCCAACAAGTTCTATAGCTAAAAGATGGAGCAGAATAGCTCAAGCAGTGAGCATGTGCTCAGATTGTCTGGGTACTACATTTGCTTGAATCAAGTGGGAGTTAATCTTCCAGATAAGATAGTAATTGACAAAGTTCTCTAGACACTATCACCAAGTTAGTAGAACTTCGTGATGAACTATAATATGCAAGGGATGACAAAAGTAATTCCCGAGCTCTTCGCGATGCTGAAATCGGCGAAGGTAGAAATCAAGAAAGAGCATCAAGTGTTGATGGTTAACAAGACCACTTGTTTCAAGTAAAGGGCAAAGGGAAAGAAGGGGAACTTCAAGAAGAATAGCAAGACAGTTGCTACTCCCACGAAGAAACCCAAAGCTAAACTCAAGCCTGAAACTAAGTGCCTCTACTGCAAAGGAAATGGACACTGGAAGTGGAACTGCCCTAGATACTTGGCGGATAAGAAGGATGGCAAAGTGAACAAAGGTATATTTGATATACAGATTATTGATGTGTATTTTACTAGTGTTCGTAGCAACCCCTCGGTATTTGATACTGGTTCAGTTGCTAAAGAGTAGTAACTCGAAATGGGAGTTGCATAATGAACAGAAACTAGTTAAAGGATGAAGTGACGATGTGTATTGGAAGCAGTTCCAAGATTGATATGATCATCATCGCACACTCCCTATACTTTCGGGATTAGTGTAAAACCTAAATAAATGTTATTTGGCATTTGCGTTGAGCATGAATATGATTTGATCATATTTGTTGCAATACGGTTATTCATTTAAAGTCATAGAATAATTGTTATTCTGTTTACATGAATAAAACCTTCGATGGTCATACACCCAATGAAAATAGTTTGTTGGATCTCGATCGTGGTGATACACATATTCATAATATTGAAACCAAAAGATGCAAGGTTAGTAATGATAGTGCAACTTATTTGTGGCACTGCCGTTTAGGTCATAATGGTGTAAAGCGCATGAAGAAACTCCATAGTGATGGACTTTTGGAATCACTTGATTATGAATCACTTGGTGCTTGCGAACCATGCCTCATGGGCAAGATGACTAAAACTCCGTTCTCCGGAACAATGGAGCGAGCAACAATTTGTTGGAGATCATACATACAGATGTATGTGGACCAATGAGTGTTGAAGCTCGCGGCGGGTATCGTTATTTTCTGACCTTCACTGATGATTTGAGCAGATATGGGTATATCTACTTAATGAAGCACAAGTCTGAAACATTTGAAAAGTTCAAAGAATTTCAGAGTGAAGTAGAGAATCATCGTAACAAGAAAATAAAATTTCTACGATCTGATCGTGGAGGAGAATATTTGAGTTAGCGAGTTTGGTCTTCATTTGAAACAATGTGGAATAGTTTCACAACTCACGCCACCCGGAACACCACAGCGTAATGGTGTGTCCGAACGTCGTAACCGTACTTTATTGGATATGGTGCGATCTATGATGTCTCTTACCGATTTACCGTTATATCATTTTGGGGCTATGCTTCAGAGACAGCTGCATTCACGTTAAATAGGGCACCATCTAAATCCGTTGATACGACACCTTATGAACTATGGTTTGGCAAGAAACCAAAGTTGTCGTTTCTTAAAGTTTGGGGCTGCGATGCTTATGTGAAAAAGCTTCAACCTGATAAGCTCGAACCCAAGTTGGAGAAATGTGTCTTCATAGGATACCCGAAAGAGACTGTTGGGTACACCTTCTATCACAGATCCGAAGGCAAGATATTCGTTGCTAAGAATGGATCCTTTCTAGAGAAGGAGTTTCTCTCGAAAGAAGTGAGTGGGAGGAAAGTAGAACTTGATGAGGTAATTGTACCTTCTCCCGAATTGGAATGTAGTACATCACAGAAAATTGTTCAAGTGATTCCTACACCAATCAGTGAGGAAGTTAATGATGATGATCATGAAACTTCGGATCAAGTTTCTACTGAATGTCGTAGATCAACCAGAGTACGTTCCGCACCAGAGTGGTACGGCAACCCAGTTCTGGAAATCATGTTACTAGACCATGATGAACCTGCGAACTATGAGGAAGCGATGATGAGCCTAGATTCCGCAAAACGGCTTGAGGCCATGAAATCTGAGATGGATCCATGTATGAGAACAAAGTATGGACTTTGGTTGACTTGCCCGATGATCGGCAAGCCATCGAAAATAAATGGATCTTCAAGAGGAAGACCGACGCTGACGGTAATGTTACTGTTTACAAAGCTCGACTTGTTGCGAAAGGTTTTCGACAAGTTCAAGGAGTTGACTACGATGAGACTTTCCCACCCGTAGCGATGCTTAAGTCTGTCCGAATCATGTTAGCAATTGCCGCATTTATGAAATCTGGCAAATGGATAACAAAACTGCATTCTTTAATGGATTTATTAAAGAAGAATTGTATATGATGCAACCAGAAGGTTTTGTCAATCCTAAAGGTGCTAACAAAATGTGCAAGCTCCAGTGATCCATCTATGGACTGGTGCAAGCATCTCAGAGTTGGAATATACGCTTTGATAAGTTGATCAAAGCATATAGATTTATACAGACTTGCGGTGAAGCCTGTATTTACAAGAAGTGAGTGGGAGCACTACAACCTTTCTGATAAGTATATGTGAATGACATATTGTCGATCAGAAATGATGTAGAATTTTCTGGAAAGCATAAAGGAGTGTTTGAAAGGAGTTTTTCAAAGAAAGACCTTGGTGAAGCTGCTTACATATTGGGCATCAAGATCTATAGAGATAGATCAAGACGCTTGATAAGACTTTCGATGAGTACATACCTTGATAAGATTTTGAAGTAGTTCAAAATGGATCAGTCAAAGAAGGAGTTCTTGCCTGACTTGTAAGGTGTGAAGTTGAGTAAGACTCAAAGCCAGACCACGGCAGAAAAATATAGAGAGAATGAAAGTCATTCCCTATGCCTCAGCCATAGGTTCTATAAAGTATGCCATGCTGTGTACCAAACATGTTGTGTACCTTGCCATGAGTTTGTCAAGAGGGTACAATTGTGATCCAGGAGTAGACCACTGTACAGCGGTCAAAATTATCCTTAGTAACTGGATGACTAAGGAAATGTTTCTCGATTATGGAGGTGATAAAGAGTTCGTCGTAAAGGGTTACGCCGATGCAAGCTTTGACACTAAATCCAGATGACTCTAAGTATCAATCTGGATGCGTATTGAAAGTGGGAGCAATTAGCTAGAGTAGCTCCATGCAAAGCATTGTAGACATAGAAATTTGCGAAATACATACGGATCTGAATGTGACAGACCCGTTGACTAAACTTCTCTCACAAGCAAAACATGATCACACCTTATTACTCTTGGGTATTAATCACATAGCGATGTGAACTAGATTATTGACTCTAGTAAACCCTTTGGGTGTTGGTCGCATGGCGATGTGAACTATGGGTGTTATTCACATAACGATGTGAACTATCCGTATTAAATCACATGGCGATGTGAGCTAGATTATTGACTCTAGTGCAAGTGGGAGACTGAAGGAAATATGCCCTAGAGGCAATAATAAAGTTGTTATTTATATTTCCTTATATCATGATAAATTTTTATTATTCATGCTAGAATTGTATTAACCGGAAACTTAGTACATGTGTGAATACATAGACAAAACAGAGTGTCCCTAGTATGCCTCTACTAGACTAGCTCATTGATCAAAGATGGTTATGTTTCCTAGCCATAGACATGAGTTGTCATTTGATCAACGGGATCACATCATTAGGAGAATGATGTGATGGACTAGACCCATCCGTTAGCATAGCACTATGATCGTTTAGTTTTACTGCTATTGCTTTCTTCATGACTTATACATGTTCCTATGACTATGAGATTATGCAACTCCCGAATACCGTAAGAACACCTTGTGTGCTATCAAACGTCACAATGTAACTGGGTGATCATAAAGATGCTCTACAGGTGTCTCCGAAAGTATTCGTGGTGTTGGCATAGATCAAGATTAGGATTTGTCACTCCGAGTGTCGGAGAGGTATCTCTGGGCCCTCTCGGTAACACACATCATAATAAGCCTTGCAAGCAAAAGACTAACGAGTTAGTCACGAGATGATGTGTTACGGAACGAGTAAAGAGACTTGCCGGTAACGAGATTGAACTAGGTATAGTGATACCGACGATCGAATCTCGGGCAAGTAACATACCGATGACAAAAGGAACAACGTATGTTGTTATGCGGTTTGACCGATAAAGATCTTCGTAGAATATGTAGGAGCCAATATGAGCATCCAGGTTCCGCTATTGGTTATTGACCGGAGATGAGTCTCGGTCATGTCTACATAGTTCTCGAACCCGTAGGGTCCGCACGCTTAACGTTTGATGACGATCTGTATTATGAGTTTATGAGTTTTGATGTACCGAAGGTAGTTTGGAGTCCCGGATGAGATCACGGACATGACGTGGAGTCTCGGAATGTCCGAGACATAAAGATTGATATATTGGACGACTATATTCGGACACCGGAAGTGTTCCGGAAAAGTTTCGGATTTAACTGGATTGCCGGAGGGGGTCACCGGAACCCCCTACGAGGGGGGATGGTCCATAGTGGGCCTTGAGGAAAGGAGAGAGGCAGCCCATAGAAGCTGGCCGGCGCCCCACCTAGGGATCCTAGTTGGACTATGATTGGGGGGCGCCACCTCTCCCTCTTTTCCTTTCCCTCTCTTCCTTCTTGGTGGACTCCTACTAGGAATAGGATTGCAATCCTATTCCTAGTAGGATTGCCCTAGCCGCACCATAGGAGGCCGGCCGGCCCTCCCCTCTTGCTCCTTTATATACGGGGGCAGGGGGGCACCCAAAGACATACAAGTTGAATTGTTCCAGCCGTGTGCGGTGCCCCCCTCCACAGAAACACACCTCGGTCATACCATCGCAGTACTTAGGACAAGCCCTGCGCCGGTAGATACATCATATCCGTCACCACGCCGTCGTGCTGACGAAAACTCTCCCGTGAAGCTCAACTGGATCAAGAGCTCGTGGGACGTCATCAAGCTGAACGTGTGCTGAACACGGAGGTGCCGTACGTTCGGTGCTTGATCAGTTGAATCGCGAAGAAGTTCGACTACATCAACCACGTCACTTGACGCTTCCGCTTCCGGTCTATGAGGGTACGTAGACACACTCTTCCCTCTCGTTGCTATGCATCTGGTAGATAGATCTTGCGTGATCGTAGGAAAATTTTAAAATACTACGTTCCCCAACATGGGTTTGGTGACCGCCCTCAAGGGTCCCTTAGTGGAATCACGGCATCTTGCATTGTGCGAGGGCGTGAGGAGATTACAGTGGCCCTAGTGGCTTCTTGGGGAGCATTGTGCCTCCACACCGCTCCAAACGGAGATTAGCATCCGCAAGGGTGTGAACTTAGGGATACATCATCGTCTCCATGTGCCTCGGTTATCTCTTACCCGAACCCGTTACTTATGCACTTTACTTTGTGATAGCAATATTGCTTCTTGTCATATATCTAGCTATCACCTAGTAGTTTATCTTGCTTGGCATAAGTTGTTGGTGCACATAGGCGAGCCTAATTATTGTAGGTTTTGTGCTTGAAAAATTAACTGCAAGGTTTATTCTTCATTTGTTTAAGCCTAAATATTCACCCCCCCCCTCTAGGCGACATACACGATCTTTCAACTAGAGATCAGACAAAAAATGCTACAATGAGTCCACTTGTTAAAGTTAAATGCACAGTGGAAAAATCATATCAGAAAATGAGCCAATGTGCAGGCTGTGTTAATTTCATCCAGAAATAAGAATCGAGGGAGCCCCCGAGCTCTCTCAGCGATTAGAGCATTGTGGCCATCAGATCATTTTCTTGATGCGATTCCAGCCGTCCGATTGCGCTCAGATTGATCTGAGCCACCTGATGAAAGCAGACGATGTAGCAATGAATAGTGCCCTCTCCAGTGTGCCACCGCGTGTGATTTGCATGCCCCCACTAGGGCATTTTCGTCATTTCATCTTGGGACATATAAATGGAAACTACTGCCGTGGTGGAGACCTAGCCTCTCCCTCCACCCGCACTCGCGCCCCCTCCCCCTCACGCCGCCACCCTCCCAGCCTCGCCTCTTTCTCCCTTCTCCTTAGGCGATGCCTCCCCGTCGGCTACCTCTTGCCCTCTCCTTTTCCTCTCACCCGTAGTGTCACCATCACTACCTCCTTCCCCTCCACCGCCTGACCTCCTCCTCCCACCCCCTGTCCCCATCATGTAATTCCTCCTCCCCCTGTGTCATTCCCCTTCCCTTACCCCTAATCCTAGAAACCGAGGATGAGTCTGCTCTGGGTTGTGTGCCGCCTCCTCCGGCGGCTATCTCCTCCTCCACGTCGAGGCCGAACATGACTGTGCATGGGCCACGGAGATGGCGAGGTTGCCGAGCTGTCCGCGACGTAGTCGTGGTTCCTCTGGACTTGGAAAGAGGAGTGAGGATGTCCATCCATGTGCAGCACCATCGCTGTCGTGCATCTGTCAAGAGATGCTTGCGCGCCTGGAGAGGAATCCACGTCTGCTCTTGCTCGATCGCTTCCAAATCAAATCGAGGGACGCCTGCTTCTGCTCGCTACAGAGGCCGCTGCTCTGACCCTACCCTAGTGCCAGCGTTGTTCCTCCTCGAGGTCAAGGTTGGTACCCATATTTGGTTCAATTTGCTCTTCCCCCTCTCACTACCCTTCCATATCATGCATGCACTTGGTTTCTTCCTCACAAGGGGCAGGCTGGGTGGGCTCCTCATTGGTGTTGGCTTTCCTGCCTGCAACTCCTCTCCTCTGATGGAGCGGACAAGTTTGGATGCACATGCGCCTATGGTGGTGGGCTAGGTAACTCTCTTTCTTTAATGTGCCCATGGCCATCTGTACGCACTTCAAGCAGGGGGCAAGCAGCTAAGACTAGATACGAATCTCCTTGCAGTGTTTTACCAAAAGAAAAATCATAACAACATTACAAACAACAAGTTGTTTCTCACTGACAAAACATCAATTTTATTTGATGGTTCGACACTGATTTGCACTACTTGAGAATTTGTTACGATTTACTAACTAAACTGGACATTATAAACAACAAGGAAAAAGCACGTCATGGAACCACTCCTTGTTGTTCCATGTAGAAAACTAAAATAATAACCGTGTACTCCCTCTGTACAGAAATATAAGAGTGTTTAGATCACTACTTTCCCAAGCCAACATAGATATGGGGGAGGAAGAGGAGATCCGGCTGGCACGTTGCATCTCCCATAAGTGATTGCGATGGGAGTATCATGTCTCCGACATCCTCCTACAAGCCTGCAACTGCTGCCTTCCCAAGCAACTTAATAAGGTGAGCCTCCCGCCCCACAGCTTATGGGAACAAGAACTAGACATAAAATGTGATGATAAAATGTTTACCAATATAATTATGATGTACACTAGCGAAGGATAGCGAGATCATTTTTGTTTTGTTTTGTTTTGTTTTGTTTTGGTTCTGCTAGAGATAATAAAGGTATTATAATGCAGGCCATCATGCTCACGCCCGAGAAACCCTAGCAACCAGTCCCACCTCGCTCGCCTCCCTTGCCACGTCAAGATGAACATGGGCCGCAACCACTCCTCGCATACGTAAAGAGTGTGCCAGATCTGTGCCTGTGAAGGTACTGGTGCCTATGCGATGCATCATCGTTGTAATGATAAATAGCATAATTTAGATGCCTAATTTGTAGAGGTGCAAGATGTAACCTTTTGAGGTGGAGCAACATTGTGGTCTGCTAATTTAGAGAGACTAGTTGGTCTTCAATTATTTGTGTCATTGCTTGTGATCCTACTAGCTTAATGTGCTTTGATTGTTTAACTGTTTCATGTTTATACCCCTACACACACTAACCTATTTATCTAGCACTAATGGTATTTATTTTATCACTGGTTGGAACTAGTATGTCAGATCCTTACCTTTCTTTTGCACTGACACTAAATGGTTTGGCTGGTCCACAACACGATCTCAAGTAATCTTGATTTTACATGGTGAATGTTCTCGGTTGCATCATTATCAACTTGTGCTTGCCAAATGGATCTCCTGGAAAAAATTCTTCTTAATAAATTGCAAAAGTCCTAATGAAGAAAAATTATGTTCATGCAACATTTACAAATCGAAGAGTCATCGAGTCATTCCAAGGTTGAGGCACATAGACTAATCGCGACTAAGACTAGTCGACATGGTACTGTAGCACTGAACATACAATACATAACTACTAATACCTAGTAGTACTATGTAGTATTACACTATATAAGCATACAAGTGCAGTATACAATACAAATGAATGCATGGAAAGTGGATGAAGAACCTGAGGTTGTGCCAATTGCAATATCCAATGGCCATGCCTCTACTTATCCACAAACCAGAAGCAACAGTCTACAAAAGATAAAACCAATCAACTATGCACTATCAAACACAAGTTCAGCGCGGCAACACTAGCATAAAAAACAAGTTCGGCACTCCATAACCCATATGCAATTGCAAACATAGCAGAACACCTTAGTGTGAAAACTTCACAAGACCAGCATAAGGTTCAACATGTAGTCCAACATCAAGGTCTGAATTACAAAACAAAGGTTCAATAACACCACAAGCAACAAGTCCAGTCCAGCAAAATAAATCTTATAGTCTCAGCCCTCAAGTCAATCCAAATCAATATCCATCTGAAAATCAGGGTCTATATCATTTGCTCGTGTAGGGCCATCATTGTCTTCACCATTGGTCTCCATGTCACTATCAATATTTTCAGCTTCCAATTCAGCCCTCAAGTCCTCATCATGGACAACCACATCTGACCTTCGGGTGTGAAAGATATTAGATCTAGTGGGACGACTGATGTCTACTACACAACCTTCTTCTTGTAGACGTTGTTGGGCCTCCAAGTGCAGAGGTTTGTAGGACAGTAGCAAATTTCCCTCAAGTGGATGACTTAAGCTTTATCAATCTGTGAGAGGTGTAGGATGAAGATGATCTCTCTCAAACAACCCTGCAACCAAATAACAAAGAGTCTCTTGTGTCCCTAACACACACAATACAATGGTAAATTGTATAGGTGCACTAGTTCGGCGAAGAGATGATGATACAAGTGCAATATGGATGGTAGATATAGGTTTTTGTAATCTGAAAATAAAAAAAAACAGCAAGGTAGCAAGTAGTAAACATGAGCATAAACAACGTTGCAATGATAGGAAACAAGGCCTAGGGTTCATACTTTCACTAGTGCAAGTTCTCTCAACAAGGATAACATAATTGGATCATATTACTAGCCCTCAACATGCAACAAAGAGTCACTCCAAAGTAACTAATAGCGGAGAACAAACGAAGAGATTATGGTAGGGTACGAAACCACCTCAAAGTTATTCTTTCTGATCGATCTATTCAAGAGTCCATAGTAACGTTCAATCTATCATAGAGTTCGTACTAGAATAACACCTTAAGACACAAATCAACCAAAACCCTAATGTCACCTAGATACTCCATTGTCACCTCAAGTATCCGTGGGCATGATTATATGATATGCATCACACAATCTCAGAAACATCTATTCAACCAACACATAGAACTTCAAAGAGTGCCCCAAAGTTTCCACCGGAAAGTCAAGACGAAAACATGTGCCAACCCCTATGCATAGATTCCCAAGGTCACGAAACCCGCAAGTTGATCACCAAAACATACATCAAGTAGATCATGTGATATCCCATTGTCACCATAGATAAGCACATGCAAGACATACCTCAAGTGTTCTCAAATCCTTAAAGACTCAATCTGATAAGATAACTTCAAAGGGAAAACTCAATCCATTACAAGAGAGTAGAGGGGGAGAAGCATCATAAGATCCAACTAAAATAGCAAAACTCGCGATACATCAAGATCGTGCCATCTCAAGAACACAAGAGAGAGAGATCCAACACATAACTACTGATACATACCCTCAACCCCGAGGGTGAACTACTCCCTCCTCGTCATGGAGAGCGCCGGGATGATGAAGATAGCCACCGGAGAGGGATTTCCCCTCCGACAGGGTGCCGGAACAGGGTCTAGATTAGTTTTCGGTGGCAACAGAGGCTTTCAGCGGTGGAACTCCCAACCTAGGTTAATTTCCGGAGGTTTCAGTATTTATAGGATTTTTTGGCGTAGGGCACAAGTTAGGGGGGCCTCCGGGCTGTCCACGAGACAGGGGCACACGCCCTCCTGGAGTGGGCGCGCCCCCACCCTCGTGGGCAGCCCGTGGCTCTCCTGGCCCAATCCTTTTACTTCGGTGGCTTCTTTTGGTCCAAAAAATCACCAAAAAATTGGCACGTCAATTGGACTCCGTTTGATATTCCTTTTCTGTAAAACTCAAAAACAAGGAAAAAACAGAAACTGGCACTAGGCTCTAGGTTAATAGGTTAGTCCCAAAAATAATATAAAAGTGTATGACAAAGCCCATTAAACATCCAAAACATCATAAATAATAGCACGGAACAATAAAAAATTATAGATACGTTGGAGACGTATCAACGACTAGACTCGCTGAAATCACCACGAGCCCTTCTTGGAAGATGGCGTCCACTTAGACCATCGGTCGCGCCAACAGCCTGTTCAACATGGGACCAAAGTAGTGGATTGTCGTCCATAGCGTTGTTTTGATGAACCAATTCAAAAGTAACATCAACCCATTCATTATCCCATTGGAACTCTTCTAGGATAAGTGCATTAGCCCTCTTTCCTTTGGAACCTTGCTCGCGTATCTTTTGAAACCTAGTTGTCATTCGCCAATTGTATGAGACATATGCTAGCTTGCTCAATCTCTTATACTGCAAATGGTTTCTTACTTTGGTATGGAACTGCAAGCAAATCCTTTTGTGAGAAGCTGCTACGGCCTGCTTCTATCAAACTATCCAACTGCTAGTTACTTACATGAGAAAATGCACTCCAATTGCGCTCACAACGGGGCGATGAACAAGATAGACTAATGATCCGATTTGCAAAAGATTGGAGGTCATAAGCAAGGCCACCATATGCATTCCACCAAAGTACTACAAAAATCAGCAAGTAGGAGTTAAAATAAGCAAGTAGAAGTTGAAACACAGAGTCAAGAAAGATAAGCTACAAGATGCAACAACATAGATACTTACGAGGACTCTTTTCTTGCGGTCTTTAATTGGCATTTGCTTGGTGAAACATTCACCCTCCATCCGCTCATAATCATTAGCCAGTTTACTTATCTCGGATTGTAGTTCATCACCGGTCACCATCTTCCATAGCACATCATTGAACATTGAATGCAGCCATGCGACTAGTCTTTTGTTAGTCTCCTTCATTGCAAATAACTTGATTGGGTTCAAAAACATTGCAGCCCCATGTAGATTTTGCTCCATCTGGTTATCCCACCTCCTGTCAATAATTGCTAGCACTTGACTTTTTAGGCCTGGCCTTTGTCACAATGCATCTGTTATGTGTATCTTCGCAACATCCATGGCTTCCCAAATTCCGGGCATTGCTGGATTGTCATCACCATCAATAATCCTCAAAGCAACAAGAATGGGTTGTGAAGCTCTCATGTAGTTCTCCACTGATTGCCAAAATGTCACAGAGTGCACATTATTTTCAGCCATCCTCCCTGGTGGGGTGAGCTTCAACTTGTTGGCATGCCATTTTGTGCTAACAAATAGTGCTTTCAAATGTTGGCGATATTTCCACATGCTGGCCAATGTGAGGAAGGATGTTGCAAAACGAGTTGCTCGACGCCTTACAAGATCTCTCTTTCCATTCAAGCTTCTCCTTTGATCAAGAATCCTACCATGGGCATAAACAAATCTAGTTATTTTCTTTGCTTTAACAATGCAATCATTGAACTCTCTTATCTTCCCAATGTCATCTAGCATAAGATCCAAACTGTGGGTAGCACAAGGTGTGCAATACAAAGATGGATACTTATCCATTAGAAGTTTCTCGGTTTCCTTGTATTTGGAGCCATTGTCGCTAACGACCTGGATTGCCAATTCAGGCCCAATTGCATCAATCTATTCACTCAATAGTTTTGCTACCAATTCAGCAGTAACAGACTCAGAAGAAACATTGGATGTCCCTAAGAAGAATGTACCTTTGGGGTTATTAGCGAGAAAATTGATCAAGTGTCGCCCACTCATGTCCGTCCAACCATCGGAGATGTGAGTGCAACCATACTCCTTCCATGCCAATTGATGCTTGGCCTTCAATGTGTCAGTCTTGAGCTTTGCCTTCTCAAGTAATGGTACCCTCACATCATGGTAAGAAGGTGTGATATACTCTGATCCATACTATCCTATAGACTCCGGTAGGATCTCCCAACTTCTATAATTGATAATATTGAGTGGAAGGCAATTCTCATAGAGAAAGTTAGCTACATGACCATCTACAACATCTTTTGTTCTTTTGTCTTTGTTCCATATAGTCCTTCATGTTTAACTGAGTGCTTCTTGTGCTATGCCTCTCAGCAACCACCTCCTCTGGTGTCTTCCTAACCTCATCTGCAATTAACTTGATTTTCCTCTTTGCCGGCACTCGTGCCGTCACAATAAAATAAGACTTCCTTTTCGTGGACGTTGTGGTGTTGTTCGATGCCCTTGAACTTGCTCATGCCTCCTTCTCTCCTCCATCTGCATCAGCTGCTTCAACTTCATCCCCATCAAGTTGCATGGCTTTGAAGTTGAGTTGGTCTTCATGTACAAATGCATCTCTTTCCTGATCTCAGCGGTTGCTTTCAGACACATTAACACCTCCGTCTAACCCCCACCAAGATGCTTCTTCATCCTTAGCTCTCCAGAAGAGACGTTTTTGCCACACAAAATACACTGGAGTGTCAACTTGTCGTTCAGATCAGGCCGAAAGGCATACTTCCATGCTAGGTCCACTACCGGGGAGAACCTTACCAGTAGCGCTGGTTTTTTACCTACCAGTAGCGCAGGAGCCCGCGCTACTGCTACGGTGCTACAGCTATTTTTTAGCAGTAGCTCGTTGCTAAACAAGCACTACAGCTAAAATAGTTAGTAGTAGCGCCTCTTTCTAGACCAACACTACTACTATTATCACGTAGTAGTAGCGCCCTATTTGCTCCCCATGCCACAACTAGATAAATAGAAATTTAAAAAAATTAAAAAAGTCAGATGCAATACTCATGGGTGGAAATCAAGACAAGTCTAGTGCAAATAAACTAAGTTCACAGAACCATCTCACAAACATTAACGAGAACACCACATTAATATAACCACACAATCTCACAAACTCATATATAGTAGTCAACAATGCATGGATAGATCATAGTTGATAAGTCTACTAGGTAGTCATACTAGCATATATATGGTTCAGGAGCCACACGCATATGTAGTTCTAGATGATATCGATGATGACGATCATCCTCAAGCCTTGACGATGGGTGTTCCTGATAGTAATTACGATGGCCTGTCCAAGATGAAGATTCTTGCTAACGAGGAAAGCTCTTCCACCCAACCGAGTTGAAGTGTGTGTGACCGTTCGTGTCCATGCCGTACGCACAAGTGGTGACGGAGCCCCTCGCGGTAAGGCGTATTCCAGCAGAGCCTTCTTCATCAGGCTTGATACCACAACTCTCAGATAGGCTCTTTGGCAATTTCTGAATAAGAAAAACATATCAATTAATAAGTAGCCTCACACATTCTACACTATCAAAAGACAATACTACATTTCTACTAAGCATGAATTCTACTAATAAGTATATATGGATTCTACACTATTAACAGTTCTTTGGATTCTACACCAAGCATATATATATCACTGGACTCTAGCTACACACTAAATCATATCATCGATCGGACAGTAAGCATGTCATTGGACTCTACACTAATTAATTAAGCATGTCATTGGACTCTCTACACTAAAGCATATCATCGGCTATCTTCTACACAACATATCATTGGACTCTACAATAAACCATATCATTAAATTACTACAGTAAATGCAACATACCATGACATGCCAATCAACCATGGTACTTGTTAGGCGGGTCACGAATGGCACCCCGACGAAGTCAACAGGTGGCGTAATTATGTCCCATAGGTTGGACACCTCCTCCTCGCTCAACCTCATTCTTTGAGCTAAGATGGCTTCATCAAGTGGGTCATCATCCTCGTCATCTTCCGCTTTGTTGACATAAATGACGGCCAGCTTGGGTCTTTCTGCTTTGAAGGAGAAGCGGATCAACTCACTACCAGTGATACACATGTGGGTGATGAAACTGACCCATCCATCTCCTCCCATCCGCGTCATATTTCGTCCTTTCTCGACCTCCATAGTGTAGGGCCCCCAGAAGCCTTAAAGGTCATAGTGTCTCCGGTCAGCTTGTTGAATTCCAACCTCACATTGCATGGGACGATTTGTGTAAAAAAGCAAAATGATATATACACAATGCATTAATGCCAATAACACTAAAAACAAAATAGTGGTTACAAGTTTCATATAATTTGTTACCACCGCATGAAGAAAACTCAACTGGAAGTAGATGCCGAATAGCATGCTAGTTGCAAGGCTACTGGCGCACCTTGACTTGCATAGTCGACATGGTGGTGGTCGTGGTAGCGCCATTTCCCTAAAGCAATATGATTAAAGGATTAAAGATCCACTTCACAGGAAAGAAAAACAGTAGCATGTGCTATTTTTGGTTCATATTCAGTTATATTTTCATAGTGGAACCCGATCCCAAAAAGTAAACATAAATTTCTCAATTAACTTACTAACACCTTCTAGAATAGCAATGTTCAAAAAAGAGGAATGCCAGCACATCAGGTTCACATGGCAACAAAATAACAACTAAATTGTAGTTCAGTTCAGACAATCATAATCTAATAGAGATCATGTAACCCAAACAGAGCCTAATAATAAGATAAATGGCATATTACCATTATTACGCAAGCAGACAAGCAAAAGTAGTTCAAAAATAGCCAAATTTTTACCCATGGAGCCGAGAGCATCTTTGGATTCAAATTACATACAACATTCGTACATGAACATTTACATCTAAACTTTTGTTTTCCTTTTTTACATTTGCGAAACCATTTTGAGCGTGTAAGAGCAAATGCTCCCTGGAGCCGAATTGGATATCTGGTGGCTACCCTCCTTTAGAAAAAGTTCCTATAGCAAGATAAGACTACCTATAAAAGGGGCAATGCTAGTGTGCATGCTCACTGAACTAACAACCCAAGTAACTACAATTAATTAGAAATCAAAGTACCACCCCTGAATGCCATCACACTGCAAGTGCTCACTTGACTTATCAACCCATAAAAGCATATATGAACAACACTTCAAGAACAACACTTCAAGTGTGCATGCCAAATCCTAAGATCTAGTAACATATAAGATGATATGTGATACTAATTAATAGTAGGATCTAGAGATGCATATGTGATACTAATCCTATTAATCCATATGTGATACTAATTAATAGCAGGATAGTGGGGCAGTAGGGGGAGTGGGGAGGCGGACGGTGACAGCGCGCGGGCGGCGACAGAGGGGGCGGCGGAGGGGGAGGAGCGTTGCGTAGGGGCAGCGAGAGGGGGGAGGAGCGCTCCGTAGGGGAGGACGAGCGTTACCTACGGCGGCGGTGACGCGTGTGGTGGCGGCGCCGTTGGCTGGGGTGAAGTGGAGGAACCCTAACCGCGGCGGCGACGGCAGGCGGAGGTAGAGGATCGATGTGAGAGAGAGAGATAGGGGTGCGGGGGGGGGGTATTTTTGTGCAGTAGTAGCGCTGCGTAGGGACCAGCGCTACTACTAAGCCCACTAGCTGTAGCACCCGTTCGAAGCAAATGCTACAGCTAAGTGGGCTACCATTTTTTTTCCTGTGGCCCACGTAACAGCAGCGCGACCCAAGGTAACAAATGTTGTTGTTATTAAGTAGCAATAGCGCGTTCTTTACGAGGCGCCACTGGTAGATACCAGTAGCATGGGGTATATAACCCACGCTACTGCTAAATGTCTATCTATAAGCATTTTCCTAGTAGTGGTCCTTGCTCCTAATTGGCTTCCTAACAGGATCCTTTGATGGATCATAATCCTTAGCGGCTTGAGCTGAACTAGTTGCTGAGCACACTGGCTGAGATATCTCTGGTCCTGTAGAAATTGAACTCTGGCTCTCATCAAACCTAAGGATGTTGAATTGAAACAAGCAAACCTAAATCAGGAACCAGCAGTATAGGAACCAGTCGAGGAACAAGCAATAGAGGAACCAAATGAGGATAAGAGGAGAGAAATTACTTGCAAAGGGAGGATCTAGGAGCAGATGAACCAGGCCTAGAACCAGCAGAGATAGGGTTCGATTTGGATAACAGATCCAGTGAAGAGGGAGAGCTCTAGAAGAGTGGGCCAGATCCAGCAGAGGAGCAGAAGCAGTGGAGGGTGGGAGTCGCGATTCTCCTTGCCACCGCCGGTGGCAGCGATGGGTGCTGGCGGCGACGGGTCAGTGTTGCTAGCGGCGCCGTGTCCTAGCGGACTCAGCTCTCTCTGTAGGGAAACTGAAACCAAGCCAGGTGTCATGGGCTGAGCACCTCTCTTTTATCCCCTCCAGGTCACTCGCCTCAAAAAAATTGAGTCGTTCAAATTATTGTACATGACTAGTCCAGACTAGTCTACGACTAGTCTCTCGGCCGCTCGACTCGTCGAACTAGTCTACACGAGATTTGCATTCGACACCACAGTTGCGACTCACAGACTAGTCCAACGACTAGTCTTGACTAGTCCTCGACTTGTAATCAGTGTGTTCATGTCCATCTAAAACGATGTATGTACTAATTGGCTTTGTGAGTTTCTCGCAGATTGTGCTTTTCATTCTTATGTAGGAATGCAACACTTCTCTAGTTGAAAAAATGATAGAAACAAAGGCTCGGTTTAAATTTATTGTCCTTTTATATCTTCCAGCCATTATCATAATTTTTTCTTATCCAATTGTAATGATACCAAAAATAACTGAAAAAGCATGAAACATAATATATTGTTTTTGATGACTAAACCATAAGGGGAGTATTTACTGATGGAGCGTCTGCCTTTATCTTAGTGTCAACCATCAAAGGTTTGTTGCAGTAGATAGAGAATAAAAGGCATACCATAATATCATAAGCCTGCTGTAAACATAGATATGGTTCTGTTTCAGCTTCTGTAAAAGCTTCAAATTTCATAAAGGTGGTGACTGGTGAGTGATCTGGTCTCAACTATAGAGCCTTTCTTTTCTTCTACATTTCATATTTTTCTAGAGTTTCTTTGCTAGGAGAAGAGCATATCTACGCTAGATTTTGTAGAAGTGTCCACATGCATTTTCTAACCAATGTTGTTGCACCTACTTTCTGCGAATTTCTCCGTGCGTTGTCTTGACAATGAACTATTTAGCCAAATGAGGTATTCAACTAGATAGTTCTATTCAGACGTCTTGGTGTTAGTAACCTACATATTTAGATTCTTAGATGATCTAGACAGTGCCTACATTGTCTGGATAGCTACCTAGCCAAATGAGGTATTCAGCTAAACGGTTCTATTCGGATGATCATCTTGGTGTTAGTAACCTACATATTCAGATTCCTACATGATCTTGATAGAAATTTGAATATGTTAGTGCAGTCTCGCACAAAGAAAGAGAAAAGCCAACTTGGTGTCAAAGACTCATTAATGTAAATAAAAACACGAATGGGAATCATTTACTGTTTTCTGATAAATATCAAATAGAAGTGGTATGGAAAATCATAGCCATCAACTTTTTGGTGTCTGACAACTTAGTTAATCTTTTGCTACCACTGCCTATTTTTCCATGCTCAACAATAGACCTACTTCAACAAGAATAATGATTTACTTGCCTGATGTAGACGTCATTTGGTATGAACACCTACTTTAACAAGAATAGTGAGTTCATTGAAGGGTCGTAGGACAATAAATTTCTGATCTCATACTCTACCTGAGCCCCAAAGAAGAATTAAGCTTACATGAAGTATTTTTTAGCCTTGAATAGTGTTATATATGTTGCGCTGGTGGATCACTTCAAATTTCAAATGGAGGTATCACAAATAGAAAGAAATAGAATTAACCGTACTAACACTGTTTTTCCTTTTTTTTTCCTGATTGCTTTGCGTGTGTGCATATGATGCGTGCATTATTTTTCTTGAAATCTTTTCCTTACTTTTGCTATGTGGTCTAGGTAAGTCACACTTGGCACCTACTGCACGCGCCTACCACCTAATGTGATCTATAAATGCAATACTTCCCAGGCAGACAAAATTACTAAGCTTGCATATGCATCAAGCAGCAGTTTAAGAGACTTGTACCTTCCATCGATGGATCATGTTCTACCACCGATGGGGACCACAGTAGGTTCCACGTGTTACCTTACCAGATTACCATGGTAATGTGTTATTAGTTTCATGAATTTTCTAATTAATGTATTGAGTATCCATTTTGTCTGTAGTTTGCAAATTATTCCACCCACGTGTGTTACCTTAGATATGTTTGTTCCTTTGCATTATTAATAGGTGACATGCAATACTATCAGCTTCCTCTTGTTTTCATGCCTTATTTGTTTTGAGAAACTAAAATTTAAGATTTATCTAATGAAATAGTCTTATCAGAGGATTCCACCCACGTTTGTTTGTTTAGCGTGTGGTTACTAAATCGACATTGGCTTTGGCATATTTACCGGGAACTTCAGCTAGGCATCAAACAGAGGAAAGGTGGCAATTAGATGTGCGAACAATCATATATGTTTTGGTGACCATGGTGGTGAGGGTGGAGCTGCCATTGAGGCGTGTTTGGTTGATCGTCATCCATTAGGGTTGAACTACATCTCGGCATGTTATCTTGTAATAAGTGTATTTGACCTTGATGTTTGAATATATAGGGACATGTTATCTTACAATTAGTGTATTTGGTATTGATGTTTGAATATATAGGGACATGTTATCTTACAATTAGTGTGCTTTTTCTACACCTTTGTGTAAAGGGTGGAGCCTGTCCTACACAATGCCTAATGAGCCATGTTTTCCCCTCCTAGTAAAAATGCTCTATTTTGAAGTGGCATCATACGATGAAGCGGTGGATATGGATTAGGAACTGTAATGGTGCTTGTGATTTCATGTCTAGCACTTGCATGTCCCTACACTCTGGCTTCTGCTTGCAAGTAAGATCCTTTTGCTCTTCTACGCCCCCTTCCTATGAGGATCTCTGGTTGGATTTGGGTAACCAAGCCCCAAGAGATGTAATCCTATTTGGATATGAACTCTGTATGCTAGATTTGGTGATACATGCTAATTTAACCATTGATTTTATATTGAGAGTATCTAGTAGAGGATTATATTTGTGAAGTGTATTATTCATGAGCCAAACAAGAAACCCAAGGGATACATGTGTAGTTAATATCATCTTAAGGTTTAGTTGTTGAATTATAATTAACTGACATCATACATAATATTCTCTTTTGTCCAATATGGTATGTAAGGATGATTCCCAGTGGTATGTGTTTGAATGTGTGAGTTGATGAATCAGTAATGTAAATCTACACCACATGTTTTTTGTTGACAGGTTAAATTCAAGCCAAGTCTGACCTAATAGCTACCATCCCCTTCTACCCAAGGTCGAGCATTCAACGGCGGTATCGAAGGAGACACCATCACGCAAAGGTTGGTACCTCAAGACATACTTATCAATTGTTATTATTTCTTTTCTCTTGCCACCGAGTTCGACCCCTCTGTTTACATGCACCCCCTTCTCTGGACAAGAAAAGTTGTAGCCACCATGGACGCCGATGAGATTCTCGACCAAGGTTTTTCTGGGTTAATAAGATGCATCCACCTATCAAGGTTGGCCAAAAGTTATCAACTTTCTTAGTAAAAGGCTTGGTTTTTTTAAGTTTGCAGGAACCCTTTTTGAATAGACGAACTTTTTAGATAGTTGCTTGCAAGAACAAAAGAAAATATGGTGACAGATGAACCCAATTATGCCGAATGCCTTTGAGGATGTTCATACAAAATCCTTTGTTAGTGTGCTGCTTGGCTGGGTTAATAAAAAGAAGCATGCAACAATAAAGAAAATAAGTTATTGCCCATGTACAAATCAAGTGATTTTAGTCTCTGTTTCTGGAGAAGCCTAAGCTGAAAATAACTAGCCTTAAGTACTTTTCATTTGTATGCGTTCCCTACTCTCGGAATAAATGTCTTGCATATGTGTGTGTAGTTTGAAATTGTAACTCGCTATAGTAATTCATAGTTAGTTCCATTTTTACTTTGATGTTGTGAAACTATTGAAGAAATATTGTGTGAGTCAATATATCAAAGATGAACAAGGGGGCGATTTTGAAGTAAACTAAGGGATTCAGAGGAAGGGCTAAAAACTGCATAAGAATAGCCAGTGAGCATGTATAAAAAGCATTGCAATACTCTTACAGGGATCAGCGCAATAAGAAAAAGTGACATGCCATATCTCTAGATTGACTCCATGGGGTATCCATTAATGTATGAGATTTCACAAGGAAACAAGTTTCTTGCATTCTTGTGTTGAAAAGAATTAAAGAAACCAAGCCGAATATGATATCAAAGTTTTAAGTTATTATTGGCTTCGTCCACCTATCAAGGTTTAGCGAAAGTTATGAACTTGCTTTGTAAAAGGGGTTTATACCATGCATATCTGCGTGTGCAAGAAATCCAATTGGAATTGGTCTGTTGTCATGCGCATGTACTTTCTTTTATTGCTTATATATTTCAAGCACTTATTTATGTTGTCTCTAAACCATTTCCGACGACTCAGGTTGACCATACTATTGTGAGAATCTTGGCCAGGATCATTCTTTATACCATGTCGGATCATCTTGGTATTCGTATAGTCATTTACCGTCGAAGAATGTACTCATAGAACACAATAAGTGTGATTGTGCTTTTCTACGCTTGTGTCTAGAGCAATGGGATATGTATTCTACATTTGTGTCCAGAGCAATGGGATGTGTATTGTGTACTGTATGGCTATGCTCTAATTCAATACTCAGCCTTCAGTCTCTTTCTGTACAATGACTTGATCTAATTATTATTAAAGACCAGTGGAGTGTGTTGCTTTCTATATGTACTCTAATTCAGATTTATCATATTTCATAGCTTTTGATATATTCCTTTTTGCCAAACTTGATGCGTCAAGATTTGAGCTACTATACTGTTTTGGATCTTCTGCTTGGATCGTGAGCTCGGTTTGCTGTTGGGCAGCATAGCGTTGGTGATTTGCCTCTGTTCACGTGTTGGTAACTCATTGTCTATCCATCTCTCTCTTCTCTCTCTCTCTATCTCTCTTTGTTTTTTAATATTTTCTTCCT
Source organism: Secale cereale (assembly GCA_902687465.1). Lineage (NCBI taxonomy): Eukaryota > Viridiplantae > Streptophyta > Magnoliopsida > Poales > Poaceae > Secale > Secale cereale. The sequence continues at coordinate 173,618,698 of LR738710.1, forward strand.
TGATACTCAAAATTTTTATTGAAAGAGAAGATGGAAAAGATGCAAATAAGCCATTTGGTTTTACATTTCCTTCGCTATTAGACAACATGCAGTTTATTTAGGGTGATTAATTGGGTGGACTAAGGAATTTTTGCTAATATATATGGTTTGATTGATTCAAGTTTCTGATTCATGCACACACATATATATTGCAGGATATATTTTGTCCCCTATCAAACTTGATTTTAGTATGTTATTTGCAGCCTTCGGGCACTATGCTACATGCTCCACTACCCACCAGGGCGCGCCAGGGCCCTCTGGCGCTCCCTAGTACCTAGTGGGACCCATGGGCCTCCCCTCGTGTGCTTCCTTGACTATTCTGGATGTCTTCTGGGCAGAAAAAAATCTCCAAAAAGTTTCGTGGCATTTGGACTCCGTTTGGTATTGACTTTCTGCGAAGTAAAAAGCAAGCAAAAAACAACAATTGACACTGGGCACTATGTCAATAGGTTAGTCCCAAAAAATGATATCAAGTTGCTAGGAAATTATTATAAAACATCCAAGAATGATCATATAACAACATGGAACAATAAAAAATTATAGATACATTGGAGACGTATCAACATCCCCAAGCTTAATTCAGGCTCATCCTCGAGTAGGTAAGTGATAAAAACAGATTTTTTGATGTGGAATGATGCCTAACATGTTTATCATATATTGTTTTATTTGTAGCATGGACATTTGGACTTTAGATGATTCAAAGCAATAGTCTATGATTTGACATGAAGACCTTAATACTCAAGCCTATCAATAAGCAACCATGTCTTTCAAAATATCAACACTAAAGAAAGTTATCCCTAGCTCATTTTGCTCAAGCATTGATCCATTCATGAAACACACTCAAATATTAGCTACATCCGATGCTCAAGTATGATAATAGTGTTTCGTTGTTGGTGCTTTATAAGAGAAGATGGAGACTCAATAAAAATAAAAATTGCATAAAAGTAAATAGATAAGCCCTTCACAGAGGGAAGCAGAGATTTGTAGAGGTGTCAGAGCTCAAAGCTTAAATGGAGAGATAAAATTATTTTGAGTGGCATGCTTTTCCTGTCAACGAAAACGACCCCAATATCTTCCATGCTAAATAAATCATAGGGGGTTCCCAAATATAAAATAAACTTTATTTCCTTTTCCACCATTCTTTCACAATCCATGGATAGCCATATCCACGGGTGCCTTCCACACCAACACGGCAACACATACCAAAGGAATTTATTATAGTATTTTTAAAATTTTGGGACTGGGCATCCCTATTACCACCACACTCTCGTGCAATGACAAGCGAATTAACACGCATCTTGAGAATAACCTATCTAGCATGGAAAATAACGGCCACCGCTTGCCTCTTCTTGAGTGGTACAGGCACACAAAAGAGAAGTTTATTTTGAAAATTAGAGTTGGCACATACAAATTTACTTGGAACGGCATGGAAATACCGCATATAGGTAGGTATGGTGGACTCATTTGGCACAACTTGGGTTTAAGGACTTGGATGCACAAGCAGCATTCCCGCTTAGTACAAGTGAAGGCTAGCAAATAGATTGAGAAGCGACCAAGCAAGGAACGAAAACCATCATAAACGAACATGAAACATAACTAACACCGACTAATGCAACACAAGTAGGATGTAACTTCATTGCATAACTATTAACTTAAAGTGCATGAATAGGGAATCACAAACCTCAACACCAATATTCTTACTAAAGCATAATTACTCACCAACATGACTCGCATATCACTATCTCCATATCACAAAACTATTGTAGGGAATCAAGTTTTTATGTCCAATGATCTTCATGAAAGTTTTTATTATATCCCTCTTGAATATCTATCACTTTGGGACCTGATTCATATTAAAGCAAATTGCCATTGCTAATAACAAGCTCTCACAAAAGATTTAAGTGAAGCACACATGAGAATAAATTTTCATCTCTCAAAATAGTATAAGTGAAGCATGAGAGAATTTCTTCAAAAGCAATCCCACTTTCAAAATGATCTAAGTGAAGCATGAGAGCATATTTATTTAAGATATTACTATCTCTCAAAATAATCCAAGTGAAGCATGATAGTATTTCTTCAAAAGTTAAATCACCATCGTGCTAAAAAAGATATAAGTGAAGTACTAGAGCAATTCCATTACTCAAAAAAATTAAGTGAAGCACAAAGAGCAATTCTAACAAATCATTATGGCTCTCTCAAATAGGTGTGTCCACCAAGTATGATTATGACAAACTAAAAAATCAAAGCAAGCAAACACTCATATAATACAAGACGCTAAAAAAAACTCATGATATGTGATGAATAAAAATATAGCTCCAAGTAAAATTACGGATGGTCATTAGAAGAAAGAGGGGATGCCTTCCAGGGCATCCCCAAGCTTAGTTGCTTTGTTCTCCTTGAATATTGCCTTAGGGTGCCATGGGAATCCCCAAGCTTAGGCCCTTTTCACTCCTTATTTCGTCATCCATCGTGATCTCACACAAAACTTCAAAACTTCAATCACACAAAACTAAACAAAATCGCATGAGATCCGTTAGGATAGCAAAACGAATCCTTACTTTAAGTACTATTGAAAACCCATTCATATTTTATTATTCATTATATCTACTGTAGTACAACTTTACCATGGCTTATACCCCCCGATACAATCCATAGATTCCTCAAAATAAGCACATAACACAACGAAAACAGAATATGTCAAAAATAGAACAATCTGCAAAGATGTGAATTATTGTCATACCTCTGCAACTCTAAAATTTCAAAAAAATTACGAAATCTTTGTAAATTTTTATATTGATAATGTGTAAAAAATCAAGAATTTATCACGCTCCAGCAATCGCAGAGAATTCTGCTACCGGACATGAAAGTTTTTGATTTCCAACGCAATCAAATTAACTATCAACAAAATCATCTCAAAGGATTTGCTTGGAACAAACACTAATTTAAATCACAAAAACACATATAATCAGAGGTATAATTATTTAATTATTGAAGAACAACAAGAAAACAAAAAAAAGATAAATATCGAGTTGCCTCCCAACAAGCGCTATCGTTTTATGCCCCTATACTAATGCAGGATGCTGCTAACACGACACTACGGTCAGAGACCTTTCGACGAAACTGTGTGTGATGCAATAATCGCAAATGGTGGTGTAAAAACCGTCAAAAAGGTGCAACACATTTGCTATGACGGATGCATCAAACACGGTTCAGATTTTGGTTGCGTGTGCGATGATGGGCATACGGTTCAGTTCAATTATCTGTTTGCGATGAGGAGCACCAAAAGAAACGGGCTGCCAAATGAAGGTGTGTGCAATGTACAACATACGGTTCACTCGGATGAATTGTTTGTGATTAGGCAACACAAAAGAAACGGTCAGCCAAATCAAGGTGTGTGCGATTGATACGTCTCCAACGTATCTATAATTTTTTATTGTTCCATGCTATTATTTATGAAGTCTTGGATGTTTAATGGGCTTTATCATACACTTTTAAATCATTTTTGGGACTAACCTACTAACCCAAGGCCCAGTCCAGATTGTTGTTTCTTGCTTGTTTCAGGGTTTTGCAGAAAAGGAATATCAAACGGAGTCCAAACTGAATGAAACCTTCGCGAGAGATATTTTTGGAGAAAATCACGCACACGGGACTTGAGAATCACGTCACGGGAGGCTCGAGGTGTCCACGAGGGTGGGGGGCGCGCCCCCCTTCCCAGGGTGTGCCCCCTGCCTCGTGGGCCCCTCGAGCACCCCCCCCCGGTGTCCTCCTTCCTCCTATATAAGTCTACGTACCCCGAAACCATCGATAACAGAGAGAAAACCCTAATTCCACCACCGTAACCTTCTATTCCCGTGAGATCCCATCTTGGAGCCTGTTCCGGAGCTCCGCCGGAGGGGGGATCCATCACGGAGTGCTTCTACATCATCATCATCATCGCCCTCACCATGAGTTGTGAGTAGTTTACCACAGACCTTCGGGTCCATAGCTAGTATCTAGATGGCTTCTTCTCTCTCTTTGGCTCTCAATACAAAGTTCTCCTCGGTCTTCGAGGAGATCTATTCGATGTAATCTCTTTTTGCGGTGTGTTTGTCGAGATCCGATGAATTGTGAGTTTATGATCAAGATTATCTATGAGAAATATTTGGTTCTTCTCTGAACTTTTTATGTGTGCTCATAATATCCTTGCAAGTCTCTTCGAATTATTGGTTTGGTTTGGCCTACTAGATCAATAGTTCTTGCAATGGGAGAAGTGCTTGGCTTTGGGTTCAATCTTGCGGTGTCCTTTCCCAGTGATAGTAGGGGCAGCAAGGCACGTATTGTATTGTTGCCAACGAGGATAAAAAGATGGGATTTATATCATATTGCTTGAGTTTATCCCTCTACATCATGTCATCTTGCTTAAGGCGTTACTCTGTTCTTATGAACTCAATACACTAGATGCATGCTGGATAGCGGTCGATGTGTGGAGTAACAGTAGTAGATGCAGAATTGTTTCAGTCTACTTGTCTCGAACGTGATGCCTATATACAATGATCATGCCTAGATAGTCTCATAATTATTTGCTTTTCTATCAATTGCTCGACAGTAATTTGTTTACCCGCCGTAGAATATCGCTATCATGAGAGAAGCCACTAGAGGACACTATGGCCCCCGGGTCTATTCTCAACATATCAATCTACATCTACTTTACTTTTACCGCTTTTACTTTCTATTCTTATAAACCAAAAATACCAAAAATATAAACTATCATCTCTATCAGATCTCACTTTCGTAAGTGACCGTAAAGGGATTGACAACCCCTTATCGCGTTGGCTGCGAAGTTCTTATTTGTTTGCGCAGGTGCGAGGGACTCGCGCGTGGTCTCCTACTGGATTGATACCTTGGTTCTCAAAAACTGAGGGAAATACTTACGCTACTATGTTGCATCTCCCTTTCCTCTTCGAGGGAATACAACGCAAGCTCGAGAAGTAGCAAGAAGAATTTCTGACGCCGTTGCCGGGGAGGCTTACGCAAAAGTCATATACCAAGTACCTATCACAAACCCTTATCCTTCGCATTACATTTTTGCCTCTTGTTTTCCTCTCCCCCACTTCACCCTTGCCATTTTATTTGCCCTTCTTCCGCCGTGTGTTTACCGTTCGCTTGTTTCTTGTTTGCTTGTGTCTCCATGTGCCTTCTATGTGCTTGCATCTTCACTTGCTAAAAATCTATTGTTATGGATCACCTTAAAGTGTTCTACTTGGATCATCTTCGATCCCTATGCTCTCGTGCTGAAACCCCAACTAGCCTAGTTGATGGGAAATCTTTAGATGAGCATGCTCATTTTGTGCGTCACCGTTTGTCTGAAAAAGGGAGACTCTTATGGGATCAAATAAACAAATTGTTGTGTTATGCATGGAATCTTTGTGAAATCTGTGATTTTACTTGTTGCTCTAAGAACCCTAAAAAACACCTACCCTACCTATGTGATTTTAATGATAATGAAATCTTATCCTCTTATGCAAAGGGTGTTTATAGTTATTATGATATCGAACAAATTGAAGAATTTGTTGCTTTTAAGGGTGCTTATGAAGTTGCTTCTTTGATCGAAAAGCATGATATTACTCTCTACGAATCTAACTTTTTTGACATACTTAAATATTGCTTTGAAAACTATGCTCATGATGCCTATGTCAAAGAATTTATTGAAAGAATGACCACTGCTTTGACGGAAAATAATGATATGCATGAATCTATAGATAATTTTGATTCCGATGATTTTATTAAAATATCCCTTGATGAACATGATGCTTGCTATCCTTGTGGCCATGATGCCAATATTTATGAAGATAAATTTGCTATAGTTCCTTATGTTAAACATGAGATCGTTGCAATTGCACCCATACTTGATAGTTCCTTCGATGAAAAGCATGATTGCAATGGTGTTATTACAAATTCTCTTAATGCCAATTGTGTTAATGATATGCAAAACCCTATGCTTGGGGTTGCTAGTTTTGCTATGACTACTATTTGTTGTAATGATCATGATTGGGGTGATTCTTCTTATGACGTTGAAAATTTATTTAAGCCCCATGATGAATATGAGATTGATAATAATGTTTGCAATAATATTAAAAGTGGGTTTGGAGAGGTCATGACTGTAGTTAATGTTAATCCCACTATTTTGGAAGAGTGTCAACTTCGTATGCATGTGGATCGTGTTGAGAATATTCTTTGCGATGGCTATATTGTTGAATTTGCTTATGATCCTACATGCAATTATTATGAGAGAGCGAAATATGGTTGTAGAAATTTTCATGTTACTAAATTACCTCTCGTTAGGTTGAGATTTCTATTGTTTCTTTCTCCTTCCTTGCATATGCTAGATCTTGCTTGTCTTGGTATTTTGTTTCCCTATAAGATGCATATGCATAGGAAGTATGTTAGACTTAGATGTGTTTTCCATGTGCTTTATGATGCTCTCCTTGTGCTTCAATTCTTGTCTTTCATGAGAGCATCACTAAAATCGTACCTAGCTAGGGGCGTAAAACGATAGCGCTTGTTGGGAGGCAATCCAATTTTATATTATTATTTTTGTTTTTGCTTCTGTTAGGGAATAAATATTGCATCTAGCCTCTATTTAGATGTGGTTTCATGTTTTGTTTAGTGTTTGTGCCAAGTAGAACCTTTGGGAAGACTTGTGTGAAGTTTTTGTGATCTTGCTGTGAAAAACAGAATCGTTAGCGCTCGCTAAAGTGGTCATCAGATTTTTAATGGAGCGTGCTATTTAGTTGATTATTTTGGCAGATGATTAATAGACAAATTCCTCACGTTTACCAATTTAGTTTGAATTTTTTGGAGTTACAGAAGTAGGCGAAACCTGCAGATTACTACAGATTGTTCTGTTTTTGACATATTCTGTTTTTCGTGTGTTGTTTGCTTATTCCAATGCATCTATGAGTAGTACTAGTAAATATGCCCGTGTGTTGCAAAGGGAGAAAAATAATATCACACGTCCATCTATTACCACCTCATGGCACGATCATCACTTGTGTGCAAACCGTCCACCAACAACACCACAACATCTCTGTGGCCCATGCGAATCCTTTGACATGACGTAGAGCATGCGGTGCGGCCTCCACTCCATGCCCACTACTGCGATGTGAGACACACCCGCGACGTCTTCTAATAGTGGTGCAATGCGACGTCTTTCAATAGTAGTGTGGAAATACCAACAGGACGCACCCTAGTATAGAGAATACAAAAATTACATGGGGGGTTAGGGTCTTGTGGTATGCCAACCGAGGATTCCTTGAAGTCCCTCGATGGGAGAGGCTTGATGGGGCTTCGAAGATTCTTGGGGGAGTTCTTGCTATCCAAATTGGCTTGAACCGGAAAGGGATCAAGCCAACAAATAAGCCTTGCATGAAAGTAGGACATCAATATCTCTCAATTTCTCTCTTTAGAAGATGCACAAAAAGCATATTTAACGATTGATTTCACATTCCACTTACTTTCTACTAAGTAAGTGAAAATTGTCATTCCGATATTGTCACAGCCTGATTTTTGGCCCTTTCTTTTTCTTTTGTTTTCCTGAGATTTTTGTCTGAGTTTTCTTTTTCCGTGGCTATGTGGTCTGGAAAGTGAAGAAGGTGACCTCTTCTTTCTTTCCAGAGTGGCTTGTCATCCTCATATCTATCCCTAGACCTTGCCATTTCTATCTTGGACCAACCTCAATATTCTTTTTCTAGGGAATATTCCATTTTCTATTAAAGGAATAACCCTGTCTGCCCTAGGTTGTGAAGCAACCTATACTTCCATCACTCCTAAAATTCCCAAATAAATTTTAATAAATTGTTTGGGTCATATATTCATCAAATATGGCAAAACTTTTCATTGCCATGTTAAAAAATATTTCACCAATATTCCTTTTCTATTCTGCCCTAAATGGCACTTTGTGAAGCAAGTGCTATTTATATTTGCCCAATTTATCTCAAACTCCTTGGACACCTTTTCCTGTACATATCATTGCCACATGCCAAAATACAAATTCATTTGCGTAGAGATTATTTATCAATGATTTTCCAAAGTTTTTGTCCAAAAAGAAGCTTTGTGAAGGAGGTGCAAGCTAGGCATATCCAAATGAGTTGCCATTTTGCATGCTCCCTCATATCATCATATCAGAGCCCTCCACCAAAGTAGAGCTCATGTAATGCCTCCATGTGAGCTCACCCTCAATTCTTTGATTCTGTCCAAAACTTTCAGTTGTGAAGCAAGTATATTTTATCTTGCTCCATTATGTCTGCCAATTTTTCTAGGCCTTATATTATACATATAACTCACCTCCACCCATTTTGGGCATGGTTCATCAAGCCATTATTCCTATAGAATTTTTGCAAGTTGTTGGTCAGAAGGGATGTTTGTGAAGGAAGTACCATTTTGGCAAGTCCAAATGGCATGCAATTTTTACAACATCTCTATATGACCAAATGACCAAGCCTTGTAAAAATTCAGCTCAAGTGGCCTCACCAAGTGAGTGCAACATCCAAATCTTGTTTCTGGACCAAATATGCAGTTGTGAAGCAACTATATTTATTTTTGGTCCAAATCTCCTCAAACTTACCAGGACTGTAGTCCTTATTTACCTCAACCTCGCAGACAAACTCTTTTCTTCCAAACTCCTTCCTGTTGATCACCAGCTCATGGTTAAGTCTACTGCAGTAAACTTCAGAACTGGTTTACCATTTAACCGCTGCGTCTTTAACCAATCTACCACCACGGTTGCAACCTCCCCAGGAAGGACCAATCCCTAGACAAAAATTTACAACCCATTTCTACCACTACATGCCATTGCACATGGTGACCACAACAATGGCGTGTCTATGCACGCACTTTGTGTGTAGTGCGCGCGTCTAGTGGCTGTTTGTGATGGACTCCCTCCTCCTCTCGGCGTCTTCGAGCTCGTGAGTATGTCCATTGTCCTCCTCTCGTCGTCGCCGATCACCTGGACCCCTCTCCCCCTCCGTCCGCTTGCTCACCGACGCAAGCCGTCGCGCGTCCACGAGCACACAGTGCCGACCGAGCTTTAATGGCGCTCGGCTTCTTCCTCTACTTCCCCCTTGGCCTTCTCTGCCCCGTGAGACCTCCACTGCACCTCCCTCGTCTCCTACCCGTGAGCTCGCGAGCGAGGGCACGCATCCGCGGCGCCGGACACGCGTCCGCGGCGGTGCCAGCTCGGCCTCCTCGCTCGCGGCTATATATAGCCATCCCCGCGGCCTCCCGAGCATCCCAAGCTCCTCACCTCACTCCCAGCTCCCTCCCCAGCCTCTTATTCGAGCTCGACCAACTCTCCTCGACCCCCATCGCCGCCAGGGCCGCCGTACTGCTCGGCTCAAATTCGAGCACGGCAGCACCCCTCCCTCCCTCTTTCCTTCACCAGAGAACTCCCCTCGGCCCCCTGATCCTCCCCACTTACTTGCCCATCGACGGAGTGCCCCGCAGCCCCATAGCCGAATCCCACCCGAAGCCATCTCCACCGGAGTCTGCGCCCTCGTCATTCCGGTCCTCCTCGGCATCTGTGTCCAGGCGGGATGGATGTGCCTCGCCTCCCTGACCACCCCGGTGGCCGGCGCACCGCTGGAGGTGGCCTGTGGCGCCGGAGCTCGTCGCCGGAGCCGCGCCCCTGCTCTGCTCCGTCGGGGCGCAGCGAGGAGGAAGAAGGAGCCAGGACAGGCGGGCCCCTCCTCCCCGCGGACCCCACCTGTCATCGACCCAGCGCCCGGCCCCGCCGTGCCACGTCACTTAAGTGGACACGGCAAGTCCCAGAGTACGTTTTCATTTGCCCGAAAACGTAATCTCGTCGGTTATGCTTTCTTCTTCTGGAAGCGTATTATCTCTCTGTTTCAGCCCAGAATACGTTTTCCTAGTCAGAAGGCGTACTTCTAACTTTGCGCTTCTGCCTTATCCACTCAGGGACTTGTTTGTGATGATATTTTTGCAGAAAAGTCCCTAACCTTCAACCCTTCATATCTTTTTGCTCGAGACTTCGATTGAGGTGAATCCAAAGCCCATCTCTTCGTTTTGTCGAGCCCGTTCTGTTGGTTTCATTTTCACTATGATTTGACACTGTGAAAATGACCATTTTTCCCTTGCCATAAACAGCCCCCTCCGAGAGAGAACTGTTTTCGGCGATTCCTTCCACGGCTTCACCGCACTATCCCGTCACCCCAGGCAAGCCACAATAACCACTTGCATGATAGTCATGCAGTAGCCATGGTTTCCACTTGAATATTTAATAAAAGATTGTTGTTATCTGTCTGCTTGTTTGCTACTGATGTCATTGTTTCGGTTATGCCCGTGTTTTCATGTTCACTGTCATGCTATGATCTGATGCCTCTTGATATCTTGTACTACTGGTTATTATCATGCTCACATGTTATGCTTAGTAGTGGAAATACATGCTAGCAGTAGTCTTAATGCATCCTTGTTGTACCGTGATATGCATGTTCCATTGCAGCTAGTTAGTTACATGTTTACTTGGTAGTGTTCTTGCTATGTTCATGCATGGTATTTATTGTTGAGGCTAGTATGTTCTTGCATGATATTTGTTGATGATGCTAGTAGTCATGTATGCCATGAGTAGCGTTATACTTGTGATATTCACGCTCGTCAGTATGCCATGCTCATTTGGTTAAATATTTCATATTGGCTATGCTCGATGATTATGTGCATCTTCATGCTTATGTTGATATCATGCTCATGCATTGTAGTTGCATCATGTTATTTTATTATGACTCAGCTTATTGCATTCAAGTTTAACCGGATAATAATGAATTTGAACAACTGTTGGCTGAGTCATGGTGCCACCATATCGACCTGACCAGTGCAGCCACACTTACCTTTATGGGAAGGTCCTAACTGGGTCTATTGTCATGCCTCTCACCGGTGCCTCCAACGAGGGAAGGTTATGGACCCGCGTTACCCTGATCAGGTAGGCGGACATAACCTTGTGTGGCCATTGTTGTTGTTATGGATCCGGGTCCCCGTTTGGGACCATTTATGTTTTGGCCACGACGGTGGTCGTTGTGTCTTTGGTAGACACGGGGCCACCCAGGACTAACCCAGTGGGGAGTGAGTCGGAGTGGCCGGGAGAGTGTCATGACAGTAGATCGGTTTTGTCAGAACGCCGTTGGTCCACCCGAATGGGAGAACGAGGCCATGGGTTCTGTGGTGTGGGTACAGTGTGCTAACCTCTGCAGAGTGTGTGTGTCTAAATCTATCGATAGTCGTGCCCGCGGACAAGGGCCCAGTTCGTGTCGGTCACACCGTGAGTCAACAGTAATAATAATAACTTGTTTAATAACAACCCCGGTTCGATGATGAGATAAGTTGGTTGTGATTGCCGGAATGATCACCGTGGTATCGAGGATACTGAGTGTTGGATATTTGTGATGTTGTGCGAGAGTCAATGGTAAAGATCAAACTCCTTGTGGTCATTTAATGATTACTACGGTATGGTTTATACCAAGCTTGATTTGATCCTGAGATGATCGTGTGATGTCCGTGGTGGTAAGTTTGTGCATGTGCTGGTTGCAAGGTAACCCGAATAAAATAAATGGTGTATGATAGTATCATCATGTTGCATGTAGTATTATCATGTTCATGCTCTGCTTGTTCTAGTTGTATCATGATCAGTTGTGCATGCCATGTTCTTATGTTAGTATCATGTTCATGAATTAAATTAACATGCTAATGCCATGCTTTTGTTTGTCTTGAATGCTTTTGGTTTATTGTGAGCTTGCAAGTACATTCAATGTACTGACCTGGCGTGTCATGCCAGTTTGCAGGCCGTGCCAGAATTGCTTGTTTGTTTTGGTGTGGTTCATGTGTTTGCGAGCTAGGATAAACGTTCCAGCCAGAGTCCCTGCGGATTGGAGTCCATCATCGCCGTTCATTGTTCCGCTGCCAGTAGAGGTTCCGCTGCCTCGAGTTGTTCCGCTGGTTGCTTAGAGCAACCGTGGCAGACATAGTGTCGCCGTGCCGATGTAATTCCCTTGTATTATCGGAGACCTTGTAATCATTCGTGTAATAATAGAAGGCTGGTTTGTTCTATGCTAAGCAGTGCCGTATTACAGAAAACATCTCGATCTCTGGGCTGGAATACGGGGCGTTCCAGATTCTCTGAGCCGGGGTGCCACAGATATCCAACAAACTACTAACTCTGTCTATAAGCTGCACATACTAATTGCAAGTTTTATTCAGTTTCATTGAGAAATCATCATCCAAACATGCATATTATATTTTAAAACTGACATGGATAATTATTTTTTCTTGAACCTGGGACATTATTCTCATGGACTTGGAAATTTTCTTTACGAACAATGGCTTGGCAATGGCCGAGTAGACTTGATCGGCGGTGGTTGTCATCCAAGTGAAGGAGCTAGCAGAAATGATACATCGAATATAATTTACACCTTCTATATTTCGGGGCCAAAAAAAAAACAGCATGCTAAACATTCCACTGTAATGTGAATTTAGTATGAGACCAGCTTTTCTACTCTCGGGTGTAGGTACACCCGAGTTTGGAAAAAAAAAGAAAAACATGATCAAACAATGTCGAAAAAATCTGCAGTTTTGGAACATGAAACTTCATCGAATGTTCAAGCTTTTTGCAAAAATTCAGCTAAAAATAACATCAGAGGAGCTCTCGGCAAAAAAAACAAAATCAATGTTCTAAGTTTGTGCACTGTTTGAGCACTGTTTGAGCATTGATTTTGTTTTTTTTTTGCCGAGAGCTCCTCTGATGTTATTTTTAGCTGATTTTTTGCAAAAAGCTTGAACATTTGATGAAGTTTCATGTGCCAAAACTGCAGATTTTTTCGACATTGTTTGATCACGTTTTTTCAAGATTTTGCAAACTCGGGTGTACCTACACCCGAGAGTAGCCACAACTTTCCCATTTAGTATACATACAACAGGTTATTCATATACTCCAAATCACCGGAATGAGGTCAAGTAGTTTCCCTCTTCATATCTAATAATTTACGAAAACAATATGACCTAAGTGAATATCAATTCTCTGTATATCTTCCTTGGCTGAGATACATCAGAGTTAACATGATGATATACGCATGAAAATAAATAAGCAATCAGAACAGATTTTACAATCGATTGAATTGAACCTGCACAGGCAGCAAACTGAATTGATATATTGGTGGTTAGAGGAAGCACACACCGTATTAGGTGTGGTCCTATAAGGCAATTTCTGCAGAAATTGGCAAACTTGCTAGCACATGGTGTTGATGGTGGCACAAAAGCAGACCTAATCTAGTGCAAAGCTTGATGACAGATCTGCAAAATAGATGTATCACTGAGTTTTGATCAGGAAATATATGTGTATGTACTTGACGTGACAGAAACCAAAAATATATGTCTATATACTTGAGTTACAGTTTTTATGTCAAACCTCCGACAACAGAAATTCAGATCATAATTAATTTGATGTAGGAAAAGTTTAGCGCAACACTTAAGAAACATACCAAATGTTGCTCTTATTTTACACCTTTCATTGCTTCTAACATGCAACAAACTGTTGTTGGGCACGCAAAAAGTCCTACATTTACTTTCTCATATAGAACCACAATTTTCTGGTTGTTGAAATAGAATCAGCATCAACTTGCTTTTTTTATTTTCTGCTACTTGTCAATATGATGGACTCTTGGAAATAAAAGAGACCTGGCCATAACTTATTTGTGAACTTATTTGTTATACATAATAATAAAAGCTTATTCAAGGCACAAATCATGAACACAGTAGGAAAAAAACAGTTTGGCCATGTTCTTAATGATCTCCGGACACGTGGCCACGAAAAGGAACCCCTAGCGTCAGAATGTATGTTCTTTGGTCAGAGAATAAATGGAAGCTAATGCACGCCATGCAACATTCGAAGAACACATGAGCAGGCATACATAAGCGGCTGCCTATGTTTCCGGTGCTTAAATTCTGTAAACAAACTATGCTGTATATGGATGTTTGGTATAGATGTCAGTATCCACAGGTTAGCAAAAGGCAGTGCATAGTTTTCTGCCAGTTAGCGTAGCAGTTTCTGAACCCAGGCTTACAATGTGAACCTGGATAGAGGTTTCGCTCGCATAGGTAGAACTTTCGAACCATAGATTTGAAAACTTGTTGTTGATGACGATCTTGGCTTCATGAAATGTATGCCCCTGAAATAAAATATTCCACGTCAGCAGCGCGATGGTCGCGTGTACGTGGGGGTAAGGATGGGCAGTTCTCATTCATTTTTGCGCACGGCTCTATCGTGTTGTACTCCGGGAGCTCCATCCTATACTCCCCAATTATCTGGCAGAAGGGAGGCTTGTCTGCCTCGGTACGACAGCAGCTTGGGAGCCTGGTCCGGTCGTCTTCAAATATCTTGAGCATATATGTGTCCCGTTTCTAAGGCGGAAAATAATTTAGTAACACACTCGACACAGGATCAATCAACCAAAAGAAAGACCTTTCATAAATTAACATATGCTACTTTTCAAGCCCTTTTATACTTTCACATAATATATCTTATGTTCAGTTTGAAAGTTCGAAATCGCCTCTGATATAGAAATGCATGAAGATAGAATAACACTTTTTCAGTTACAACTATGACAGGTAGGTAAGGGACTTGGGCACTTACAGTGAACTCGGTGACTTGAATTGATTCTGTGAAAGGAGAAAACACTCCAGCTTCCTTGTATATCGCAAGAATGAAGGAAACACAAGTAGTTGATTTACCATCACAGTACACCCATTCATCTTGTTCAGGGATGGTGAGCAACTGATTGAAAACATGCCACGCTTTTCAGTCTCAAGAATGATACCCTGAAGGTCCAAACCCTACATAAAATAGACACCATGAAATTGATAACAGGGTATAGACACAGGAGCACTATTTACCTATATTTTTTTAGAAAATAATAATAATAAAAGTTTATTTGAGAAAAAAATATATTTCAAGGCCAACTAAGCCTCATAGAACTCCCTACCAGAGCACCAACAGAAGGCCCCACATTAGTGCATCTAAAGGTTAGCTGCAGTAGAGGGCCAGTGGCATTCGTACAGCTAGAGAACAACTCGGGTGTCAGGAATGAAATTTAACATAAACCACCACACTGCTTAACCTTGTGTCAGTTGTAACTACTACAAACTTATAGGACCCTACACACTCCGGCACTACCCATCAAAGGAAGCCAAAATACAGACAAGTTTACAAACCTCAGTCCCAAGTATTTTGTTAAGGGCTTCATTCCACATGTTCGCAGCAGAAAGTGGTTTTAGCTTGCAAGACAATCTTATATTATGGGAAGGAGGGAGTATTTTTCAATGTCTTGTAAGCAGAGTTGTTTTTATTTCCAAAGCATAAATTGCAGAAACAATTCTAGATTGTGATATAGTTATTCAGAGCTAGATCATGAATATGCTGATCAAATCAAGATGTGCTTGAAATGACGATTTATGGTCAGCAAAATCTGAATAAATAACAAGATATTTGCCCTTTCCCCCTTCTCTGTATTTACATATACTGCCAATCTAGCTAAATTACCAAAGAACTTTGAATAAACTAAACAAATGGTTTCATTACTCCTCTCCACTTCAACTTTAAGGCATCACTACACGAGAAGTCAAAGACTCTTGGTCTAGTAGGTGACCGCTGGTCGGCAATGGTTAGCGCGATGGTCACAAGCGTGCTGCAGTGGGAGGTATACCTGAAGAAAGGAGGATGCCGAAGGCCAGCTGGACATAGGACGCGCACAATTAAATGGATTGAACCAAACTCACCACAGTTCACACATATAGCTTCAGTTCATATAGCTTGCTAGGCTGCTACACAGGGTTGTACCAGGCAAATCAAAGGCCCTCTGCAAATCAAAATTAGGCCCTATTTTTGAAAAAAGACAATCATTTTATTTTTCCCATCGCTGCAATTTTTCACAATAAATTACACAGGTTGACTATATAGAGTCAGAAAAGACAAGCAAATAAGCAATAGCACACACGAGAGCGGCCGTCCTGAACGCAGCGGCAGCTGCACGCAGCTATCTCGCCGGTCGCGCGTCTCGTGGTGATGTGTGTTGTGTGATTTGCAAAAGGAGTAAAGCGGGGATACATCGCGTGATACAGATAAATACACTGCCACCGTCGGCATGGTGGGCTATGTTTGTGGTACGTACCTGACCATGGATGGTGGGCGTGCAGTGCGGCTCAATTATTTGTTGCACCGCGGGCCCGGTGGTTTACCTGCAAAGTTCTGTACGGGGCTGAATTTGGTGGTGAGGGTTAGTCACATGTCCTCCGTCCAGCACGAGCCCTTTTTCTGACTTGGTGGCGAAGAACACGCTGAGCCGCTGAAACAGCAGGTAGTGCTTCCTGGTCCGCCGAGCTCTGCTCATGCCGATTCCCGGAGCGCCGACGGTGGCGGCGTTGGAGCCTGGGTGAGTGAGATTCTGCCCCTTGACTTCTCCTTGTTTGAAAGCTAGATCTAATGAGCTCGCTCCGGTCGCCCGTGCTGCAGATCGACCTTGGCGGCTAGAGATCCAGCGGCGCACGAGTTGCCGTGCGTTTTGGGCGAGGGCGGTGCCGCTGTGGCCGACTTGTCCGTAGGCTCGCCGGATTCGGCCGCAGTAGCGGTCTCGCCGGACATGCGTCAATTGGATCAAGGGGGGCCTTGGCCGATGTCGAGTTCTCCGGGGCGTCCTGCACCACACTCAGTTCTGGGAGCGGAGATGTGGCGTCTGCGAACCCTGTGTGCGCGACGCCTGCCGCCGTCTCAAACACCTGCACTGAGTCCAGCCGTGGCAGTGCCATGGAGGCTTCATGCACAACATTCAGTTCTGCGCTGGTGGCCTGGTGACGCAAGCTGGCGACGAGGCGCCGGCCGTCCTCTCCAGCTGCGCCATGCAGTCCTTACGCCCAAGTGGCCAGGCTTCGGCAAATACCACCATCCGTGTTGGCTGGAAGCGCAGGTGCGAACTAATTCTTTGCCCCAGTCATACGAGCATCTGCAAAAAGTTTATATTAGATAGATGAATATCTGCAGCGCTCTGAATAAAGTTTGGGGAAAACAAAAAGAGTTCTGAATCAATCTTGGGCCCTTAGTCCTTAGTAGTGTCTATTAATCCCTACCCCGTGGTTGGTTAGCTAAAGTACCCGTGTCCCTGCTGTATATATACTTAGTATAATCAAAAGGAAGCTAAAGTACCCGTGCCCCTGCTGTATATATACTTAGTATAATCAAAAGGAATCTCTGTCGGGATGGTGACATTTTTGAATGTTCAAACAATGCGAAGGGAAGTTATACTTAGTATAATCAAAGATGTTGAAGTTTGGTGAGTTTGTGCAGCACTCTGCATATAGCTTAGGGGAAATAATACAGTCTGAATCAAGCTTGGCAAAAGTGGTCGTTGATCTTTTTTTTCCATTAGCCCGTGTTTTGGTTACAGAAGTACGCGTGCCCCGGTTATATGTATCATGGTCTTTTTCCAATTGACAAAGAATATATGAATTGGTACAAAAACACTCGGCGGCCTTGCATGTGTAAGTTGTTTGGCTAATGTTGTTTCTGCTTCATTTTAACACTCTGCGTATGCGTGCGTGCGAACCGGCCGAAAGTTCGGCCGGTGCACCGCGCCCAATCGTTTCCCTTCCTTAAAGGTCCTCGTTATTCTTTAACTCTTTTGGTTCACGTTTGTGTGATATTTAGTCCTTATAACTCTGCGGATTGTGTTTTTCTAAATGCAGGCCAAGAGGTACTCGTGCGATAAGATGCGTTGGGTACAGGTGTGACAAGTTTTTGTTTGGCAGAATAAATTTGAAACAGCTTTTCCGTGAATCAAATGTTGTCATTTGCAATGTTCCTTTTTCATTTCGTTTGCAATGTGCACACACTTTGCGTTGTGCTCTTTCAATGCCCATCCTAAAGGAGACGCAGCCTGCAAAATAGAAAACACGCCGGTTATTCACATCAAGGTAGCTGAAAAAATAAAAACATCACTCCCTGGACGCTAGCACAAAACAAAATGTTATGATGGTCTTTGCATCTGAGTCATGTATGTATGTATCGTCGTGTCTCACCAGTTCTGAGTTTTGCATCTGAATCCAGCGAGCATAGTCACTGGGGTAAAGTCGACGCTGCTGCTTGGTGTTTGTGCAATGTGGACTATGGCTCGGTCCGCGTTGATCTACTCTTCCTATTGTTTTGCGGGGTTCCGATCTATCCCGGAGTCAAACCATCTAGTCCTCGTCCCGGCGCACCTCGGGCACATGATCAATGGTAGCGGAGGCGGGGGTATACGGAGACGACAAGCTCTGGGACATCCCGACGTCGGTGGATGGGGTCAAGGCGAGGTGCTTGTGTGTGTTTGAACATGGTGATGCAAAATGATCGGTACTGTCCGAGGCTGCTGCATGCGCCTTAAATACACGAAGCTGGGTAAAGTGTTTACGTTATAGAGTGTTCGGTGCATGCAACGGTAGTATTTCGTCCTCTCGTCTGCGCTTGTACCGTAATCTGCAGTGGTGTGTCAGTCCTCGTGCCAGTGTGGTACATCAAATACACCGAAATATGAAACTTAGAGCTCGCCGGCGGCCTCTATACTCCAAGTAGCACTTCCAGCTGGTAGTAATCATGATGCCCTGCCAGCCGTGGATGCGCTGCGTGCAGCTGCCGCTGGGTGCAGCGGTGCACTTCTCTAGCACACACTAATCTATTGAAGAGCCGTGGCATTAAGAGAGAGAGGGGCAAATATGAAGCGCTGAGAGAAACTTATGCATTGTGGTTAGAAAGAGATATGGGGGTTGGATTGGCCTAAAATATTTTCATCAGTTCTTTACTCTAGTTTCTAATGCTTCATTTGATACCTTGATTAACAAAAATAATTAGGGGCCCTCCAGTTCTGGAGGCTGTGTACGATTGCTCCGGTTCCACCTGCTCATATATGGCCCTGCTGCTACAGAGAAGGCTAGGTGAACCATGCTGATTTGTGTTTACCTGGCAAGAAGACGCCGCTCGATGAAGACGCCACAAGGAGGATCCGGACAAGCCCGATGAGTGCACAACTGCCAAACGCTGCACATCCGTGATACAGAAATTGGACCAGAGCGATGAAGGAGGCTTGGCAGCCGCAGGAGACAACATCGCGAGCTGGAGCTTGATCTCGACCACCGCACCGACATCCTATTATGTCTCGCCTCTCCTGCATCTGGGTCCCCACACTGCTGCCTTAATGTCCCTTCCCGGGTCGCGCTCGATCTGGCAAGCGAGGAGGGCGGGAGCGCGGCGGCTGGAGTCGGTAGGGGCTAGATGTGACGTTGGAGGGGATGTAGTGAGTGAATTGCAAAAAACATCGACATTGAAGCACTGTCTTGCAGAAATCACAAGTCTCTAGTTTTGTGCCCAAAAACACTAATTCCCAGGCTAATTTTTTGCAAAAAACACTAGTCGCTCGATTCGGTCGTTTTAAGCTGGATTATGACAGGTGGGACCCACTTTTGCTGACGTGGCAGTACTGTTCGGACGTTCCCTCTGTTGACGCCGTCTAACGGCGTTTGCGGGCCGTCCCGAGCCGGACCCATTTGACCGGTC
The DNA here is from genome assembly GCA_902687465.1 of Secale cereale. Taxonomy (NCBI): domain Eukaryota; kingdom Viridiplantae; phylum Streptophyta; class Magnoliopsida; order Poales; family Poaceae; genus Secale; species Secale cereale. The sequence continues at coordinate 173,638,349 of LR738710.1, forward strand.
CGCACCCTCTCCCGCACCACTATCTCCTCCATCTCTTTCCCTCTCCCGCACCACTATCTCCTCCATCTCTTTCCCTCCCCTGCAACCTCTGACATGACGACGGCGAGTGGCGGCGGCGACTGCGGTGGGCCTGCCGGTGGCGGAGACGAGATACCACCGGAGGCGGATCTCTGCGGCAGCTCTAACCGCGGCGCCCCTTCGGACAGCAGCCCCAACCCCAGACCCCCGCACTCCCTCGAGCTCGCGGCGGCAAGATCTTGGGCCATGGCCGTGAAGGGGGATTCGACGGAAAGCCACCGGTGGGGCTCGTCATTCGGTGGCGTTTAGTAAGTTTTCCTCTTATGTACAGATTCTAGGATTAGGGATAGAGCTAGGGTTAGGATTCGGCCGCTGGATCTTGGGCTTTATGTATGTGTGGTTACTTGAAAAACTTAATTTGATTCTGGGGGAGGGGGGAGGGGAATAGCCCACTATCATAGACTCATATATGTGAACTGTTAATTAGAATTCACTTTTAATTATAGCAGTGCAAATAAAGAGCAGATAAGAGTAGCTTCTTCTGTAGTTATGCATTGTTATTTAGAGTAGTGCAAATTATAGTACATATTGTTAATATGCAGTGTAAATTAGGGCATATAATTGTGGATTTTTTTATAGTAATTATGCAATGTTAATTAGAATTAGTGTTTTATCTTGTTTTCTAGTTTGGAGGATGCTGTTTGGGAAGTTAGAATACACTTTCATGAAAGAGACAACTTGGAGAGAACCCTTTGCATTTCAGACATCACATATCACAATTTGGTAGCATTAATAGAGACACAGGGATATGGTGTGAATGATTACATTTACTTTGTGAGGGAGCCTGGTGTGGGTATTGAAGGATTGGTAGAAATTTGTGATGATGACAAGGTGGATGAAATGCTTGACCATATTGCTAATAAGGATCAGCATGTAGTTAACTTGACAGTGATTAGGGCCACTGAGCCAAGACCTGCATATTTGAATGCAGCCTATTTGTATGAGGAGCAGGTTCCTTTGAGTCAATTAGGAGAAAATCCTATCTATGAGGTCAATCCTTCTGGAGTTCTATTCAAATCACCTGAGAAATCAAATGAACAGAGGCAGTCAGAGCCTATTCAGTTCTTTTCCACACAGCAGAGCACAAACTTTGTTTTTGCTATGGAGCAAGATGAGCAGGAGACACTAATGGAGCTAAAGAGGAGAACCAAGATAGATAAGTTTAAGAAACATAAGGAATCAGCTGAGCATGTTCAAATGGTTAAGCAAAAACTACCAGTTCTTCTAACTGAAGATGACTCTGATCTGGAGGCAGATGAGGACTTTCTTAACAGGCTTAATGATTTGAGGAGGCAGAGAGAGGACCCACTCCTTCATTTTGAAGGAGACACTCATGTGGATGAAGTGTATGGGGTAGATGAGGAAGATGAGCAAGTGGAGCCAGTGGAGCAAGAGGAGCAAGAGGAGCAAGTGGAGGAGGATGAGCAAGAGGAGCAAGTGGAGGAGGAGGAGCAGGTGGAGCCACAACAGGAGCCACCAAAGAATAAGGAAAAAAGAAAAGGGCCTACCAAGAGGTCACATTCTAGCTTGGAGAAAAGATTTGAGGATGTGTGGGTACCATCATCAGATGAGGAGATAGATGTAGGTGATTTGAAGCATGAATATGATGATGGAGCTCAGGATGCACCTTATATTCTACCCAATGGAAGGAAGAGCAGAGCATATAAATCACAGCCAAGGAAGTGGTACAGTGATGAAAGAGAGAACCCAGAGGAGCAGTTTTGTAGAAAGCTTTGTTTCCTTAATGTGTACCAATTTAGGAGAGCACTTCAAACATTTCACATAAGTCAGAACAGGAACTATGTCTTCCACAGAAACTGCAATGATAGCATCATAGTTATGTGCAGTAATGTAAAATGTCCTTTCTACATTGCAGCTTCTGTTGTTGCAAATGAAACAACTTTTTGCATTAGAAAGGCTAATTTTCTTCACACATGCCCAGCAGTAGCAGAGAATACCAAGGTGACAGGAAAATGGGTGGCACACCAGTGTGAGGAGATGCTGAGAATTGATATTGGCACACCAATCACCACAGTAATGCAGAATTTGAAGAAGAAATATGGAGTAGAGATCTCAACCCATATGGCCTATAGGGCTAGGAACCAAGCATTGAAGGTTGTCCAAGGAGACCAGAGAGGTCAATACACTAGGATTAGAGATTATTTGCAGGCTGTTTTGGACACAAACCCTGGAAGTAGATGTGTTGTGACAACTAAGCATCTGCCAGAGCACCCAAGCAAGAACCCAAGGTTCCATGGCTTGTTCTACTGTCTTAATGCATGCAAAGAAGGGTTTTTAAATGGATGTAGGCCATTCATAGGTACACTGTGTTGTAACTTGTGTATTGTTTCTGTATTTTGGTCACATTAAATATGCTATGTTCTCACATTTGTCTCTTTGCAGGGGTAGATGGATGTTTTATCAAGCTGTCAACAGGTCAACAGATCCTTGCTGCAACAGGAAGGGATGGAAACAACAACATATACCCTATAGCATTTGGAGTTGTTGACAAAGAGGACACAGACAGCTGGACATGGTTCTTAACACAACTAAAAGATGCACTTGGTGGAGAAAGTGGAAAGTTTGGGTATTATACTATCATTTCTGATAGGCAGAAGGTAAACTTATCTTCTAATATTTCTATTCAACTATTATTTTTTCATATGCACATTGCTTTGTGAACAATTGAAATGGCCCAATATTTAGCTCTAGTTCATATTGTGTCAACAGGGCCTTTTAAATGCAGTAAACCATATTTTTCCCAATTGTCCACAAAGATTCTGCCTTAGACACATCTATCAGAATTTTCAAACTGCTGGTTTTAGAGGTGATGAACTAAAGAAACACATGGATGCAGCTAGCTACTCTTATACTAAGAATGAACACCTAGCTGTCATGAATGATTTGAAAAGAGAGTGTAAAGCAGCTTGGGCATGGCTTAATAAAGTGCCAGTTCATACATGGTCTAGACATGCAATGGATTTTACATGCAAGACTGACCTAGTTGTGAACAACATCAGTGAGGTGTTTAACAAAATGATCTTAGATGTTAGAGGGAAGCCAATAAAGACTATGCTGGAAGGAATAAGGACTAAATTGATGGTCAAATTTAACACAAATAGAACTAAGACAGAGACAGCAACTTGGGAGATTTGCCCAACATATGCAGAGATGTTAGAGGAGGCTAAGTACAACTCAAGGTGGTGCCAATCTTTGATGGCTGGTCCTAACATTTACCAAGTTAGTAGTGGAGATAACACCTACTCAGTAAACTTGCTGCATAGAACATGTGGATGTAGGAAATGGGATATGACTGCTATGCCTTGCAATCATGCAGTATCTGCAATTGTTAAAGCTAAGTTGCAACCTGAAGACTTTGTTGATGATTTCTTCAAGAAGGCAATGTACCAAAAAGCATATTGCAATATCATATTTCCTGTCCCTGGTCCAAATCTGTGGCAAAGGACAAGAACTCAGGACATAGAGCCTCCAGTTTTCAGAGACAAAGTTGGGAAGCAACAAACAAAGAGGAGGAAGAACCCATTTGAAAAGCCAGCACCAAGAGATACATCTAGGATGGCATCCATTACTTGTAGCAACTGCAAACTTGTAGGGCACAGATACACTGTGTGCTCCAAGCCCTTGAAACCATCTCTTGCTATGAGAAAAAACCAGCATCAGGTTAGCTAAGCATATTTGTTTATGTTTTTTGTCTTACTTGAAATTCATAGTTATTAATTGTTTCTGTTTTTTAAATGCAGCCAAATAGGTCAGATGCTTCTGCTTCATCTCCAGTTGTTGCAGCAACAAGGAAGAGGCCATCTCCAAGTACAACAGATGTTGGGACTGCTCCTCCCAGGAAGAAAGCTGCACCTGCTGCACCTGCTGCTACTGCTCCACCAAGGAGCAGAGCTGCACTTGCTGCTACTGCATCTAGTGCTCCTCCAAGGAGGTCTCCTAGGAAGAAAGCAACCCCTGCACCTACTGCTCCTCTAAGGAGGTCTCCAAGGAAGAAAACTACCCCAGCTGGTACATCTTCTACATCTGCTGCAGGCCATAGGGGAACTTTTCATGCTCCAAGACAGACTGGAAGGAAAAGGACTGTTTCCTACAAGATGAGAGAGTACCTACATGCTTCTGGTAACTAGATGTTGCCTTAGTTGGCTGCTTGATTTAAATGTCTCTGTTGGCTGTTAAACTAGATGCTGGTGTTGGCTGTTGAACTTGATGTTGGTGTTTGTTGTTGAACTAGATGCCTTTGTTGGCTGTTAAACTAGATGCTGGTGTTGGCTGTTGAACTAGATGCTGGTGTTGGATGTTGAACTATATGTTGGTGTTGGATGTTGAACTTGATGCTGGTGTACCATGTTTAACTTGATACTGGTGTTGGATGTTCAACTTGATGCTGGTGTTGGATGTTTAACTTGATGCTGGTCATGTATGTTGGACTAGATGCCTATGTTGCCTGTTGAACTTGATGCTGGTCATGTATGTTGGACTAGATGCCTATGTTGCCTATTGAACTTAAGCAAAATGACTCTAGGGTGCCTCGACGTCGAAAAACCACCTAAATGAGTCTAGGGTGCCTTGACGTCGAAAAATCACCTAAATGAGTCTAGGGTGCCTCGATGTCGAAAAACCACCTAAATGAGTCTAGGGTGCCTTGACGTCGAAAAACCACCTAAATGAGTCTAGGGTGCCTCGACGTCGAAA
>LR738710.1:173645709-173770158 GCA_902687465.1 Secale cereale
ACGGCGGCGGTCGGAGATGCGGCGAAGGACTGGGAGCAGAGAAGCTGCGGCGAACAAATGAGGGTTGGGGGTGGGTGGGTGGGCTAGGGCGACCGGTCAAATGGGTCCGGCTCGGGACGGCCCGCAAACGCCGTTAGACGGCGTCAACCGGTTGAAACGTCCGAACAGTACTGCCACGTCAGCAAAAGTGGGTCCCACCTGTCATAATCCAGCTTAAAACGACCGAATCGAGCGACTAGTGTTTTTTGCAAAAAATTAGCCTGGGAATTAGTGTTTTTGGGCACAAAACTAGAGACTTGTGGTTTCTGCAAGACAGTGCTTCAATGTCGATGTTTTTTGCAATTCACTCGGATGTAGTGGAACTGCAGGTTGGTATCTCGGTGAGGAACCGAGGATTCCGACCGCACGGTCACGAAGGTTGTGGGAGTAGTAGCGGGATGTACTGCGCGAGTAACAGTGGGCCGGCAGCGACCGGGCGAGCCGTGGTGGCCGGGGATCCCGGTGATGATTAAGAGCGGTTTGGGCGGCGGTGGGATGGGGGCAGAGCGCGGCGGCGTGGGTCGGGGAATAATGCAACAGCAACATCAAAACAAGAGAGAATTCCTTATTTGATCCTTTCTTAAAATTTGCTTCCCTATTTGACTTAAAATAAAACTTTCTTCTCTATTTGACACCTAAATTAAATTGTGTTCCTTATATGACACTTCTATCGATTTTAAACACTAACGGTGTTAAGTATGAGGTGAAAAGACCATCTTGCCCTTAGTGCATTTTGTAACTATTTTGGATGTAGTAAAAAAGCAATCAGTTCACCCATGTTTTTGGGATGTTCAATGGATGATGCGCATGTATATGTTTGCTTCAATATTTTCTTCCTTATGTAATCTGGTTTGTACATGTAAAAGTTGTACAAAACATCCGTATAATTTGTACAGTACCATATTTTGATTAGTGTTTGATGAATTTTTATGCACTAAACCCAATTATTTATGTAAGCCGTGGTGGACCGGCAAACAAATAAATACGGTGTATATATGTGAGAAAAAAATAAATTTGATATAGGAAAGTACTACTGTATAATCTGTAGGTCCCACGTGTCGTTAGAAAATTTATGAGTGAGAGAATATATTCAATATTGGACTTTATTTGTAGAGTTCATCATGTAGAATACATTGCTGCAAAAAGATTGAAGTTTTACACTTTGATCTAAGAAAAATAATTGCTAAAAGAGATAAAAAAACTATCCAAGTTTGTAATTGGCCTGCATGCATGCACTCATGTATACTCCGTATTTGCACCCAACGATGACTCAACAAGCCAAGGTCCACGTTAGCTATCAGCGATCGATAAAGCCTCCCGTCTCGTGCAACCGTGAGGGAAGACACGCACGCAGACCGCCGGGCTCGGCTCGGAGGAGACGCACGCACACGCGCCGCCAGGCTCCACGCCGAGGCTCCCCTCAACCCGTACGTCACGGCGCCATGTGCGTGGACGCAAGGCCAAGACCTCCTCAGCGCCGTGGGCTAATTGGCCGGCGAGACTTTCTGCGAGTGTATTTGTATGCTTTTACACGCACAGACTTATTTCATGAACAAAATATTAGAGAATAAACATATATGTGAAGCATTAATTAAACATCCCTAAAATATGGGTGAACTGGTTGCTTTTTTACTACATCCAGGATAGTTACACAATGGACAAGGGGCAAAATAGTCTTTTCACTTCACATTTAAACCATTTAGTGTCTAAAATGGATGAAAGTGTCAAATAAGGAACAAAATTTACTTTAGGTGTCAAATAGGGAACTTTTTTTATTTTGGGCCAAATAGGGAAGCAAATTTTAAGAAAGGGTCAAATAAGGAATTCTCTCCCAAAACAATGTCCTTCTAGTGGATCTCGACACCAGCCTCCTCTCCTGCTAGGCCTCGGTGACGGTGTACTCCACCCGTCGGCACGGTCGACGACGAGTGTTCGCCGTGCTCTGGCTGGGGCTCCTCTGTAATGCCCAGTACAAGATTATACCTCCTAAGTGTCGAGGCACGACTTAAAGGTATAAGCTCATATTAGAATGATCTCAAGTATGGTATCTTTGCACAACTCATGTAAAAGAAGGATTAAATTGCAAAAGAGTAGTTGGCTTACACTCGCCACGTCACGCAATACATTACATAAGCAATCATCATCCAAATAACATCACAGTCCGACTACGGACGAAGATCCAAATGAAAGATACCATAAATAAAGCCACAATGTTCGATCGCCCCTAGTAGAAGCCACTACTGATCCTCTGGGTAAGACATGCAGTATCGCCCACGTTCTTCGTCGAACTCCCAGTACAACTCTGTGCCATCACCTGTGTAGTTCACCATGGTACCTGCATCTGGTGTTGTGTAGAAACTATGAGCCACGGAGGACTCAGCAATCCCGTTCCCGGATAGCAAAACTATCTAAGCCTTGGGTGTGGAACAAGGCTGAAGAACAAGGTTGCAGCTGCACTAGCACTAGCTTACGTGTTTAGAGCGAGAAGAGAAGTGCCACGAACGTCAAAGTGATCACGAAGTGATCCTATCTAAGCACGTCAAACATAACCCCACCGTGTTCACTTCCCGAACCCCTTTCGGAAAATGACCATCACGGTTACTCACGCTGGTAGTGTATTCTGAACATGGTGTCAAGTTATCTACAACCAGATATTAACAAATTCATATCTGCCACATAACCGCGGGCACGGCTTTCGAGAGATCAAACCCTGCAGGGGTGTCCCAACTTAGCCCATCACAAGCTCACGATCTGCGGAGTCGCAACTCCAAGGTGGGAAGACCCGAGTATTCTCGGAATCCCGTGCTCAAGATATTCCGACTAAGGTAAAACTAATTTAGCAAGAACTCCCGGCGTGCCGACACCCTGACAGTAGCCGCGCGTATCTAGTCTCAGGCCACGACCAGATGAGCACAGCGTACAGTGACTAAAACCCAAGTTGCCAAGGGGGGGTACCGCACACGACTCTAGTTTGGACCAACACTCAAAACGAGCACTGGCCCAGGGGGGTTGATTAATAAATCCTCGGGTTAATTACTCCCTCGGCAAGTTTTTAGTTGTTAGGCAAATGTAAGATCGATGTTGGGCCTCGCTGGAAAAGCTTTAGCGCTAAACGGGTTATCGAGGGGGTCCCATATCCCCAACCGTGTTAGGAACGCATAATCAAGGAACATAACACCGGTTTAAACGGTTCCTAGGGTGGCATGAGTGGAACAAAACACCAAGCGAGAGGCTTAGCCTTCCACCCATTACCAATCTATAGATGATTTAGTTTAACAGATTATATAGTGTGATATCCCAACAATAACTTCAACATGAAGCAAGAATCTTCAAATCTTCTTCTGCAACTAGCAATGCTATAAGAGGGGCTGAGCGAAGCTTACGTAGCCAATCAAAGGTTTGCTAGGTTGGGTGGCTAGAGAGATTCATGGTTACAAGAGGAGGCTGACAAACAAACATTGGCATCAAGGCAATAAGCTAAAGATCGAGACATCTAGCAATAGGCAAGGATAGTAATGATATCTGGGTCAGGTCATCTTGCCTGTTGAGTCGTCGATGGGATCGTAAGACGGCTCCTCGTACTCAACCTCGGTAGGACCCTCGTTCTCGGACTCGGCTCCTGGCTCTACTCAACAGAAGAACACAACATGGCACAATATCAAACACGGTGCAATGCACAAACAACATGATGCAAGTATGATGTGTGTATGCATGTGGAAGCACTTGAACCTAAGGAGAAGATGATGAAGAAGGCCTCATCTTGGAAAACCAAGCGTGCCACTGGATAGAGGGGAAGATTTCGGTTGAAATCAATATAAAGATAGCTGGAAATGGACACACGGTTTGCAAAAGGCAAGCAAAACAATATTCACACAAAGCTGCAGTTAACAGCCACATGGCATCTTTCGAGCAATAAATAATTATGCTACATCACTCAAACATGGAGACAAAGGGCATGGATGTGAAGTAGACATGATACTTAACAAGCATGAAATTAGAACACACCCAAAAACCTACTGGAACATGATTAACCAAGCATGACAAGTTGCAATAAAATTATCCAGACTTAGCCAAAATCTGGGAAGGAAAAAACATCATCACGATGCTGCCTTCGGAGGCACAAAACAACATGCATATCAACTCCACTAAGCATATAAAGATCATGGACATGTAGTAGACATATCCTACAACAAACAACTCCATTGGAGCAACTCCATAGGGGGCATGGATCAATAGCAACAAGCTACACCAAATTGATCATGCTGATAAAAACCTGACAGGTATAATTTATAGCAACTTTAGAGCAATACATAAATAAGCTACAGCAAGCCATATGTGCAAGTGAGGCCATGGATGGATAGAGCATAACATGGACAACAAGACATGATCATTGGCCACTCCAAAAAAAGCATGGATTTGAGTGGGGCATCAAGCAAACGTAGCATGAGGTTAAAACAGATTCCAGACTTAGCAGTTTTTTCACTAAGTATAAAACAGTAACATTGGCATGGCATGTTTACAAGCTTGTTTAAGTCACCTCAAGGCATATCATGGAAAGTGGTTTGCACCACATCAAAGACCATATGATGGTGCTTCTAAAACATGTTGACATGTGGCATGAAGACAAACACATCAATAGCAATGAGCATGTCAAAACAGGATCTCACAACAAGTTTCAACACTTAACAGCCACATGCACTTTTGCAACACAGATTAACATGGCAATATGACACCTAACATGAATGCTACAACAACCATCATGTAGAGCACTTCACAATGAACATTTTGACATATCATAAGCTCCATTTGGATAAACATGCACAAAGTTATCACATCTCAAACATGACAACAAAATTTACACAGACAACTAGTTACAGCCACATGCACTCTTGCCACGAAGATTAGGGCATCTAGATGAACTCAAACAAGCATGCCACAATGGAACAAAATGAAGAGCACATCACCACGATCATTTTGATATATCACATGCCCAAAACGGATCTACGAGCACGAAGTTACAGCCATGCAAAGGAGGCAACAAAATATAGCAGATCTGGGACTTAGTGGTTTTGATACCTCACAAAAAGTCAACCCGGGACGGGGATGTCCCGGGACGAGGAGATCTGGGCGGAGGCGTGGCGTTTGGATGGTGGAAGCGGTGGATCTGGTCCACCTGACCAGATCCGGATCGGGGCGGAGGCGGCCTGGCGGCTCGCCGGAGAAGGAGGAGGCGCGGCCGGCGGTGGTGACCGGAGCGGTCGGCGGCGAGGAGACGAACGACCGAGGCGGCGAGGCCGGCCGGGGCGGCGGCGAGGGCCGGCGTGCGGGGCGGCGGTGGCGCGCTGGCGGCCGAGGCGGCGGAGGCGCTGCGCTCGGCGGCGGCGACCAGCCGGCGGGAGGCGGCGGCGGCGATACGCCCGAGGCGCAGCGGAGGCTTCGGGCTGCGAGGGCCGAGCGCGGGCCGCGCGGGCCGGCGGCGGCGGAGAGCCCGGCAGACCACGTGGTGCGCTGCTAGTGGCCGAGGGGGCGGCGGCGGACGTGTTCGGCGCTAGGCGGACACGTCCGGCGCGCGGAGGAGCTGCGGGCACGGGTAAAAAACAAAAGAACAAGAGGACTAGGGTTTCGTCCCAAATTGGACGTGGGGGACATTTTTATAGGCAGAGGGAGTTAGGAAACTCCAAATGGGGAGCGGTTTTCGGCCACGCGATCACGATCCGACGACCGAGAGGATGGGAGGGGTTGTGCTGGGTTAGTGGGCTGTTGTGGAGGGGGTCTTGGGCCAAAAGGAAGAGGTACTTTTAGCCCACTAGGTTAACCGTTGGAGTACCAAACGAGCTCCAAACGCGATGTAACTTGACAGGCGGCCTACACGTACCGAAACAACAACGCACGACAAGTCTCACCTCATTCCGGGAACATTACATGGACACACACGAAAGAAGGACTCGGGGGTGCCACGGGCACGTGTGTGAGTGTCGGAACTCGAAACGGACAATGGGAAGAGGCGAGTGGGACCGGGTGCAAGTGACAACACGAATGCAATGCAATGCACATGATAACATGACATGGATGAAATGCACACACGCACATGACAAAACGAAGAAACCCAAAATGGAAGAAGAGCCCAGAATGGAATTGATGAAGTCAACGTTTCATATATTGCCATAATTGGAAGGTGTTACATCTGGGGCATTACAAACTCTCCTCTACTACAAAAAGATCTCGTCCCGAGATCTAGGACTGGAAGAAGGAAGGGTACTCGGAACGAAGGTGATCTTCTCGTTCCCACGTAGCTTCTCGGTCGGTATGGTGTGACCACTTAACTTTCAGGAACTTGATTGACTTGTTGCGGGTTTTACGCTCAGTTTCTTCAAGAATAGCAACAGGGTGCTCACGGTAAGACAAGTCTTGTTGAAGATCAATCTCCTCGAACGTAATGGTGCGTTCAGGTGTCTTGAAGCACTTGCGGAGTTGAGACACGTGAAACACATCATGAACATTTGCAAAGTTGGAGGGGAGCTCAAGTTGGTAGGCTAGATCGCCTCTTTTGTCAATAATCTTGAAAGGGCCCACGTATCTAGGAGCAAGCTTTCCTTTGATACCGAATCTTTGGGTTCCTTTCATAGGAGAAACACGGAGATAGACATGATCCCCAATGTCGAAAGCCAAATCACGATGCTTGCCGTCATAGTAACTCTTTTGACGCGACTGAGCAGCCTTGAGATTCTCACGTATGACTTTGCACATTTCTTCGGCTTCTGAGATCAAGTCATTGCCAAGAAGTTGACGTTCACCAGTCTCGGACCAGTTGAGAGGGGTACAACACTTTCTGCCATAGAGGATTTCAAAAGGAGCTTTGCCGGCACTTGCTTGGAAACTGTTGTTGTAAGAGAACTCGGCAAACGGGAGACAATCTTCCTACTTCATGCCAAAAGAGATGACACAAGCTCTGAGCATGTCTTCGAGGATCTGTTTCACTCTTTCGATTTGACCACTAGTCTGAGGGTGAAACGCAGTGCTGAAACGAATCTTAGTGCCCATGGTTGACTGAAAGGCGTCCTAGAACTTGGATGTGAACAAACTTCCATGGTCTGAGGAGATGACTTGAGGAATTCCATGCAACGAAACAATTCTGGAAGTGTACAACTCCGCCAACTGAGTTGCATTGATGGATTCTTTGACGGGAAGGAAGTGAGCTACTTTGATTAGCTTGTCAATCACAACAAGGATAGCATCATTCCCCTTCTTGGACTTAGGAAACCCATTTACGAAATCCATTTCAATGTGGTCGAATTTCCACTCGGGAATAGGAAGAGGTTGGAGGAGACCGGCTGGACGTTGATGCTCTGCCTTCACTCTTTTGCAGACATCACATTCATTCACGAATTGGGCAATCTCCCTTTTCATGCGAGTCCACTAGTAAGATTGCTTGAGGTCTTGGTACATCTTGGAACTTCCGGGATGAATCGAGAGGAGGGAGTCATGTGCTTTGTTCATTATGAGCTTCCTGAGATCACCCTTGGGAACCACAATTCTGTCCTCAAAGAACAATGTGTCTTTCTCATCAACGCGATAGCACTTGTATTTGGGAGTACCCTTAGCAATACCATGTTTCACTTTCTGCACCATAGCATCACTGAGCTGGGCCTCATGGATCTGATCTTCCAAGGTAGGAGCAACTTGAAGGTTTGCAAGAAAGCTGAAAGGATCGATATGGTTGACTAGAGGGGGGGGGGGGTGAATAGGCAACTTCAATTTTTAGCTTTTCTTAACCACTTTAAATTGAGCGACAAAGTAAGTTGTCTAGATATGCTACGATGAAGACAACTTATAGGAAGCAAAGATAACAACCTCACAAGCAAGCTATATAAGATAAACAAGTAAAGCTTGCACAAGTAAAGGAAAGAAATAACCACAAGTGGAACCGGTGAAGACGAGGATGTGTTACCGAAGTTCCTTCCCTTTGACGGGAAGTACGTCTCCGTTGGAGCGGTGTGGAGGCACAATGCTCCCCAAGAAGCCACTATGGCCACCGTATTCTCCTCACGCCCTCACACAATGCAAGGTGCCGTGATTCCACTAGTGGTGCCCTTGAAGGCGGCAACCGAACCTTTACAAACAAGGTTGGGGCTATCTCCACAACCGAATTGGAGGCTCCCAACGACACCACGAAGCTTCACCACAATGGAATATGGCTCCGAGGTGACCTCAACCGTCTAGGGTGCTCAAACACCCAAGAGTAACAAGATCCGCTAGGGATTAGTGGGGGGAATCAAATATCTCTTGGTGGAAGTGTAGATCGATGCCTTCTCAAGCAATCCCGAGCAAATCAACAAGTTTGATAGGCTAGGGAGAGAGATCGGGCGAAAATGGAGCTTGGAGCAACAATGGAGTATTTGGGGGAAGAGGTAGGTCAACAATGAAGAAGAAGATGCCTTTATATAGTGGGGGAACAATCCAACCGTTACCCCCGCACTCACCCCGTAGAGAGCGGTACTACCGCTCGAGTGAGCGGTACTAGTGCTTATCAAGCGGTACTACCGTTTTCACTGAGCGGTACTGCCGCGCAAGAGGTGCTGGGACCCAGAGCGGTACTACCGTGGATGCAGGGCGGTACTACCGCTGGGGAGCGGTACTACCGCCACTACTACCGCTACTAGTACCGCAAAACCCGACACGAGAAGATGCGCTCTCGAGTCGAGGCGGTAGTAAAACGGAGCTGCAGCGGTACTGCCGCAGAGTGCAACAAGCGGTACTACCGCTCAGTGGAGCGGTACTACCGCTTGAGGCACTTAGGCGGTACTACCGCTGAGGCCCGCGGTACTACCGCTGGGGCCACAGAGAACAGAGAAGGGGGAAAGTAGAACTCCATTGAGGCGGGAAGGTATGGTGGGTGCGATAAGGAAGTGTACGTGTTGATTCCACCCAAACCTTACCAAAGCGGATCCCCTCTTAATAGTACGGCTTTCCTATTACTCAGATCCTCCGAAAAATAAGCAAAAGGAAACACCGTCTTCCATAGATTCCGAGGGGCATATAATAGTCTTGTGCCTAGGTGAGATATATCTGAAAGAGCTTAGAGCACATGATTAGTCCGCAAAAGCATTGTCATAATCACCAAAACATCATCGGGCTAAATATGCCCTTACAATCTCCCCCTTTTTGGTTGATTGATGACAATACGAGATTTGCACAAAAAAAGTAATGACATAGAGTAAGCGCAAAACCCACACCCCTGAAATATAGACCCCCCCTAGACGGTGCTATCTAGATAAGTGCTTTGGACTGCACGACACACATGCTAGGATCAACACCCCCCCTATATTTTAGAGACCAACAACCTAAGCATGATATATGAGAACATAGTAAATAATAGGATAAGCATGCACGCTATAGAGTACCAAGGTACATATAGATAAGATAAAGGAAGGTAGCATAGGTAGCATATGTCTCACACCATATGTCGGGAACTTAGGTCTCACAAAAACCAAACAAAGCAAACGATGAGAAAGCACAACGACAGGAACACAAAGGCAACGACACAAATCACTAAACTCTCTCCCCCTTTGGCATCGAGACACCAAAAAGGTAGAGAGCTAAGCTATGGCTCCAGGTGAGAGCAGGTGAAGGTCTCGAACATCAAATCCCAGCGAGGTCATCCGCACCGTCGTCGTCGACCGGAAACTGCTCGACGTCAGAATCTGTCCACTGACAGTGTTGCTGAGTCCCTCTTCCTCCTCGGTGATCTGTTCCTCAGAACCACTGGCCATAGTCGCACCCAACTGACGCATGAGCTCCTTGTGACGTCCCCTGGCCTTCTTCTCTGCCACATGAGTCATGTACTGACCATGAGACTCCATGCAAAACAACTTCTTCATCTTCAGCTTGAGCTTCTTTGCTCACGAGGGCTCTGCACCAGATGGCTCATAGTCATCGTCATCATCAGCCTCAGCCTCAGCCTCCTCAGTCTCCATAGCAGCAGCAGAGGATGAACCCCCAGATTTGGATGCCTGAGTGCCCCAGCTGTCCTTCCTCCTGAGACGCTTAATCTCATGGGACACCAACTCTCTAGTCTCAAGCATAACATTGGGATAGACATGATCCCAAGCCTTCTCAATAAGCAGAATGATGAAGGGTCCATAGATCAGGCACTTGCGCTCAGAGATGGCAGATAAGAGTTCAGATCACATCACATGAGAGATATCCAGGGACTCACCAGTGTTCTTCTCTAGCTCATGCCGGCAAAAGAGAAGCATGTCCACAAGATAGGAGTGAACCATATCCTGATTCCCAACTCGAGGGAAGAGGGTCTCACGGAAGATGTGGTGAAGGATATCCAGATAGGCAGACATCTCATATGTTACCTTCTTAGTTTCAGGGTGGACCTTCGCAGTGCAGTAGGGCCAGAGAGCTTGCTTGTGGGTGGAGGTAGTGTTGCGATGAGGACGAAAGCCAACAGGAGTATCAAGCCCAAGGTCGGCACCCTAAGTAACTCCATGAAAGCCTTCCACTTGACAGAAAGCAACTTGCCATTGGTCATCCATGTTAGAGTCATGTCCTCATCAGTCCCTAGATGGACAGTGGCATAGAATTGAGCCACAAGATCTGCATCAAAGTCCTTGTTGAACTGAATAATCTGGAGAATGTTAAGCTGAGAGCACATCTGAAGAGCATCGCCAAAATACTCAGGATCCTTCTCCAGGTACTCCTTGTCGATGGAGCGAACACTGACAAAGAGATTCTTCTTCGCCTTGATCACATCAAAGTAGATGGCAAACTGAAAGCGGTTCCAGAACGGACGGTTGACGAAATTGGGTACTTGATCTACTTCATAGGGATTGCGGCGACGCCTTGCCCAGAATTCCTTGCCACTCATTTGGGTCACAATTTTGCCCTTTGTCTTCGACATGGACTTCTTCTTGAGTTGAGGTGGAGGTGGAGCACTAGATGAACCTCCTGCAGACTCAGATGTGCGCTAGCGCTTCGATGTGGCACGATTGGGATTGGTAAGGCGAGCTTGATGCTCAGCATGTTCATCACCTGGAACCAAACACAAAAACACGCGAACCAACCAGAAAGAACGTGCATAAGCCAACAAACACAACGAAAGAAGATCAAAGAATGGAAAAACATGGTTGAACTTGGCAGGCATCGGTAGTACCGTGACCTGTAAGCGGTAGTACCGCTCCAATAGTGCGGTAGTACCACTCGAGGCGAAGGAACAACAGTTCCCTACTACCATGGTCAGATCCGGCACTACCGGCCTGTCAAATTCAAAAATATTCCTACCATACTCTAAGCTAGACAGTCTAGTTGCCTTCTCCAACCTACTCAAGCCTAGATTTAGCCAAAAATCTAGAAATGCAACCACTATTGCCCCTAAAACACAAGATCTGAAAACGAGACAAGAAGAGAAAAGGAACGGGGGCAGTACCGGCATCCATGGCAAGAGAACTAGGTGGGGATCGACTCCACCGAAGGAAATGGAGAGGAACGCCCCGGAGGAGGAGATCCGCCGGAGCCCTCCCGCGGCGAAGAACTGCTGGAGAGAGGACGAGGAACACATGGGGCGAGCGAATGGGTATGGGGGAGAGAAACCTCCCCCTGCCCCGATATAACCCCCTGGTACCGCCCCGCAGCGGTAGTACCGCGCTGGGGGGCGGTAGTACCGCTTATAAGCGGTAGTACCGCGCACCACCAGCGGTAGTGCCGCCCAGCATGCCAAGGCAACTATACTACATGGCTTAGCTCAAAAAAAAGAGGACACAAATGCAAGGAAAACCAAGACACAACACACACACACACCAGCAAGAGACAAGAAACCCCTCTTCAAGAGAGGGCAGTGGCCGAAGCCACGTATGTTTGAGTCAAGAGGTATGGCGCCGCGAAGATTGTGACCTTGGGCCCATGACCAAAACTCGTCCTTGAAGCACAAGTACCATCAAAGATGGTTAGTGTGAAATACTTTGATCAATTTATGCATAATGGGGGGAGAGAGAGTTCATTGAGAGAACAACACTCCCCCTATGTCCATGCCTACATCTAGATTAGACAATATGAAGAGTATGGTGGGGTTTGCACGTGCTCAAGCCACATTGCTCAAATCAATGATATTTAGCTCATGCCTTAACTCGCGAAATCTTGCTTCATCCAAAGGCTTTGTGAAGATATCTTCAAGGTTATCATGAGTGTTGACATAGTGAAGCTCGATCTCTCCTTGCCGTATATGATCCCGGATGAAGTGATACCGAATCTCTATATGCTTCGTCTTGAAGTGTTGCACCGGGTTGAGAGAGAAATCTTGATGGCACTTTCATTGTCACACCAAAGAGGCACTTTGTCACAAGTGACACCGTAATCCTTTAAAGTTTGCCTCATCCATAGGAGTTGAGCACAACAACTGCCAGCTGCCACATACTCTGCTTCAGTGGACGAGAGAGACACACAACTTTGCTTTTTGGACGACCAACTTACCAGAGAGCAACCAAGAAATTGGCACCCTCCGGAAGTGGACTTCCTATCCACTTTGTCTCCCGCCCAGTCCGAATCAGAGAAACCTACAAGGTTGAAGTTTGCTCCTCTTGGGTACCATAAGCCAAAGTTTGGGGTATGAGCCAAATATCGAAAGATTCACTTGACTGCCACAAAGTGACTTTCCTTAGGTGAGGCTTGAAACCGTGCACAGATTCCCACACTCAACATAATATCCGGTCTAGATGCACAAAGGTAAAGCAAGGATCTGATCATAGAGCGATATACCTTTTGATCCACCACTTTACCATTGGGATCAATGTCAAGTTGGCACTTGGTTGGCATTGGAGTAGTAGCCGGCTTGACATCACTTAGATTGAACCTCTTGAGCATGTCTTGAGTATACTTGGATTGTTTGATGAAGATTCCTTCTCTTCTTTGCTTGATCTCAAACCCAAGGAAGTACTTCAACTCTCCCATCATAGACATCTCAAAATGTGTGGTCATGAGTGCGGCGAACTCATCATTGAAAGCTTTGTTAGGAGAACCAAAGATAATATCATCAACATATAGTTGGCAGACAAACAACTCCCCTTTGACCTTATTAGTAAAAATAGTGGGGTCGATTTTCCCAATTTCAAACCCACAATCTTGTAACAACTCGGTAAGATGCTCATACCACGCACGTGGGGCTTGTTTAAGGCCATAGAGTGCCTTATCGAGTTGGTACACGTGATTGGAGAACTTGGGATCCTCAAACCCCGGGGGTTGTTTAACATACACCAACTCATTAATAGGACCATTAAGAAATGCATTTTTCACATCCATTTGTTGTAGCTTAAAATTATGATTAGAAGCATAGGCAAGCAACAAACGAATAGATTCAAGGCGAGCAATAGGGGCAAAGGTTTCACCGTAGTCGATACCCTCGACTTGGGAGTAGCCTTGAGCCACCAGACGCGCCTTGTTGCGGATGACAATGCCGTGAGCATCTTGCTTATTCTTAAAGATCCACTTGGTTCCAATGACATTATGGTTCTCCTTTGGCCTCGACACCAGACGCCATACTTTTTACGCTCGAAGTTGTGGAGTTCTTCATGCATGGCATTAAGCCAATCAGGGTCTTTGAGCGACTCATAGACCTTCTGAGGTTCAACACAGGAGACAAAAGCTTGATGAGCACAATAGTTTGCTAATTGTCTACGAGTGCTTACCCCCCTTTTGATGCCTCCAAGAATATTCTCCATGTGATGTTCTCTGAAGCAAGCCTGGAGGCAACTTTTGCAGCACGACGCTCCAATTGCTCTTCGAGAGATAATTGAGGAGCACTGAGTTGATCATCTTGAGCGGCGTCCGGAGCTTGATCTTGATCTTGAGCTTCCTCTTGATCTTGATCTTGCTCAGAGGATAGAACTTGGCCTTGTGCATCATTTGGTGGCTCCCCACCATCTTGTGATTGATCTTGCACTTGGCCTTGTTCGTCCGGTTGAGGGTCTTCACTTTGTTCTTCGGAAGCGTGTGGGTCTTGGGTTGGTGATGGTTCCACTTGAGTGGAACATTGTCCTTCTCCTTCGACCACAAGGGGTTCCTCAATGGGTAGGATATATCCAACACCCATTCTTCTTATGGCTTGGGGAGGAATTTCATCACCTACATCACAAGTACCACTTTGCTCCACTTGGGAGCCGTTATACTCATCAAAATCTACGTTACTCGTCTCCTCAATTAGTGCATTGGACTTGTTGAGGACACGGTAAGCATGAGAGTTTGTAGCATAACCAAAAAATATGCCCTCATGAGCTCTAGATTCAAATTTAGACAAACGAACACCTTTCTTGAGGATGAAACACTTACACCCAAACACCCGGAAGTACTTGAGATTGGGCTTGTTACCGGTAAGTATCTCATATGGAGTTTTGTTCAAGCCTTTGCAGAGATAGAGCTGATTGGATGCATGACAAGCGGTGTTGATAGCTTCGGCCCAAAAGTTGTATGGAGATTTGAATTCCGCCATCATGGTCCTTGCCGCGTCCATCAGTGTCCGGTTCTTTGTGTCCGATACACTGTTTTGTTGAGGGGTATAGGGTGCTGCATATTGATGTTTGATCCACTCATCACTAAGAAACTCATCCAAGGTGTAGTTCTTGAACTCGGTGCCGTTGTCACTTCGGATTATCAAAATCTTTGCTTCATGTTGTCATTGAGCTTCATTTGCAAAGTTGATGACGGTTTGTTGGGTCTCACTCTTCTTCTTGAAGAAGTATACCCAAGTGTATCTTGAATAATCATCCACAATCACCAAGCAATACTTTCTACCCCCAAGACTATCAAAAGATGGAGGCCCAAAGAGATCCACGTGAAGGAGCTCTAGGGGTCTTTTTGAGTAGATGATAGTCGTGGGAGGGTGAGCCGTCTCATGTAACTTTCCTTCAATGCAAGCCCTGCAAGCACGATCTTTGGCAAAGCTAACATTTGTTAGTCCACGGACATGGTCCCCCTTGAGAAGACTTTGCAAAGATCTCATATTGACATGGGCTAACCGGTGATGCCAAAGCCATCCCACATCAACTTTATCCATTAGGTATGTCGCGGTCTTAATGGGTTGCTTCGAGAAGTTAACCACATAAAGACTGTTCTCGACATGTCCAACATAGGCTACTTTAAGAGTCTTGATCCACAAGAGGGCCACGGTATCAATATCAAAGAATGTAGCAAAGCCCATGAGTGCAAGTTGGCGAACAGAAAGTAAATTATATGCAAGGGACTCAACAAGCATGACTTTCTCGATCGTGAGATCATGAGAGACAACAACCTTGCCAAGCCCCAATACCTTAGAAGATGAAGCATCACCCCATTCGACGTTGGTGGCCATAGACGAGCCTAGATGCACGTCCACAACCAAGTCTTTGCTTCTGGTTATATGATTTGTGGCTCCACTATCGAGCAACCATGATCCCCCACCGGAAGCAAACTCCTACAAGAGATCAATGCTTGGATTTAGGTACCCATTTGTTAATGGGTCCTTTGAGGTTAGTAACAAGGGTCTTAGGAACCCAAATAGACCATTCAATGTACTCATAAGAAGAACCAACAAATTTAGCAAAGACATGACAATCACTAGCACGACATAAGACATATGAAGGATTAAAGTCGCCGGCCATGTTTGATGGTATGGTGTGGTTTTTCTTGACCCCACCACCCTCCACATTGTTATTCTTCTTAGAGGCACCCTCTCCCTCTTTCACAAAGGTTTGTCGGAGAGGGGGAGGTAGCTTGGTCTTGTCATTCTTCTTCGTCTTGGGCTTAGGAATAAACCCAATTCCTTCCTTTGCCACAACCTCCTTTTGATTGCTCAAAAGATTGTTGAGGTTCTTCTCACCTTGTATGCATGTCACAAGGCCTTTCTCAAGTTGCTTCTTCAACTTGGCATTTTCTTCAACAAGATGCACATGCTCGCAACATGGGTTAGTAGCATTTGCATTATCAATCAAAACCATGCGAGGAAAGATGGCCTTTTCCTTGGTTAGCGAAACTTGGAGTTGATCAGGAGACTCCTTGAGAGAAGCATGCATACCTTTCAAGGCCTTGTGAGCCTTGTCAAGTGTAAAAAACTCCTCCTTGAGTCTAGCATGGTCAACCCCAAGTTTTGCCTTCTCGGAGTTAAGCATACGAGAGACAACTAAAGCAGGATCGAGATCTTTCTTTAATTTAGCATGATCATCGTTGTGTGACTCCAAGAGCCAAACGAAGACCATGCTCTTCCTCTAGAGCATTAAAGAGATCCGATATTTCATCGGCATAGTCTCGACTATGTCCTTACATTTTAGCAATGGTCTCCTCGTGAGCCTCGATCATGTCATTTGCCTCACTGAGTTGTTCCAAGAGAGCAACAAAATGCTTCTTGGGTTTGCCCTTGAGTTTGCTCATAAACAACTCAAACTCATTCTCTTCCTCCTTGGCCCCCTCACTCTCATCAATACAATCCATTAATGAAGGATTAGAGATGATGGTAGTGTTGATGTTTGGAGTTACCTTGTTGGTGGCCTTAGCCATGAGACACTTGGCGGCGATGTTCTCATTTGGAGAGTCAAAGAGAGATGTGCGTGGAGTGGTAGCAATAGCAATTGTGGCCATGGTGACCATCTCATCATCTTCATCATTATCATCATCCTCAACATATTCTTCTTGGGCCACCAACCCTTTGGGAGGAGTCTTCTTGTTGAAGTTGTTCTTGTTGGGATAAGACTTGGCCTTGTCCTTCCGGATAAGCTTTCCTCCAAAGTCTTCTCTTTTCTCATATGGGCAATCCGCAACGAAGTGGCTTACATTTCCACAGTTGAAACATGTCCTCACTCGTTGCTTGCCCTTGTTCCCACTTGAGTTGTTCCTGTTGAAGTTGGGCCTCGTGTTCTTCTTGTTGCTCCAAAATTGCCGTGAAGCAAGAGCCATGTGCTCATGATAGGCATATTTGGTGTCCTCGGGGCAACTCTCATCATCCTCCTCCTCCTCCTCTTCTTCCACACAAGCCTTGGCCTTCAAGGCAAGGTTAGGCTTCTTTGATCGTTGAGCTCTTAACACCGCATTGTCGGCGGTCTTGTCCAAGATCCTCATAGGAACGAACTCATCCAACACTTCATTTGATGACAAGTGGTAGAAGTCCGGTCTTTGGCGAATGATGGAGGACATGGCCTTATGGTAGGGCATCATGGCCTTGAGAAACTTGCGTTTGATCCAATTGTCATCCGTGTCCTTACTCCCATGATCTCGAAGAGAGACCGCAAGAGTGGTTAATCTCCGATAAAGTTCACGAGGATCTTCTTCTTCGATCAAAGCAAACTCATCGGCTTCATCTTGCACAACTTCATAGTTTGAGCGTTGAATGCTAGCGCTCCCCTTGTACATGGTGCCAACATGCTCCCAAGCTTCCTTGGCCACAGTGAAGGGTCGAAGATGTGCAATGTCTTCGGGAGGGATAGCATCTTGAAGTATGCAAAGAACGGACTCGTTGAATGGATGATCCGCAACTTCTCTTGGAGTTAAGTTGTCGGGATCACGTGGATAAAAACCTTGCTCAACGATTCTCCAAAGATTAGTAGAGCAATGATTTAAATCACATTTGAAGCGAAACATCCAAGTAGCAAAATCAGAATTTTTTATAAACTTAGGAGGAGGCCCAACGGAATTTAAATGAGGTGTGGGAACGGATCCTCCATAGTGAGTAGGAGGAGCGGAGTGGGCAAAGATCCCATTCCCATTCTTAGTAACTGAGGCTTGTTCACTACTAGCTTCTCCCTTGTCGGGAGTAGCCTCCGACACGATGGTAGCGGGACGAACGACTTCCAACGGTGTGGTGGATAATTTAAGCCCCTCAAGCAAATCTTTAAACATGCCTTTGACCTCGGTCGCTAGTGATTCTTTCAATGTGGTCATAGCCACATTGAACTCCTCACGAGAGATCGAGGCTCCCCCATCGGAGGTAGGCAAGGACGGAGTTCCACTAGAATGTTCCTCCATCTCGACTACGTTGTCATCCATACTCTTTGGACGGTAAAGTCCTTAAAAAGAGACGAGGCTCTGATACCAATTGAAAGGATCGATATGGTTGACTATAGGGGGGGGGTGAATAGGCAACTAACAATTTTAGCTTTTCTTAACCACTATAAATTGAGCGACAAAGTAAGTTGTCTAGATATGCTACGATGAAGACATCTTATAGGAAGCAAAGATAACAACCTCACAAGCAAGCTATATAAGATAAACAAGTAAAGCTTGCACAAGTAAAGGAAAGAAATAACCACAAGTGGAACCGGTGAAGACGAGGATGTGTTACCGAAGTTCCTTCCCTTTGACGGGAAGTACGTCTCCGTTGGAGCGGTGTGGAGGCACAATGCTCCCCAAGAAGCCACTAGGGCCACCGTATTCTCCTCACACCCTCACACAATGCAAGGTGCCGTGATTCCACTAGTGGTGCCCTTGAAGGCGGCAACTGAACCTTTACAAACAAGGTTGGGGCTATCTCCACAACCGAATTGGAGGCTCCCAACGACACCATGAAGCTTCACCACAATGGAATATGGCTCCGAGGTGACCTCAACCGTCTAGGGTGCTCAAACATCCAAGAGTAACAAGATCCGCTAGGGATTAGTGGGGGGAATCAAATATCTCTTCGTGGAAGTGTAGATCGATGCCTTCTCAAGCAATCCCAAGCAAATCAACAAGTTTGATAGGCTAGGGAGAGAGATCGGGCAAAAATGGAGCTTGGAGCAACAATGGAGTATTTGGGGGAAGAGGTAGGTCAACAATGAAGAAGAAGATGCCTTTATATAGTGGGGGGAACAATCCAACCGTTACCCCCACACTCAGCCCCGTAGAGAGCGGTACTACCGCTCGAGTGAGCGGTACTAGCGCTTATCAAGCGGTACTACTGTTTTCACTGAGCGGTACTGCCGCGCAAGAGGGGCTGGGACCCAGAGCGGTACTACCGTGGATGCAGGGCGGTACTACCGCTGGGGAGCGGTACTACCGCCACTACTACCGCTACTAGTACCGCAAAACCCGACACGATAAGATGCGCTCTCGAGTCGAGGCGGTAGTAAAACAGAGCTGCAGCGGTACTGCCGCAGAGTGCAACAAGCGGTACTACCGCTCAGTGGAGCGGTACTACCGCTTGAGGCACTTAGGCGGTACTACCGCTGAGGCCCGCGGTACTACCGCTGGGGCCACAGAGAACAGAGAAGGGGGAAAGTAGAACTCCATTGAGGCGGGAAGGTATGGTGGGTGCGATAAGGAAGTGTACGTGTTGATTCCACCCAAACCTTACCAAAGCGGATCCCCTTATAATAGTACGGCTTTCCTATTACTCAGATCCACCAAAAAATAAGCAAAAGGAAACACCGTCTTCCATAGATTCCGAGGGGCATATAATCGTCTTGTGCCTAGGTGAGATATATCTGAAAGAGCTTAGAGCACATGATTAGTCCGCAAAAGAATTGTCATCAATCACCAAAACACTGTCGGGCTAAATATGCCCTTACAAAAGCCTTGCGGAACAACTTGGATGTTGAGCTTCCTGAATGATTCACAAAGCTCAGGCTGAAACGGCTTGAGAAGGAGACTGTTGCAATATGCCTTTCTGCTCAAGGCATCTGCAATGACATTGGCCTTGCCAGGTGTGTATTCAATGCTTGGATCATACTCTTGCATCATCTCAACCCAACGAGTCTGGCGAAGGTTCAGGTTCGGCTGTGTGAAGATGTACTTCAAGCTCTTGTGATCGGTGAAGATGTCCACTTTTCTGCCCAATAGAAGGTGTCTCCACGTGATCAAGGCATGTACCACTGCTGCTAGCTCGAGATCATGTGTGGGGTAGTTCTTATCATTTGGCTTCAATTGACGAGAAGTGTATGTCACAATCTTCTTGTCTTGCATGAGAACACCACCAAGTCCCTGTAAAGAAGCATCACAGAAGACTTCATAGGGCTTGGACTCATCTGGAGGAGTAAGAACCGAAGCAGAAATGAGCTTCTCTTTGAGTGTTTTGAATGCTACATCACAATCCGGAGTCCAGTTGTACTTGACATTCTTCTGCAGCAAGTTTGAGAGAGGCTTGGCAATCTTGGAGAAGTTCTCAACGAACATTCTGCAATAGCTAGCGAGACCAAGGAAGCTTCGGAGTTGCTTGACGTTCTGCGGGGGTTCCCAGTTGACAATAGCTTCAACTTTCTCGGGGTTGACAGAAATACCCTCAGCAGAGATGATATGGCCAAGATATAAGTCCTTATCCAGCCAAAATTCGCACTTGGAGAACTTCGCATAGAACTTGTGTTCATGGAGCCTGTCTAGAACCAAACGGAGGTGCTTGGCATGGTCTTCTTCATTCTTGGAGAATACCAAGATGTCATCCAGATAGACGAGAACAAATTCATTGGTGTAGGGGTTGAATATGAAGTGCATCATCCTCGAGAAAGTGGGTGGAGCATTTGCGAGGCCAAAAGACATGACCGTGTATTCATAGGAGCCGTAGCTTGTTCTGAATGCGGTCTTGTGAATATCTTCTTCACGGATACGGATCTGGTGGTAACCCATCCGGAGATCGAGCTTTGAGAACACCTTTGCTCCGTTGAGCTGCTCGAACAATTCATTGATGTTGGGGAGCGGATACTTGTTCTTTATTGTCTTCTTGTTAAATGGCCGGTAATCAACGCAAAGGCGCTCCGTGCCATCCTTCTTCTTGACAAATAGAACACCACAGCCCCAAGGAGAAGTGCTAGGCCTGATTAGACCCATACGCTCTTGCTCATCGAGTTGTCTCTTCAGCTCCTTCAACTCTTCAGGAGAAAGCTTGTACGAACGCCGACATGCTGGCTCGGTACCGGGCTCGAGTTCAATGATGAATTCAACTTGACGATGCGGAGGCATGCCTGGAAGCTCTTCAGGGAAAACATCTTCATATTCATTGACCACCGGAATTTGAGAGATGGCATTAATCTCGCCCTTGTCATTGAGAGAGAATAGCCTGATTGTGTTATCTCGAGAGGCGAAGATAATCACGTCTTCGTCAGGATGAGTAAGCTTGACTTCCTTATTTGCACAATCAATGTGAGCATCATGCTTGGAGAGCCAATCCATCCCAAGAATAAGATCAATGTCGGAGTTGCCGAGAACAACCGGAGAAGCCAGAAAGCGGTAATCACCCATACAAATAGATACATCCGGAACAAAGTTGTTGGAGTTCATTAGAAAACCCGGAGAAAGCACAGACATTGGACTAGGCAAAGCTTGCAGTGGCATATCATGTGACAATGCAAAAGGTCTTGACATGAAAGAATGTGATACACATGAATCAAACAAGACTTTTGCAGGAATAGAGTTAACTGGAAGGTTACCAAGTATCACATCTGAAGAATTCTCTGCTTGGGCTGCATTCATCAGATTCACTCTTGCTGACTTGGGGTTGTACTTGACAATAGCAGTGCTGACAGGTGGAGGAGGAGGAAGGCGCCTTGGGTTGGGACACTTGTTGGCATAATGACCCTTCTGAGAGCACTTGTTGCAAACCACTTTTGAGAAAGGACGGTGATAAGGAGCACTTGACTTCGAAGTTTGAAAGTGATTCTTGGACTGATTGCTTGGGTTGGGCGGGTGGGAGAAACCACGACCACCAGAGTGCTTGTTGTTGTTGGGAGGGCGGAGCACTTGAGGAGGTGGAAGCCACAACTTCTGCTACTTTGCGACCACTTGGGAAGAAGAGGAGGAGTTAACAACATCTCTGATCCTCTTTTTGGAAGCTTCAACCTTGAGCTGGGCTGCCTCTTTGCTTAAGTGCCATGTTATAGAATTGATCGAATTCATCCAGCTCGAACAAGGTGAGAGCTAGTTGGAGTTCATCCTTGAGACCACCACGGAATTGATAAATCTTGCTCTTGGAATCTGGGATGTCTTTCTTGGCATAGCGGGCAAGGTTCTAGAACTTGACATTGTATTGATAAACGGACATGGTGCCTTGCTTTAGGTTGTGGAATTGCTCACGCATGCCCTCGATGACACTAGTAGGAATGTGGTGAGAGCGGAAATCCTTGCAGAAGTCAGTCCACGAGATTTCACGTCCTTCTCTGGAATCTTTATACTGCTGCCACCAATCAGCGGCTTGGTCCTTGAGTTGGAAGGCGGCAAACTTGACATAATCCTCAGGTTTGACTTACTGCACTCGAAATGCTTCTTGATATCTGTTATCCAGTCTTCAGCATCTAGCGGATCCACAAAGTAACTGAACGCCTTCGGTTGGTTTGCCAGGAATTGGTTGAGAGTTGCAAAGTGAGGTTGGTTGAACAAATTGCCTTGGCCTTGGTTTCCATGACCACCTTGATTTGCTTGATTTGCTTGAATGTTCTGCATCATTTGCATAAGCATCTGGGTGTTCTGGTTCGTCGCTTGCATAATTGCTCTCCAGGCCTCAGACGGAGGACGAGGGGAAGGAGGACGATCAGGAACTTCTTCACCCTCTGGGTTAGTGTTGGGAACCCTTTTAGGAGCCATCCAGAGTGATAAGGGATGAGGAGTAAAAAGAAATCCTACTCTTCGATATATATATATATATATATATATAGGACTCTAAACATTTTCAAGTGTGTGTCTAGAATCAACCGTCAACGATTCGATCAATCAGTGGGGGCTCCTAGGTCGGAGAAGGCTCTGATTACCAGCTTGTAATGCCCAGTATGAGATTATACCTCCTACGTGTCGAGGCACAACTTAAAGGTATAAGCTCATACTAGAATGATCTCAAGTATGGTATCTTTGCACGACTCATGTAAAAGAGGGATTAAATTGCAAAAGAGAAGTTGGCTTACACTCGACACGTCACACAATACATTACATAAGCAATCATCATCCAAATAACATCACAGTCCGACTACGGACGAAGATGCAAATGAAAGATACCATAAATAAAGCCACAAGGTTCGATCGCCACTAGTAGAAGCCACTACTGATCCTCTGGGTAAGACACGCAGTATCGCCCACGTTCTTCGTCGAACTCCCAGTACAACTCTGTGCCATCACCTGTGTAGTTCACCATGGTACCTGTATCTGGTGTTGTGTAGAAACTGTGAGCCACGGAGGACTCAGCAATCCCGTTCCCGGGTAGCAAAACTATCTAAGCCTTGGGTGTGGAACAAGGCTGAAGAACAAGGTTGCAGCTGCACTAGCACTAGCTTATGTGTTTAGAGCGAGAAGAGAAGTGCCACAAACGTCAAAGTGATCACGAAGTGATCCTATCTAAGCACGTCAAACATAACCCCACCGTGTTCACTTCCCGAATCCCTTTCGGAAAATGACCATCACTGTTACTCACGCTGGTAGTGTATTCTGAACATGGTGTCAAGTTATCTACAAACGGATATTAACAAATTCCCATCTGCCACATAATCGCGGGCACGGCTTTCGAAAGATCAAACCCTACAGGGGTCTCACAACTTAGCCCATCACAAGCTCACGATCTGCGGAGTCGCAACTCCAAGGTGGGAAGACCCGAGTATTCTCGGAATCCCGTGCTCAAGATATTCCGACTAAGGTAAAACTAATCCAGCAAGACCTCCCGGCGTGCCAACACCCTGACAGTAGCCGCGCGTATCTAGTCTCAGGCCACGACCAGATGAGCACAACGTACAGTGACCAAAACCCAAGTTGCCAAGGGGGGTACCACACACGACTCTAGTTTGGACCAACACTCAAAACGAGCACTGGCCCAGGGGGTTGATTAATAAATCCTCGGATTAATTACTCCCTCGGCAAGTTTTTAGTTGTTAGGCAAATGTAAGACAAATGTCGGGCCTCGCTGGAAAAGCTTTAGCGCTAAACGGGTTATCGAGGGGGTCCCATAACCCCAACCATGTTAGGAACGCATAATCAAGGAACATAACACTGGTTTAAACGGTTCCTAGGGTGGCATGAGTGGAACAAAACACCAAGCGAGAGGCTTAGCCTTCCACCCATTACCAATATATAGATGATTTAGTTTAACAGATTATATAGTGTGATATCCCAACAATAACTTCAACATGAAGCAAGAATCTTCAAATCTTGTTCTGCAACTTGCAATGCTATAAGAGGGGCTGAGCGAAGCTTACGTAGCCAATCAAAGGTTTGCTAGGTTGGGTGGTTAGAGAGATTCATGGTTACAATAGGAGGCTGACAAACAAACATGGGCATCGAGGCAATAAGCTAAAGAGCGAGACATCTAGCAATAGGCAAGGATAGTAATGATATCTGGGTCAGGTCATCTTGCCTGTTGAGTCGTCGATGGGATCGTAAGACGGCTCCTCGTACTCAACCTCGGTAGGACCCTCGTTCTCGGACTCAGATCCCGGCTCTACTCAACACAAGAACACAACATGGCACAATATCAAACACGGTGCAATGCACAAACAACATGATGCAAGTATGATGTGCGTATGCATGTGGAAGCACTTGAACCTAAGGAGAAGATGATGAAGAAGGCCTCATCTTGGAAAACCAAGCGTGCCATTGGATAGAGGGGAAGATTTCGGTTGAAATCGATATAAAGATCGCCGGAAACGGACACACGGTTTGCAAAAGGAAAGCAAAACAATATTCACACAAAGCTGCAGTTAACAGCCACATGGCATCTTTGGAGCAAAAACTAATTATGCTACATCACTCAAACATGGAGACAAAGGGCATGGATGTGAAGTAGACATGATACTTAACAAGCATGAACTTAAAACACAAACAAAAACCTACTGGAACATGATTAACCAAGCATGACAAGTTGCAATAAAATTATCCAGACTTGGCCAAAATCTGGGAAGGCAAAAACATCATCACAATGCTTCCTTCGGAGGCACAAAACTACATGCATATCAACTCCACTAAGCATATAAAGATCATGGACATGTAGTAGACATATCCTAAAACAAACAACTCCATTGGAGCAACTTCATAGGAGGCATGGATCAATAGCAACAAGCTACACCAAATTGATCATGCTGATAAAAACCTGACAGGTATAATTTATAGCAACTTCAGAGCAAGAAATTAATAAGCTACGGCAAGCTATATGTGCAAGTGAGGCCATGGATGGATAGAGCATAACATGGACAACAAGAAATGATCATTGGCCACTCCTAAACAAGCATGGATTTGAGTGGGGCATCAAGCAAACGTAGCATCAGGTTAAAACAGATTCCAGACTTAGCAGTTTTTGCACTAAGTATAAAACAGTAACATTGGCATGGCATGTTTACAAGCTTGTTTAAGTCACCTCAAGTCATATCATGGAAAGTGGTTTGCACCACAGCAAAGACCATATGATGGTGCTTCTAAAACATGTTGACATGTGGCATGAAGACAAACACATCAATAGCAATGAGCATGTCAAAACAGCATCTCACAACAAGTTTCAACACTTAACAGCCACACGCACTTTTGCAATAGAGATTAACATGGCAATATGACACCTAACATGAATGCTACAACAACCATCATGTAGAGCACTTCACAATGAACATTTTGACATGTCATAAGCTCCATTTGGATAAACATGCACAAAGTTATCACATCTCAAACATGGCAACAAAATTTACACAGACAACTAGTTACAGCCACATGCACTCTTGCCATGAAGATTATGGCATCTAGATGAACTCAAACAAGCATGCAACAATGGAACAAAATAAAGAGCACATCACCAAGATCATTTTGATATATCACACGCCCAAAACGGATCTACGAGCACGAAGTTACGACCATGCAAAGGAGGCAACAAAATATAGCAGATCTGGGACTTAGTGGTTTTTATACCTCACAAAAAGTCAACCCGGGACGGGGATGTCCCGGGACGAGGAGATCCGGGCGGAGGCGTGGCGTTTGGGTGGTGGAAGCGGTGGATCTGGTCCACCTGACCAGATCCAGATCGGGGCGGAGGCGGCCCGGCGGCTCGCCGGAGTAGGAGGAGGCGCGGCCGGCGGTGGTGACCGGAGCGGCCGGCGGCGAGGAGACGAATGGCCGGGGCGGCGGCGAGGGCCGGCGTGCGGGGCGGCGGAGGCGCCGGCGTGCGGGGTGGCTGTGGTGTGCCGGCGGCCGGGGCGGCGGAGGCGCGGCGCGCGGTGGCGGCGACCGGCCGGCGGGAGGCGGTGGCGATGCGCCCGAGGCGCGGCGGAGGCTTCGGGCCGCGAGGGCCGAGCGCGGGCCGCGCGGGCCGGCGGCGACGGAGAGCCCAGCGGGCCACGTGGCGCGCTGCTAGTGGCCTAGGGGCGGCGGCGGACGTGTCCGTCGCCGGGCGGACACGTCCGGCGCGCGGAGGAGCTTCGGGCACGGGTAAAAAAGGGAAAAAAACGGGAGGACTAGGGTTTCGTTCCAAATTGGACGTGGGGGACGTTTTTATAGGCATAGGGAGCTAGGAAAGTCCAAATGGGGAGCTGTTTTCAAGCACGCGATCACGATCCGACGACCGAGAGGATGGGAGGGGTTGTGCTGGGTTAGTGGGCTGTTGTGGAGGGGGTCTTGGGCCAAAAGTAAGAGGTACTTTTAGCCCACTAGGTTAACCGTTGGAGTACCAAACGAGCTCCAAACGCGATGAAACTTGACAGGCGGCCTACACGTACCAAAACAACAACGCACAACAAGTGTCACCTCATTCCGGGAATGTTACATGGACACACACGAAAGTAGGACTCGGGGGTGCCACGGGCACGTGTGTGAGTGTCGGAACTCGAAACGGACAACGGAAGAGGCGAGTGGGACCGGGTGCAAGTGACAACACGAATGCAATGCAATGCTCATGATAACATGACATGGATGGAATGCACACACGCACACGACAAAACAAAGAAACCCGAAATGGAAGAAGAGCCCATAATGGAATTAGTGAAGTCAACGTTTCATATATTGCCATAATTGGAAGGTGTTACATCTGGGGCATTACATCCTCTTCCTTTACATCGCCTGTGGGATTGGTCTTCTGTTGGATGCCGACATGAGTAGCCTTTCTTTTTTATATGCAATTTGGACATAGACGGATCTACGAACGAACAAAACATTTTCTGTGAAACCAATCCTTCTTTTAAATCTCAGCCATCAATCTTGATGGTTTAAATATGATCAACGGATATAGAAGGATGACGTATGGAGAACTATGAAAGCCTCCGTCCTTTATTATTAGGTAAAGATTGGCAAGTATCTTTACCTAATAATAAAGCACGAAACGAGTTTGTCGGGTTCATCGTCACAATACGCCTTTTCCCTTGAATTTACGCTTTCAGTTTGAATTTAAACATATAAGCGAGGTGGTACTAATGGAACGTTATTTTTAACCCATACGTTTCTCGTAGGTTAATTTTCTATCTCCATCGCACGCATTTTGATTGGGCCATCAGCGCACATTATTTCTAATTGGGCCCGGAGATGCATGGCAACCAGAAAATGATTCGTATGGGCCTTTATAGTGAGGCAAAGGAAAAATGACATGCATGGCAACCAGAAAATGAGTGTTCGTGGACGTGCTCGGCGTTTTCACCACCGTGTCGCTATTGGTGTCCAACATGGCGCCTCCCCGCCGCTGGCCCGGCCGTGCCATCCTCCACGCACAGTGGTCTGCCTCCTCTCCTCCGCGCCCTCCTCCCCGCACCGTCCGAGTCCTCCGCACTCCGTGCCCGCACAGGCCGGCTCAAGCGCGCGCCGTCGACCGCGACGAGCTGCTCAACAGGCTCCTCACCGCCACGGGGAACAACCAGGAGGAGGAGGAGGATGTGGGAGGTGGGGTAGCGTCAGAATCGGTGTGCGTCAGACCCGGCCGAGGGTTACAGCGACATGGATGCGGAGGCTGTGGCCGCGGCCGCCGCGCTCGCTCGCTTTCTGCACGGAAACACGGGAATCTCCTGAATACCTATGACCCCGACTCCCTCCAGCACCACCGGCGCCGTTGGAGGGCTCGCCGTTGCGATGCTGGAGGTGGCCGCCGCCGTTGTCATGGACACCCGCCTCCGGAGTCCCACGTCGTGTGACACCCCGAGACTGGTGCGCCAGGTGTCAGCTAGTTATTCGTCGTCGTTGCCATGTCATCTGCTTGCGTGTTGCATCTTGCCATGTCATCATGTGTGTTGCATCAGCATGTTTTCAAAACTTGCATCCGTCCGAGTTCCCTCGTCCTCTTCATTGTCCGCTCTGAGCCCAGACACACTCACACGCGCCCGCGGCGCCTCCGAATATTTATTTTATGAGTGGCCGAAAAATGTTCTCGGAATGGGGTGAAACTTGGCGTGTGGTTTTATTATAGCGTAGACAGGCCGCCCGCCAAATTTCATCGCATTCGGAGCTCGTTTGATAGCCCAACGGTTATATTTAGCGGCACTAGTCGCCGGTTAAAACGTCGGACGTTTTCGGTCTCCGAAAACCCCCGCGGGCCTCTCTCCCTCTCCTCTCACCTCCGCCCAACTACTTCTACACAACCCACTATTTCCCTCTAGGCCCAGCCCTAGTCCCTCTCTACTTTGGAGCCGTCCGATCGCGATCCGGTGGTCCGAAACGGCCCCAAAATCCCGTAAACCTAGCCTCCTACCCTATATAAGCAACCCCCTTCCTATTTTGGCATCCCTACCCTCTTCCCCTACCTCCTAGCAGCCTCCTCCTCGAAAACCGCGCCACCAGCAGCTTCCAGCCGCCTCCTCCTCGAATTTCGGCGACGGCCAGCCGCCAACTTCCACTTGGCAGCCCCTGAGTGGCCAGCCGCCACCTGGGGAGTTCCTCGCCCAACGCCCGCACGCCACCTGGCCTCCAGCGCCTTCCCCGCTGCCGCGGCCCGCTAGGCCCGCGCGGAGCCCATCGGGCCCATTCGCCGCCCGCCCGCCCGCGGCGCTGCGCCCGCGAGTTGCTCGCCCGAGCCCCGCTCTCCCTCTCGATCGGCATCGTCCCCGCCGCCAACCTCCACCAGCCCTTCGTCGGAGGAGCTTGCCGCCGTCGGCCCAGAGGCCGACCGCTCCGCCGCTCGCCTCCCCGAAGTTCCTCGCCGCCCGCCGGAGTGGCCCCCTCCGCCGGCCTGTGGGATCCCCACGCGCCGGCCTCCTCCTTCCCTGCTCCGGCGTAGGAGCTCGCCGGAGTTTCGCCTGCCGCCGCCGTCGTGGGAATGGAGCCCCGACGTCGGATCCGGCCTCCCTCATCATGGATCTGCCCGATCCACCCCCTATGCCTGATCCGCTCGCCGCCTGTGCCTCTGGCCGGTGGGCCCGCGCCAGCCGCCACCGACGGACGTGTCCGGGAGGAGCCCGGACATGTCCGCCTTCCCTCTCCGTGCAGCTGCCATGTGGACCCCAGCCACCGGACGTGTCCGCTGCCTCTGGACAATGTCCGTTTCCCTTGATGTAGTTTTCTTCTAAGTCCCTAGTCTGCGTTAAAAAGTGTGCATGTTTGCAGGGCCGTAGCTTTTTGTGCACATGTCCAAATTGAGTGAATGAGATGTCTAAATGATCGTGGAGAGATGCTCTACACTTTGTTCCACTATGCCATGCTTGTTTGACTTCATCTAGATACTCTAATCTCTGTTGCAAGAGTGCTACTTGTTATAAACTACTGCTACTTGTTATTTTGTTGCCATGTTTGAGATATGATAACTTGGTGCATGTTTATCCAAATGATGCATATGATATGTCAAAATGTTCATCATGAGATGCTCTACATGTTGGTTGCTATAGCATGCATGTTAGAGTTCATTTTCCATGTTAATCTCTGTTGCAAAAGTGCAAGTGTCTGTTAGGTTTTGTAACTTGTTACGAGATGCCTAGTTGAGGAGCTCGTTGCTATTGATGTGTTTGTTCCCATGTCACATGCCCATATGTTTTAGATTCCTCATCATGTGTTCTTTGCTGTGGTGCAAACCATTTGCCATGATATGACTTGTGTTGACTTAAACTTGCTTGCAAACATGCCATGCCAACTTAA
This sequence comes from Secale cereale, assembly GCA_902687465.1. Taxonomy (NCBI): domain Eukaryota; kingdom Viridiplantae; phylum Streptophyta; class Magnoliopsida; order Poales; family Poaceae; genus Secale; species Secale cereale. The sequence goes on from LR738710.1 coordinate 173,675,671, forward strand.
CTGTTTTAACACTTAGTGAAATTTCACTAAGTCTGGAATCTGTCATATCCTGATGCCATGTTTGCTTGATGTCCTAGGCAAATCCATGCTAGTTTTGGGGTGGCCATTGATCATTACTTGTTGTATATGTTGTTGTCTATCCATTCATTCCCTTACTTGCTCATTTGGGTTGCTGTAGCTTATTTAATTCTTGCTCCCAAGTTGCTATAAAATATTACTGTCAGGTTTTTATTGTCATGATCAAAATGTTGTAGCTTGTTGCTATTGATCCATGCCTCCTATGGAGTTGCTCCAATGGAGTTGTTTGCTGTAGGATATGTCTACTTCATGTCCATGCTTCTTATCACCATGATTGAGTGCTGTAGAGTACATATTTCTTGCTCCAAAGTTGCTATGTGGTTGTTAACTTCAGCTTGTTGTTATATCTTGTTTCATGTGTATCTTTTAGCCCGTTGCTCCGTTTTGAGTGTTTCCTATATGAAACTTGTGTGATTTTGCATGTAGAATCATAATATCATATTGTTTTCATGTTTGGAGTGAGTTTGCTTGATGTTTGGGTGCATCTTGCACCATTGCCATGTTTGTCTTGTTTTGATCATATCTTCTAGGCCGTAGCTCCGAATTAAATGAACTTTATATGAAACTTGACTAGAATTTCGTGTAGATCATCATGGTGCATGTTAACTTGCTGTTTAACAACTTTAACTTAAGGTTTGTTCAGATCTGGACTAATTTCAAACATGCACATGAGGGCTTACCGGTTTTATTATATGTAGTTTCCGGCCTCATTTAATCTTGTTGTCTTGTGTTGTTTTTCTTCTGTGCTTCCTACCTTGCCATGTTTTGCTTCCTGTACAGACCTGCTTTGCATCATATGTAGACTTGTTTTGCATCATACTTGGTTGAGCATATTGTCATGTTCTTGTGTTGTTTTTCTGTGCTTCCTACCTTGCCATGTATCGCTTCCTGTATAGATTTGTCTTGCATCATACCTTGCCATGTATTGCATCATATATAGACTTGTGTTGTTTTTCTGTGCTTCCTACCTTGCCATGTTTTGCTTCCTGTATAGACTTGTAGTGCATCCTATATAGAACTGTGTTGCATCATACTTGGTTGAGCATATTGTCATATCTCGTGTGGTGTGTTTACCGTGTTGCTTGCTTCTTCTCGTTAGTGCTTGTTCCGTTGCATTCGTGAGGATTCGTTCGTCTACCCATGGTTCTTCTTCAAGGCTTCTTCTTCGTCTTCTTCACGGATCCGTTCTTCTTCCTTGCGGGATCTCAGGCAAGATGACCATACCCTTGGATACCTTTACTATCATTGCCATGCTTAGTGTCTCGATGCTATCATTATATGTCGCGCTACCCATCTTTATTGTCAGCCCCTATCCTTGTTGCCATGAAACCTCTAACCTTTGAAACCTTCCTAGCAAAACCATTGTTTGGCTATGTTACCCACTTGCTCAGCCCCTCTTATAGCGTTGTTAGTTGCAGGTGAAGATGAAGATCGTTCTAGGTGGGAACTTGTTGTTGGAATATCACAATATCTATTATTATTATTAACACACCTATATACGGGGCATGGGTGGAAGGCTTGGCCTTTTGCTCAGTGTTTTGTTCCACTCATGCCACCTTAGGCGCCGATAAACCGGCATTATGTTCCTTGATTTTGCGTTCCTTACACGGTTGGGTATATGGGGACCCCTTGACAGCTCGTCTTTGAAAAAAACTCATCCAGCAAGGCCCAACATTGGTTTTAATTTGCTCATAATAACAACTTAATTAATTAATTAAATTGCATAGGGAGTTAGCGCTACCCGAGGATTCTTCTACATACAGGGGGGGCCAGTGCTGATGGTATTGGTCCCAAACGGGGAGACTGCGGGGCCACCACGGGGAAACTCGAGGATTGGCTCCCGTAGGATCGCCCATCCGGTCGTGGCCTGAGACGAGATATGCGCGGCTACTATCAGGGTGTCGACACACCGGGAGGTCTTGCTGGACTTGTTTTACCATTGTCGAAATGTCTTGTGCACCGGGATACCGAGCCTGATCGGATTTCCCTAAGATAAGGGGTAATAATAATTATTACTTCAGCTGATCGTGAGAGCTTGTGATGGGCTAAGTTGGGACACCCCTGCAGGGTTATGATCTTTCGAAAGCCATGCCCGTGGTTATGTGGCAGATTGGAATTTGTTAATGTCCGGTTGTAGAAAACTTGACAGAGGATCCGAAGTAAAACACACAACTATGTGAGTAACCGTGACTGTCTCTTTTCACTTTGAGAAGAGAACACGGTGGGGTTATGTTTGACTCGTAGGTAGTTCAGGATCTTTAGCGATCACTACTAGTTGCGACCGTTTGCGTATATGCTCATCTTATTCTTGTACTCGTAAGTTAGCCACCATATTTTGCTTAGCCGCTGCTGCAACCTCACCACTTAAACTCTTCCTTACCTATTAAGCTTTGATAGTCTTGTTACCCATGGTTATGGGATTGCTGAGTCCTCGTGGCTCACAGATACTACAACAACAGTTGCAGGTGCAGGTTCCGATGTCTTGACGTGAGAGCGATGTCGTTGTGTTGGAGTTCTTTCTTCTTCTTCTTCTTCTTCTTCTTCTTCAGTCTTGGGTTTGGTTCCGGGTCGGCAGCCTGGGATAGCAGATGGATGTGATTGTGCTTTGATGTTTGCATCCGTAGTCGGATGCCTTGTATTGATGATGTTGTATCCATGTGACTTGTATGTATTGTTGTATTCCCCTTGTATGTATGTAATGGTACGATGTAATGATATCCATCTTGCTAAGCGCCCGAAATGCGGTTGTGCCCCAATTACGCAAGTGTCACGTAATCGGGATATAATGTAACACCCCGAGAATCATGCGACAGTAAACCCATGCTAATGATGCCATGTCACTAGATTTTTTAAGCTAAGTTTCCTCTTGATAAAAATCAAAGCCAAATTCAAATTTAAAATGCAAGTCAAACATTTATTTCTTCAAACACTAAAACTAAAATGTTCACAATATGATATAAATCCCCCTGATCATTTCCATGTTGAACCCAACATAATTTGGGACTCCAAAAATGTCTGTAGCTATTTTTGAATGACCCAACAACACCCTTCCATCACTTTTAAATTCAACCCAAAAATCAATTGAGGTTCAAACTTTTTGTGGCAGTGCAATTTAATGCAGCTTGAATTATGTGGCAAATTACACTTTTTGCAAAAATCAGTTTGTGGCTTTACTTAATGCAAAACAATGTAGACAAAACAAAACACTAACAAAAATTAAAGTAAAAAAAAAGTAAGAAAACCCTCTCCCCCTTGTGGGGCCTCGTGGCCCAGTTAGCCTACAAAGCAACTAGGCCGGCCCAACTCCTCCCCATCGTCCCCTTCCTCTACTACAGGGAGGCAGGGGGATCGTGGCGCTCATCCGCCGGCGATGGCCGGGCGTGGCAGCCATCCACCCCACTGGCGCCCTATTAGTACCCCGGGGTGCCCCCAAACCCTAGGCCCCTCCACTTTATCCCTCCCATCGCGCCCCCATCTTCCTCCCCCGCCTCGGCCTCCTCTGCACCACCTCGTCGTCGCCGACATCATCGCGGCCATCGTCGCCGTCGCCGCTCGGCAGCACGTCTAGGAGGTCCTGTGTGGCCGGCTGTGCCCGTCCTGAGCACCAAACCGAGCCGGGACGGCTCATACGCTCTGCATCGCCCTCGTCTCCTCGCCACGGTCGCCGCCTCCCGTCGTCAAATTCAACGCATCCCAGCCACCCCACGCTCCCTGACTTCAACCACAAGCACCAGGGTGAGCATCCCCTTTGATTCCCCCATGTCTCCGCTTCGATTTGTACCCGTGCACGCCGCCCTCTGCCATGGCCGAATCTCGGCGTCCGCGTACGCGCACATGCTGCTGCCTTGCTGATGCTACTGGCGCTATGTTGCCTCCTGTTGCTACTATCGATGTGCTGCTGGCTGCCGCGCGACTCTGCTGCTGCTCCTATCGTTGCTAGCTACTGCTGCTGCACTGCGTCGTCGCCACGCCCGGAGATCCACTCCTATGCGTGCTGCGCACCTGCTCCCACCTCAGGCCACTGCCAGACCGCGGCCCTGCGCGCCGGCGGCTTCCTGTTCGCCTGGCCGCCCGCGGCTGGGCTCTGTGGCCGCCGCGTCGGCGTGGCCACAACCGGCCGGCCTCGCCGGGCCCCCTCGCGTTCGACGCCTGGGGCCTGCCCCGCGCTGGGTCGGATGCCTGCACCGGCCGCCCAGCGCCCAGGATTCGTGCGCCCGGACCCCGAATGCCCGCCACCGCCTAGGGCCTCCGCGCACCGCCGCTGGTGACTGCCGGCGCCGCACCGCCTCGCCCGCACCCAGGCGCCCGTTCGATGCGGGCGCCCACGCCTGCTCCGCCCGTTAGCCCATGCCTGCTTGGCCCTGTGCCTATGGCATGTGGGGCCCGTCCCCCCCCCCCCCAAAGTAGAAGTTAAAAAAATATTTATAATAAAAATAATTAATTAATTAGTTAAATAGTTAATTAACTTTTAATTAAACTTAATTAGCCTAACCACCTAGTTTAGTTAACTAAATTAGAGTAGACTAAAAAGTCAATGTCAGGGGGGTCCCACCCCTGTTGACCAGTCAAACGTTGACTGGTCAACTAGGTCCCTCTGGCCCACCCGGCAGCCACTGGTACATTTTTTTGTACACTGTGCTGGGTGCGCCTAGCAATTTAGCATTTATTTTCGAATTAAAAATAATTTCAGAATAATATTAAAACTTTGAAAAATCATAGAAAATTAACCGTAGCTCGGATCGAAAAACTTTGTACATGAAAGTTGCTCAGAACGACGAGAAGAATTGGAATTCGCGGTCCGTTCGTTCACCGCACATTCCTAGCATACCGAACATGGAACAATCCCCTCCCATTCTTCTGTCCGAAAACATGAAACATCGGGGATACTTTCCCGGATGTTACCCCCCTACGCCGGTACCATGTAGCGCCGCATTATAACATCCTAGCGTTGCGTGTTGACTTGTCTTGCTGCTTTGTTGCATCTGTATGCTTTGTATTTATTGTTTCTTCCCCCTCTTCTCTCCGGTAGACCGCGAGACTAATGCTACTTCGGTGATCGACTGCATCGACGACGACCCCTCCTTCTCGTTTGAGCAACCAGGCAAGCCCCCCTATTCTTCCCTCTACTGCTTGCATTAGAGTAGTGTAGCATGTTACTGCTTTCGATACTCCTATTCTGCTGCATAGCCTGTCATTGTTGCTACCACTGTTGATACTTTACCTGCAATCCTAAATGCTTAGTATAGGATGCTAGTTTTCCATCAGTGGCCCTACACCCTTGTCCGTCTGCCCTGCTATTCTATCGGGCCGCGGTCACTTGGGGGTGATCACGGGTATATACTACATACACTTGTACATGATACTTGATGTGACTAAAGTCGAGTCGGCTCGTTGAGTACCCGTGGTTGATTCACCGATTGGGGGCTGAAAGGACATACTTTCCCGACGGCCCTCTGTGTGGATCTTTGTGGTGGAGCGACAGGGCAGGTTGAGACACCTAGTGGAGAGGTGGCCTGGCCCTGGTCGTTGTCTGCGGTTATTTCATAATAACACGCTTAACGAGTTTGGATATTTGATCTGAGTCTGGCCGTTGGCCTATACGTACTAACCAGCTACGTGGGAATAGTTATGGGTACTCGACGTCGTGGTATCAGCCGAAGCCTTCTTGATGTCAGCGGCTTAGCAGCGCGCGCCGGGTTGGACCGCGTAACGTAACTTCCTTAGTAATGGAGGTTGCTAGGTCTGCTCACCGGCCGCCCTCGCAACGTGCAGGTGTGCATTGGGCGATGGGCCCAGACCCATGTGTGCTTAGGACTTAGACCGGCGTGCTGACCTCTCTGATGTGCTCAGGTAGGGCTGCGACGTGTTGATCTTCCGAGGCCGGGCATGACCCTGGAAAGTGTGTCCGGCCAAATGGGATCAAGCGTGCTGGGTTATGTGGTGCACCCCTGCAGGGAAGTTAATCTATTCGACTAGCCGTGTCCCTCGGTAAAAGGACGACCCGGAGTTGTATTCCGACCTCATGACGACTAGAACCGGATACTTAATAAAACACACCCTTACAAGTGCCAGAGATAACTCGGTGGTTGCTCTCTCACAGGATGATGTGCGGGAGGATCGCCGAGTAGGATTATGCTATACGTTGTTACTTGGTGAACTTACCATCTACTCCCTTCTACTGCTACAAGACGGAGGCTGCGAGAAGCGAGGATACTTGTTACTTTCCAGCTACCCTCATCTTCTGCTGCAAGATGGAGGTTACGAGATGCGTAGTCTTCGATTGGATTAGCTATCCCCCTCTTATTCTGCTTTCTGCAGTTCAGTCCACATATATTACCCCTTTACACTGATATCATTGCATATGTAGTGTAGATCCTTGCTTGCGAGTACTTTGTATGAGTACTCACGGTTGCTTTTCTCCCCCCTTTTCCCCCTTTTCTCCCTTCTTCTCGGATGACGCAACCAGATGGTGGAGTCCAGGAGCCAGAGGACCCCGATGATGTTTCTACATGGAGTTCGGCTTCGAGGAGTAGTTAGGAGGTCCCAGGCAGGAGGCCTTGCCTTTTCGATCGTTGTTAATGTTGTGCTAGCCTTCTTAAGGCAGACTTGTTTAACTTATGTCTGTACTTAGATATCATTGCTTCCGCTGACTCTTGTGTTTTCGAGCTTTTGTATTCGAGCCCTCGAGGCCCCTGGCTTGTAATATAAAGCTTGTATTATTTTAATTTGTGCCTAGAGTTGTGTTGTGATATCTTCCAGTGAGTCCCTGATCTTGGTCGTACACATTTGCGTGCATGATTAGTGTACGGACAAATCGGGGGCGTCACAAGTTGGTATCAGAGCCGACTGCCTGTAGGAACCCCCTTTCCAACTCCTTGGCCGAAGTTGAGTCTAGTCTTCAAAAAATTGTTTTACTAACATGGCTGTGTGGCTTACGGGCCCACGTCTCCATTGGGTGGTATTAGGATCTTTTACTCCTCATCTATACTCTGGGACTCTGTTCTCTCTTCTATTCGGGTTAAGTGAATTTACTAACTACATTAGGTTCTCGCAACGACTTTCCCCGGAGAGCCCCTTCATTCCAGACGGTTGCCCGCTTCACCAGAAGACTTCGAAGATACTCTCAGATCTACTCCCGAGAACTTGAGTTCATTTCTTTTGCTATCCTTAATACCGTTGAATCCTTATGGATAATCCCGTACCCTCGCTGTTCATATTTCCATCCCCTGTTGTTCTTATTATTACAAGAAACCCGAAAGTATTCTCTGACTTTCAAGAATCCTTTTTCCGACTGCCTTGCAGCTTTTATCCCCTTGATTACCCCTACAAATAATTCCTCACACTTATCGAGGATTCGTCCATCCCCAGTTGATCTTATGTCTCACAAAATCCATCGAATGCAATTTTATCTCCCGAAGATCCTCTGCAGCCTAGTGCTCCCGAAAGTCTTGTTTGCCTGCATCATGGTTAATCCATATGTCCGACAATATTCATTAACATCCTTTGTCATTGTCATCGTAAGCATGTTGATTCATTATGTTGTGATTGCTCGCAATCATCAGTCGAACCCGGAAATTTGACCCTCCTGCTCAGACATCATTCCGAATATGAGCTGGATCTCGGCCAATCAAATTGCCATCAAGTGTACCCCTAAGCCTACTCGTCTTACCTATCCTTAATCAGAGCAATTGATTATGATCCCTTGATGGGAAATCATAATTCCTTTGCATTTCAGCCTTGAATTGTTTAGATGTTTTCATAATCCGATGACTTTGCTTTCTTTCTTCCCCTGGTTGAGTATCGATACTCACATCAGATCCCTGGTAGACCCCCGGATCCTTTGTTGGATTTTATCCGATAGTGTACTTCCTATTTAATCACCTTGTGAGTTCTTTCCCAGATACATAATGCCTTTGGTAAATGGTATCCCCTTCTTTTGAAAACCATGCTCTGCTTTTGATCTTGTGTTAATTACTCCTGAAGTTTGTGGTATAGCTTCCTAAGATGCCCCGATGGGTTGAATCTATGTCTTCCCTGACCTTATGCACCCGAGAGTTTTCACGAGTCATACTCTTCTGGTGTTTTTCCTTATAATATTTCAACCCTATAACTTCATCGAAAGCAAGAAGTGATTGGAAGGTTATGCATTGAAGAAGTGGGAGTCGACCTTGAACTTTGTGTTCTTGCCCATGGACTCGCTGTGGAACTTATCATCAAAGCTTCTTGTGATAATAACAATCCCTTGTTATAAGTTCATCTGGTATCTATGTTTGGTCCTTTGCAACCGTCGTTCTGACCATGATTGTTCCCCTTTGATTTCATTTCTCAGGCAAGTTAAAGCACTTGCCTTCTGCAGATCAATACATCTCCGCAACCTCTATTTTGATCTTTCTTCGAGTATTATCCTATGGTATCTCGAGAATAACAAAGAACTGTGTTGCTTCCTGTGAGTTTTCGTCTGGTATTGCTTCTCACCGAATTGAGACGTCCCTCGGGTTCTGAGTTATTAGTCACTCAAGAACACTGATAAGTGAATTGATTCCGCACTCCAATTCAATAACTCTAAGTAATTTTCCTTGCTTACGAATTTAATAATCCTTCAAGTCATTCCTAGCCTGATCGGCTATATCTTTATCGTACTAAATTTTGACTGTGCTACCTGGTCCTTCTTCCCGAAGCATAATTTTTGACGATGAGCTAAGCTTAAGTCAATTTTCCTCGCCATATCATTTCGCATCGAACAACAGATTTTGAGTTTGTGTTGTACCCGTGGTTCCATTAACCTTTCGCTTCGTCATTCCTTTGACTTAATGTCCTCACCGATCAATTACATCTTCATGAAATCTCTCGACAGCCGTGTCGTGATCATCAATGATATTTTGAGCTCTTCCAGGTTATCAATCAAATTCGTAATGAGAGATACCATCCTTACCCCCTCGATGATTTGAATTATCATCGACAACATTTTTTTTGCCTTCCCCCCAACCCAAATTTGTTCATATAATTTTGGAAATGCATCCTTTTTGACATGTCGGTGGATTGCAGCTGAACCCATCGGCCACATCCTCATCCTTTTCCTAATAGAATTGCATGAGATGTTCTAGAAATTCCCGATGGATCCTTTGTGTTCCCAAGGTTCGACCTTTACCTGATGACCATGTCAATGCTATCCCGAAGCATGGCTGTGATACTCCGAACATCATTAAGAATATTGGAGGCGCAATGCTAAATGATTCTTGATCACTTATCTAAACACTGTTGTATGGGTAACGTCATGAAATTCCTCGCCCCTTTACCGAAGTGGTTATCTACTTGATGTCCTTTCATGTATATCCTGCTCTACTTGTTCTTGTGAAGTATATACTCCTAATACTTGTGTTTAAACACATTTTTCATTTCCATTGTTTTGTTTAAACTTTCTTGTGATCTATATAATATGAGCAGTAATATTTCCCTGCTTATATAAACACCTCGGTGTGCAACTCTGTCAGTAAGACCCTGTTACTACTGTTGATGACATTCCGGTAACCACCGATGTACGAGAACTTTGCATATTGGCCCGCCTCGTCTTAACGAGCAAGAAAATGGTTCTCTTCATCCCTAGCCCTTGGTACCAGCGTTGTTGCCAACATAACTGACAGTTTATCCTCTGACATGTCTTGCTATCGACCCCCTTTCTACTTTTAACCCACATGGTGGGCCCATAACCCACAGTTCCACAGGATTGAAACCTGACTCTCCTGTACAACCTTGATTCTGAAGTATACTTTGCACTCAGATTCATATGTATTTTACGAGCCACCTTCCCTCGCTTATTCTATTTCGTTGTCAGACGCAATATTTCTTTCGTTGCTCTGAACCCCTCTCACCCTCTGTTTCAAGCATCGAACATTTTCCTACTGCTTGAAAATTCTCATGCCTACTTTATTTCTGTTGATGTATTTCCTGAGTTCCAACTCGAGAGATACTCATATGTGCATTCATGGGATAACCCCGGATGATTACCCTTATAACATTCTATCGTTGCCGAGCTCCCCCTTACCTATTTGTAAGTATGATGGAAACCCAGAAGTAAGGGTGATGACTTCATCATGATGACCTGGAGCGGAGAAATAAAGATGTCGACGAAGAGGATCAACTACTTCAGGAAGAGCAACCAAGACCGAGAAAATCCATTAGAATTTCGTAACCACCTCTTTCCCCCTTACTCCACCTCTTAAATCTCGGGACGAGATTTCTTGTAGTGGAGGAGATTTGTAACACCCCGAGAATCATGCGACAGTAAACCCATGCTAATGATGCCATGTCACCAGATTTTTTTAAGCTAAGTTTCCTCTTGATAAAAATCAAAGCCAAATTCAAATTTAAAATGCAAGTCAAACATTTATTTCTTCAACCACTAAAACTAAAATGTTAACAATATGATATAAATCCCCCTGATCATTTCCATGTTGAACCCAACATAATTTGAGACTCCAAAAATGTCTGTAGCTATTTTTGAATGACCCAACAACACCCTTCCATCACTTTTAAATTCAATCCAAAAATCAATTGAGGTTCAAACTTTTTGTGGCAGTGCAATTTAATGCAGCTTGAATTATGTGGCAAATTACACTTTTTGCAAAAATCAGTTTGTGGCTCTACTTAATGCAAAACAATGTAGACAAAACAAAACACTAACAAAAATTAAAGTAAAAAAGTAAGAAAACCCTCTCCCCCTTGTGGGGCCTCGTGGCCCAGTTGGCCTACAAAGCAACTAGGCCGGCCCAACTCCTCCCCACCGTCCCCTTCCTCTACTACAGGGAGGCAGGGGGATCGTGGCGCTCATCCGCCGGCGATGGCCGGGCATGGCGGCCATCCACCCCACTTGTAATGCCCAGGATGGAGTTATACCTCCTACGGGTCGAGGCCCGACTTAAAGGCATAAACCCATCCTAGAATGATCTCAAGTTTGGTAATCTTTGCACAACTCATGTAAAAGGGGGAAAGTAAACTGAAAAATAGTTGGCTTACAATCGCCACGTCACAGAAAAACAGTACAAGTCTCAAACATCATACAATAAGATCACTACAACCCTCTAAGGGCAAAATCCAAATGTCAAAGTACCAAACTCAGATAAATAAACAACCACAGGCGGATCGAATCCTAGTAAGAGTCTCCACTACTGATCGTCCGGGTAGCGCACGTAGTAACGACTACGCTCCTCGTCGTACTCCCAATCCAGCTCGGTGCCATCGCCTGGATAGCTCACGGCTGGACCTGCATCTGGTGTGAAGTAACTGTGAGCCACAGAGGACTCAGCAATCCCGTTCCCGGGTAACAGAACTATCAAAGCCTTTAGGAGAGGTAAGGCTGAAGAAAGAAATGAGGTGAAGGAACAACAAAGAGTCTGCAGCAGCAACTAGCATCTAGCATACGCAAGTGAGAGCGAGAAGAGAAGGCAACGCGAGAAGTGATCACGAAGTGATCCTAGCTACAAGCTCACAAGCATAACCCCTCCGTGTTCAACTCCCGAATCCCGATTCGGAAATTGACAGTCACGGAACTCACGCTGGTAGTGTATTAGTATCATTGTATCAAGTTTTCTACAACCGGAATTAACAAGCTCCCATCTGCCACATAACCGCGGGCACGGCTTTCGAAAGTTCAAACCCTGCAGGGGTGTTCCAACTTGACCCATTACAAGCCCACGATCCGCGGAGTCGCAACTCCAAAGTGGGAAGACCCGAGTATCCTCGGAATCCCGTGCTCAAGATATACCGAACTAAGGTAAGGCTAATCCAGCAAATCCTCCCGGCGTGCCGACACCCTGATAGTAGCCGCGCGTATCTCGTCTCAGGCCACGACCGGATGGGCGATTCTACGGGTGGATACCAAATACCTCGGGTTGCCCCAAGGCGGCCCCGCAGAACCCCCGTTTCGGACCAACACTCATGTGGAGCACTGGCCCGGGGTTGTTGATTAAGAAAGAGGGTTAATTACTCCCTATGCAAGTTTAGTTTGTTATTAGGCAAATAGTACCAATGTTGGGATTTGCTGGAAAAGACTTAGCACTTAGCGGTTTATCGAGGGGGTCCCATACACCCCAACCGTGTTAGGAACGCATAATCAAGGAACATAAAACCGGCTTATAAGGATCCTAACGGCATGAGTGGAACAAATCACCAAGCAAAAGGCTTAGCCTTCCACCCTTGCCAATATATATGTGATTTCAATTAAAGCATTTATATAGTGTGATATAACCCAACCAAACTTCAACATGGAGCAAGCATCTTCACTTCACCTGCAACTAGCAACGCTATAAGAAGGGCTGAGCGAAGCGTACTTAGCCAAGCAACGGTTTGCGTAGGTAGGGTGGTTAAACATGGCAATTGGTTACAAGTAGGAGGCTGACAAGAAGAACATGGGCATCGAGGCAAAACTAAAGATCGAGACTACTAGCAATAGGCGAAGATAGTAAAGTTATCGGGGTTCGGTCATCTTGCCTGAAGAGAAGACGTTCGGATCGAAAGAAGGGTCCTCTTGCTCAAACTCGTTGGAAACCTCGTGCTCAACTTCCTGGTCTAAACAAGACAAACACACCAGCACCAATCAACACAATGTAATGCGCACTCGAAAAACATGTATGCATGATGGATGCACTAGAGATGCACATGGAGCACGGAAAACATCACTCAAGCAAAACACCTCAAAACAAGATAACAACCTGATATTATTAGTCTACACAGAAAATCACCCAAGTTTGATATAAAGATCGCTGAAATCGGAGTTACGGGCTAAAAGTTATGCCCGAAACAAGATTTGAGCGAAAACTGCAAAATACAGCAACATGGCATCTTGGGAGCACAAAATAATTAATCTACAGCACCCAAAAAGCATGGCAAAGGACTTGAACATAAACTAGATATAATGTACAGCAACTAGGTCCAAAGTGCACCCCCAACGGAGTCACGGATCACTAGCAATGATCTTGGACATATTGAACTTTGAAATAAAATTCTGGCAGCAGAATTTTATTGAAAGTTTAGAGCAAAAGATAAACATGCTACAGCCACTCAAATGGACATGTGAGGACATGGATGGAAAGACAACAATATATACTTCATGGAACAATCAAAATCCACCCCAAAACTATCATGCTTTGTCCTACAACATCACACGAACATGGCATCGGAACGTTACAGATTTCAGACTTAGTGAAATTTCACTAAGTCCTAAAACAGCAACATCATCATAGCAACAAAAAGAGCATGTTTAAGACACCTCGGAACTAAACATGGCAAAGGGTAAGCACCTCATCAAAATACATATGACGGTGATCCCGAAACACACAAGCATGCCTCAATGTGGTGAACACACCGAGTACAACGAGCTCAACAACATGGCATTTCATAACAAGTAAAAACACAACATATGAACATGGCATCTTGCAACGATGATAACAAGGAAACAATACATCTACCATGCAACCTATCACACACAACACGTAGTTCGTGTCAAGACGAACACGTGGACATGTCATTTGCATCGTTTGGACAAACGAGCTAAAAGATATCACATGTCAAAGGTGGCACAAAAATAACACATAGCAGCAGTTTATATCATCATACACTCTTGCAACAGCAAAACAAGCACCTAGATGATCTCTAACATGCATGACTACAATAGGTAAAACGTAGAGGGCATCTCCACGAACATCTGGACATATCACACGCTCAAAACGGAGCAACAGGTAAAAAGATACAGCAGGTCAAAGTTTGGATCACAGATCAGGAATAAAAAGGACTTAGGAGTGGGGAACAACCTTAGCAGATCTGAGATCTGGGGAAAAAACGGAGAAACGGGCCGGCGGTTGGATCTGGGCCCGCGCGGGGGCACTGTTGCGGCGGAGGCCCAGCGGGGCGGGAGGCCCGCGGTGGAAGCGCTCGGCGCTGGAGCGGCCTGCTGCGGCGAATGGGCCGCGCGGGGGGGGGAACTGCCGAGGCGGCCCGGTCGGAACGGAGGGAGTTGGCGGCGTCGCGGCGCCCGCGGATGGGCCGGCTGGCGAGGGCCCAGGCGGGGCGATGGATCGGGGCTCCTCCCCGATCGACGAGGCGGCGGCGACTGGAGAACTGACGGGGCGGTAGCGGGCCGAGGGGGGAAGGCGGCTGCGGCCCAGTACGGTCGACGGCGAAACGGTCGGTGATGTGGGGACCGGCCGGCCCAGGCGACGGGAGGCACGGGCCGGGGCGACCAGCGACGAAGTGGTCCCGATCTGGCCCGACGGGGCGATCGGTCGAACGAGCGGGGCCCGACTGCGTCGGTGCGGAGGACGATCTGGCGACCCAGGCAGCTGGCGCTGCGGTGCGGTCGTTGACCCCGCAGCGTTCGAGGCGAGGAGATCCCAGCGGCTGGCTGATCTGATGGAATCCTTCGGGATCCGGGCAGATAAACTGGATCTGAAGAAGGAAAAGAAAAAAAAAAGGAAGGGGACTAGAGGAGGAAGAAGAAGGGGATGCCCATAGACTAGGGGTCTATATATATAGCAGTTTTAGACTAGGGTTTGGGACTAGGGATGTTTAGGAGCCCTCCGATCGTGATCCAACGGATCCGATCGCGGGGATGATTTAAAAGGACCAGACGGAGATAAAAGAAAGCAGTAGGGGTATTTCCGGGACACGAAGTAAGGGCACTTCGGACCCACACGGACAACGGAGGAAAAAGTCAACGGAGTCCAAACGAGACGAGATTTGAGAGGCGGGTTGCACACAACAAAACAACAACACACAACACAACCTCGCGGCGCACCGGTAACGAAAAACGCCCGAACAACAAAGAAGGCCTACGGGACGTCACGGACACGTGAGGGAGCTCCGGAACACGAAACGGACAACGGGAAGAAACGCCACGAACCGGAAACAACCCACAACACAAATGCAATGCAATGCACATGTCTACATGATATGAATGAATGCCACACACTCACACAACAAAACGACGAAAGCCCGAAAGACAAAGAACCCGAAATGGAAATAGATGAAGCCGGAGATATATTATATGCCCAAAAGGGAAAGTATTACATCCGGGGCATTACACCACTGGCGCCCTATTAGTACCCTGGGGCGCCCCCAAACCCTAGGCCCCTCCACTTTATCCCTCCCATCGTGCCCCCATCTTCCTCCCCCGCCTCGGCCTCCTCTGCACCACCTCATCGTCGCTGACATCATCGCGGCCATCGTCGCCGTCGCCGCTCGGCAGCACGTCTAGGTCCTGTGTGGCCGGCTGTGCCCGTCCTGAGAACCAAACCGAGCCGGGACGGCTCATACGCTCTGCATCGCCCTCGTCTCCTCGCCACGGTCGCCGCCTCTCGTCATCAAATTCAACGCATCCCAGCCACCCCACGCTCCCTGACTTCAACTACAAGCACCATGGTGAGCATCCCCTTTGATTCCCCCATGTCTCCGCTTCGATTTGTACCCGTGCACGCCGCCCTCCGCCATGGCCGAATCTCGGCGTCCGCGTACGCGCACATGCTGCTACCTTGCTGATGCTACTGGCGCTATGTTGCCTCCTGTTGCTACATTCGCTGTGCTGCTGGCTGCCGCGCGACTCTGCTGCTGCTCCTATCGTTGCTAGCTACTGCTGCTGCACTGCGTCGTCGTCATGCCCGGAGATCCACTCCTATGCGTGCTGCGCGCCTGCCCCCACCTCAGGCCACTGCCAGACCGCGGCCCTGCGCGCCGGCGGCTTCCTGTTCGCCTGGCCGCCCGCGACTGGGCTCTGTGGCCGCCGCACCTACGTGGCCACAACCGGCCGGCCTCGTCGGCCCCCCTCGCGTTCGATGCCTGGGGCCTGCCCCGCGCTAGGTCGGATGCCTGCACCGGCCGCCCAGCGCCCAGGATTCGTGCGCCCGGACCCCGAATGCCCGCCACCGTCTAGGGCCTACGCGCACCGCCGCTGGTGACTGCCGGCGCCCTACCGGCGCCGCACGGCCTCGCCCGCACCCAGGCGCCCGTTCGATGCGGGCGCCCATGCCTGCTTGGCCCTGTGCCTATGGCATGTGGGGCCCGTCCCCCCCCCCCACAAAAAAGTAGAAGTTAAAAATATATTTATAATAAAAATAATTAATTAATTAGTTAAACAGTTAATTAACTTTTAATTAAACTTAATTAGCCTAACCACCTAGTTTAGTTAACTAAATTAGAGTAGACTAAAACAGTCAATGTCAGGGGGGTCCCACCCCTGTTGACCAGTCAAACGTTGACTGGTCAACTGGGTCCCTCTGGCCCACCCGTCAGCCACTGGGTACATTTTTGTGTACACTGTGCTGGGTGCGCCTAGCAATTTAGCATTTATTTTCGAATTAAAAATAATTTCAAAATAATATTAAAACTTTGAAAACTCATAGAAAATTAACCGTAGCTCGGATCGAAAAACTTTGTACATGAAAGTTGCTCAGAACGACGAGACGAATTGGATTACGCGGTACGTTCGTCCACCACACATTCCTAGCATACCGAACATGGAACAATCCCCTCCCATTCTTCTTTCCGAAAACACGAAACATCGGGGATACTTTCCCGGATGTTACCCCCCTACGCCGGTACCGTGTAGCGCCGCATTATAACATCCTAGCGTTGCGTGTTGACTTGTCTTGCTGCTTTGTTGCATCTGTATGCTTTGTATTTATTGTTTCTTCCCCCTCTTCTCTCCGGTAGACCGCGAGACTGATGCTACTTCGGTGATCGACTGCATCGACGACGACCCCTCTCTCTCGTTTGAGCAACCAGGCAAGCCCCCCCCCTTGATCAACCTGATATCGCCAATTCTTCTCTCTACTGCTTGCATTAGAGTAGTTTAGCATGTTACTGCTTTCGATACTCCTATTCTGCTGCATAGCCTGTCATTGTTGCTACCACAGTTGATACTTTACCTGCAATCCTAAATGCTTAGTATAGGATGCTAGTTTTCCATCAGTGGCCCTACACCCTTGTCCGTCTGCCCTGCTATTCTATCGGGCCGTGGTCACTTGGGGGTGATCACGGGTATATACTACATACACTTATACATGATACTTGATGTGACTAAAGTCGGGTCAGCTCGTTGAGTACCCGCGGTTGATTCACGGATTGGGGGCTGAAAGGACATACTTTCCCGATGGCCCTCTGTGTGGATCTTTGTGGCGGAGCGACAGGGCAGGTTGAGACACCCAGTGGAGAGGTGGCCTGGCCCTGGTCGTTGTTCGCGGTTATTTCATAATAACACTCTTAACGAGTTTGGATATTTGATCTGAGTCTGGCCGTTGGCCTATACGCACTAACCAGCTACGTGGGAATAGTTATGGGTACTCGACGTCGTGGTATCAGCCGAAGCCTTCTTGACGTCAGCGGCTTAGCGGCGCGCGCCGGGTTGGACCGTGTAACGTAACTTCCTTAGTAATGGAGGTTGCTAGGTCTGCTCACCGGCCGCCCTCGCAACGTGTAGGTGTGCATTGGGCGATGGGCCCAGACCCTTGTGTGCTTAGGACTTAGACCGGCGTGCTGACCTCTCTGCTGTGCTTAGGTAGGGCTGCGACGTGTTGATCTTCCGAGGCCGGGCATGACCCTGGAAAGTGTGTCCGGCCAAATGGGATCAAGCGTGCTGGGTTATGTGGTGCACCCCTGCAGGGAAGTTAATCTATTTGAATAGCCGTGTCCCTCGGTAAAAGGACGACCCGGAGTTGTATTCCGACCTCATGACGACTATAACCGGATACTTAATAAAACACACCCTTACAAGTGCCAGAGATAACTCGGTGGTTGCTCTCTCACAGGATGATGTGCGGGAGGATCGCCGAGTAGGATTATGCTATACGTTGTTACTTGGTGAACTTACCATCTACTCCCTTCTACTGCTACAAGACGGAGGCTGCGAGAAGCGAGGATACTTGTTACTTTCCAGCTACCCTCATCTTCTGCTGCAAGATGGAGGTTACGAGAAGCATAGTCTTCGATTGGATTAGCTATCCCCCTCTTATTATGCTTTCTGCAGTTCAGTCCACATATATTACCCCTTTACACTGATATCATTGCATATGTAGTGTAGATCCTTGCTTGCGAGTACTTTGGATGAGTACTCACGGTTGCTTTTCTCCCCCCTTTTCCCCCTTTTCTCCCTTCTTCTCGGATGACGCAACCAGATGGTGGAGTCCAGGAGCCATAGGACCCCGATGATGTTTCTACATGGAGTTCGGCTTCGAGGAGTAGTTAGGAGGTCCCAGGCAGGAGGCCTTGCCTTTTCGATCGTTGTTAATTTTGTGCTAGCCTTCTTAAGGCAGACTTGTTTAACTTATGTCTGTACTCAGATATCATTGCTTCCGCTGACTCTTGTGTTTTCTAGCTTTTGTATTCGAGCCCTCGAGGCCCCTGGCTTGTAATATAAAGCTTGTATTATTTTAATTTGTGTCTAGAGTTGTGTTGTGATATCTTCCAGTGAGTCCCTGATCTTGGTCGTACACATTTGCGTGCATGATTAGTGTACGGACAAATCGGGGGCGTCACATATAATCCCGTCGAAATTGCAATGTCGATGCTGAGTTCGCCGGAGGAAGAAGCGCGGAGTTCGTCGGAGGAACAAGAACGTCCGTCCAACCATCCAATGTCGCTGCCGGCAGCTACAACATAGG
This sequence comes from Secale cereale, assembly GCA_902687465.1. NCBI lineage: Eukaryota > Viridiplantae > Streptophyta > Magnoliopsida > Poales > Poaceae > Secale > Secale cereale. The sequence goes on from LR738710.1 coordinate 173,694,393, forward strand.
TATATATCCCCTTGATATTCATTGGATGCAATTCGCTATTTTAGATGTTGTCTCTGTCCCCTTCCTCTGACTTTGCTAGCTCTGTTCCATGTTTTTGTCAGAGTTAATTTTCTCTGAATGTACATTTAGTAATGATACTGAGAAATACCATGATTTTAGTCTTGAACAATTGGTGGAGATACCGGACAGCTTATGGAATGCTTCTTCCCAGCAATTTGTCAGAGTTAATTATGTGAATGCTCCGCAGTGAAGACAGAGTACAGGTTCCACACCTTCTTCAGATAGATGTAAAGTACACGAATAGATACCACCTTTCAGTTCAGACAGAGGAAAAGTACACAAGCTAGCACATACCACCTTCTTCAGATAGATGCAAAATACAGACGATGATGTTTTTTTGTACAATTAGAGATGATAAATTCTACTAATGCATTGTGTAGATAAGTAAATAAACCATATCAGGGTCAGTGTAGTTTCAGAGTATTTCTCAAGAGAGTTTTGGTAAAAAAATGACATTAAAAGTTAACTTTTTATTAGATCAGAAACAGTTAAGCGACCAATCAAAGATTGCACCATGAAATTTCAACCTAACTATACTATTATATATATTCAAAGAATCGTCAATTGGATTTGAAGAAACATTGCCAATGGTGTTAATATGTTGACTAGGGGCCTTTTTAGTTTATGGCATTGTTGGTATTGTTACCACTGAAGTGTGGCATCTCTTTTTGATGGTTTAATAGAATTAAGTGTCTGCTGTTACTTGATATTCAGAATTACCCTACCATTCATGCAATAATTCAAAAAGTGATTTGGCTTGGTTTTCATGTCTCTACTATGTATGCGCGTGCAGGTGCCAAAGGCATCCAATCCAACTCAGGTGGAGGCCAAGGATGTTCAGCTCTCGGACATTACACCAATAATGCTGAATGATACCGACGTGAAGACTGTAAGTTTCATATATTCAGACTGGGACCTTTGTTCCTGTTATTTTGCCGTCAAAACTATAAGCTTGAGCTCTTGCTTTCTAAAACACATATTTATAGCAGTAGGTTGGCTCATTATTGCTGCAACAATGACATAGTTTGATCAAATTTATAGCGGTAGGTTGGCTCATTATTGTTGCGACAATAACTGAATAAATGCCACCTTGCTGGCTCCCCTCTTTCACTAAAAGGAAACATGGCTGTGCATTTATTCAGAGTTTGATGGCTCCCCTCTTCCATTTGGAAATGAAATGCTCCTAGGAACAGAGCTGCTTGTATTTTAGGCGTGCCTGGCTGTCATTGTGTAACTGAGGCATGTTGCTTGAAACTGCTATTCGTTCTCTGATCAATTGTTTTTGAGCAAGTGAGCCGTATTTGTGTATCTTTGGAAAATGCATTTCTCCTTCTATTGTTATCCGTATGTTTGCAAGATTATAGGAATGTTGGCAACTTTTAGCTCAGTAATGTTTTGGAATATACCAGACCCTTGTTCTGTTTTCATTGACTGGCACTTTGATCTAACTAAACGATAACAGTTTAACAAAAGCCAAAGTAATCTTTATGCCATTTGTAGGAACCATATATGTACGCTCAAAATTGTCCTTTTATACCGCTAACTTTAGCAAAGATCATATATTTTGGGTGAAACTTTGAAACTTCGAGAACGGGTTATGCCCACGACTACTGCTGTCAACATTGGTCTGTCAAACTGCGGATTGGCAAAGTATTTCTATTACACGTATATTCTTAAACACGTGACACCTTAGACACACTTTATTCAGACAGTGACGAATGTGAATAACTATGTCATTGTCGCAGCAATAATGAGCCAACCTACTGCTATAAATTTGATCACAAGTTTATTGATGTATAAACTGCCATGTACACTAAACAATGGGGCCTCATGTATAAACTGGAGCAATAATATTAGGCTGATGGAACCGACATTAGAGGTAAAAAATAATATATATGGGCTATTTTGTGTGTCTTGCTCTTTCCTGATTTCTTTGGTTTTGCAGCCTAGAATTGATGCATATCCTGGTTCTCTAAGCTTGGATCAATCCAGTTTATGCAATAACATCCCAATTGTAAACTCACTATGATGTACTAACGGTTGGAGGTTTACATTTTATTTTTGTTGTGACTGCAGAAAATAGATGACATTGCTGAACTGAACATTGTAGAGGATTTTGATAACCGACCTTCCAAAAAGGCAAAAATTTCTGAATCAGGTGTTCTGGAGCCATCACCTATGTCACCAACTATGTCAACATCTTCTCCAGGTTCAGAGTGTTCTGAATCGATATTGCCGGAATCAGATAATCAGATGAATCATGATACATTACCATGACCTAGCTCGACAATATCTCATGTTTTTCCATTACATGATGTTAAGGAACCAGATTCACATAAAGAGATCAAAGTTTATGATTATCTCCCACAAGGTATTTGTTTTATTTATTATGTGTGCTTTCGTATACAATATATTCTTAAATTATTTGATTTTCTGCAGACTATACATTGACCGACCATGATCTATGTGCTCATATAGCAATAGAATCATCTTTGAGAAAACAATTGCTGGTTCAGATAGATGGAAGTTCTGTCTTGAAAAATCAATTGATGTGCCTACTAGATAAAAAAAGAGTGGGTAAATGATGATGTAAGTACCCTTACTCAAACAGGAAAAAGTTTCTAATCACTAATATCAATTAGTAATGTATTTTTTTAACTTCTGAATTATAGGTGATCAATGCATATATATGCTGTATAAAGGACCAAATACATCTCCAGAATGATAATAAAGTATATTTTGAGAGTCCATTTGTTACCTCACTATTTAAACGAGATGGTACCCTTGGAATACAAGAAGGTAGTGCCTTCATGACAGAGACTGTCCTCGAATATATGCAGCATGACATGGTAATATCCATATTCGTAATTTACATGTTCTAGGTTTCATACATTTTCATTTCCTATTTTCCTAATTATCTTTATTACAGATTAAACTTCCAATAAATGCCGGCAACACACATTGGTATCTAGCTGTTGTGAATACAAAAAAACATGAGATTCAAGTACTAGACTCATTGTGCTGGAATTCTGACAGAGATGATCTCGCTAATACGGTTAGTTAAATCACAATTTTTAATATACTTCCCTAATGTGTATCATTTCTTCTTACCACTATGTTTTTAGCTACGAGGAATACAATTTCATTTGGAGCTTCTTAAAAGTCAAAATTCGGTAGGCGACAATTGGAAAGACATTGATCTTACTGAATGGAAGATCATAGAACAATTACAAAAGGCAATTCAAAAAGACAGTTCTTCATGTGGTTTATTTATGGTTAAATTTATGGAATATTTCACTAGATGTGCACTATCCTACCCAATTACATAGGTATATATCTTTTTTGTTTAATAAAAGTATGTTACTTTTACAATAAGTACTTTTGAAATATACTAATAATTGTTCGTGTTGCACAGGAAATGATTACTTCTTTTAGTTTTAAGTTAGCCAGCATACTATTATGTTGGAAAACAAACACTGCAGCAATTACTACAATCGTTGAAGAAAGTGACGATGACACCAAGGGAGATCCTGATGATGTTCAAATACTGGAAAGTTTAGATGATATAAAAAAACAAAACAAAATTTCCCATTATCTATTGAAAATAAATACAGATCACTAATTTCAGTTCTTTCTAATATGACCTTACATGAGTTAACAGCTGGACTCTGTAGCTTCATTAAATCAATCAATTACACCGAGATTTTAGAGTAAGTCATTTTAAATTAGTATTGCAATTGTAAAGTATGTTACTTGTTTTCTTAATGGTTTATTTTCTTAATTTGTATCATTATCAGGAAAGTATGGATCCAGAGTTCAAAACCATATCCAATTAGCATGTCTCTCAAAAAACTACAAGGAATGCTAAAGGGTGATTTACCCATGGACCGAGATTGCTTTAATTTGATCGTACGGAAGATTATGTTGGATGACATCCAAATGGCACAAAAAACAAAGCAATTGATAGCAAAGCATTATCTAGACATGAAATTTTGGGTATGTTTTCATATTCGTTATATACTTTTTAATATTATGATTTTTTTATCATCTTTTTAACCAATCATTTTATATATTAGATGACTACTAATTTTGGAAGGCACCCAGATTACCGTAAAAAGTTAGATGTGGAGCAACTAGCAAATTATGTTCGTAGTTGGTCTGATATGAAATATAGTGTTTCAACATGCAAACCGGTAAGAGCACTTTCATATACTTTATAGCAAAAAAATATTGCATCTAATATGTAGCCTATTTCAGATCCATATTCCAGTACAATCCATTGATGAATTCATTCTATTCACATTGGACCAAGATACCAGAACAATGTGCATTTTGGACCCTGCTCCTATTAATCCAATGTACCGATACAACCCACTCGCAAAATATCTGAAAAAATTTATATGGATTTCCAAACACTTACCAACAGCAATGTCAAAAGCATGCCCTGGGTCTAGATGGAACGAGGATATTCTCCTATGGCATCATAAAATCCTAGATGAAATTCCAGTTTACAACAGGTATTTTTCATAAAATGAATACTAGATACTGATTATTTGTTGATTTGAGTATATGTAGACAATATTAATAAAGTATATTTATATTCTTATATAAGGGAATTGTCTGGTTATCTTGTTCCCCTATTCATGTCCACATGGGAAGACGAAAGACCACATTTGCCATTTTTGAAGGTAAATATTGCAACCATATAGATATGTGCTTTTATGATTATTATACATCTGATGTTGATGTCATTCTTCTACAAACAAATGGATAAATAGGATGGATATGAACTCAGAAAACTAATTTTGGGCCAAGTGCTAACATTCAAGGACAATGAATGTGAAGATAACATGCCTGCTGGTGTGCTGGAATTCATCAATTGCATTAGGAAAATCCAAAGTAAAACTGGTATGTCAAATAGTATCAATTCATCTCGAAATGTCAAATGACTTAATCTGATTCCAATGTGCTAACCTTTTTTCCTACCAATATGATTGTGTAGGGAGCTGAATCGGTGGAAGGTGATTTGCCAGAGAGATTTTTTGCAGCCAACAGTTACTAGGCAATGAGCAGGGAGACAATGAACATGTAGACCTTATATATATGTAGAAAACTTTTGGAGCTTGCCATGATATTCATTTTTGGGGTTGCCAACTATAAGAGATGATGGCGTGCTTTAAAATTCGATGTTTGTGGGTTCAGACATGACAATACTGTGGAAATGACAAATAGTACAAAATCGTGTACTGTCTTGATCAATAATTATTTTATAGTTTGTTGCTAAAATGGCACATGAAGCATGTTGTGCCCCTTTTGCCGTCCGGTGCAACGCGCGGGCATTCGTACTAGTGAACCATAGAGAAGTTGGAATAAGTAGGTTTAACACCAATATAAACAAAGAATTAATTCATTACAGTACCTTTGAGTAGTGGTTTGCTTTCTTATACTAACGGAGCTCACGAGAATTTTTGTCTAAGTTTTGTGTTGTGAAGTTTTCAAGTTTTGAGTATTGCTTTGATGGACTATGGAACAAAGAGTAGCAAAGGCCTAAGCTTGGGGATGCCCATGGCACCCCAAGAAATTCAAGGACAATCAAAAGCCTAAGCTTGGGGATGCCCCGGGAAGGCATCCCCTCTTTCGTCTTCATCCATCGGTAACTATACTTGGAGCTATATTTTTATTCACCACATGATATGTGTTTTGCTTGGAGCGTCTTGTATAATTTGAGTCTTTTCTTGTTAGTTTGCCACAATCATCCATGCTGGACACACCTATTTGAGAGAGTTAAATATGGTCTAGGAATTGTTAGAACACTCTATGTGCTTCACTTATATCTTTTGAGTTGAATAGTTTTTGCTCTAGTGCTTCACTTATATCTTTTAGAGCACGGTGGTGATAATATTTTGAAGAAATTGTTGAACTCTCATGATTCACTTATATCCTTTTGAGAGTCCACTAAAACAGCATGGTACTGTGTTTAGGCTAAAAAACTAGTCTTCACATGATAGACATCCAATGTCAATGTAGTAAAAAAATCACACTAAGTGCATTGAATAAGATGAGATGTTGGATGCTTGATAATTGTTTTGAGATATGAGGATATTGATATTAGAGTCATGCTAGTGGAGTTATTATGAAATTGAGAAATACTTGTGTTAAGGTTAGTGATTCCCGTAGCATGCACGTATGGTGAACCGCTATGTGACGAAGTTAGAGCATGAGGTATTTGTAAAGTGTCAACCTTTGTGTGGAGGTCGGGGGCGCGCGATGGTTAACTCCTACCAACCTCCCCCCTAGGATCATGCGTTGATTGCTTTGTTTTGATGACTCGTAGATTTTTGCAATAAGTATATGAGTTCTTATGACTAATGTTGAGTCCATGGATTATACACACTCTCACCCTTCCACCATTGCTAGCCTCTCTTGTACCGTGCAACTTTCGCCATTACCATAAACCCACTATATATCCTTCCTCAAAACAGCCACCATATTATTCCTCAAAACAGCCACCATACCTACCTATCATGGCATTTCCATAGCCATTCCGAGATATATTGCCATGCAACTTTCCACCGTTCCGTTCCTATGACACGCATCATATTGTCATATTGCCATTGCGTGATCATGTAGTTGACATCGTATTTGTGGCAAGGCCACCATGCATAACTTTTCATACATGTCACTCTTATTTCATTGCACATCCCGGTACACCGCGAGAGGCATTCATATAGAGTCATACTTTGTTGTAGTATCGAGTTGTAATATCGAGTTGTAATGAAAGTGTGATGATCATTATTATTAAAGCATTGTCCCATGGGAGGAAAGGCTAAATCTATAAAGCCCCTCCGCAAAAAAAAGAAGAAAAAAAGGCCAATGTAAAGGCCCAAAAAAAAGAAAAAAATATGGGGACAATTGCTACTATCTTTTTTCCACACTTGTGCTTCAAAGTAGCACCATGTTCTTCATTGTAGAGAGTCTCATGTTTAGTCACTTTATATACTAGTGGGAATTTTCATTATAGAACTTGGCTTGTATATTCCAACGATGGGCTTCCTCAAATGCCCTAGGTCTTCATGAGCAAGCAAGTTGGATGCACACCCACTAGTTTCTTTTGTTGAGCTTTCATTCATACTTAGATCTAGTGCATCCGTTGGATGGTAATCCCTACTCACTCACATTGATATCTATTGATGGGTATCTCCATAGCCCGTTGATACGCCTAGTTGATGTGAGACTATCTCCCTCATTTTTTTGTCTTCTCCACAACCACCTCTATTCCACCCATAGTGCTATGTCCATGGCTCACGCTCATGTATTGCGTGAAAGTTGAAAGGTTTGAAAGAATAGAGTATGAAAACAAGTGCTTGGCTGAAATCAGGGTTGTGCATGATATGAATATTTTGTGTGATGAAGAGGGAGCATAGCCAGACTATATGATTTTGTAGGGATAACTTTCTTTAGCCATAGTATTTTGACAAGACATGATTGCTTTGTTAGTATGCTTGAAGTATTGTTGTTTCTTTTGTCAATATAGACTTTTATCTTGAATCTTTCAGATCTAAACATTCATGTCACAATTAAGAGAATTACATTGAGAAATTATATTGGTTAGCATTCCACATCAAAAATTCTTTCTTTATCATTTTCCTACCCCGAGCAGGAATTAAGCTTGGGGATGCTTGATACGTGTTCAACGTATCTATAATTTTTTATTGTTCCATGCTATTATTTATGAAGTCTTGGATGTTTATTGGGCTTTATCATACACTTTTATATCATTTTTGGGACTAACCTACTAACCCAAAGGCCCAGTCCAGATTGTTGTTTTTTGCCTGTTTCAGCGTTTTGCAGAAAAGGAATATCAAACGGAGTCCAAACGGAATGAAACCTTCGCGAGAGATATTTTTGGAGAAAATCACGCACAGGGGACTTGAGAATCATGTCAGGGGAGCCTCGAGGTGTCCACGAGGGTGGGGGGCGTGCCCCCCTTCCCAGGGCATGCCCCTCTGCCTCGTGGGCCCTCGAGCACCCCCCGGTGTCCTCCTTCCTCCTATATAAGTCTACGTACCTCGAAACCATCGATAATAGAGAGAAAACCCTAATTCCACCGCCGTAACCTTCTGTTCCCATGAGATCCCATCTTGGAGCCTGTTCCGGAGCTCCGCTGGAGGGGGGATCCATCATGGAGTGCTTCTACATCATCATCATTGCCCTCACCATGAGTTGTGAGTAGTTTACCACAGACCTTCGGGTCCATAGCTAGTATCTAGATGGCTTCTTCTCTCTCTTTGGCTCTCAATACAAAGTTCTCCTCGGTCTTTGAGGAGATCTATTCGATGTAATCTCTTTTTGCGGTGTGTTTGTCGAGATCCGATGAATTGTGAGTTTATGATCAAGATTATCTATGAGAAATATTTGGTTCTTCTCTGAACTTTTTATGTGTGCTCATAATATCCTTGCATGTCTCTTCAAATTATTGGTTTGGTTTGGCCTACTAGATCTATAGTTCTTGCAATGGGAGAAGTGCTTGGCTTTGGTTTCAATCTTGCGGTGTCCTTTCCCAGTGACAGTAGGGGCAGCAGGGCACATATTGTATTGTTGCCATCGAGGATAAAAATATGGGGTTTATATCATATTGCTTGAGTTTATCCCTCTACATCATGTCATCTTGCTTAAGGCGTTACTCTGTTCTTATGAACTCAATACACTAGATGCATGCTGGATAGCGGTCGATGTGTGGAGTAATAGTAGTAGATGCAGAATCGTTTCAGTCTACTTGTCTCGGACGTGATGCCTATATACAATGATCATGCCTATATAGTCTCATAATTATTCGCTTTTCTATCAATTGCTCGACAGTAATTTGTTTACCCGCCGTAGAATATCGCTATCATGAGAGAAGCCACTAGAGAACACTATGGCCCCCGGGTCTATTCTCAACATATCAATCTACATCTACTTTACTTTTACCGCTTTTACTTTCTGTTCTTATAAACCAAAAATATAAACTATCATCTCTATCAGATCTCACTTTCGTAAGTGACCGTAAAGGGATTGACAACCCCTTATCGCGTTGGCTGCGAAGTTCTTATCTTTTTGTGCAGGTGCGAGGGACTCGTACGTGGTCTCTTACTGGATTGATACCTTGGTTCTCAAAAACTGAGGGAAATACTTACGCTACTGTGTTGAATCTCCCTTTCCTCTTCGAGGGAATACAACGCAAGCTCGAGAAGTAGCAGCGATATACGACATGCGGTTCACTCGGATGAACTGTTTGTGTTGAGACAAGAGAACAGAAACGGTTCAATATAAGAAGATGTGATATGCTTTGTCTGCAGAACATCTATGATCTATGTACAGAAGAACAACATATATATACTTGTAACATGACATGATTGAAATACCAAATTAAACATCCAAATTAAACATATATATACTTGTAACATAACATGACATGATTGCAAGGTTCAAATTCAAAGACTACAATGCCCAAATTCAAACATTGCAAACCTCATCATTTCTGCAAAGGGATCAGCCACTGACATGTCATGTGTTGGTTTGACACAATGACTTCCAATTACTCTATCATATGCTCTTCTAATACGAAGTTTAGCTTTTCTTGGAGCCTCTTCCATTCTGCAGTACCTGTCGGCTCTGATCAGCATACCATTCACCTTTCCTAATTAAATGCGTGTTCAACCTCAGTACCCTCAGCACCCTTTCTGTGGCAAGGAAGAACCTGGCGAGTGTAATATCCGGTAAGGTCCCTCGGTAGGAGTTCAAAGTAATATTTTAGAGATACAGATCCAGGCATTCGATGTGATTGTCGTTATAAACATTATCCACCTCCGGGCCTATTATTATCTGCAAAAGAAGAGAACGTGTTAGTGCCTACATGCAATTTTGAATAGTACTACACGCCTATTTGGTTTGCAGGACTTGTAAAATGCACCAACGTGCCATCTTCGATCTGACATGATTAACATGGGCATTTGATTACAATATAGAAAACGTAGCCTTCTTCACAAGAGGATGGATTGGATGAAAAAATTCCCTAAGAAAACTAGTACAGATGAATCCAATGAAATGCTTATGGATTATAACCATACGAATCAAGCATCCAATATGGGGTGGGGGATGTATGCCCTGAAATCCTCCAAAATTCCTTCAGAAATCGTAGTACATTGTCATTTTAAACTTGGGATAAGGTGCAAAAAATTGAACTCCCTTATGGTTAACATTTAACAGGAAAGGAACATCACCTCGATATATAGCTTCTTCAGGCACAGAAAGCATCTCAGGCAACTGACAACTTGGTCCAGGTTGGGGCCGACGGATTCTAGTGCCAAGACCTTCACTGTACCCAGAATTTGGGTGAAGCTTTGCTCGATGACAGACAAACATACATCTTCAAAACTAGAAATAATGTTGATATCAAGAAGGAGTGGTGTAAGGAGACCGTTGTACCTTAAAGTAGTAGTATGTGACACACGAGTAGCCCACTGCTGTCAATTTCGGCGCAAAAATGACATTGATTCTTGTTGGACCTTGTTGATCAACTACAATTAATCTCTCAAGTGAAGGTGTGTCCTCAATGACAATATTGTGGTCCACCTTTTGTGATCTCTCATTGCAGAACCAACAACACACATAAATAGTCTGGAGAGTCCTCGAGGTGATGTGGAAGGTACTCGGCCAATTCATTGCGTGAAGACGAAGGAACTCGAGTGCAGTATAGCCGCGGAGCAGGCGCTCAATGTCATCCTTTGGGATGCAGACGACGACGAGCTTGAGGTGCTTCAAGCGTGGTAGAAAAAGAGCCGACGTGTCATTAAGTGGGGGGAAATGGGAGTTCATGAACTTGGCGAGGCGCAGCGTGGGCGCGAAGCGGAGCTCGTACTTTGGCAGCAAGCGCATATGCCCATCATTAAACCTATGGCGGGGTATTGGAACCACTCGTCAAGATTGGCTCGGTCCTTGCCATTGGAACGGAACTTGCCTGTGATAAGGCCTGTGATTGGGCCATGGTGAGTGCTGAGGATCTGAGAGAATGCATCCAAGCTTTTGCGATAGCCATGGCAGAGCTCGTGGGCGTCTAGGAGGTCGACAGGGGTGAGCAGCCATAGGGGGTGCCTCCGCCTAGAAAGGGTGGTTGTCCTCGCCCCATATTTGATGGGGAGGAGGGATATGATAACTTTCAACATATCATCGGGGTGGTTGCTGATGTAGTCTAGGCCTGCTGGAGTTGATTGCGGTTTTTGCTCGACCCGCCTCCGCTTGTTGGCAAACTCGTTCTCCACCTCGTCGGCGGCGATGGAAACCTCTGTCTCCATATTCACGCCGTGCTCTGGTGCTTCAGCAACCCCGGCGTCGCCACTCCCTCCGATGGGGCGCTTCGGCTGCATCCTCATACACTGACGGCTTTGAGGACTGAGAGCGGCGTCGAGGATGCAGGCGGAGAGAGAGGATTGTGTGTGTGGCGAGGATGGGAGGGGTGCGGCCACTCGGGAGCGCCAATAATACAGACCAGTGGGAGCGAGGTGGGTGGCGGTCAAAGGCTGTCTCGCTTCCCGGTGAGAACGACTGCTTAACGTTTTGACGGCGATCAAATGTTTGTTTGTTAGGTTTTCAACTATAGAAAAAATGAAATAAATGCTTAAAAACATGACGCTTGGCATGGTGCCATGGTATGACCTCACCATGCCCTAGTAAAAATTTGAGAAGGTTTCTCTTATGTCGTCATGCACGCCCTTCATAAATCGAACCATCACTAAGGAAGTTTCATGCTTTCGAGAGGGAAATCCCCAAGATTGAAGGGGAATCCAAATTTCCATCTTAGTTTGACATTTAGTTTTTCCAACGATCAACACACCGCCTCAAATGCAACGTGTGAAAATTTGACATTCTTTCGTGCTCATTCACCATATTTATGGGATTATGTGCATTTTCTAGGCATTAATGGACATAATTCAAATTCAAACAGTCGGTGCATGAAAAGGTGCACAAGAACGGTCTAGAAAACCATGCTAGTGTTATTTAGTACATTATCATGTCTTTTACAAGGAATGGGCAGATATTTCAAGGAAATGTGTGGCAATAGTCAACCATAAACGCGTCGTTTATTGGGTTAACAACAATACAAAAAATGAAACACATGGTTGGAAAACATGACGCCTAGCATGGTGCCATGGTATGGCCTCACCATGCCCTGGTAAAAATTGGAGAATGTTTTCCTTATGCCATGATGCACGCCTTTCATAAATCGAACCATCACCGTGGAAGTTTCATGGTTTCGAGGGGGAAATCACCAAGATTGAAGGGGGCTCCAAATTTCCTTTGTCCTTTGTCCACGAGTTTTTTTCTACGATGAACATACAACCTGCAAATCACCGTGCTCAAGTTTGGCACTTTTCTGGGTTCATTTGCCATATTTAGGGGATTATGTGCATTTCCTAGGCATTAATACACATAATTCAAGTTCAAACAATCGGTGCATGAAAGGGTCCACAAGAACGACCTGGAAAACCATGCTTGTGCCATTTAGTAAATTCTCATGCCTTTTACAAGGAAGGAACATATATTTTGATGAAATGTGTGGCAATAGTCAACCACAAATGTTTGTTTGTTGGGTTTTCAACTATAGAAAAAATTATATAAATGCTTAAAAAACATGACGCCTGGCATGGTGCCATGGTATGACCTCACCATGCACTTGTAAAAATTTGAGAAGGTTTGGTTTATGTCGTCATGCACGCCCTTCATAAATCGAACCATCATCGAGGAAGTTCCATGCTTTCGAGAGGGAAATCCCCAAGGTTGAAGGGGAATCCAAATTTCTGTCCTAGTTTGTCATTCAATTTTTTTCCTATGATCAACACACCGCCTCAAACGGAACGTGTTCAAATTTGACATTTTTTCGGGCTCATTTACCATATTTATGGGATTATGTGCATTTTCTAGGAATTAATGGACATAATTCAAATTCGAACAATTGGTGCATGAAAAGGTGCACAAGAACGGTCTGGAAAACCATGCTCGTGTTATTTTGTACATTCTCATGCCTTATACAAGGAAGGAACAAATATTTCGACGAAATGTGTGGCAATAGTCAACCACAAACGTCTGTTTATTGGGTTTTCAACTATAGAAAATGTAATAAATGCTTGAAAAACATGACGCCTAGCATGGTGTGCCATGGTATGACCTCACCATGCACTTGTAAAAATTTGAGAAGGTTTGGCTTATGTCATCATGCACGCCGTTCATAAATCGAACCATCACAAAGGAAGTTCCATGCTTTCGAGAGGGTAATCCCCAAGATTGAAGGGGAATCCAAATTTCCGTCCTAGTTTGTCATTCAGTTTTTTCCAATGATCAACACACCGCCTCAAATGCAACGTGTTCAAATTTGACATTTTTTCGGGCTCATTTACCATATTTATGGGATTATGTGCATTTTCGAGGCATTAATGGAAATAATTCAAATTGGAAATATTGGTGCATGAAAAGGTGCACAAGAATGGTCTGGAAAACCATGCTCGTGTTATTTAGTACATTCTCATGCCTTTTACAAGGAATGGGCAGACATTTCAAGGAAATGTGTGGCAATAGTCAACCACAAACGTTTGTTTATTGGGTTTTCAACTATAGAAAAAAATGAAATAAATGCTTAAAAAACATGACGCCTGGTGTGGTGCCATGGTATGGCCTCACCATGCCCTGGTAAAAATTAGAGAAGGTTTGGCTTATGTCGTCATGCACGCCCTTCATAAATTGAACCACCACCGAGGAAGTTCCATGCTTTCGAGAGGGAAATCCCCAAGATTGAAGGGGAATCCAAATTTCCTTCCTAGTTTGTCATTCAGTTTTTTTCCAACGATTAACACACCGCCTCAAAAGCAATGTGTTCAAATTTGACATTTTTCCGGGCTCATTTACCATATTTATGGGATTATGTGCATTTTCTAGGCATTATTGGACATAATTCAAATTCGAACAATCGGTGCATGAAAAGTTACACAAGAATGATCTGGAAAACCATGCTCGTGTTATTTAGTACATTCTCATTCCTTTTACAAGGAATGGACAGATATTTCATGGAAATGTGTGGCAATAGTCAACCATAAACGCGTCGTTTACTGGGTTAACAACTATACAATAATGAAACACATGGTTGGAAAACATGACGCCTGGCATGGTGCCATGGTATGGCCTCACCATGCCCTGGTAAAAATTGGAGAATGTTTTCCTTATGTCGTGATGCACGCCTTTAATAAATCGAACCATTAGCGAGGAAGTTTCATGGTTTCGAGGGGAAAATCACCAAGATTAAAGGGGATCCAAATTTACTTTGTCCTTTGTCGACGAGTTTTTTTTCTACGATGAACATACAACCTGCAAATCACTGTGTTCAAATTTGGCACTTTTCTGGGTTCATTTGCCATATTTAGGGGACTATGTGCATTTCCTAGGCATTAATGCACATAATTCAAGTTCAAATCATCGGTGCATTAAAGGGTGCACAAGAAGGGCCTGGAAAACCATGCTCGTGCCATTTAGTAAATTCCCATGCCTTTTACTAGGAAGGGACAGATATTTCGATGAAATGTGTGGCAATAGTCAACCACAAACGGTTGTTTATTGGGTTTTCAACTATAGAGAAAATGAAATAAATGCTTGAAAAACATGACGCCTGGCGATACGTCCATTTTGCATCATGCTTATATGTTGATATTTAATGCATTATGGGCTGTTAGTACTTGTTATGTTACAATACTTATGCCTTTTCTCTCTTATTTTACAAGGTATACATGAAGAGGGAGAATGCCAGCAGCTGGAATTCTGGGCTAGAAAAGGAGCAAACTCTGGAAACCTATTATGCACAACTCCAAAAGCCCTAAAACTCAACAGAACATCGTTTCGGAAAATATAAAAAATATCTGGCGAAAGAAACCCACGAGGGGGCCATCGGCTCTCCACGAGGGTGGGGGGCACGCCCCCATTCCCAGGGCGCGCCCCCATTCCCAGGGCGCGCCCCCTACCTCGTGGGCCAGCCAGTAGGCCCCCAATGCCCATCTTCTCCTGTATGAGGTGTTTTGACCTGGAAAAAAAATCATAAGGAGGCTTTCGGGACGAGACGCTGCCGTCTCGAGGCGGAACCGAGGCGGAAACCAAACTAGGGCTCCGGCAGAGCTGTTTTGCCGGGGATACTTCCCTCCGGGAGGGGGAAATCGTCACCGCCGTCATCACCAACAACTCTCCCATCTTGGGGAGGGCTATCTTCATCAACATCTTCGCCAGCACCATCTCCTCTAAAACCCTAGTTCATCTCTTGTATCCAATCTTTGTACCCAAACCTCAGATTGGTACCTGTGGGTTGCTAGTAGTGTTGATTACTCCTTGTAGTTGATGCTAATTGGTTTATTTGGTGGAAGATCATATGTTCAGATCCATTATGCATATTAATACCCCTCTGATCATGAACAATATTATGTCTTGTGAGTAGTTACTTTTGTTCCTGAGGACATGGGAGAAGTCTTGCTATTAGTAGTCATGTGAATTTGGTCTTCGTTCGATATTTTGATGAGATGTATGTTGTCTCTCCTCTAGTGGTGTCATGTGAACATCGACTACATGGCACTTCACCATTATTTGGGCCTAGAGGAAGGCATTGGGAAGTAATAAGTATATGATGGGTTGCTAGAGTGACAGAAGCTTAAACCCTAGTTTATGTGTTGCTTCGTAAGGGGCTGATTTGGATCCGTTTGTTTCAGGCTATGGTTAGGTTTACCTTAATACTTCTTTTGTAGTTGTGGATGCTTGCATTAGAGGTTAATAATAAGTGGGAGGCTTGTCCAACTAAGGGCAGCACCCAAGCACCGGTCCACCCACATATCAAATTATCAAAGTACCGAACGCAAATCAAAAGATCGTGATGAAAACTAGCTTCACGATAATTCCCATGTGTCCTCGGGAGCGCTTTCCTTTATATAAGAGTTTGTCCAGGCTTGTCCTTTGCTACAAAAAGGATTGAGCCACCTTGCTGCACCTTATTTACTTTTATCTTTTGCCACTTGCTACCAATTATCTTATCACAAAGCTATCTGTTACCTATAATTTCAGTGCTTGCAGAAAATACCTTACTGAAAACTGCCTATCATTTCCTTCTGCTCCTCGTTGGGTTCGACACTCTTACTTATCGAAAGGACTATGATAGATCCCCTACACTTGTGGGTCATCAAGACTCTTTTCTGGCGCCGTTGCCGGGGAGTGAAGCGCCTTTGGTAAGGAAAAATTTATATAGTGTGCTGAAATTTATTGTCACTTGTTACTATGGCTCAAAATCCTTTGAGGGGCTTGTTCGGGGTATCTTCACCCCGATCAGAAGAGCAAAGAGTTTCTCCTCAACCTACTGCACCTATTGAAAATGTTTGCTTTGAGATTCCTTCGGGTATGATAGAGAAACTGCTTGAAAATCCCTTTACAGTAGACGGAACACTGCATCCCGACTTACACCTAATCTATGTGGATGAAGTTTGTGGATTGTTTAAGCATGCAGGTATGCCCGAGGATGTTATCAAGAAGAAGGTCTTCCCTTTATCTTTGAAGGGAGATGCATTGACATGGTTTAGGCTATGCGATGATATGGGATCATGGAACTATAATCGTCTGGAGTTGGGATTTCATCAGAAGTTCTACCCTATGCACCAGGTTCATCGTGACCGTAATTATATTTATAAATGATCATTCAAAATTTCTATGCTCGGCTTTCTCATAATAATCGCTCCATGCTCGATACTTCTTGCTCTAGCTCTTATATGATGAAGACTATTGGCTTCAAATGGGATTTATTGGAAAGAATTAAACGCAACTCCGAAGATTGGGATCTCGACGAAGGTAAGGAGTCAGGTATGACCCCTAAGTTTGATTGTGTTAAAGCTTTTATGGATACCAATGTTTTTCGTGAGTTTAGCACTAAATATGGACTTGACTATGAGATAGTAGCTTCTTTCTGTGAATCTTTTGCTACTCATGTTGATCTCCCCAAGGAGAAGTGGTTTAAATACCATCCCCCTATTGAAGTAAAAGTAGTTGAACCTATTAAAGTTGAAGAAAAGACTATCACTTATAATGTTGATCATGTTATACCTACCGCTTATATTGAGAAACCACCTTTCCCTGTTAGGATAAAGGATCATGCTCAAGCTTCAACTGTAGTTCGTAAGAGTAATACTAGAACACCTACACCCTCTGAGCAAATTAAAGTTGTACCTAGTGTTGCTATGGTTAAAGATCTCTTGGTAGAAGATTTAGATGGACATGTTATTTACCTCCAAGAAGAGTCTGCTAGAATAGCCAAACCCAATGCTAAAAATAAACATAAACCTGTTGTAGGCCTGCATGTTATCTCTGTCAAGATAGGAGATCATTGTTATCATGGTTTATGTGACGTAGGTGCAAGTGCGAGTATTATCCCTTTTGATCTGTACAACGAAATTATGCATGATATTGCACCTGTTGAGTTAGAAGGGATTGATGTTACTATTAAGCTTGCTAATAGAGATACTATTTCACCAGTTGGGATTGTTAGAGATGTTGAAGTCTTGTGTGGGAAGGTTAAATACCCTGCTGATTTCCTTATTCTTAGTTCCCCACAAGATGAATTCTGTCCCATTATATTTGGTAGACCCTTCTTGAATACTGTTAATGCCAAGATAGATTGCGTGAAAGATATTGTTACTGTTGGGTTAGGGGATATGTCTCATGATTTTAACTTTGCTAAATTCCGTAGACAACCCCTTGAAAAGGCACCACCCAGTAAAGATGAAATTATTGGTCTTGCTTCTATTGCCGTGCCACCTAATGATCCTTTAGAACAATACCTGCTAGACCATGAAAATGATATGCATATGAATGAGAGAAGGGAAATAGATGAAATATTCCTTACACAGGGACCCGTACTGAAAAACAACTTGCGTGTTGAAATCCTAGGGGATCCTCCTCCACCCAAGGGTGATCTCGTGTTTGAACTTAAACCTTTGCCCGATAATCTTAAGTATGTTTATCTTGATGAAAAAAAGATATATCCTGTTATTATTAGTGCTAACCTTTCAGAGCAGGAAGAAGAAAAATTATTGAAAACTCTAAAGAAGCATCGTGCTGCTATTGGATATACTCTGGATGATCCTAAGGGCATTAGTCCCACTATATGCCAACACAAGATAAAATTGGAAGAAAAATGCTAAACCAGTTATTGATCATCAGCGATGATTAAATCCTAAGATGAAAGAAGTGGTAAGAAAGGAAATACTAAAGCTTCTAGAGGCAGGTATTATCTATCCAGTTGCTGATAGCCAGTGGGTAAGTCATGTCCATTGTGTTCCTAAGAAAGGAGGTATGACTGTTGTCCCTAATGATAAAGATGAATTGATCCCACAAAGAATAGTTGCAGGTTATAGGATGGTAACTGATTTCCGTAAGTTAAATAAAGCTACTAAGAAAGATCATTACCCCTTGCCTTTCATTGATCAAATGCTAGAAAGGTTATCCAAACATACTCATTTATGCTTTCTAGATGGTTATTCTGGTTTCTCTCAAATACCTGTGTCAAAAGGGGATCAAGAAAAGACCACTTTTACTTGACCTTTCGGTACCTTTGCTTATAGACGTATGCCTTTTGGTTTATGTAATGCACCTGCTACCTTTCAAAGATGCATGATCGCTATATTCTCTTATTTTTGTGAAAAGATTGTTGAGGTTTTAATGGATGATTTCTCCATTTACGGAACTTCTTTTGATGATTGCTTAAGCAACCTTGATCGAGTTTTGAAGAGATGTGAAGTCACTAATCTGGTCTTGAATTGGGAGAAGTGCCACTTTATGGTTAATGAAGGCATTGTCTTGGGACATAAAATTTCTGAAAGAGGTATTGAAGTTGACAAGGCTAAAGTTGATGCCATTGAAAATATGCCATGCCCTAAGGACATCAAAGGTATACGAAGTTTCCTTGGTCATGCCGGGTTTTATAGGAGGTTCATAAAGGACTTCTCCAAAATCTCCAAGCCTCTGACTAATCTCTTACAAAAAGATATTCCTTTTGTCTTTGATGATGATTGTCTAGAAGCATTTGAAATACTTAAGAAAGCATTGATCTCTGCACCTATTGTCCAGCCTCCTCACTGGAATTTACCCTTTGAGATTATGTGCGATGCTAGTGATTATGCTGTAGGAGCTATTTTAGGGCAAAGAGTTGATAAGAAATTGAATGTTATCCAGTATGCTAGTAAAACTCTAGATAGTGCCCAAAGAAATTATGCTACCACTGAGAAATAATTTTTAGCAGTTGTGTTTGCTTGTGATAAGTTTAGACCCTATGTTGTTGATTCTAAAGTAACTATTCACACTGATCATGCTGCTATCAAATACCTTATGGAAAAGAAAGATGCTAAGCCTAGACTTATTAGATGGGTTCTCTTGCTGCAAGAATTTGACTTGCATATTATTGATAGAAAGGGAGCTGAGAACCCTGTTGCAGATAACTTGTCTAGTTTAGAGAATATACTTGATGACCCACAACCTATTGATGATAGCTTTCCTGATGAACAACTAGCTGTCATAAATACTTCTCATACTGCTCCATGGTATGCTGATTATGCTAATTATATTGTTGCTAAGTTTATACCTCCTAGCTTCACATACCAGCAAAAGAAAAAGTTCTTCTATGATTGGAGACATTACTTCTGGGATGACCCACATCTTTATAAAGAAGGAGTAGATGGTATTATTAGATGTTGTGTACCTGAGCATGAACAGGAACATATCCTATGCAAGTGCCACTCCGAAGCTTATGGAGGACACCATGCGGGAGATAGAACTGCACACAAGGTATTGCAATCCGATTTTTATTGGCCTACTCTCTTCAAGGATGCCCGTAAGTTTGTCTTATCTTGTGATTGATACGTCCAAAACGTATCTATAATTTCTGCTTGCTCCATGCCACTTTTGGGTGATATTGCTATGATATTCATACACTTCCATACACTTTTGATCATATGTGGACTAACTTACTAATCCAGTGCACCCCAGTGCCAGTTTCTGTTTTCGGCTGTTCTTGTATTTCAGGTTTTCACGTTTCGAGAACTGCCCAGAAAAATCCAGAAAAATTATATAAAAAATCAGCGATACTGAAACAACACTGCGTCCGAAGGGCAACCTGGGGGGGCACAGGGGCTCCAGGCGCCCTGTGGGCGCGCCCCCCCTGGGCCGCGCCGGGTGGGCGCCTGGGCCACCCGAAGCCCGTCCGGTGCCCCCCTTTGGCATATATTTAGAGGGACCTCCGAAACCCTCAGAACAGGAATTCTTTTCGCGATCCCATCTCTGTTCCGCCGCCACCGCCGCTTCCAAGATCGGGAGCACCAGGAGAACTCTTCCCGGCACCCTGCCGGAGAGGAGGATCACCACCGGGAGCTTCTCCACCACCATGGACGCCTCCCGGATGACTCATGAGTAGTCTCCCTTGGACCATGAGTCCATGACCAGTAGCTATGTGATGTTCTCCTCCCGTTCTTGTGCTTCACTAATTAGTCCTCGTGAGCTGCCCTACATGATCGAGGCACCTATGTAATCCTTATGCTGTTGCTATGTTGAGTTTGCTGGGATCCGATGGATTATGAGATTATGTTCAGATTGATCTTGAGTAATATATTTGATTCACCTCTTTTATATTTTAGTTCATAAGTAATTCTTGCATGTTCTCCGTTGTTATTTATTGCTTTGGCCGAGTAATAGGTAGTGACTCCAAGAGGGAACGTTATGCTCGATTGTGGGTTCATGCCCCTCGATGACTAGCTTGAGTGACAGAAGCATGAGTCTAGGGGATGTGCTGTTGCCACAAGGGGGAAAACAACGGTGCTTGTGCCCGCGGGTGCAAGGATTGTTTACTTTACGCAAAGTTCTTTTAATGCAGTTGTCTGTTGCATTGAGTTTACACTATGGGTGGGACTCGCAACTTAATACCAGCGAGATGTTCTGGATAGATATCTCAAGGTGGATGATTAGTAGTAGATATTGATGGATTTCGGTCTACTTACTTTGGCGTACCGCCCATGCTTTGAACCTCAACCTTTCTTGCAATGTAGTCAGCATTGGTTTGCGTTCGTGGTCCTGTCAATTGCCCAGCTGTAATTTGTTTACCTCACATAGCTGTTTTATCGTCTTTTGGGAGAGAGACATCACTAGTGAACATCATGAGACTCCGGTCCATATTACCATCATTGATCACATCCACTATTTACTTTCCGTTATTATTTACTATCGCAAAAACTATCTATCACTACTATCATTGCTTTTAACCCTTTGTGAACTACAAGGCCGAAGAGATTGACAACCTCTCTGTACTCGTTGGGAGCAAAGTTATTTGTATCTGTGTGCAGGTCCACGTTGATTGCTACTAATCTGGCGCCGTAGCAATTGACACCTACTTGTTGAACCTAGGAGTCTCTGGGGAATCGATCCTTGGCATCTTTGCTAGGGGAAAACACTTCTACTTACTGCATCTAACACCTTCCACTTGGGGTAACCAACGAGGGGTTCGAGGCCCATCAAGGAGTA
The DNA here is from genome assembly GCA_902687465.1 of Secale cereale. Lineage (NCBI taxonomy): Eukaryota > Viridiplantae > Streptophyta > Magnoliopsida > Poales > Poaceae > Secale > Secale cereale. Next base: position 173,716,062 of record LR738710.1, read on the forward strand.
TTTTCTGGCGCCGTTGCCAGGGACTCCACTCTTCAGGATAGGGGAGTTGCATGCTATCTTTTACCTTTGCTTTTTAGTCTTGTTAGTTTACCTTTCATATTTGCTTTAGTACCTTTTTATCGAAAATCACAAAAATAGTTATCTTGCTTGCTTGATACTATGGGTTCCACCGAGAACACCAAGTTGTGTGACTTCACTAGTCACAACAACGATGAGTTTATCAGCACACCTATCACTACACCTGCCACTTCAGCACCTTCATATGAAATTAAACCTGCTTTACTGAACTTAGTCATGAGAGAACAATTCTCCGGTGCTGGAGATGATGCTGCTTTACACTTGAACAACTTTGTAGAACTTTGTGATATGCAAAAGTACCAAGAAATAGATGGTAATATTGTTAAGCTTAAGCTTTTTCCTTTCTCCTTGAGAGGAGGAGCTAAAATTTGGTTTCAGTCTTTGCCTAGAAATAGCATAGATTCATGGGACAAGTGCAAAGATGCTTTTATTGGAAAATACTATCCACCTGCTAAAATTATCCAACTTAGAAGTAACATTATGAATTTTAAACAATTGGATAATGAACACGTTGCCCAAGCTTGGGAACGTATGAAGTCTCTTATCAAGAACTGCCCTACTCACGGTTTGACTACTTGGATGGTTATCCAAACTTTTTATGCAGGCTTGAACTTTACCTCGCAGAACTTGTTAGATTCGGCCGCAGGAGGAACTTTTATGTCAACTACACTTGGTGCTGCCACGAAGCTTCTCGATGAGATGATGACCAACTATTCCCAATGGCACACTGAACGCGCTCCAACAGGTAGGAAGGTAAACTCTGTCGAGGAGATTTCCTCCCTTAATGAAAAAGTTGACTTGATTATGTCTCTACTTTCGAAGCAATCTACTGTTGATCCTCGTGATGTTCCTTTAAATTCCTTGATTGCTCAAGAACAAGTAGATGTGAACTTTATCTCTAGAAACAATTTTAACAACAATGCTTATAGGAGTAACTTTGGTAACAATTCTAGACCGTTCCCCTCTAACTCTTATGGGAACAACAATGCTTATCCTAGTACCAAGAACTCCAATACTGAACTAGAGACCATGCTTAGAGATTTCATCACTACCCAAAAAGCCTTTAATAAGAGTGTAGAAGAGAAACTACATAAACTAGATGATCTTTCTTTTAAGGTAGACCACTTAGCCAATGAGGTAAAATTGCTAAAAATTGAAACTTCTCCTCTTGAGGAGAGGGAAGTCATCCCTATTAATGCTACTCAAGTGCAAATTAATGAAAATATTAGGATGATGGCTAAGCTTAAAGAGAGATGGGCTAGAGAAAGGGAGGAAGAGGAAAGAATTAAGAGCCTTCCTACCCACCACACTGTTGCTACTATCCAAGTTATTGAGGATGTTCACACTCTTAGCACCCAATGTACTCCTAGTCCCAATGGACCTATTAATGGTGATGCTATAACTATAGAAACTACCAAACAAGAGAACCTTAAGGACACCACTACCACTTTACTTGATGCTCGTGACCTTGATTTTGATAATTGCACTCTTACAGAAGTTATTGATTTCCTTCACAAGATGTCTAGAGATCCCCGCACTAGCACACTTAACCTTGCCTTCACAGAGCATATCACTAATGCTCTCATCAAAGCTAGGGAGGAGAAACTTAGAGTAGAAGCCTCCATACCTAGAAAGCTAGAAGATGGTTGGGATCCTATGATAAAAATTAATTTGAATGATTTCTCTTGTTATGCATTATGTGATGTTGGTGCTAGTACCTCTTTTATGCCCAAAAGGATATATGATATGCTTAAATTGAAACCTTATGATTCTTGTTCTTTTGGTGTTAGTCTCGTTGGTTCTTCCATAAAGAAACCTTTGGGGAGGATCGACGATGTTCTTATCGTTGTCAATGATAATTATGTGCTCGTTGATTTCACTATTATGGATATTGAATGTGAACCTTCTTGTCCAATTATTTTGGGACATCCCTTTTTGCGCACCGTTGGTGCTGTCATTGACATGAAAGAGGGTAATATAAAATTTCAGTTTCCTCTCAAGAAAGGGATGGAACACTTCCCTCGTAAGAAGGTCAAGTTACCTTTTGAGTCCGTTGTACGGGCTAGCTATTCTTTTACTCTTGATAAAACTTGATCTATGCATTATGCCTAGCTTAAAGGCATAAAAGAAAGCTCTTTTGGGAGGCAGCCCACATGAATAATTTTTTTGCTTTTGTTGTGTCTTGATGTTGTTTACTGCTGTAGCATCATCATTGTATCTTTGCTTTTCATATTTGTGCCAAGTATAGCCTCTGATTGCTAGAAAGTTCAAAAGTTGGGACGTGCTGTCCAGGAAACAGATTTTGTCCTTGGATAGAAAAATTCGTATAAAATCACCAGATCATCTTTTTGGTCTGAATTTTTTCTACAGCGTTCTCTATATAATTTTCTTTCGTGCGTCAGTTCTGAGTTTTTTGATTTGAGTTGCAGAAGTATCCCAAACAGGTCAATTACTGCCTTCTGTTCTGTTTTCCACAGATTCTGTCCTGTTTTGACTTACCTTCACTTTGCAAATTAAGAACTTGCTTTTTCTTTGCAAAAATCTTTTGGCAATCTTGAGAAACAGTATAACTTCAAGAATATCCTTATTTCCAGCAAGGTATAATTATTTTATTAAGGGTACTAACCTCGCTAATCGGATTATGATGAGTTGTGTATGAAGGGAGTTTTCAAGTGTGCGAGGGAAGATGATAAAAAGATTCAGGAGTGTCAAACGCTCAAGCTTGGGGATGCCCCCGTGCACCCCCAAGAAATATTCAAGGAGACTCAAGCGTCTAAGCTTGGGGATGCCCCCGTGCATCCCCTTCTCCATCAACATTATCAGTTCGTCTTTCGTTTCGCTATATTTTTATCACTTCATGTGTTATGTGCTATGCTTGGAGCGTCTTGCTTTTAGTTTTCTTTTTAGTTTTTCATAACGAGTCGGAACTCAGCATTCCTTTATGTGGGAGAGAAACACGCTCCACCTCTACCTAGAACATTACATAGAATTTTCATGTCTATCTATGCTGTGTGTGTTCTTTGTCTTTTAATAGCTACTATCGTGCTCTGCTCTTAGTATTCATGCTTATCTCTTCAAGAGCTTTTATTTAGTTGGTTGCTTGAACTCTCTTTAATTACCATGCTCACCTTATTAAGAGAGTTTGCTTCCATTGCATGGGTTAATGTGTCTATGATAAAGATGCTACTTTCATGATGGTGCTTAGTAGTTCAGGTTTTCTTATGGTTAATCTCAAATAGCTGGGGGGTTCCCAATGTGTTATTGGAGTACCAACTTGGTTTGTTTGCCTATGATGTGGTATGGTTTAGTAATATCTTCCTTCGAGAATTTATTTTGATTGACTTGGCGTATGCTCACGCATATTCAAGACTGTAAAGAAAGTCTGTCAAGCCTTGATGATCTTTTGTTTCTGAGTAGCGATATAACTACCATGCCTGATTCAATATTGCTTTGTCGCTCTGCATGATTATGACCGTCATTGCTCTCTTAGTTGGTCGCTCCCAGTCTTTTGCTAACCTACGCCTGTACTAAGCGAACTAACTTGCAATATATAGCTCATGGGAAAGTAGCCTAAAAACTATTGTGGTAAAGAATATGTTGCCTATGTATCTTATTTCTTATGAGTTGCTTGCTGAGCGGTAACCATGTTTCTGGGGACGCCATCAACTGTCACACTTTTGTTGAATATCATGTGAGTTGCTATGCATGTTCGTCTTGTCTGAAGTAAGGGTGATTTACCGTGGGTTGAACTAATATGCATATTGTTAGAGAAGAACATTGGGCCGCCAACCAAAGCCATGCATCATGGTGGAAGTTTTAGCTTGGACCTTAATCCTCAATCTCTCATGAGAATATGCTTATGCATTAAAGAGGAGTCCATCATCTATTTTCTATGTTGTCCCGGTATGGATGTCCTCAAGTTGAGATCTATCAAAAACGAGAAATCAAATGCGATCTATCTCCTTGGACCTTTGTATAGGTGGCATAGAGGTACCCTTTGTGACACTTGGTTAAAACATATGCAATGCAATGATAACCCATGGAGATCCGAGCTAATTAGGACAAGGAGCGAGCACTATTAGTATTCGATGCATGAGGCTTGCAACTTATAGGATGTTTTATACATGACACATATGAAGTACTACTACCGTTGACACAATTGCTTCCATGTTTCAAAATAAAAAGCTCTAGCACTTCAAGCACCAACTACTGAGAGCATGATTGTCATTCTGAGTGTAATGTGCATTGTCCCAAAGTAGCATTGTCTTTTGCATGATTGTGATATCGTTTATTCTGAAATGATTGTATCTAGTCATCACTTAAACCTTGAAGGTGCCCCTGCATTTATGTTTTGCATCACTAAAGGGGGCAAGCTAGATATCACTTTGTCATATTTGTACATCATGTTCATTGCAAATCCTTTTGATGTTTCAGTTTCATGTTGTAAAACTTTTAGTCATTTGTGATTTTCTCTTGAGGCAACTTAATTACTTTAGAATCATTGTCTCAGTAAGCTTTTGTCATATGACTATGAAAAAGTCATATATGGTTAATAGCATGTCACCACAGAAATTATTCTTGTTATCATTTACCTACTCGAGGACGAGCAGGAATTAAGCTTGGGGATGTTGATACGTCCAAAACGTATCTATAATTTCTGCTTGCTCCATGCCACTTTTGGGTGATATTGCTATGATATTCATACACTTCCATACACTTTTGATCATATTTGGACTAACTTACTAATCCAGTGCACCCCAGTGCCAGTTTCTGTTTTCGGCTGTTTTTGTATTTCAGGTTTTCACGTTTCGAGAACTGCCCAGAAAAATCCAGAAAAATTATATAAAAAAATCAGCGATACGGAAACAACACTGCGTCCGAAGGGCAACCTGGGGGGCCACAGGGGCTCCAGGCGCCCTGTGGGCGCGCCCCCCTGGGCCGCGCCGGGGGGGGGCGCCTGGGCCCCCCCGAAGCCCGTCTGGTGCCCCCCTTTGGCATATATTTAGAGGGACCTCCGAAACCCTCAGAACAGGACTTCTTTTCGCGATCCCATCTCTGTTCCGCCGCCGCCGCCGCTTCCAAGATCGGGAGCACCAAGAGAACTCTTCCCGGCACCCTGTCGGAAGGGAGGATCACCACCGGGAGCTTCTCCACCACCATGGACGCCTCCCGGATGACTCATGAGTACTCTCCCTTGGACCATGAGTCCATGACCAGTAGCTATGTGATGTTCTCCTCCCGTTCTTGTGCTTCACTAATTAGTCCTCGTGAGCTGCCCTACATGATCGAGGCACCTATGTAATCCTTATGCTGTTGCTATGTTGAGTTTGCTGGGATCCGATGGATTATGAGATTATGTTCAGATTGATCTTGAGTAATATATTTGATTCACCTCTTTTATATTTTAGTTCATAAGTAATTCTTGCATGTTCTCCGTTGTTATTTATTGCTTTGGCCGAGTAATAGGTAGTGACTCCAAGAGGGAACGTTATGCTCGATTGTGGGTTCATGCCCCTCGATGACTAGCTTGAGTGACAGAAACATGAGTCTAGGGGATGTGCTGTTGCCACAAGGGGGAAAACAACGGTGCTTGTGCCCGCGGGTGCAAGGATAGTTTACTTTACGCAAAGTTCTTTTAATGCAGTTGTCTGTTGCATTGAGTTTACACTATGGGTGGGACTCGCAACTTAATACCAGCGAGATGTTCTGGATAGATATCTCAAGGTGGATGATTAGTAGTAGATATTGATGGATTTCGGTCTACTTACTTTGGCGTACCGCCCATGCTTTGAACCTCAACCTTTCTTGCAATGTAGTCAGCATTGGTTTGCGTTCGTGGTCCTGTCAATTGCCCAGCTGTAATTTGTTTACCTCACATAGCTGTTTTATCGTCTTTTGGGAGAGAGACATCACTAGTGAACATCATGAGACTCCGGTCCATATTACCATCATTGATCACATCCACTATTTACTTTCCGTTATTATTTACTATCGCAAAAACTATCTATCACTACTATCATTGCTTTTAACCCTTTGTGAACTACAAGGCCGGAGAGATTGACAACCGCTCTGTACTCGTTGGGAGCAAAGTTATTTGTATCTGTGTGCAGGTCCACGTTGATTGCTACTAATCTGGCGCCATAGCAATTGACACCTACTTGTTGAACCTAGGAGTCTCTGGGGAATCGATCCTTGGCATCTTTGCTAGGGGAAAACACTTCTATTTACTGCATCTTACACCTTCCACTTGGGGTAACCAACGAGGGGTTCGAGGCCCATCAGTGATCAATCTCAAAGAATAGGTAATATTAGTAGACGTCAAGAAATGCCTATGAATTATTCACTTGTTATTGAACCATTTGATGTATGGGGCTTTGATTATATGGGACCATTTCCTGCCTCTAATGGGTACACACATATTTTAGTTGCTGTTGATTACGTTACTAAGTGGGTAGAAGCTATTCCAACTAGTAGTACACCTCTATTAAGATGCTTAAAGAAGTTATATTTCTGAGGTTTGGAGTCCCTAGATATCTAATGATTGATGGTGGTTCACACTTTATTCATGGTGCTTTCCGTAAGATGCTTGCTAAGTATGATGTCAACCATAGAATTGCATCACCCTATCACCCACAAACTAGTGGTCAAGTTGAACTAAGTAATAGGGAGTTGAAATTAATCTTGCAAAAGACAGTTAATAGGTCTAGGAAGAATTGGTCCAAGAAACTAGATGATGCATTATGGGCCTATAGAACTGCATACAAAAATCCTATGGGTATGTCTCCATATAAGATGGTATATGGAAAAGCATGTCACTTGCCGCTTGAGATAGAACATAAGGCATATTGGGCTATCAAAGAGCTCAACTATGATTTCAAACTTGCCGGTGAGAAGAGGTTATTTGACATTAGCTGTCTCGATGAGTGGAGAACCCAGGCCTATGATAATGCCAAACTGTTTAAAGAAAAAGTTAAATGATGGCATGACAAAAGGATACAGAAGTGTGAGTTTAACGTAGGGGATTATGTCTTGCTATTCAACTCTCGTTTAAGACTTTTTGCAGGAAAACTTCTCTCCAAGTGGGAAGGACCTTACGTTGTCGAAGAGGTCTATCGCTCCGGTGCCATACAAATCAACAATTTCGAAGGCACAAATCCGAAGGTGGTGAACGGTCAAAGAATCAAACATTATATCTCAGGTAATCCTATAAATGTTGAAACCAATATTACCGTAACCCCGGAGGAATACATAAGGGACACTTTCCAGAACGATTCAGCCTCTGAAAAGGAAGAGGTATGTGATACGATAAGTAAACCGACTCCAAAACAGTTCTAAAGGCAATTTTTCTCCGTTTTGGAATATTTAGAAAAATAGAAAAATAAACCGCAGTCCGGAAGAGACACCAGGCGTCCACGAGGGTGGAGGGCGCGCCCCCTTCCCAGGGTGCGCCCCCTGCCTCGCGGGCACCCCGTGTGTCCCCTGGACTCCATTTTCTTGTGGGTTACTCCTTTTGGTCGGGAAAAATTCATTATATATACTCCCGAAGGTTTTAACCTCTGTATCACGCAGAAATCCTCTGTTTTCGTTTCGAGCTGCTATTTTTGACAAATCTAGATCATCATGGCGTCCTCCAACACCCCCAAGGACAAGTTCTTTGAGAAGGTCATCAACCCCTACCTTGCAGAGGTGCTGCACCACCCCAAAACCATGGAGTTGCATGAGGGGGTGCTGCACATCTGTGATGTTGAGGGGCCGAGGAGGACCGGCAGTGTGGAGACAAGACACGAAGCAATGGAGCAAAAAGTTTTCAAGTGCCAAGGTATGGTGGAACGAGGACTCAACACCAACCACATGATGATCTGAGAGCTCGCCAACAACCTCAAGCTGGACTCAAGGATCTTTGGGGAAGCTATCTCTAATCTTCAAGAGAAGATCGAACACCTCCAAGCCCAGATCTATGACCTGCAAAACCAAAACTGTGAGTATGAATATAGATTCAAGAAGATGAGTTTGGCTGCAGATTTGACTATCCTGGAGGCTCGATCATCCTTCTACGACGGTGAACCCATGCCTTGGAAGGTGGACAACCAGCCTACATCATCAACAACTCCATCATCACCACCCCCGAAGAAGGAGACATAATCATATGGGTATGGGCACTCCCCTTGGAAACTGCCAAGCTTGGGGGAGTGACCCCGGTATCGTATCACCATCACTCCTATCTTTGCCGTTTTACTTAGTTCGATCCTTTTGATAGTATCTTGATCTATTAGAATAAAGTTAGCATGATCTAGTTGTGAGCTTTTGCTTTGTGAGCTTTATCCTTTGTAATCGAGTATGTGAGCTATATAATAAAGATTAGTGTTGAGTCAAGGGCTTGATTTCCTCACTTGGGTCATGATAAAAAGAAAACATAAAGAGTATCAAAGAGGTCATATCGATCTTGTGGGAAGTAATGACTTCACATACAAGAGTATGATAAATAAAAGTTGTTGGGAGGTGACACAGTTTTGGTCATCATTGCAATTAATAGGAAGTAATAAAAGAAGAGAGGCTTCACATACAAATATACTATCTTGGACATCTTTTACGATTGTGAGCACTCATTAAAGTATGACATGCTAAAGAGTTGATGTTGGACAAGGAAGACAACATAATGGGTTATGTCTTCTTATATCCGAAATAAAGTATATTGTCATGGATCATCCAACATGTTGAGCTTGCCTTTCCCCCTCATGCTAGTCAAAACGCCTTGCACTAAGTAGAGATACTAATTGTGCTTCCATATATCCTTAAACCCAGTTTTGCCATGAGAGTCCACCATACCTACCTATGGATCGAGAAAGATCCTTCCAAGTAAGTTGTCATGTTGCAAATCCGCTAAAATATGTATGATTTATTAGTGTGGGAGAAATTAGCTTTATACGATCTTGTGATATGGAAGTAATAAAAGCGACGGACTGCATAATAAAGGTCCTTATCACAAGTGGCAATATAAAGCAAAGTTCTTCTATGCTAAGACTTTGTGCATCCAACCATAAAAACACATGACAACCTCTGCTTCCCTTTGCGAAGGGCCTATCTATTATTCTTGCCTTATAAGTGTCAAGGTGAAATCCACCTTTCGTTTTTACATTTTATCCTTTGGCAAGCACATTGTGTTGGAAAGATCCTCACATATATACCCACTTGGATGTAACTTTTCATGATCTATTACTCTTGACATTACCCTTGAGGTAAAAGGTTGGGAGGCAACACCATAAGCCTCTATCTTTCTCTGTGTCTGATTAAAACTCCATAAACATAAGTATTGCGTGACTGTGAGCAATTGTGAAAGACTATATGATAGTTGAGTATGTAGGCTTGCTGAAAAGCTCTTATATTGACTCTCTCTGATATTACGATAAATTGCAATTGCTTCAATGACCGAGATCAAAGTTTGTTAGTTTCCAGTGAAGTTTATGATTCATACTAGCTATTGTGGATGATTTGTTAGTTTAGCATAAGAATCGTATGACTATATTTACATAAGTTGCTGTTATGAGAATGATCATGATGCCCTCATGTCCGTATTTTGTTTTTATCGACACCTCTATCTCTAAACATGTGGACATATTTTTCGATATCGGCTTTCGCTTGAGGACAAGTGAGGTCTAAGCTTGGGGGAGTTGATACGTCCATTTTGCATCATGCTTATATGTTGATATTTACTGCATTATGGGTTGTTATTACTTGTTCTGTCACAATACTTATGCCTTTTCTCTCTTATTTTACAAGGTTTACATGAAGAGGGAGAACGCCGGCAGCTGGAATTCTGGGCTGGAAAAGGAGCAAACTTTGGAAACCTATTATGCACAACTCCAAAAGCCCTGAAACTCAACATAACATCGTTTCGGAAAATATAAAAAATATCTGGCGAAAGAAACCCACGAGGGGGCCACCGGCTGTCCACGAGGGTGGGGGGCACGCCCCCATTCCCAGGGCGCGCCCCCCTACCTCGTGGGCCAGCCGGCAAGCCCCCAATGCCCATCTTCTCCTATATGAGGTGTTTTGACCTGGAAAAAATCATAAGGAGGCTTTCGGGACCGGACGCCGCCGTCTCGAGGCGGAACCGAGGCGGAAACCAATCTAGGGCTCCGGCAGAGCTGTTCTGCCGGGGATACTTCCCTTTGGGAGGGGGAAATCGTCACCGCCGTCATCACCAACAACTCTCCCATCTTGGGGAGGGCTATCTTCATCAACATCTTCACTAGCACCATCTCCTCTCAAACCCTAGTTCATCTCTTGTATCCAATCTTTGTACCCAAACCTCAGATTGGTACCTGTGGGTTGCTAGTAGTGTTGATTACTCCTTGTAGTTGATGCCAGTTGGTTTATTTGGTGGAAGATCATATGTTCAGATCCATTATGCATATTAATACCCCTCTGATCATGAACAATATTATGTCTTGTGAGTAGTTATTTTTGTTCCTGAGGACATGGGATAAGTCTTGCTATTAGTAGTCATGTGAATTTGGTCTTCGTTCGATATTTTGATGAGATGTATGTTGTCTCTCCTCTAGTAGTGTCATGTGAACGTTGACTACATGACACTTCACTATTATTTAGGCCTAGAGGAAGGCATTGGGAAGTAATAAGTAGATGATGGGCTGCTAGAGTGACAGAAGCTTAAACCCTAGTTTATGCGTTGCTTCGTAAGGGGCTGATTTGGATCCATATGTTTCAGGCTATGGTTAGGTTTACCTTAATACTTATTTTGTAGTTGCGGATGCTTGCATTAGAGGTTAATCATAAGTGGGAGGATTGTCCAAGTAAGGGCAGCAACCAAGCACCGGTCCACCCACATACCAAATTATCAAAGTACCAAACGCAAATCAGACGATCGTGATGAAAACTAGCTTGACGATAATTCCCATGTGTCCCCGGGAGCGCTTTCCTTTATATAAGAGTTTGTACAGGCTTGTCCTTTGCTACAAAATGGATTGGGCGACCTTGCTGCACCTTATTTACTTTTACCTTTTGTCACTTGCTACCAATTATCTTATCACAAAGCTATCTGTTACCTATAATTTCAGTGCTTGCGGAAAATACCTTACTGAAAACTACCTATCATTTCCTTCTGCTCCTCGTTGGGTTCGACACTCTTACTTATCGAAAGGACTATGATAGATCCCCTACACTTGTGGGTCATCACCTGGTATGGTGTTGCATGGTATGACATCACCATGCACTGGTAAAAATTAGAGAAGGTTTGGCTTATGTTGTCATGCACAGCCTTCATAAATCGAACCATCACCAAAGAAGGTCCATGCTTTCGAGAGGGAAATCACCAAGATTGAAGGGGAATCCAAATTTTCTTCATTCTTTTCGCTGGAGTTTTTTTCTACGACGAACATACACCCTACAAATCTCCGTGTTCAAATTTGTCATTTTTTCTGGGCTCATTTACCATATTTAGGGGATTATGTGCATTTTCTAGGCATTTAGCGCATATAAATCCAATCCAGCTATAGGTGCACGGGTGTGATTTGAGGGATGTGGATCACCGTTCGATCATGGCACATCCTATGGTGCACACGCGCGATCCACGGGCTGGGGTTCTGGCCAATCATAACGCAACACACAATAGGCTCAGCACACACTATTTCCGGAAGCGACGGATATGAACCGTGTGCGATAATGAACGAGCAAAATTGTAAGGGAAGCCAAATTTTTGTTGTTGTTTGTCATTTAGTTCTTTCATAAGTCAGTTACATGTGCGATGTTTCCTAATAAACCAGGCGTACCATTGACCGGAAAAAATCAAGTACACTTGCACATTTTTTTGGAGACAGGATATGCCAACTTTCTTTTTCTCGCACACGAGTATTTTACGCGCTTCGTCTATGTTGTGTGTTTCCCCCACCCAAGTTTCAAGTTTCGCATTGAAATTTTCATTAGGCGTGCGATTTCAGAAATTATTCCTACAACCACATCCTCACCCTCAATATCCCCCCTCGCGCCTCCCCCTACCGGCATCTCAAACCGCCGCTGCCGCAACCACAGCTTCAACCACATCTACGTTCTGCTCGGATCCAGGTAACCCACCGATCTCTATCACGGCCCCAGCCTGATTGCTTAAATGGCGCCTGCAAAACATCTGCATGCCTATAAATCCCCACTGCTAGGAGATGATGGTAGTCCATGGCCACTATGCGTGTTGACCCGGAGGAACACCTCGCCTCTGCCGCCGCCGACGACATGGTGCAGGCTCTGGCCCAGATGAAGTCCCCCAGCGACTACCCCCATGACTTAACATGTAAGATCTGACCAACTAAATCTTACCAATACCACTTGCAATGACTATGATTTGTACGGTTGATGTATTAAGCATGTTCGTGACTTGTTTATTTCAGTACTGCACGCTGTGTGATGTTCATATATTACCGTGTCCAGCTCAATTCCACCAATACCAGCAACAAACTTACAATACCTGACTCAAGATATCACTAGAGATGCTGCTCATTTGCTATTTTTAGTGGAAGCTAACCCTGTTGTACTTAACATGCCTGTCCATGTACTTACGTAGGGTCATAACGGCCGATGTTATTGTTTGTCATCGAGGTTAGCTGCATCCCATGTCTTACAGTATTTCACATCATTTATGCAATTGCAGTTTAACTTCTACCATTTACTGGTTGCCTGTAGGTACACATGTCAGTGGCACTGATCCACGCTTCGACCCGGAGGAACAGCTCGCCTACGCCGTCGATGACTTTGGGCGGGCTCTGGCCAAGATGAAGTGCCCAAGCAACTACCTCTCAGGACTTACCAAGTATGTACTCACCAGTTCAATCTTACCAATACTAGTTGCAATTAATAGCTATGTTCTATACGGTCGATGTATTAAGGATGTTCTAGTAAACATTGAAGGAAATATGCCCTAGAGGCAATAATAAAGATGTTATTTGTATTTCCTTATATCATGATAAATGTCTTTTATTCATGCTAGAATTGTATTAACCGGAAACTTAGTACATGTGTGGATACATAGACAAAACAATATGTCCCTAGTATGCCTCTACTAGACTAGCTCATTGATCAAAGATGGTTATGTTTCCTAGCCATAGACATGAGTTGTCATTTGATCAACGGGATCACATCATTAGGAGAATGATGTGATGGACAAGACCCATCCGTTAGCATAGCACTATGATCGTTTAGTTTTACTGCTATTGCTTTCTTCATGACTTATACATGTTCCTATGACTATGAGATTATGCAACTCCCGAATACCGTAGGAACACCTTGTGTTCTATCAAACATCACAACGTAACTGGATGATCATAAATATGCTCTACAGGTGTCTCCGAAAGTATTCGTGGTGTTGGCATAGATCAAGATTAGGATTTGTCACTCCGAGTGTCGGAGAGGTATCTCTGGGCCCTCTCGGTAACACACATCACAATAAGCCTTGCAAGCAAAAGACTAATGAGTTAGTCACGAGATGATGTGTTACAAAACGAGTAAAGAGACTTGCCGATAACGAGATTGAACTAGGTATGGAGATACCGACGATCGAATCTCGGACAAGTAACATACCGATGACAAAAGGAACAACATATGTTGTTATGCGGTTCTGACCGATAAAAGATCTTCGTAGAATATGTAGGAGCCAATATGAACATCCAGGTTCCGCTATTGGTTATTGACCGGAGATGAGTCTCGGTCATGTCTACATAATTCTCGAACCCGTAGGGTCCGCACGCTTAACGTTTGATGACGATCGGTATTATGAGTTTATGAGTTTTGATGTACCGAAGGTAGTTCGGAGTCCCGGATGAGATCACGGACATGACGAGGAGTCTCGGAATGTCCGAGACATAAAGATTGATATATCGGACGACTATATTCGGACACCGGAAGTGTTCCGGAAAAGTTTCGGATTTAACGGGATTGCCGGAGGGGGTTACCGGAACCCCCTACGAGGGGGGATGGTCCATAGTGGGCCTTATGGAAAAGAGAGAGGCAGCCCATAGGGGCTGGCCGGCGCCCCACCTAGGGTTCCTAGTTGGACTAGGATTGGGGGGCGCCACCTCTCCCTCTTTTCCTTTCCCTCTCTTCCTTCTTTGGTGGTTCCTACTAGGAATAGGATTGCAATCCTATTCCTAGTAGGATTGCACCCCTAGCCGCACCAAACAAGGGCCGGCCGGCCTCCCCCCTTGCTCCTTTACATACGGGGGCAGGGGGGCACCCAAATACACACAAGTTGAATTGTTCCAGCCGTGTGCGGTGCCCCCCTCCACAGAAACACACCTCGGTCATACCGTCGCGGTGCTTAGGCGAAGCCCTGCGCCGGTGAATACATCATATCCGTCACCACACCGTCGTGCTGACGAAACTCTCCCGTGAAGCTCAACTGGATCAAGAGCTCGTGGGACGTCATCAAGCTGAACGTGTGCTGAACGCGGAGGTGCCGTACGTTCGGTGCTTGATCGGTTGAATCGCGAAGAAGTTCGACTACATCAACCGCGTCACTTGACGCTTCCGCTTCCGGTCTACGAGGGTACGTAGATACACTCTTCCCTCTCGTTGCTATGCATCTGGTAGATAGATCTTGCGTGATCGTAGGAAAATTTTAAAATACTACGTTCCCCAACAAACATGCCTAACACGTTTTTGTTACTTTCCCTACCTTTTTATAGACATTTGGGCCATTCTCGGCTCTGGCAGCACCTGCCTTGTGATGTTTAACTATGCCAATTGCATTTTTATCAGTACCGGTTTCAATGTCTATTAAGCTTGTTGCAATTAACAGTTGAATCCATTTTTAAACAGTTGTATTTCAATGGCTACAAACTTACAAAACATGACTTAGGATGCTGTTAAGCCTATTCCAATTAACAGTTGTATCCATTTTTTAATCTGTCCATTTGCTACCATGCTACTCTCCGCAATGAAGATATACTAGAGATGCTGCCCATTTGCTATTTTTGGTGGATGCTAACCATGTTCTAAATAACATGCATGTCCATGTACTTACGCAGGGTCATAATGGCCGATGCTGTTGTTTGCCGTCAAGGTTAACTGCATCCCATGTCTTACTGTATTTCACATCATTTGTGCAATTGCAGTTTAACTTCTACCATTTACTCGTTGCCTGTAGGTACACATGTCAATGGCACCGATCGACGCTTCGACCCGGAGGAACAGCTCGCCTCCACCTCCGCTGACTTGGGCGGGCTCTGTCCAAGATGAAGTGCCCCAGCAACTACCTCTCAGGACTTTCCAAGTATGTACTCACCAGTCAAATCTTACCAATAACAGTTGTAATTAATGGCTATGTTTTGTACGGTCGATGTATTAAGCATGTTGTAGTAAACATGCCAAACACGTTTTAGCTATTTTCCCTACCATTTTATAGACAACCGGGCCATTATCTGCTCTGGCAGCACTTGCCCTGTGATGTTTAACTTTGCCAATTGCATTTTTATTAGTACCGATTTCAATTGCCATTAAACATGTTGCAATTAACAGTTGTATCCATTTTTTATAGAGTTGTATTTCAATGGCTACAAACTTACAAAACATGAATTAGGATGTTGTTAAGCCTGTTGCAATTAATAGTTGTATCCATTTTTTAATCCATCCCTTTGCTACCGTGCTACTCTTTCGCAATGAAGATATCACTATAGATGCTGCCGTTTTATTACCATTTGCTATTTTTGGTGGACGTTAACCCTGTTGTAGTTAACATTGGCTTTCCATGTACTTACACAGGGCTACAATGAGCGATGCTGCTGTTTACCATAGAGGTTAGCTGCATCCCATGTCTTATACACCATCTATTCCTTAATGTAAGTATTTTTAGAGATTCCAATATAGACTACATAAGGAGCAAAATGAGTGAATCTAGATTCTAATCAAAACTATAGCTATAATTATATATACATCCATATGGAGTTCATATTGAAATCTCAAAATAAATACTTGTACTTAGGAACATAGGTAGTTGTATTTTACATCATTTGTGCAATCTCAGTTTAGCTTCTAACATTTACTGGTTGCTTGTAGGTACATATATGAGCGGTACTGATACACGCTTCGATCCCTTTTGCGTATGGGGCAATGAGATATTCATGAACAAGCGTCAAGTGAGGAAACTAAGAAAGATTGTTAGGCGAAAGAAACGGGTGATTGGAATTAAGCCCTTTATTTACACTTTGTCGAAGACAACACTAAACTTTAGGATGGTAAGTAATGTGTTGCCTTTTCCCCTGCCCACAACAAGTTACTCTATTGGACCTCAGTATATGATATTTTTCTCTTTTCAGTAGTTTCTGAAGCTATTTACTAATGATCATCTTGCAAACTACATGACCGGAGTGGAGGCTACTAAGGTCAAGAAGTCTTCCTGAAGGCTATGAAGGATGCGCGGGCGATCGTCACAAGGGGTTGGACAAAAGTGGTTCGTGCCTATGGCATGCAAGAAGGCACATTATGGACATTCCGCTTCTTCAACACCGTCGGCAGTCGATTTACACTTGTTTCTTCACCTTTACCGCCTTTAAATATTATGGTTCATCATAGTTAATTGTTGCCTGATCCTATAATTACTAAACATATTGTACTGGCAATTTTAGTTATGGATTCGTTGCTGAACCATTGTGCTGAGAATTTGAATTGCATGTTTCATATTTCAAAATTTTCAAATCGAATAATAAATTACAGGCAAAAATAAAAAGAGAACGAACGATCATGGAACTTTGCACACGGTTCTGGAAAGCGCTTGTGATGGATAGCCCAATGCCACATAGTTTTCTAAATCAAATCGTGTGTGATGTAGTTCATAAAAGCAAATAGTTAACCAAGGCAGAGTGTGTGTGATAGTTACACCTTTCACACACGAGCGTATACATAAAACTATGTGGGATGTACATACGAACGAAAACGTTTTCCCTGGATTGACTGTGTGGGATGTACATAAGAACGGAAACGTATTCCTTGGATTCACTGTGTGTGATATACATACCTACGGAAATGTTTTTCTGGGATTCACCGTGTGGGATGTACATACCTACGGAAATGTTTTTCTAGAATTCATCGTGTGGGGTGTACATACCAACGGAAATGATTGGGTTTTGATGCCTCGCCTGATCGCACACGAGCTCATTTGGTGTCCCAGGAGGGCCTATCCCTAACGATTTCTGGGTCATGTGGGAAGGACCCCCCCTAGCGCCCACACTCACTAGGTGACGGCTCCAAATGCCGTCGCAGAAAGGGGTTAAAAACCGTTTGTATAGCACCGATGCGTACTAGTGCTAGCTAGGCATGAAGCATAGATCTTATGTGTTGTCATCTTTGGTTTCGAACTCCTCAATCACACATACATAATTCCATAGAGATGTAGCATGCATATTCTCAATAATCACGCTCCTAGGGATAGAGTTAAAGAATTCATTCACGCAAGTTGGTTTTTTTATCATATCAACATAGTTTAAGTGAACCCTAATCATTTTAAGATCTTCATTGTTGCTACTAGAAGCGGCACCCTTGTCCTTAGAGCATATCCAACCGCACCCCCAACAGGCCCCCAGGCCATTTTTTAGATTCGGCTATGGCAAAACGGCCAAGTCGCGCCCCCGGGAGCCCAATTTTCGCCGGTTAGGCCCGAAACTGGCGCCGACAGACCCAGGTCGAACCCGTCGCGCTGGGGGCGCCCCGAGGCGCCGAGGGAATCATTTTTGGAATGAAAGAATGGCGGGCCCGCTGAATTAGCGACCCCCGTGCATCGTTGTCCTCATCGCATCTGTTTCCCGCGGGGAATCAATGCCAAGGTTGCCGCCCGTCAGCATTCCATTGATTCCTCACGGGCGGTGCAGTGCGGCGAAGCGCCCTCTCCCGCCACATGTACACACATTTGCCGCCCCTGACCTCTATAAAAGACGCCCCCTCCCTCGCCGGTGGATGCACTCGCCCCGCAACCCTTCTGTCTCGCCTTCGACGCTCTCTCTTCTCGTCTAGCCACCGTCGATGAGAGAGCGGTTCCCCGGCTATGGAGCGGCGGCCAACGCCTTTGGCCGCCGCCACCTGCACGAGTGGGAAGCCAACCTCCTCCACGAGGCGAACTACCTAGCGCCACCTGACATGCGCGTGCCAGGCGGTGGAGGCTCAGCGTCGGGGGCGTTCCAGTCCCCCCATAGCCCGACATCGTCCACCCCGCCTACTTCCACGCCGAGATCGAGCGTTTTCGGGCCTCTCTAACGGAGAAGGAGCGGGACCTCCCAGAGTACGCCCCCGACAACCACGCGAACTGGGCGGCGTATTTCCAATGCCGGCAGGAGGAGCGACTCGCTTGCACCGACAACACGCCGGTGGTGAGGGGGCGCAACTATAGTGACGGCCGCCGCCTGTGGTGGGGCGCTCCCGGCCGCATGCTCCACGCCGTCCTCGAGTACCTCGAGGGTGGAAACGATCCGCCACACGACTACCCGGCGGCCCCGGCCGCGGCCCCCCGCCAGAGTGGTGGCCCTTGGTTGCCGAGGCGCATGGGCGGGTCCTCCTCCTCCTCCCACTCCTCCTGCCACTCCTCCAGGTCGCCGGCGCTCGTCAGCGTCAAGGCTGAGCCTGTGGAAACACCGCTCGGCCAGTGCACCCGCGGTGCCTCCTCCCACTCCTCCGGGTTGCCGGCGCTCGTCAGCGTCAAGGCCGAGCCCGTGGAAACGCCGCTCGGCCGGCGCACCTGCGTCACCGCCCTCGTCATCAACGAGGGCGGACGTGCCTCCTCGAATCCTCCGCCCCGCCTTGTCAAGCCAAAGACGGAGTCGGGGCTCGCCCCCGTGAAGAGCAAGCACGGTGACATGGTCGCCGCACTCGATGACGAGTCCGCCATGAAGTGGGCGTAGGAGGATTGTGCCTGGCTGGAGATGGAGCGCCAGCGCCGCGCCCTATAGGAGATCACCTCTTGCTGCCATGGCCGTGATCAGAGAGGCGTCATCGTCCTCGAGGATAGCGATGACGACGCACCGCGGCCGGCCAAACTAGTACGCCAGGGTGACCCCGGGCAGGGGTCCAGCAGGGATGGCCGTGGTGTGAAGAAGGAGAAGGAGGAGGACGACGACAACGACCATGCCGCCTTCAGCAAGTTCTTCGACATGTAGGCGCGGCAGCAGCAGTTTTTTCCCCTTTTAGTAGATTATGTGTTCGATATGAAAAAAGACTATGGAACGCCTAAATATCGCCAAATCCATGTCGTGTTTGCCAAATTTTGGCCGAGCATGTTTTTTTTTAAATTACAAAAGGGCGTCTAGGGGCAACCTGGGGGCGGCGGCTGGGAACCCGATGGACCCCACGAAAAAATTATCGCCGATTCACCCCCAAGCGGCGCTTTTTTCTAGCCCCTGAGGGGTGAACGAATGGAGATGCTCTTAGGAGTATGGTTAGATTTCTTAATAGGAGGAGTTTTTTGAATAGTTTTAATTGAAGAAAAAGATGTGCTTAAATTACTAAAAATTTCTTATAATTTATCAATCCGAGCCGGACTCTCTACTACCCTTTCATTAGTTACGGTTGTTTCTCTCTTAGTATTTTAAAAGTGTCTCCTATCTTTGTCCCGATTCGATTAACAAGGTTATGGATCCTTTATCCACATATCCCACATGTTCTTCAGTGAGCATTTTCTTTTCAATAGCATCTAACCTTTGCATAACGTGCTCAAGAGTTAAAATTGTTTCATTGATAATGATAGGTGGAGATCCCACTAAACTGCCCATAGCATTCAAAGCATCAAGAGGGGGACAAATTAAGAAATCCCCCCCGGTGATAGTTACAAGAACAAATCTATACCAAGTAGTAATCCCCACATAAAGTTACGAAGAAGAACAATAGTAGATTGCTTATGAATAGATCTATTTTGAGCATTGCAAATCCTATGCCAAGAAAATTTAGGATTTCTCCTACCCTTTGCTCAAAATTGAAAACTTTATTCTCATGGGTGCACATGACGAGAGAAGAATTAGCCATAGCGACAAAGCAAGCAAGAACACCAGCAAACAAGAGAAATGACGAGAAAAAGTCAGGCGGAATAAAGGCAAACACTGTTTGTGTTTTTGTAAAAATATTTTTGAATGGGGGGGAATGAAAACGAGAGGCAAATGGAAAATAATGTAAATTGCAAGGAGATGAGATTTATCCGTAGGAAACTGATTATCTTGACTTGATCCTCCCCGACAATGGCGCCAGAAATTCTTCCTACTACTTGTGATCCGCGTTGGTAAATTCCCTGAAGAGGAGGGGATGATGTAGTAGAGCAGTGGTAAGTATTTTCCTCAGTTATGAAACCAAGGTTATCAATCCAGTAGGAAAACCAAGAAACGATATGTAAACAGCACCTGCGCCCACACAACAAAAACTTGCAACCCAACGCATAGAGGGGTTGTCAATCCCTCGGCGGTATTGAGATTTGATAAATAGATAGATTGATAGATGAAAATAAATAAAAGCAAATAAAACACAGTGAGGTATTTTTGTATTTTTGGTTGAATATACTCCTCGTGGACTTATGAAAACATCTCAAAACTAGAGGTGAAATTCTGCCACTAATGGAAAAAATTGTTTGGGTTGAGATCAAGAAGGAGACGAAAAACTTATTTCACGAGGAAGATAAATGAAGAACTTGGGTCATTAATAAGCACCATAAATAGCAACAATCCTTAGGGAAAGCTTTTAGGTGAGATAGAACCCAAGATTACTCCAACGAATAATTGAGGGGTTGAAAATATCTCATGAACAAAGAAAATGATGGGTTTAAATAACTCATTCTTGATAACTAGTGAATCATGAATCATGAAGGAAATTGTCAAGAATGACATAACACCACCTCAAAAGATAAGGGAGCAAATATTTGCACTTAGAAATGCAAGGTTAAGAACACTTGAACTCCTCCAACAAGAATCTTGATGAACACTTGAAGAATGTATTAAATCTTTAACACATGACCATGTTGAGCCTCTTGGAAGAACTCCGGAAATGAAAATGATGCTAGAAACGAAGTAAAGGTTGAACTAATAAGACTGAAGCCTTGCAATGATTTATATGGATCTTCGTGATGAAATAACCGAGAGAACTTGAACTCCGTAAAGAAAGATGAACAACTTCGAACTAGTAATGTGATATGATGAACAAACTCCGAAAAGAAGAGATTAATTACTTCAAGGAAATAAGAATAAGATTTATTGTATGCTTGTCCTTCATCAGCTTAAATTGATGACAATCAATGGATTATTCATACTACTTATTCTTGTCAAAAAAAGGATTGATATAGTGGAAACTTGATAAAGTCTTCAACAAACCACCGGTAGGATTGGAAGGAACGAATGAAATGACATGATAATAACGGAATAGAAAATCTGAAACAAACCACCGTAAGAACTTGAAAAATGAACAAACAAAAGAGAACGAATCGCCATGGAGAATTAGAAAATGAACGAGGGTACTTGAAGAAATTTAGATACAAGAGAACGAGGAGATCACGACCTGATTAAAGAATGCTTGAACGATGCACCGAAAGAATATGGAGATGAATGAAGAAACAACAATTTAGGAGAACTGAAGAACAGGCGTTGAATGATGAGAATGAATAAATATTTTGAGATGATTGTCTCCGGAGGATCGAAAATGGACAAACTCATGAAATGCTTTGGATGAGTATGAAAAGAATTCTCACAATCGAAAACAAATATGAGGATGGTATGAAGGTAGAACCATGAATATTCAAGAGAACGAACCAAGGTTTAAGAGAAACTCTTCTCCGGACTTCAAGTAGAGAATGAAAATGAGAAATACCATGAAGAATTTGTGACATACTCCGGAAGAATGAAAAGAGGAAAGATTGAACCAAACAAGAAAAAAATGAAAGTGATCTTGGAGGAGGCATATGACTGATGGAATACATTCTTACGTCACACTTTGAAAAGAATTTGAGAATGACTCCGAAAGAATTAGAAGGGCCAGGTAAGATCCTGGGAAAATACCTGTGGGTTAGGGCCCACTCAAGAGAGACGTTGTTGAGTGATATTTAAAGAGAGATTGCACTGGCTAAATTAAATGGCTAGAATGAGATAACAACCTCGAAATAGTTTGAATGGAGTGAGAATGGAAAACACGAAACTTCTAAGGTATTTTCTACATTCCGGAACAAATGAATAGCGAATAGTGGATGATTAATCGGAGCACCGGCATGAGAAAGCATTGTGAAATGAGGAAAGGGATAAGATCAACACTGAAATCTTGAATTGAATCCACCAAAAAAGAATATAAGAATGAAGAATGATGAACTTGAAACTCCTCAGCATCTTCACGATAATCACCGGATAAGAACATCAAAGGAAAAAATGAAGACAATTCTCATGAATAAAATGGATACTTGATTTGAGATTGCAGACTCCTTGAAGAAAAAGGGTGGGATGGTGGGAAAAACAAATGCCACTTGGGATGGATGAAACAGACAAATCCTCAGGCTTCTCAAAGGCGCCCGTATGGAATAACTTGAAGAGAAGTGCACCAATTGAAAAGGATTGACATGAAAATCTCGATGATTAAGAAGAATTAGTACTCCCATAGAATTATGAGAACACCACTTAGAAAAGGTATGGATCAACACTTGACATTGAAGCAACTCGAATACCACAACTCAAAATGAAACAAAGGATTTGGCATGCGGAAGAAGTTGATACAAACATATGATAGAGATTCCATCCAAAGTTTTCGTGATGAGGCCCCCCGAGAACGATGTTACAACGACATCACGAATGACAATGAAGCGCCCTCGAATCGGAATAGCCAAGGACTCTTTAAGGTGCAACTAGACCACTGTAAAATCGACCGTGACAACCGAACCACTGGATGTTGGACCCCAACCTAATATCATGCATTTGTCGGAAAGATATCCTAGGTAACTACTTGAATTACCACCTAAGAACTCCCGAAACTTCTGGCTATGCAATTTGGTGTTGGAGATATAGAGAAGCACAAATATCTCACACAACTAACAAATCCTACACTCCAACTGTATCCATCCGTCAACACATAACCAAGAAAACCTCGGAAGTCCTGTACCTCAGACCTTCGAAAAACATCTACTATACTAGCTGTGGCAATACTCCCGAACTGTAATGCCCCAGATGTAACACTTTCCAAATATGGCAATATATGATACTTTGACTTCATCAATTCCGTTCTGGGCTCTTCTTCCATTTCGGGTTTCTTCGTTTTGTCGTGTGCGTGTGTGCATTTCATCCATGTCATGTTATCATGTGCATTGCATTGCATTCATGTTGTCACTTGCACCTGGTTCCACTCGCCTCTTCCCGTTGTTTGTTTCGAGTTCCGACGCTCACACGTGTCCGTGGCAACCCCGAGTCCTTCCTTCGTGTGTGGCCGTGTAATGTTTCCGGTATGAGGTGAGACTTGTCGTGCGTTGTTGTTTTGGTACGTGTAGGCCGCCTGTCAAGTTTCGTTGCGTTTGGAGTTCGTTTGGTACTCCAACGGTTAACCTAGTGGGGTAAAAGTACCTCTTTTTAAGGCCCAAGACCCCCTCCACAACATCCCACTAACCCAGCACAACCACTCCCATCGTCTCGGTCGTCGGATCGTGATCGTGTGGGCGAAAACCGCACCCCATTTGGAGTCTCCTAGCTCCCTATTCCTATAAAAACGTCCACACCCCTCCATTTTCGGGCGAAACCCTAGTCCTTCATTTTTTTCCATTTTCCCACACCCCGCAGCTCCTCCGGCCGCCGGACACGTCCGGACGGCGCCGGACACGTCCGCCCGGACGCGCCGGACCAACCGGAGCGCGACATGTCAGCGCGCCTGCCGCCCTTTCTCTCTCCGCGCCGCCGCGGCTCGCGGGGCCCAAGGACGGCCCGCGCGAGCCCGCGCGCTACCTCCCAGCCCGAGCGCCGCCGCCCCCACGGTTTGGCCGCGTCGCCGTCGCCGGCCGGCCGCCCTCCGCCACCGCGCCGCCTCCCCGCCGCCGCGACGACCGGTCGCCGCCGCCCGCCCTTCGCCTCGCCGCCAGCCACTCCAACGCCGCTGGCCGCAGCTCCCTTGGCCGTCCTCCGCGCCGGCCGCCCTCGCCTCCCCGCCAGCCATCTTCCCCGCCTCCGGCTTCCGCTCTGGCGAGGGTCCGGCCAGATCTGATCGGGTGGATCAGATCCACCCGTTCGCCGATCCAAACGCACCCGTCCCCGTCGGATCCCGCCGTCCCGGGACATCCCCGTCCACGTTTGACTTTTGTGAGGTATAAAAATCCACTAAGTCCCAGGAATCTGTTATTTTGTTGCATGTTCGAGTGGCTATAACATTGTGCTCGTAAATCCGTTTTGTGCATATGATATATCAAAATGATCGTGGTGATGTGCTCTACATTTTGTTCCATTATGGCATGCTTGTTTGAGATCATCTTGATAACCTAATCTTCGTGACAAGAGTGCTACTTGTTATAAACTGTTGTTACTTGTTAACCTGATGCTATGTTTGCTTGATACCCTAGTCAAATCCATGCTAGTTTTGGAGTGGCCAATGATCATTCCTTGTTGTCCATGTTTTTGTCTATCCATTCATGCCCTCACTTGCACATATGGCTTGCTGTAGCTTATTTATTTCTTGCTCTCAAGTTGCTATAAATTATGTCTGTCACGTTTTTAAAAAGCATGATCAATTTGGTGTAGCTTGTTGCTATTGATCCATGCCTCTTATGGACTTGCTCCAATGGAGTTGTTTGCTTTAAGATATGTCTACTTCATGTCCACGCTTCTTGTCATCATGTATGGGTGCTGTAGAGTATATATCTCTTGCTCCAAAGTTGCTATGTGGCTGTTAACTTCAGCTTTGCTTTGTATCTTGTTTTGTGTGTATGTGATGAACCGTTGCTCCGTTTTGAGCATGCCCTATATGAAACTTGTGTGATTTTGCATGTAGAATCATAATATCATGATGTTTACATGTTTGGAGTGTGTTTGCTTGATGTTTGGATGCATCTTGCACCGTTGCCTTGCTTGTCTTGTTTTGCTCATATCTTCTAGACCGTAGCTCCGAATTAAACAATCTTTATATGAAACTTGACTAGAATTTCATGTAGATCATCATGCTGCATGTTAACTTGCTGTTTAACAACTTTAACTTAAGGTTTGTTCAGATCTGGACCAATTTCAAAATATGCTTATGAGGACTTACCGGATTTGCTATATGTTGATTCCGGCCTCATTTAAACTTGTTGTTTTGTGTTGTTCTTGTGTGCATCATCCCTTGGCATGAAATGCATCATATAGACTTGTCTTGCATCATGTTGATTATGCATTGCACCGTGTTTGATGTTGTGCCATGTTGTGTTCTTCTATTGAGTAGAGCCGGGAGCCGAGACCGATTGCGAGCTTCCTACCGAGGTTGAGTACGAGGAGCCGTCTTACGATCCCATCAACGACTCGACAGGCAAGATGACCTGACCCAGATATCATTACTATATTTGCCTATTGCTAGATGTCTCACTCTTCTGCTTATTGCCTCGATGCCCATGTTTGTTTGTCAGCCTCCTATTGTTACCATGAATCTGCCTAACCACCCAACCTAGCAAACCTTTGTTTGGCTACGTAAGCTTCGCTCAGCCCCTTCTTATAGCATTGCTAGTTGCAAGAGAAGATTTGAAGATTCTTGCTTCATGTTGAAGTAATTGTTGGGTTATCACACTATATTATATGTCATCTAAATCATGTATATATTGCTAATGGGTGGAAGGCTAAGCCTCTTGCTTGGTGTTTTGTTCCACTCATGCCACCCTAGGAACCGTATAAACCGGTGTTATGTTCCTTGATTATGTGTCCCTAACACCGTTGGGGTTTATGGGCCCCCCTCGATAACCCGCTTAGCGCTAAAGCTTTTCCAGCAAGGCCCGACATTGGTTTTACATTTGCCTAATAACTAAAACTTGCATAGGGCATTGCAAACCCTTTTTCTTAATCAACAACCCGGGCCAGTGCTCCACATGAGTGTTGGTCCAAACTGGGGGTTTTGCGGGACCGCCTTGGGGAAACCCGAGGTATTTGGTATGACCTGTAGAATCACCCATCCGATCATGGCATGAGACTAGATACGCGCGGCTACTGTCAGGGTGTCGGCACGCCGAGAGGTCTTGCTGGATTAGTTTTACCTTAGTCGGAATATCTTGAGCACAAGATTCCGAGAATACTCGGGTCTTCCCACTTTGGAGTTGCGACTCCGTAGATCGTGAGCTTGTGATGGGCTAAGTTGGGACACCCCTGCGGGGTTTGATCTTTCGAAAGCCGTGCCCACGGTTACGTGCAAGATGGGAATTTGTTAATATCCGGTTGTAGAAAACTTGACACCATGTTCAGAATACACTACCAGCGTGAGTAACCGTGACGGTCATTTTCCGAAAGGAGTTCGGGAAGTGAACACGGTGGGGTTATGTTTGACGTGCTTAGATAGGATCACTTCGTGATCACTTGACGCTCGTGGCACTTCTCTTCTCGCTCTATACACGTAAGCTAGTGCTAGTGCAGCTGCATCCTTTGTTCTTCAGCCTTGTTCCACACCCAAGGCTTAGATAGTTTTGCTACTCGAGAACGGGATTGCTGAGTCCTCCGTGGCTCACAGATTCTACACAATACCAGATGCAGGTACTATGGTGAACTACACAGGTGACGGCACAGAGCTGTACTGGGAGTTCGATGAAGAACGTGGGTGATACTATGTGTACTATCCCGATGATCAGTAGTGGCTTCTACTAGGGGCGATTCGGACCTTGTGGCTTTATTTATTTGGTATCTTTCATTTGGATCTTCGTCCGTAGTCGGAGTGTGATGTTATTTGGATGATGATTGCTTATGTAACGTATTGTGTGACGTGGCGAGTGTAAGCCAACTACTCTTTTGCAATTTCATCCATCTTTTACATGAGTCGTGCAAAGATACCATACTTGAGATCATTCTAGTATGAGCTTATTCCTTTAAGTCGTGCCTCGACACGTAGGAGGTATAATCTCATACTGGGCATTACAAGTTGGTATCAGAGCCTTCTCCGACCTAGAAGCCCACACTGATTGATCAAATCGTTGACGGTTGAGTCTAGGCACACACATAAAATGTTTTGAGTCCTATATATATATATATATCGGAGAGTAGGATTTCTTTTGCTCCTCATCTCTTTTCACTCTTGTGAGGACTCCTGACGATTACTTATCTCTTCTACTCTCAAAAATTCACAAAAAAAATTAGGATCACGCGAGTATTGTTTGGATTGTTCCGATGTCTTTGTGATGAGAACATTGTTCTCGATGCCTCCTGTCATTTAGGGGTTGTGGCAGTGTCCCGGGGAGTTGAGCTCCGAGGTGTTGTCATCACAAATCCATCGCAGCAGTACGGGAATACTTAAGACGGCCGACATAAAAAACTCTCCTATGCGGTTAGTGGCAAGATAACCCCGACATCACCTAGTACTGGGGAGGTAGTTCGGGAGTATTGCCATAGCTTGTATAGCAGATGCGTTTCGAAGGTCCGAGGTAGATGGTTTCGGGAAATAACTGGTTATGTGTTGAAGGATGGATACAGCTGGATGTAGGATTAGAGTTGAGTGCGCGATGCTTCCCCTGTATCCCCAACACCTGATTGCATAACTGGAAACTTTCGGAAATTAATAGGTGGGTTCATCTAGTAGCTCGTAGGCATTCTTCCAACGAATGCATGATATGGAGTTCGGGGTTCTACATTGAGTGAAGTGGTTTTATGGGCGTTGTTCTGATCGGGAGTTGCATCTTAAAGGGTCCTTGGCTATGCTGATCCGGGGATTGCAAAACCCTTTTGTAACACGTTCCATAAGCTTTCAGCACGAATATGTCGAACGAAGCTTCTATCTTGTATTTGTTCTATCTGCTCCTTGTTGTTTTATTTACCTTTTGTTCTCCCAAGTGGCTTCTCGAGAAGATTGTTGTACCATTAAACTGTGGTTTACATTTGTTCATTTTGTTCGAATGTTCTTGTGAAGACTTATGTTGCAATTTCTAGTTGTTGATTCAGCTTATATATTTTCAATCAATGGCTAATAGTTGTCATCTCATTCAGGATGGCTCCTAAAAGGGTTCCCAATGCTAACCCAGAGGGTGAAGAAGTTCCTGATTGTCCTCCTTCCCCTCCTCCTCCGTCTGAGGCCTGGAGAGCAATTATGCAAGCGACGAACCAGAACACCCAGATGCTTATGCAAATGATGCAGAACATTCAAGCAAATCAAGCAAGTCAAGGTGGTCATGGGAACCAAGGCCAAGGAAATTTGTTCAACCAACCTCACTTTGCTACTCTCAAACAATTCCTGGCAAACCAACCGAAGGCATTCAGTTACTGTGTGGATCCGCTAGATGTTGAAGACTGGATAACAGATATCAAGAAGCATTTCGAGTGCAGTAACGTGAGACCTGAGGATTATGTCAAGTTTGCCGCCTTCCAACTCAAGGACCAAGCCGCTAATTGGTGGCAGCAGTACAAAGATTCCAGAGAGGGACGTGAAATCTCGTGGACTGACTTCTCCAAGGATTTCCGCTCTCACCACATTCCAACTAGTGTCATCGAAGGAATGCGTGAGCAATTCCGCAACCTGAAGCAAGGCAGCATGTCCGTTTATCAATACAATGTCAAGTTCTAGAACCTTGCCCGCTATGCCAAGCAAGACATCCCAGATGCCAAGAGAAAGATTTATCAGTTCCGTGGTGGTCTGAAAGATGAACTCCAACTAGCTCTCACCTTGTTCAAGCCGGAAGAATTTGATCAATTCTATAACATGGCACTTAAGCAAGAGGCAGCCCAGCTTAAGATGGAAGCTTCGAAAAAGAGAATCAGAGATGCTGTCAACTCCTCCTCTTCTTCCCAAGTGGTTGCAAAGCAGCAGAAGTTTTGGCTTCCACCACCTCCAGTGATCCGACCTTCCAACAACAACAACAAGCATTCTGGTGGCCGTGGTTTCTCCCACCCACCCAACCCAAGCAATCAGTCAAAGAATCACTTTCAAGCTTCGAAGTCAAGTGCTCCTTATTACCGTCCTCTCTGAGAAGTGATTTGCAACAAGTGTGGCAAGAAGGGTCACTATGCCAACAAGTGTACTCAAAGGCGCCTTCCGCCTCCTCCACCTGTCAGCACTGCTATTGTCAAGCACGATCCGAAGGTTGCAAGAGTGAATCTGATGAATGCAGCTCAAGCAGAAAATTCTTCAGATGTGATACTTGGTAACCTTTCAGTCAATCTTAAACCTGCTAAAGTCTTGTTTGATTCTGGTGCATCACATTCTTTCATGTCATGTCCATTTGCATCCAAGCATAATGTGAACACAGTGGCTTTACCAAGGCAATTAGCAATTACTTCTCCGGCGAAACAGATGCATTCTAGCTTGTATGCTCCGAAGATATCTTTTTATATGGGTGATTACCGCTTTCTGGCTTCTCCGGTTATTCTCGGCAATTCCGACATTGATCTTATTCTTGGGATGGATTGGCTCTCCAAGCATGATGCTCACATTGATTGTGCAAATAAGGAAGTCAAGCTTACTCATCCTGACGAAGACGTGATTATCTTCACCTCTCGAGATAACACAATCAGGCTATTCTCTCTCAATGACAAGGGCGAGATTAATGCCATCCCTCAGATTCTGGTGGTCAATTAATATGAAGATGTTTTCCCTGAAGAGCTTACACGCATGCCCCTGCATCGTCAAGTTGAATTCGTCATTGAACTCGAGCCCGGTACCGAGCCAGCATGTCGGCGTCCGTACAAGCTTTCTCCTGAAGAGTTGAAGGAGCTGAAGAGACAACTCGATGAGCAAGAGCGTATGGGTCTAATCAGGCCTAGTACTTCTCCTTGGGGCGTGGTGTTCTATTTGTCAAGAAGAAGGATGGCACGGAGCGCCTTTGCGTTGATTACCGGCCATTGAACAAGAAGACAATAAAGAACAAGTATCCGCTCCCCAACATCAATGAATTGTTCGAGCAGCTCAAAGGAGCAAAAGTGTTATCAAAGCTCGTTCTCCAGATGGGTTATCACTAGATCCGTATCCGTGAAGAAGATATTCATAAGACCGCATTCAGAACAAGCTACGGCTCCTATGAATACACGGTCATGTCTTTTGGCCTCGCAAATGCTCCACCCACCTTCTCAAGGATGATGCACTTCATATTCAACCCCTACACCAATGAATTTGTTCTTGTCTATCTGGATGACATCTTTGTATTCTCCAAGAATGAAGAAGATCATGCCAAGCACCTCCATTTGGTCCTGGACAGGCTCCGTGAACACAAGTTCTATGCGAAGTTCTCCAAGTGTGAATTCTGGCTGGATAAGGTCTTATATCTTGGCCATATCATCTCTGCTGAGGGTATTTCTGTCAACCCCGAGAAAGTTGAAGCTATTGTCAACTGGGAACCCCCGCAGAATGTCAAGCAACTCCGAAGCTTCCTTGGTCTCGCTAGCTATTGCAGAAGGTTCGTTGAGAACTTCTCCAAGATTGCCAAGCCTCTCTCCAACTTGCTATAGAAGAATGTCAAGTACAACTGGTCTCCTGATTGTGATGTGGCATTCAAAACACTCAAAGAAAAGCTCATCTCTACTCCGGTTCTTACTCCTCCGGATGAGTCCAAGCCCCACGAAGTATTCTGTGATGCTTCTCTTCAAGGACTAGGTGGTGTTCTAATGCAAGACAAGAAAATTGTGGCATACACTTCTCGTCAATTGAAACCAAATGAGAAGAACTACCCCACACATGATCTCGAGCTAGCAATAGTGGTACATGCCTTGATCACGTGGAGACACCTTCTGTTGGGCAGAAAAGTGGACATCTTCACCGATCACAAGAGCTTGAAGTACATCTTCACACAGCCTAACCTGAACCTTCGCCAGACTCGTTGGGTTGAGATGATCCAAGAGTATGATCCAAGCATCGAATACACAGCTGGCAAAGCCAATGTCATCGTAGATGCCTTGAGCAGAAAGGCATATTGCAAAAGTTTCCTTCTCAAGACGCTCCAGCCTGAGCTTTGTGAATCATTCAGGAAGCTCAACCTCCAAGTTGTTCCGCAAGGCTTTCTTGCAAATCTTCAAGTTGCTCCTACCTTGGAAGATCAGATCCGTGAGGCCCAACTCAATGATGCTATGGTGCAGAAAGTGAAACATGGTATTGCTAAGGGTACTCCCAAATACAAGTGCTATCGTGTTGATGAGAAAGACACCTTGTTCTTTGAGGACAGACTTGTGGTTCCCAAGGATGATCTCAGGAAGAACATATTGAACGAAGCACATGACTCCCTCCTCTCGATTCATCCCGAAAGTTCCAAGATGTACCAAGACCTCAAGCAATCTTACTAGTGGACTCACATGAAAAGGAAGATTGCCCAATTCGTGAATGAATGTGATGTCTGCAGAAGAGTGAAGGCAGAGCATCAACGTCCAGCCGGTCTCCTCCAACCTCTTCCTATTCCCGAGTGGAAATTCGACCACATTGAAATGGATTTCGTCACTGGGTTGCCCAAGTCCAAGAAGGGGAATGATGCTATCTTTGTTGTGATTGACAATCTAACCAAAGTAGCTCACTTCCTTCCCGTCAAAGAATCCATCAATGCAGCTCAGTTGGCAGAGTTGTACACTTCCAGAATTGTGTCGTTACATGGCATTCCTCAAGTTATCTCCTTGGACCGTGGAAGTTTGTTCACATCCAAGTTCTAGGACTCCTTTCAGTCAGCCATGGGCACTAAGATTCGTTTCAGCACTGCGTTTCACCCTCAGACTAGTGGTCAAGTCGAAAGAGTGAACCAGATCCTTGAAGACATGCTCAGAGCTTGTGTCATCTCTTTCGGTATGAAGTGGGAAGATTGTCTCCCATTTGCCGAGTTCTCTTACAACAACAGTTTCCAAGCAAGTGCCAGCAAAGCTCCGTTTGAAATACTCTATGGCAGAAAGTGCCATACCCCTCTCAACTGGTCCGAGACTGGTGAACGTCAACTTCTTGGCAATGACTTGATCTCAGAAGCCGAAGAAATGTGCAAAGTCATACGTGAGAATCTCAAGGCCGCTCAGTTGCGTCAAAAGAGTTACTATGACGGCAAGCATCGTGATTTGACTTTCGACATTGGAGATCATGTCTATCTCCGTGTTTCTCATATGAAAGGAACCCAAAGATTCGGTATCAAAGGAAAGCTTGCTCCTAGATGCGTTGGCCCTTTCAAGATTCTTGGCAAAAGAGGCGATATAGCCTATCAACTTGAGCTCCCCTCCAATTTTGCTAATGTTCATGATGTGTTTCATGTGTCTCAACTCCGCAAGTGCTTCAAGACACCTGAACGCACCATTCCGTTCGTGGAGATTGATCTTCAACAAGATTTGTCTTACCGTGAGCACCCTGTTGCTATTCTTGAAGAAACAGAGGGCAAGACCCGCAACAAGTCAATCAAGTTCTTGAAAGTTAAGTGGTCACACCATACCGGACGAGAAGCTACATGGGAACGAGAAGATCACCTTCGTTCCGAGTACCCTTCCTTCTTCCAGTCCTAGATCTCGGGACGAGATCTTTTCATAGCAGAGGAGAGTTTGTACTGCCCCAGATGTAACACTTTCCAAATATGGCAATATATGATACTTTGACTTCATCAATTCCGTTCTGGGCTCTTCTTTCATTTCGGGTTTCTTCGTTTTTTCGTGTGCGTGTGTGCATTTCATCCATGTCATGTTGTCATCTGCATTGCATTGCATTCGTGTTGTCACTTGCACCCGGTTCCACTCGCCTCTTCCCGTTGTCCGTTTCGAGTTCCGACGCTCACACGTGTCCGTGGCAACCCCGAGTCCTTCCTTCATGTGTGGCCGTGTAACGTTTCCGGTATGAGGTGAGACTTGTCATGCATTGTTGTTTTGGTACGTGTAGGCCGCCTGTCAAGTTTTGTCGCGTTTGGAGTTCGTTTGGTACTCCAACGGTTAACCTAGTGGGCTAAAAGTACCTCTTCTTTAAGGCCCAATACCCCCTCCACAACAGCCCACTAACCCATCACAACCACTCCCATCGTCTCGGTCGCCGGATCGTGATCGTGTGGGCGAAAGCCGCACCCCATTTGGAGTCTCCTAGCTTCCTATGCCTATAAAAACGTCCACACCCCTCCATTGTCGGGCGAAACCCTAGTCCTTCCTTTTTTTTTCATTTTTCCCCGCGCCCCGCAGCTCCTCCGGCCGCCGGACACGTACGGACGGCGCCGGACACGTCCGCCCGGACGCGCCGGACCAACCGGAGCGCGACACGTCAGTGCGCCCGCCGTCCTTTCTCTCTCCGCGCCGCCGCGGCCCGCGGGGCCCGAGGCCGGCCCGCGCGAGCCCGCGCGCTGCCTCCCGTCCCGAGCGCCGCCGCCCCCGCAGTTCGACCGCATCACCACCGCCGATCGGCAAACCTCCGCTACCGCGCCGCCTCCCCGCCGCCGCGAGGACCGGTCGCCGCCACCCGTCCCGCGCCTCGGCGCCGGCCACTCCAACGCCGTCGGCCGCAGCTCCCCCAGCCGTCCTCCGCGCCGGCCGCCCTCCCCTCTCCGCCGGCCATCTTCTCCGCCTACGGCCTCTGCTACGGCGAGGGTCCGGCCAGATCTGATCGGGTGGATCAGATCCACCCGTTCGCCGATCCAAACGCCCCCGTCCCCGCCGGATCCCTCGTCCCGGGACATCCCCATCCACGTTTGACTTTTGTGAGGTATAAAAACCCACTAAGTCCCAGGAATCTGTTATTTTGTTGCATGTTCGAGTGGTTGTAACTTTGTGCTCGTAGATCCGTTTTGTGCATATGATATATCAAAATGATTGTGGTGATGTGCTCTACATTTTGTTCCATTGTGGCATGCTTGTTTGAGATCATCTTGATGACCTAATCTTCGTGACAAGAGTGCTACTTGTTATAAATTGCTGTTACTTGTTAACCTGATGCTATGTTTGCTTGATACCCTAGTCAAATCCATGCTAGTTTTGGAGTGGCCAATGATCATTCCTTGTTGTCCATGTTTTTGTCTATCCATTCATGCCCTCATTTGCACATATGGCTTGCTGTAGCTTATTTATTTCTTGCTCTCAAGTTGCTATAAATTATGTCTGTCAGGTTTTTATCAGCATGATCAATTTGGTGTAGCTTGTTGCTATTGATCCATGCCTCCTCTGGAGTTGCTCCAATGGAGTTGTTTGCTGTAGGATATGTCTACTTCATGTACATGCTTCTTGTCATCATGTATGGGTGCTGTAGAGTATATATCTCTTGCTCCAAAGTTGCTATGTGGCTGTTAACTTCAGCTTTGCTTTGTATCTTGTTTCGTGTGTATGTGCTGAACCGTTGCTCCGTGTTGAGCTTGCCCTATATGAAACTTGTGTGATTTTGCATGTAGAATCATAATATCATGATGTTTACATGTTTGGAGTGTGTTTGCTTGATGTTTGGATGCATCTTGCACCGTTGCCTTGCTTGTCTTGTTTTGCTCATATCTTCTAGACCGTAGCTCCGAATTAAAGAAACTTTATATGAAACTTGACTAGAATTTCGTGTAGATCATCATGGTGCATGTTAACTTGCTGTTTAATAACTTTAACTTAAGGTTTGTTCAGATCTGGACCAATTTCAAAATATGCTTATGAGGACTTACCGGATTTGCTATATGTTGATTCCGGACTCATTTAAGCTTGTTGTTTTGTGTTGTTCTTGTGTGCTTCATCCCTTGCCATGAAATGCATCATATAGACTTGTCTTGCATCACGTTGATTGTGCATTCACCGTGTTTGATGTTGTGCCATGTTGTGTTCTTGTGTTTAGTAGAGCCGGGAGCCGAGATCGAGTGCGAGGTTCCTACCGAGGTTGAGTACGAGGAGCCGTCTTACGATCCCATCGATGACTCGACAGGCAAGATGACCTGACCCAGATATCATTACTATCTTTTCCTAATGCTAGATGTCTCGCTCTTTAGCTTATTGCCTCGATGCCCATGTTTGTTTGTCAGCCTCCTATTGTAACCATGAATCTACCTAACCACCCAACCTAGCAAACCTTTGTTTGGCTACGTAAGCTTCGCTCAGCCCCTTCTTATAGCATTTCTAGTTGCAGGAGAATATTGAAGATTCTTGCTTCATGTTGAAGTTATTGTTGGGTTATCACACTATATTATATGTCATCTAAATCATCTATATATTGGTAATGGGTGGAATGCTAAGCCTCTTGCTTGGTGTTTTGTTCCACTCATGCCACCCTAGGAACCGTATAAATCGGTGTTATGTTCCTTGATTATGCGTTCCTAACACGGTTGGGGTTTATGGGCCCCCTCGATAACCCGCTTAGCACTAAAGCTTTTCCAGCAAGGCCCGACATTGGTTTTACATTTGCCTAATAACTAAAATTTGCATAGTGCGTTGCAAACCCTTTTTATTTATCAACAACCCGGGCCTGTGCTCCACATGAGTGTTGGTCCAAACTGGGGGTTCTGCGGGGCCGCCTTGGGGAAACCCGGGGTATTTGGTATAACTTGTAGAATCGCCCATTCGTTCGTGGCCTGAGACTAGATACGCGTGGCTACTGTCAGGGTGTCGGCACGCCGGGAGGTCTTGCTGGATTAGTTTTACATTAGTCAGAATATCTTGAGCATGGGATTCCGAGAATACTCGGGTCTTCCCTCCCTTGGAGTTGCGACTCCGCAGATCGTGAGCTTGTGATGGGCTAAGTTGGGACACCCCTGCAGGGTTTGATCTTTCGAAAGTCGTGCCCGCGGTTATGTGGCAGATGGGAATTTGTTAATATCCGGTTGTAGAAAACTTGACATGTTGTTCAGAATACACTACCAGCGTGAGTAGCCATGACGATCATTTTCCGAAAGGGGTTTGGGAAGTGAACACGGTGGGGTTATGTTTGACGTGCTTAGATAGGATCACTTCGTGATCACTTTGACGCTCGTGGCACTTCTCTTCTCGCTCTAAACACGTAAGCTAGTGCTAGTGCAGCTGCAACCTTTGTTCTTCAGCCTTGTTCCACACCCAAGGCTTAGATAGTTTTGCTACCCGGGAACGGGATTGCTGAGTCCTCCGTGGCTCATAGATTCTACACAACACCAGATGCAGGTACTATGGTGAACTACACAGGTGACGCCACAGAGTTGTACTGGGAGTTCGATGAAGAATGTGGGCGATACTACGTGTACTATCCCGATGATTAGTAGTGGCTTCTACTAGGGGCGATTCAGACCTTGTGGCTTTATTTATTTGGTATCTTTCATTTGGATCTTCGTCCGTAGTCGGACTGTGATGTTATTTGGATGATGATTGCTTATGTAATGTATTGTGTGACGTGGCGAGTGTAAGCCAACTACTCTTTTGCAATTTCATCCCTCTTTTACATGAGTCTTGCAAAGATACCATACTTGAGATCATTCTAGTATGAGCTTATACCTTCAAGTCGTGCCTCGACATGTAGGAGGTATAATCTCATACTGGGCATTACACGAACCCCCTCCCTAGTATTGGGTGGCGTCGAGGTTATCTCACCACTAACACACATAGAAGAGTTTTCGATGTCGGCGACCTCTCATATTCCAGAATTGTAACGGTACAACTGTGACGACAACACCTCAGAGCTCAAATCCCCGAGGCACTACCACAACCCCTAAATGACAGGAGGCACCAAGAACAATGTTCTTGTCATAATGATATAAAACCGATCGCAACAATACCTGCATGATCCTAAAAAAATTGAGTGAAAAGGGGTGAGTAAAGTCAAAACATCTACGTCAGGAGTCCTCACCAGAGCGACGAAGGAGTAAAAAGAATTCCTACTCTCCGATATATAACTAGACTCAATTTTTTCTGGACTCAACAACGGCAACGGTACGATCAGTCAAGGGGGCTCCTGCGGTCGGTAAGGGTTTGATACCAACTTGTAGCGCTCAAGATGCGATTCTATCCCGATCACGTGATGAATTCATGATTGGGGCACAACCGCATTTCAAGCGCTTAGCAAGGTGGATATCATTCTCGACTATCGTCAGATATTTGTCCTTCCTGAATTTGATCTCCTCAGAGCCATCTTCTCCTCTCACCAACAGGGCTCCATTCAACGCCTCTGCATCTCGGCACACTACCTGCTCTCCGTACCCTGCACGGTGGACGCTTGGCTGACATCCGCTAAATTCGAAAAACTCTAGAGTTTGAGTTCTACCAGTACCACGAAAGTTTCATACCACGAACCAAGAATTTTGTGCCCACACCACTGTTGTCCATCTCGTGGTTTTCCTCCTCTCTCCACACCGCCTCCTTCGCCTGGTGCCATCTACCAGACGATCTGGTACAAATGCTTCAACTCCCACTACTAAAAAAACTTTCACTTGTGGTGGTTTATCTGTCGAAGGCCTCACTGCACAACATCATCCACTCCTGTTGCCCTGCCTTAGAGTGCTTGCTGATTGTTTTGGGAATAGAAATCCCTATTGGTTGTCTCCAAATAAAGTAGCCTCACCTTAAAAGCATTGGAATATGTTTTGAAGGACAACAGCTCATCGTCCAAGATGCCCCTTAACTTATTATTGTTATAAACCTTCGCAAATAATTGTTGTCACTGTGCCCAAACTGGAGACCCTGGGTGTAATTAGTGATCTGTTTAATGATCACAACAAGTTGGTGTTTGGCTCCTCATTTTTTCAGGTACCGTATATTATAATCTACACATTTGTAATCATAAGCTGCATTTTTCATTTGTGCTCATAAGTTTTATATCATCCCGGAGTACACTTTGGGTACTAATATTATTTTATATTCTCAATGAAGTGTTCGTCCATGGATAGCCTATCAATGTTGCTGGATTCTATCAAGATCTTATATATCGAAATGTTTAGTTTCGATCTGAACATAATTATTGGCTTGCTGTGATGCTTTCGATCTCTGGAGAACTTATATATAAAGGTGATGATTTCAAGCACATTGAAAGCTTGTATATGTTATACTAGAATTAACCATTCCATTGTCGCCCTTTCGACATACTCTTTTTTCAAACCTTAACCGTTTACAATCTTCATGTCTACTTAGGCACTAACACATGGAGAAAAACATATAACCAATCAGTGGCGTAATAAGCACCAGGATTTTCTCAGTTCTCATGACATTCATTTGAGGACAATAAGGATGGAAGGATATGCATCCAACCAGGAAAACAGAAGCTTCGTCACATTCTTCCTGATGAATGCGAGGTTACTATTGTCCATGAGGCTTAAGTTTTTCAACAAGAGATTTCTCACAGACGGACATGTTGAACTGCAAAAAAGAAGTTTCACGTGGACAAATGGGCTTCTGAACATGCTCGGCTTCTATTTACTACAACTTGTAGTCATCCTCCAATAATTTCTTTTGCACAGGATGTTGATTTTATGCATCAGACCGATCCATTTGTTTGTGACTACGAAAAAGAGTGGTTGGGTTAGATGTTATTACCATGTGCAATCTGGATTTTGTCTAAATTTATGAACAATTAAACCTTGGGATTTTTGTACTGTTTGTAAGCTTGAGTTACATGTTGTTGCCTCGTACTCCCCTCCGCCTGCCACTACACTGCCGCATCTTCCATGGCTCCTGTTTGTTCCCGTGCGAGGCCTCGCCGTCGTTCTCCGCCTTGGTTCGCTCGATGTGCCCGCCGTTGTCTGGCGTTGATACTTCTCCAACGTATCTATAATTTTTTATTGTTACATGCTATTATATATTTTGTTTTGGATGTTTAATGGGCTTTATTATACACTTTTATATTATTTTTGGGACTAACCTACTAACCCTAGGCCCAGTGCAAATTGATGTTTTTTCCCTATTTCAATGTTTCGCAGAAAAGGGATATCAAACGAAGTCCAAACGGAATGAAACCTTTGGGAGAGTTATTTTTGGAACAATATCAACACGAAAGACTTGGAGTACATGCCAGGAAGCGAAGGAGGTGGCCCCGAGGGTGGGGGCGCGCCGAGGGGCTAGGCGCGTGTGACACCCCGAGACCGATGCGCCAGGTGTCAGCCAGTTATTCGTTGTCGTTGCCATGTCATCTGCTTGCGTGTTGCATCTTTCCATGTCATCATGTGTGTTGCATCATCATGTTTTTAAAACTTGCATCCGTCCGAGTCCGCCTGTCCTCTCCGTTGTCCGTTCTGAGCCCAGACACACTTGCACGCGCCTGCGGCGCCTTCGAATATTTATTTTATAAGTGGCAGAAAAACGTTCTCAGAATGGGTTGAAACTTGGCGTGTGGTCTTATTATAGCATAGGTAGACCGCCTGTCAAGTTTCGTCGCGTTCGGAGTCCGTTTGATAGCCCAACGGTTAACCGTGATAACCGCCGGAGGCCTTTTGTCCTTTGGCCCAGCACCACTTTCACACAGCCCACCTAGCCCATTCTAACCCCTCCATGCTCTTGGCCGTTCGATCACGATCGCGTGGCCGCAAACCGCTCCTCATTTGGACTCTCCTAGCTCCCTATGCCTATATAAACAGCCTCCTCCCCAAAATTCACGGTGCAAACCTAGTCCTCTTCCTCCTCGCGCCGCCGGACATGTCCATCCGCGCCGGACATGTCCAGCCGGCCACCTCACCCCAGCCAACGAGAGGCTGCCACGTCACCCCGCCGCCGCTCTAAGCCAATGGCGTAGCACCACCTCACCCTCTCTCTCCTCCCACCTCACCGCGGCCCGCGGAGCCCGCGTCCGGCCCGCCTGGGCCCGAGCCGCAGCTCCTCCCGCAGCCGCATAGCGCCGTCCCGCCGCGAACCTCGTCCCCGCCGGCCGCTGCTCTGCCTCCTCGCCGGTGCGCCGGCGTCGCCAGATCGCCGCCCCGCCGCCCGGATGTACAAGCCCCGCAGCCGATCTAGTGTTTCCCTCGCCTCCCCCCGCCATTCTTCGCCCGCGCCGCCCGGCGCCTCGACGGAGTCGCCGCCGCCGGCCCCTGCTTCGGACACGGGAGGGACGGGGCAGGCGTCGAGCCTTCCCTTGCCCGTGGGCCTCGCCCTGGCCACGTGGGCCTGGCCTCGCCAGCCGACCAGCCGGCCTGCTCCGCCCATGGCCCAGCCGAGGCCGGCCCACCTCACTCCTCCTGCAGCCGGCCTGCTACCGCCCCGACCTGGGCCGAGCCCGCTTCGATGAGGCCACCTATCCGGCGCGCTGTGCACCGTTTAGCTATTGGACGCCCATTGTGTTTTTTTTTCCTAATTCAAAAACTGCTAAGTCCTTTTTCTGTCATAATAATGTTGCATATTGTGGTGGCAGTAAATTTTTGTGTGTATATCCAAATTGTGCATATGATATGTCAAAATGATCGTGGTGATATGCTCTTCACTTTGTTCCATTGTGCCATGCCTGTTTGACTTCATCTAGATGCTCTAATCTATGTTGCAAGAGTGCTACTTGTTATAAACTGTTGTTACTTGTTAATTTGATGCCATGTTTGAGATATGATAACTTGGTGCATGTTTATTCAATTGGAGCATATGATATGTCAAAAATGTTCATTGTGAAGTGCTCTACATGTTGGTTGCTGTAGCATTCATGTTAGGTGTCATATTGCCATGTAAATCTCTATTGCAAAAGTGCATTTGGCTGTTAAGTGCTGAAACTTGTTATGAGATACTGATTTCACTTGCCCATTGCTATTGATGTGTTTGTCTTCATGCCACATGTCTAGATGTTTTAGAAGCACAATCTTATGGTCTTTGCTGTGGTGCAATCCACTTTTCATGATATGCCTTGAGGTGACTTAAACAAGCTTGTAAACATGCCATGTTGTTGTTGCTGTTTTATACTTAGTAAAAAACTGCTAAGTCTGGAATCTATTATAACCTGATGCTATGTTTGCTTGATGCCCTAGTCAAATCCATGCTTGTTTTGGAGTGGTCTATGATCATGTCTTGTTGTCCATATTTTTGTCTATCCATTCATGCCCTTACGTGCTCATATGACCGGCTGTAGCTTATTTATTTCTTGCTCTCAAGTTGCTATAAATTATACCTGTCAGGTTTTTATCAGCATGATCAATTTGGTGTAGCTTGTTGCTATTGATCCATGCCTCCTATGGAGTTGCTCCAATGGAGTTGTTTGCTGTAGGATATGTCTACTTCATGTCCATGCTCTTTATGTTCTTATTTGAGTTGATATGCTTGTTGTTTTGTGCCTCCGAAGGCAGCATCGTGATGATGTTTTTGCCTTTCCAAATTTTGACTAAGTCTGGATAATTTTATTGCAACTTGCCATGCTTGGTTAATTATGTTCCAGCAAGCTTTTAGGTGTGTTCTAAGTTCATGCTTGTTAAGTATCATGTCTATTTCACATCCATGCTTCTTGTTATCATGTTTGGGTGTTGTAGCATATATTTACCTTGCTCCAAAGTTGCTATGTGGCTGTTAACTTCAGCTTTGTATTATAACTTGTTTTGCTCATATCTTCTAGGCCGTAACTCCGAATTAAACAAACTTTATATGAAACTTGACTAGAATTTCGTGTAGATCATCATGGTTCATGTTAAACTGCTGGTTAACAACTTTAACTTAAGGTTTGTTCAGATCTGGACTAATTTCAAAATATGCATATGAGGGCTTACCGGATTTGTTATATGTTGGTTCCGGCCTCATTTAAACTTGTTGTTTGGTGTTGTTCTTGTGTGCTTCATCCCTTGCCATGTAATGCATCATATATAGACTTGTCTTGCATCATACTTGGTTGAGCATCTTGTCATGTTCTTGTGTTGTGTGTTTACTGTATTGCTTGCTTCTTCTTGTTAGTGCTTGTTCCGTTGCGATCGTGAGGATTCGTCCGTCTACACGTGGTTCGTCTTCAAGGCTTCTTCTTCATCTTCTTCATGGATCCGTTCTTCTTCCTTGCAGGATCTCAGGCAAGATGACCATCACCTTGGATACCTTTACTATCATTGCCATGCTTGGCTGTCTCGTTGCTATCGTTATATGTCGTGCTACCTATCTTTTTGTCAGCCCCTCTCCTTGTTGCCATGAAACCTCTAACCTTTGACACCTTCCCAGCAAAACCGTTGTTTGGCTATGTTACCCGCTTGCTCAGCCCCTCTTATAGCGTTGTTAGTTGCAGGTGAAGATGAAGTTTGTTCCATGTTGGAACTTGATGCTTTGGGAATATCACAATATCTATTATTATTATTAACACACCGATATACTGGGCATGGGTGGAAGGCTTGGCCTTTTGCTCGGTGTTTTGTTCCACTCATGCCACCTTAGGAGCCGATAAGCCGGCATTATGTTCCTTGATTTTGCGTTCCTTACACGGTTGGGTATATGGGGACCCCTTGACAGGTCATCTTTGAATAAAACTCCTCCAGCAAGGCCCAACATTGGTTTTAATTTGCCTCATAATAACAACTTAATTAATTAATTAAAATTGCATAGGGGGTCGTGCCCTTGGGTATTCTTTTCTACATAGCAGGGGGGCCAGTGCTGATGGTGTTGGTCCCAAACGGGGAGTATGCGGGGCCACCTTGGGGAAACCCGAGGGTTGGTTTTACTCGTATAATCGCCCATCTGGTCGTGGCCTGAGACGAGATACGCGCGGCTACTATTACGGTGTCAACACACCGGGAGGTCTTGATGGACTTGTTTTACCATTGTCAAAATGTCTTGTGAATCGGGATACCGAGCCTGATCGGAATGTCCTTAAGATAAGGGGTAATATTATTGTTACTTATGCTGATCGTGAGAGCTTGTGATGGGCTAAGTTGGGACACCCCTGCAGGGTTATGATCTTTCGAAAGCCGTGCCCGCGGTTATGTGGCAGATTGGAATTTGTTAATGTCCGGTTGTAGAAAACTTGACAGAGGATCCGAAGTAAAACACACAACTGTGTGAGTAACCGTGACTGTCTCTTTTCACTTTGAGAAGAGAACACGGTGGGGTTATGTTTAACTTGTAGGTAGTTTAGGATCTTTAGCGATCATTATTAGTTTGCGACTGTTTGCGTAGATGCTCATCTTATTTTTGTACTCGTAAGTTAGCCACCATATATTGCTTAGCCGCTGCTGCAACCTCACCACTTTACCTCTTCCTACCTATTAAGCTTTGCTACTCTTGTTACCCATGGTTATGGGATTGCTGAGTCCTCGTGGCTCACAGATACTACAACAACAGTTGCAGGTGCAGGTTTCAAATGTCTTGACGTGAGAGCGATGATCGTTGTGTTGGAGTTCTTTCTTCTTCTTCTTCTTCTTCAGTCTTGGATTAGGTTCCGGGTCGGCAGCCTGGGATAGCAGATGGATGTCGTTGTGCTTTTCATGTTTGCCTTCGTAGTTGGATGCCTTGTATTGATGTTGTTGTATTCATGTGACTTGTATGTATTGTTGTATCCCCCATGTATGCATGTAATGGTGCGATGTAATGATATCCATCTTGCTAAGCGCCTGAAATGCGGTTGTGCCCCAATCACGTATGTGTCACGTGATTGGGATAGAATCGCATCTTGGGCCTGACAGCACGCCCCCCACCCTCATGGGCCACCTGTTGCTCCCCCGACGTCCCTCTTCAGCCTATATATACCTACGTACCCTAAAACTATCAAGGAGAAGCATGAAACCCTAATTCCACCACCGCAACCTTCTGTACCCGTGAGATCCCATCTTGGTGTCTGTTCTAGAGCTCGGCCGGAGGGGGCATCGATGACGAAGGGCTTCTACATCGGCCGGAGGAGAAGTGCTTGCCTTTGGGTTCAATCTTGTGGTGTCCTTTCCCAGTGACAGCAGGGGCAGCAAGGCACGTACTGTATTGTTGCCATCGAGGATAAAAAGATGGGGTTTATATCATATTGCTTGAGTTTATCCCTCTACATCGTCTCATCTTGCTTAAGGCGTTACTCTGTTCTTATGAACTTAATACTCTAGATGCATGTTGGATAGCGGTCGATGTGTGGAGTAATAGTAGTAGATGCAAAATTTTTTCGGTCTACTTGTCACGGACGTGATGCCTATATACAATGATCATGCCTAGATATTCTCATAACTATGCGCTCTTCTATCAATTGCTCGACAGTAATTTGTTCACCCACCGTAGAAATCTGCTATCATGAGAGAAGCCACTAGTGAAACCTATGGCCCCTGGGTCTATTCTCATCATATTAATCT
Source organism: Secale cereale (assembly GCA_902687465.1). Lineage (NCBI taxonomy): Eukaryota > Viridiplantae > Streptophyta > Magnoliopsida > Poales > Poaceae > Secale > Secale cereale. Next base: position 173,760,307 of record LR738710.1, read on the forward strand.
TCCATCAACTATTTACTTTACTTTGCATTATTTACTTTCAATCTCTATATCAAAAATACCAAAAATATTATCTTATCATATCTATCAGATCTCACTTTCGTAAGTGGCCGAGAAGGGATTGACAACCGCTTTTATCGCGTTAGCTGCAAGGTTCTTATTTGTTTGTGCAAGTACGAGGGACTCACGCGTGGTCTCCTACTGGATGATACCTTGGTTCTCAACAACTGAGAAAAATAGTTACGCTACTGTGCTGCATCAACCTTTCCTCTTTGAGGGAATACAATGCAAGCTCGAGAAGTAGCAAGAAGAATTTCTGGCGCCGTTGCCGTGAAGATCTAGGCAAAATTAATATACCAAGTACCTATCACAAACCCTTATCCCTCGCATTACATTATTTTCCTCTCGTTTTCCTCTCCCCCACTTCACCTTTGCCGTTTTATTCGCCTTTTTCCCCGTTCGCATGCCTCTTGTTTGCTTGTGTGTTGGATTGCTTGTTCGTCACAATGGCTCCCCTATTAGTGTTGATCCTCACCTTAAAGAGGTTGGAAGAGATTGAAAACAATGTTAGAAGTTTTATGTCTGTGCAATTTGAGCATAATGATTTCTTCAGAAACGAGCTTAAAGAACAGAAAAGTTTTATGGAGTACATGAATAAAGAGCTTGATGATATATGTCTAAGGAGTTTTATGGTTTGAAATCTTAGTTTGCTCATCTTGAGAACTTAATAGCCCAAATATTGGACAAGCAAGCCACCTTAGTTAATAAGATGGCCGCTAAACTGGAAGACTTAGAAAATAAAGATGAAGATCTAAAAGTGACTGATGTATCTCCTATTAAATCCTTGTTTTCTAGTATTAATCTTGATAAAGATGGGACTGGATATGAGTCTACTTTAGTTAAAAGGCGTCCCAATGATTCAGAGTTTTTAGATCTTGATGCTAAAACTATTAAAAGTGGGATTGAAGAGGTCAAAACTTTACATAGCAATGAACCCACTATCTTGGATCTCAAGGGATTTAATTGTGATCATTTCTCTTTAATAGATTGTATTTCCTTGTTGCAATCCATGCTACATTCTCCGCATGCTTATAGTTAAAATAAGGCTTTTACCAAACACATAGTTGATGCTGTAATGCAATCTTATGAAGAAAAACTTGAATTAGAAGTTTCTATCCCTAGAAAGCTTTATGATGAGTGGGAAACTACTATTAAAATTAAGATTAAAGATCATGAATGCTTTGCTTTGTGTGATTTGGGTGCAAGTGTTTCCACTATTCCAAAAGCTTTGTGTGATATGTTAGGTTTCATGAACTTGATGATTGTTCTTCAAATTTGCATCTTGCGGATTCCACCATTAAGAAACCTATGGGAAGGATTAATGATGTTCTTATTGTTGCAAATAGGAATTATGTGCCCGTAGATTTCATTGTTATTGATATACATTGCAATCCTACTTGTCCTATTATTCTTGGTAGACCTTTCCTAAGAACGATTGGTACAATTATTGATATGAACGAAGGAAATATTTGATTCCAATTTCCATTAAGGAAAGGCATGGAACACTTTCCTAGAAAGAAAATCAAATTACCTTATGAATCTATTATGAGAGCCACTTATGGATTGCCTACCAAAGATGGCAATACCTAGATCTATTCTTGTATCGTGCCTAGCTAGGGGCGTTAAACGATAGCGCTTGTTGGGAGGCAACTCAATTTTATTTTCTTTGCTTTTGCTTCTGTTTAGGAATAAATATTCCATCTAGATTCTCTTTAGATGTGGTTTTGTGTTTTAATTAGTGTTTGTGCCAAGTATAACCTTTGGGAAGACTTGGGTGAAGTTTATGCGATCATGCTGTAAAAAACAGAAACTTTAGCGCTCATGAGATTAGCTACCATTTTTTACTGGAGAGTGCTTTTTAGTTGATTATTTTTGCAGATGATTAATAGACAAATTCCTCACGTCCACCAAATTTTTTTTTGAGTTACAGAAGTATCCGTAAGTTACAGATTGCTACATATTGTTCTGTTTTTGACAGATTCTGTTTTTGTGTGTGTTGTTTGCTTATTTTGATGAATCTATGAGTAGTATCGGGGGGTATGAATCATAGAGAAGTTGAAATATAGTAGGTTTAACACCATTATAAACAAAGAATGAGTTCATTACAGTACATTTGAGTGGTGGTTAGTTTTCTTATACTAACGGAGCTCATGAGATTTTTGGCTAAGTTTTGTGTTGTGAAGTTTTCAAGTTTTGAGTAAGGATTTGATGGACTATGGAAAAAAGAGTGGCAAGAGCCTAAGCTTGGGGATTCCCAAGGCACCCCAAGGTAAAATTCAAGGACAACCAAAAGCTTAAGCTTGGGGATGCCCCGGGAAGGCATCCCCTCTTTCGTCTTCATCTATCGGTAACTTTACTTGAGACTATATTTTTATTCACCACATGATATGTGTTTTGCTTGGAGCGTCATGTATGATTTGAGTCTTTGCTTTTTAGTTTACCACAATCATCCTTTATGGACACACCTTTTGAGAGAGATACACATGAATCAGAATTTATTAGAATACTCTATGTGCTTCACTTATATCTTTTGAGCTAGATAGTTTTGCTCTAGTGCTTCACTTATATCTTTTAGAGAACGATGGTGGTTTTATTTTTTAGAAATTATTGATCTCTCATGATTCACTTATATTATTTTGAGAGTCTATTAGAACAACATGGTAATGTGCTTGGGTTATAAAACTAGTCCTAATATGATAGGCATCCAAGATGGGTATAGTAAAAACTTTCATAAAAGTGCATTGAATATTATGAGAAGTTTGATACTTGATAATTGTTTTGAGATATGAGGATAGTGATATTAGAGTCATGCTAGTAGAGTAGTTGTGAATTTGAGAAATACGTGTGTTGAGGTTTGCAAGTCCCGTAGCATGCACGTATGGTAACCATTGTGTGACAAATTTGAAGCATGAGGTATTTCATCGAGTGTCATCCTTTGTGTGGAGGTCGGGATCGCGCGATGGTTAACTCCTACCGACCCTTCCCCTAGGAGCATGCGTGTAGTACTTTTTTTTGATGACTTGTAGATTTTTGCAATAAGTATGTGAGTTCTTTATGACTAATGTCGAGTCCATGGATTATACGCACTCTCACCTTTCCACCATCGCTAGCCTCTCTTGTACCGCGCAACTCTCCCCGGTACCATACACCCACCATATACCTTCCTCAAAACAGCCACCATACCTACCTATCATGGCATTTCCATAGCCATTCCGAGATATATTGCCATGCAACTTTCCGCCGTTCCGTTTACTATGACACACTTCATCATTGTCATATTGCCATCCATGATCATATAGTTGACATCATATTTGTGGCTAGGCCACCATGCATAATCTTTCATACATGTCACTCTTGATTCATTGCACATCCCGGTACACCACCGGAGGCATTCATATAGAGTCATACTTTGTTCTAGTATCGAGTTGCAATATCGAGTTGTAAATCAATATAAGTGTGATGATCATCATTATTAGAGCATTGTCCCAAAAAAAGGCCAAAGAAGAAAGAAGGGCCCAAAAGAAAAAAAAGAAAAAAGAAAAAAAGGAAAGGGGGGGGGACAATGCTACTATCTTAATTATTAGAGCATTGTCCCAAAGAAAAAGAAAGAAAAAGAAGAAGGAAAGGCCAAAGAAAAAAAGGCCCAAATAAAAGGAAAAGAAAAAAGGGACAATGCTACTATCTTTTTCCAGAATTGTGCTTCAAAGTAGCACCATGATCTTCATGATAGAGAGTCTCTTGTTTAATAACTTTCATATACTAGTGGGAATTTTCATTATAGAACTTTGCTTGTATATTCCAATGATGGGCTTCCTCAAATGCCCTAGGTCTTCGTGAGCAAGCAAGTTGGATGCACACCCACTTAGTTTGTTTTGTTGAGCTTTCATACATTTATAGCTCTAGTGCATCCGCTGCATGGCAATCCCTACTCACTCACATTGATATCTATTGATGGGCATCTCCATAGCCCGTTGATATGCCTAGTTGATGTGAGACCATCTTCCTCTTTTGTCTTCTCCACAACCACCACTCTATTCCACCTATAGTTATATATCCATGGCTCACGCTCATGTATTGCGTGAAAGTTGAAAAAGTTTGATTTTTTTTGAAACAATTGCTTGGCTGAAACCGGGGTTGTGCATGATTTGAGTACTTTGTGTGACGAAAATGGAGCATAGCCAAACTATATGATTTCGTAGGGATGAACTTTCTTTGGCCATGTTATTTTGAGAAGACATGATTGCTTTGATAGTATGCTTGAAGTATTATTATTCTTATGTCAATATAGACTTTTGTCTTGAATCTTTCGGATCTGAACATTCATGCCACAATACAGAAAATTAAATTGTGAATTATGTTGGTTAGCATTCCACATCAAAAATTCTGTTTTTATCATTTACCTACTCGAGGACGAGCAGGAATTAAGCTTGGGGATGCTTGATACGTCTCCAACGTATCTATAATTTTTGATTGTTCTATGCTATTATATATTCTGTTTTGGATGTTTAATGGGCTTTATTATACACTTTTATATTATTTTTGGGACTAACCTACTAACCCAAGGCCCAGTGCAAATTGCTGTTTTTTTGCCTATGTCAGTGTTTCGCAAAAAAGGGATATCAAACGGAGTCCAAACGGAATGAAACCTTCAGGAGAGTTATTTTTGGAACAATATCAACACGAAAGAGTTGGAGTACACTCCAAGAAGTGAAGGAGGTGTCCACGAGGGCAGGGGGTGCGCCCAGGGGGGTGGGCGCACCCCCACCCTCGTGGGCCACCTGTTGCTCCCCCGACGTTCCTCTTCAGCCTATATATACCTACGTACCCTGAAACTATCGAGGAGAAGCACGAAACCTTAATTCCACCGTCGCAACCTTCTGTATCTGTGAGATCCCATCTTGGGGCCTGTTCCGGAGCTCCGCTCGAGGGGGCATCGATCACGGAGGGCTTCTACATCAACACCATAGCCTTTCCGATGAGTTGTGAGTAGTTTACCACAGACCTTCGGGTCCATAGTTATTATCTAGATGGCTTCTTCTCTCTCTTTGGATCTCAATACAAAGTTCTCCTCGATCTTCGAGGAGATCTATTCGATGTAATCTTTTTGCGGTGTGTTTGTCGAGATCCGATGAATTGTGGGTTTATGATCAAGATTATCTATGAACAATATTGGATTCTTTTCTGAAATCTTTTATGCATGATTTAAATATCCTTGCAAGTATCTTCGAATTATTGGTTTGGTTTGGCCTACTAGATCTATAGTTCTTACAATGGAAGAAGTGCTTGGCTTTGGGTTCAATCTTGTGGTGTCCTTTCCCAGTGACAGCAGGGGAGCAAGGCACGTATTGTATTGTTGCCATTGAGGATAAAAACATGGGTTATATCATATTGCTTGAGTTTATCCCTCTACATAATGTCATCTTGCTTAAGGCGTTACTCTGTTCTTATGAACTTAATACTCTAGATGCATGCTGGATAGCGGTCGATGTGTGGAGTAATAGTAGTAGATGGAGAATCGTTTCGGTCTACTTGTCACGGACGTGATGCCTATATACAATGATCATGCCTAGATATGCTCATAACTATGCGCTCTTCTATCAATTGCTCGACAGTAATTTGTTCACCTACCGTAGAAATCTGCTATCATGAGAGAAGCCACTAGTGAAACCTATGGCCCCCGGGTCTATTCTCATCATATTAATCTTCCATCAACTATTTACTTTACTTTGCATTATTTACTTTCAATCTCTATATCAAAAATACCAAAAATATTATCTTATCATATCTATCTGATCTCACTTTTGTAAGTGACCGAGAAGGGATTGACAACCCCTTTTATCGCGTTGGCTGCAAGGTTCTTATTTGTTTGTGCAGGTACGAGGGACTCGCGCGTGGTCTCCTATTGGATTGATACCTTGGTTCTCAAAAACCGAGGGAAATACTTACGTTGTTGTGCTGTATCACCCTTTCCTCTTCGAGGGAATACAACGCAAGCTCGAGAAGTAGCAGGCGTCAACATGGTCAACAACCGAGAGGAATTAGGAGATGATTGTACATGGAGAGGTTGATAGTAGGGACCCACCAGGGTCGTTGCATTACGCAAGGAGGTGCCTCGTTATTACAAGGCAGAAAAATACTTCCTCCTAATTGTTTGACAACTAGGTCCCACGCCATTGTCAATGTAGTCAATAGACGATAAAGTTACACCACGAGCGGATAACACCAGGGACCTAGCAGCTCGCCCAGTTGTTTTTTGTTTTAGAGACGAAACTTAACTGCATGTTGTGCATGGGCTGTGGCTCGTCTAGCCCACGCTTGCGCTTTTATTTAAGCACATGACGACCCAATTGATATCTTTTTTCTTTCTGAAATGGCTAGACTAGTTCTTTTTTTGGATAATACCCAACAGAGGCCTACTTGCTTTTCTCAGCCCTGCTGGGCTGCAAATCTTTCAACACGAGGAGGGATGTAAGTAGTAAGAAATGGGCTTCCCCAGAAAATGGGCTATAAGTTGTAAGAAATGGGCTGTAAATTTTTAAACCAAAGCCAACCGGCAATTACATTTAAATATCATTTTTTCTGGATTTCTCTAATCTTACAAAAGCAGAGTTGGTGATGATGGTGTGCCTACCATCCTGTAATATAGGCCGCCCGATCTATATCTAACGGATAGGAAGGAAGCTATGACAATTTACCCGCACTCCTCTCCACATTTGTAGATACGACCTTCCCTCGTTCATCCTTTTCTCCCACAAGATAAACTAGTCATACAAATGCATCTTGATGTTCCGTGAAATGCATGGGCATCTTGCTAGTCAAGATTTTAAATTTCATTCATTTTTATGCAGAGATTTTTTTTTGAATTTTTTGATATAATTTTATAAAAATTATTTTTAATGTGACTTGAAATTTCGTGATTGAAAGAGTCCGGACCCCACCAAATTCATTGAATTTTTTAGCAGTGCCCAGAATATGGTCTGTAATGCTAATAAAAAGAGTATGAGCTTCAAAATATACTTAAGAATTAGCAAATGGGTTATAAATTATTGAAAATAATAGCTAATGGGCTGTATGTTGTTTTCCACAGATTTGGAGGCAAACTTCTGGGCCTACTAGGTTGACGATGGCGCTATCCTAAAAAAATTGATGCGTACGCAAGGCTTTGTCAGCTTAGTCAACACAGAGCAGTGACTGTTGGATGTCCATCCAACGACCGTCGTGCTTCTTCAATCTCTGATCTTCCTACTCCAGCCGCCCAAACCAGCGCTGGCGGGACTGCTGCTCCCTCCTCCCGTAGCTGGTTGTGCTGCCGCCAGGACATACCTCTACCCACCCGCACTTCCTCTTATTTTCCGGCGACGTCAGCCTCACCCCGCAGCCGACCAGTTAGCGCTCGTACTCCCTGTCGGTGTCAAAACCGGTAGATCTCGAGTAGGGGTGCCCAAGTTGTGTGTCTAAGGATCGATGGTAACAAGGGACTAGGGACACATTGTTTACCCAGGTTCAGGCCCTCTCTATCGAGGTAATACCCTACTTCATGCTTGATTGACCTTGATGAATATAGGGTTACAAGAGGTGATCTACCTCGAGATCGTAATGGTTAAACCCTAGAAGTCTAGCCTATGATATTGTGATTCTGCTAGCCTCTACGGACTAAACCCTCTAACTTATATACATGCCGGAGGGGGCCTAGGGCTACACAAAGATGACTTGGGGAGGAAGGAATCATTACATCCAGACTTCTATTGTTCCTTTCTACATACATAGGAGTCCTATCCAGACACGGGGGATGACCTTCTGCTTTTATCTTCACGACCCATCAGTCCAGCCCAGGTTCAGTATCCTGAACACCAGAGGACCCCTAAATCCAGGACTCCCTCAGTAGCCCCCAAACTTGCCTTCAATGATGATGTTGTATCCGGTTTCATTTCTTCGGTCTTGCAAGGTAGGATCTTCTTCGGAACAAATGATGGTTCGGTTCTGATTTTGATACTGCGCCCTGTTGATTCCTTCATGTCATCGCCTCGGCTTCCACGTGTCAGATGAATGTGAACATTCCATGTACTTTTTACAAATAAACCCTTGGTCGTGCGAGGATGGCGACTATTTAAAGAGATTGGATCTCAGATGCTAGTGTTCAGGAGGAAACGACCTTCTGTTCGACCGCGTACGGTCCAAATGGGGTCCTGTTCATCGGGAAGGGTCTGGCGTACCGCAGAACGGAGGAAAAGGACTTGTGTTCGAGCTCCTACGGTCGAAATGGGGTCATGTTGATCAGGAGGGGTGTGGCGTACCGCAAAATGAAACAGACTTCTCTTTCACCTCCTACGGTCGAAACGGGGGTCCTGTTCATCAGGAGGGGTGTGACATACCGCAAAATGGGACTCCATGGGATACTATTCATCCACCATATACTGCCTCGCTACAGCCTCCATGGGCTACTGTTCATCTATCGTCGACCTCCTCCAGCCTCCACCTACGACTATTCATCCACGGCGTCTCCCTCATGCCTCCACCAGCTACTGTTCATCCACGGGCTCCTGTTCATCCAGCCTCCACCACCCCACCGGCTAATGTTCAACCACCCCTCCACCAGCTAGTATTCATCCAGCCCTCCACTGGCTACTGTTCAACCAGCCGTCCACGGGGTCTTCTTCATCCACCCCCAATCATCTCGATCGGGATCCTATTCATCCAGTGGAAACGGCCTCTAGTTACTACCACGGGTCGTGTTCATTCAACCCCCACCGAGAACCGTTCATCCAACCCGCAACAACATTCACTATTCATCAAGAGGAAGCAGGTTCTATCGGCTTCAGTTAGCAGCCGTAGCGAAGGAATCGTTTGGCCAGGTTCAGTTAACAGCCAGATCGATCGATCGCTCGGGTTCAGTAACGCGTAGCCTGCAGTGCAATCGCTCGGGTTTAGTAGGCGAACGCCTTGCTCGGGTTCAATTAGAGCCCAATGCCTCGTACCCACGCGCGTACATGTACGAGAGAAACACGCAATCCCTCCGTCCATCGCTTGGCCGTGACCACGCACCGTAATTGGGAACTCCCCGATATTTTCCACGCCCTCGCTTCTACCATAGTTTTTTCCGTCATGGATGGCCCAAAGAATGTCATGCAGTTGCGTCTCCGTCCCGCCCAGGACGAAAAGCCCATTACTATCATGTAGGGGCCCACCACATCTACGATGATACTAGGTTTTGTCACAATTATCGTCAGAGAAGTGTCATAAGCATGATAGAAAAAAATCGTTCGACCAAAATGTCATGGATGTGTCTTTTTTTGTAGTGCTCCTAGATTTTAGGGTTGCACTTATTACATAGCAAGTGGGCTAGGTTTAGGGGTATTTGGTCCCTCTGATCTTAATCGGACGGTTCTCGATAAATAGGCTAGGGAAGTCCAAATGAGAAACTGGAGATATTTTGGGGATGTTTGGAGATGATCCGGACCCCTAGGTAATGACAGCTCGGTTCGGGTTCGAGAAAGTTTTGTACACGCGCGAGGGGTCTGAGAGAGGTCGACAAAGACAAAAGGCCTGGCGAAAGGTCAACGGAGACAAAGAGAGAAGCGGCAACTACGAACAGCTACGAGTTTTATGAAAACATGAGGATGCAATGCACATGATACCATGATGAAATGCAACAAGCAAAAATAAATCACACGGCAACAACAAAATAAGGGAAAGGCTTCTGGAGCGTCGGTCTCGGGGCGTCATAGTAGGTCTGTGGTAAACTACTCACGCAACATCGGAGGAGCACCAATGAGGATGATGACCCCCCCCCCCCCC
>LR738710.1:173770234-173804837 GCA_902687465.1 Secale cereale
CGTTCCCCTCCGGCAGAGTGCCGGAAAAGGCCTCTAGATTGGATATCGTGGCTCCGGAACTTGCGGCGGCTGAAACAAGTTTTCGTCGACTCCTCTAGGGTTTCTGGAATATTGTGGTATTTATAGAGTCGGAGGTCAGTGAAGAAAGTTCCTGTGGGCTCCACTACCCACCAGGGCGCCTGGTGCCTGGTGGGCCCCATGGGCCTCCCCTCATGTGCTTCCTTGGCTCTCTGGATGTCTTCTGGGCAAAAAAACTCCAAAAAGTTTCGTGGCATTTGGACTCCATTTGGTATTGATTTTCTATGAAGTAAAAAACAAGCAAAAAACTGCAACTAGCACTGGGCACTATGTCAATAGGTTAGTCGCAAAAATGATATAGTGTTACTAGAAAATGGTTATAAAACATCCAAGAATGATAATATAATAGCATGGAACAATAAAAATTATAGATATATTGGAGACGTATCGGAGCTCAGGGGATTGGGAAGGCAATGGCAATGGAGGAAGTGAGAGCGTACGGAGAGATTGGTGGCTGCTCCCCTTTTATAAGCTAATGTAAGCCCAAGGGTCCCTTTACTGCACCATAGACCTCGCCACTAATTCTCGATATAATCGTGTTGTTATGCGCGCGTGGGATAGTATAGATCATTGATCATATCCCATAAAAATGGGGCACGATCTCCATATTTATGGGATGTGCCAATGTAGAAACCGCCTCGAGCCACGAATCAAGTTTTTGTAACTATCTAGTGGTTATGGCGGGTCATGACCTTTCGACAAAAAATTTCAGGTAAAGGCACCATTCACACTTGAGCGACTGGCCTTCAGGGCTAGGTTACGTAAGCACTTCGGAAGATGTGACGTCCCTTAGTGGACGTGTGGCCGAAGATTATTAAAATAACCATAGACGGAAGAAACTGATCTACAAAGCCGATGATTCCTCGCATATACCTTAGCTTCAAAGACTGATTCGAGGGCTACTGAGGATGTCTCGGACTAAGGGGTCCCCGGGGTGCCGGCCTATCTCTCATGGGCTGGACAGGCGGGTTGTTCTTAATCCATTGTTGGAAGGCCGAGCTATAGAAGACCCCATGCTCCAGAAGGAAACCACCGAAGGCTTGGCGTATCCTCCAAAGCAAGATAATGGAATATGCATGTTTACCCCCTAATCGTAACCAACCATGTCTAAGCCTAGGTACCCCCAGTGTCTATATAAACCAGATGGTTTAGTCCATAGAGGCTAGAACCATCATCCTACTCATCTAGGGTTTAGTTCGTCTGATCTTGAGGTAGATTAACTCTGTAACCAGCATATACACACATCAATACAATCAAGCGGGACGTAGGGTTTTATCTCTTCGAGAGGGCCCGAACCTGGGTAAATGTTGTATGTGCGTTCCTTGTTAACCCATCGATCCAAGATCTAGAGCTCGGGAACCCCTTCCCGAGATCTGTAGGGTTTAACACCAACATTGGTGCTTTCATAGAGAGTTCCGATGTGGGAGCGTTGAAGGATCAATGGCTCATTTAGTCATCAGTGATGGCATCCGCACCGGGGATGTCTTTGTTCCCGGCCAGCTCTTCGTGCTTGGCGGCACTATTCTACACGCGGTGGTGGAGCCGGCTATCTGGCAAGGTCTGGCAGCTGCCACACCTAAAATCTGAATCAAATGTTCTAGTACACCTACGTGCTAGACATGGACCTTGTACTACAAGTACGTAGCTGGTGGCAATGATGTAAAACTCCGATGAACAGAGCACGAGTACATGTAGGATGATACAGTATGTTACTTATATTTGGATTTTAGTAGTATTTGCAAAAGACAATATTTATATATCCAATATTCTAGACAGTTTTTGGTTAGTTGCATTTTACATGATTTTCTCCTTCATGAGCTCCGCCACACCTGAAAGTTATTTCTAGGTTCGCCACTGTCTACATGCAACTCAACCGGTCACCTTAACCAGATCGATGGTTTCGCCCCGGAGCAGGAAATCCAGTTCGGCAACCTAGAGTATGTTGTCGACGCCCGGCGCAATCTTATCTTCACTGGGTTCTCAACCTCATGTGAGAAGCCCAGAACTCCTGAAGCTTTGACTTCAGACTTTCTTTCCGATCCTATTTCCTGGTCAGCCCCTATTCCGGATGTGGCTTTGAGCTCGGATCCCATCTCAATGTTCGAGAGCCAGGATTCAGCCCTGGTCGAACACACACCATGTGCTGGCACATTAGAGGTTAACTCCGAACAGTGCAAAAAGAGGGATCCGACTGACCTCTCGATGTTAAATGAAACATTATATCAAATCCAGATGATGACCATCACACACAGCCCGTCCTTGGTCTATGATCTTATCGGACTTGAGGCAGGCCACGCGGAATTTTACGTCCCACCCACCACCCACTATCGATGACTTAACCGATGTGCTGGACTACGCCTCCGAGGATGCCGAGGACATGGACGAGGATATCGATGCCATGCCCTACACGGCGACCTCCCCAACCACTCCTAATATGAGAAAGTGGACTGCCACTTCCACCTACGATGTCTACATGGTCGATACCCCCAAGGAGGACGGTGACGATCCCGGTAGGGAGTCATCCAAACACCAATGCTAGTGAAAGTGATCCAGGGACGTGGAAAGGGCATGGAAGACAACCTCAACACAGACCAAAATGGCACCGGAAACGACGCCACTCCGGTCAACAAGGAGGAGCTTGGCGACACTCCCACCCCCAAACAACACCCAACCACTCCTGAAGTCCACGATGACAATGGTGACCCCGAGGACCAGGGCGATCCCGAGGACCCTAGTGACTCCGAGGACAACAACTACCTCCCTCCCTCCGAGGATGAGGAGTCTCGGAGCCGAAGATTTAATCATCCCTGAAGACCCTCTGGATCAAGAACAATTCAAGCAACAACTTATAGCCACCGCCCGAAGCCTGAAGAGGAAGCATCGGTAGTTCAAGGCCGAACAAGATACCCTCAATGACAGATGGACAAGGGTCTTAGCAGCCGAAGAAGGGTTTGGTAAAGAGCAGTAGGACCAACACAAAAGCTACCCACGGTGATGATTGCTTTCATAGTTCAACGACGAGGATTTTAGCCCATACCCCTGAGACGAGCCTAGGCAAACCAGCTCTACTGCCCCCCTTGAGGATGGGATAGGACAGATGGAGAAGTCCAAAACCCACCTCCGCTCCCTCCCCGGAGTGGCAAAGAGCCAATACAGTTGGAGGAACCACATGACCCGCGAACACGATCTAGATGCTAGAGCAGGGCGAACAAGATCCATTTATGAATCTATAGGAGACCCTCCTGCTAGACAGGATGGATACCAAGCCTGGCGCGACAGGAACGATAGAGCCTGGGAGCAGTACCATGCTCGGATTATAACCAATCTGTATCAGGAGGTGGCCCGGGTCAGGGGTGCCGCACATCCAATGTGTTTTACAGATGAGGTGATGCAACATCAGTTCCCGAAAGGGTTTAAACCCGTAAACATTGAACAATACGACGGGACAAAAGACCTGGCCATATGGATCAAATATTTCCTTCTCCATGTTCATATGGCTCGAGGAGACAATCTCCACGCCATTAAATCTTAAAGGATCGACACGGCACTGGCTGAACAGCCTCCCAGAAAACTCCATTAGGAGTTGGGAAGAGCTCGAGGACGCCTTCCGAGCTAACTTTCAAGGCTTATGTTCGGCCTCTAGACGTCGATGACTTGAGCCACATTGTTTAACAATCCAGAGAGTCAGCCCGACAATTCTGGAATCGGTTCTTGACTAAGAAGAAGTAGATCGTTGACTGCTCGGATGCTGAGGCAGTAGCCGCTTTCAGGCACATCATTCGGGACGAATGGCTAGCTCGCCAGCTCTGCCAAGACAAGCCAAAGACAATGCCGACCCTCACCTCACTCATGACCAGCTTTTGCTCGGGCGAAGACAGTTGATTAGCTTGTAGAAGCAACCATCCCAAAGACCCCGACACCTTAGAAGTCTGGGATGGGAACAGAAACCAAGACACAACAAGAACAAGCGTCGACACAACGGCGGTGAAGCCGATGATACGGCAGTAAATGCCGTATTCAGCAATCCAAAATTGGGACCGCGGAAGAAGCCCTATAAAGGGAATCAGGACGTCTGATACATCTCCAATGTATCAATAATTTTTTATCGTTCCATGCTATTATATTATCAACTCTGGATGTTTTATATGCTATGCTATTTTGTATTATTTTTGGGACTAACTTATTAACCTAGAGCCCAGTGCCAGTTTCTTTTTTTCCTTATTTTTGAGTTTTTCAGAAAAGGAATATCAAACGGAGTCCAAACGTTATAAAACTTTCGCGATGATCTTTCTTGGATCAGAAGACATCCAGAGGACTTGGAGTGCAAGTCAGAAAATCCCCGAGAGATGACAAGCCTCGGGGGCGCGCCCTGGGCTTGTGCCCCCCTCGGGAGTCCACCGACCTCAACCTTTGGCCTATAAATTCAGAAATATTCTAGAAACCCTAGAGGCATCCACGAAAATACTTTTCCACCGCCGCAGATCTCTGTTCCCGTGAGATCCCATCTTGGGGCCTTTTCCGGTACTCCGCCAGAGGGGGATTCAATCACGGAGGGCATCTACATCAACCTTGCTGCCCCTCCGATGATGTGTGAGTAGTTTACCATAGACCTATGGGTCCATAGCTAGTAGCTAGATGGTTTCTTCTCTCTCTCTCTCTTTGATCTTCAATACAATGTTCTCCTCTATGTTCTTAGAGATCTATTCGATGTAATCTTCTTTTGCAGTGTGTTTGCCGAGATCCGATGAATTGTGGATTTGTGATCAGATTATCTATGTATATTATTTGAGTCTTCTCTGAACTCTTTTATGCATGATTGAGATAGCTTTGTATTTCTTCGATCTATCGATTTGGTTTGGCCAACTAGATTGGTTTTTCTTGCAGCGGGAGACGTGCTTTGTGATGGGTTCAATCTTGTGGTGTCCTCACCCAGTGACATAGTAGGGGTAGCGAGGCACGTATTGTGTTGTTGCCATTAAGGATAAAAATATGGGTTTTATATCATATTGCATGAGTTTATCCCTCTACATCATGTCATCTTGCTTAAGACGTTACTCTGTTTTTAACTTAATACTCTAGATGCATGTTGGATAGTGGTCGATGAGTGGAGTAATAGTAGTAGATGCAGGCAGGAGTCACTCTACTTGTCACGGACGTGATGCCTATATCCATGATCGTTGCCTTAGATATTGTCATAACTTTGCGCTTTTCTATCAATTGCTCGAAAGTAATTTGTTTACCCACCGTATGCTTTCTTCGAGAGAGGAGCCTCTAGTGAAACATATGGCCCCGAGGTCTATTTTCCATCAGATATTTTTATATCTATAAAACCAAAACCCCAAAAATATATTGCTGCAATTATTTTGTGTTTACTTTCTTTTTCTTTTTACCTTTGTTTTAAATCGGTCTCTATCAGATCACACTCTTGTTCATGACCGTGAAGGGATTGACAATCCCTTTTCCTCGTTGTTTGCGAGTGTTTGTTAGTTTGTGCAGATGCCTAGATTGGAGACTGGCTTGTGCCTCCTACTGGATTGATGCCTTGGTTCTCAACTGAGGGAAATACTTATCTCTACTTTGCTGCATCACCCTTTCCTCTTCAAGGGAAAAGTCAATGCAAGCTCAAGAAGTAGCAGAAAGAATTTCTGGTGCCGCTGTCGAGGACGTTCTACATCAAGCCTACCAAGTACTTGTCATAAACTCTCATCTCTTGCACTTACATTATTTGCCATTCGCCTCTCGTTTTCATCTCCCCCACTTCTAAAACGTTTTCAGAAAAACACAAAAATATTTGCATTCTTATTTGCCTTCTTTGGTTTCTTTCACTCGCTTGCGTACTGATGTCGCTTAAAGCTACGTCAGTTTTTCCCCAAAGAGGAAGGGATGATGCAGCACAGCGGCGGTAGGTATTTCCCTCATATATGAAACCATGGTTATCGAACTAGTAGGATAACCAAGCAACACAACATAAACAGCACCTGCACACAAATAACAACACCTCGCAACCCGACGTGTTAAAGGTTTGTCAATCCCTTTCGGGTAATGAACGTGAGAGAGATATAAACATTGGTAGATTGGTTGATAAATAAGATAAATTGCAGCAAGGTATTTTGTGGTTTTTTTGTTTAGTAGATCTGAACATAAAAGCAAAGGCAAATAGATCGCAAGGGAAAATATATGAGAAAGAAGACCATGGGGCAGTAGGTTTCACTAGTGGCTTCTCTCGAGAAAAATAGCAAAGGGTGGGTGAACAAATTACTGTTGGGCAATTGATAGAACTTCAAATCATCATGATGATATCCAGGCAATGATCATTACATAGGCATCACGTACAAGATTAGTAGACCGACTCCTGCCTGCATCTACTACTATTAATCTACACATTGATCGCTATCCAGCATGCATCTAGTGTATTAAGTTCATGGAAAAATGGAGTATTGCATTAAGAACGATGACATGATGTAGACAAGATCCGTTTATCTATGGCATTAGATATGGATCTCGTTGTTTTATCCTTAGTGGCAACGATACATACATGTTGGTTCCCCTTCTGTCACTGGGATCAAGCACCGTAAGATCGAACCCACTACCGTGCACCTCTTCCCATTGCAAGATAAATAGATCAAGTTGGCCAAACAAAACCCAATATCAGAGAATAAATACGAGGCTATAAGCAATCATGCATATAAGAGATCAAAGAAACTCAAATAACTTTCATGGATATAAAAAGATAGATCTAATCATAAACTCAAAGTTAATTGGACCCCAACAAACACACCGCGAAAAGAGTTAAATCATATGGATCTCCAAGAGACCATTGTAATGATAATCAAAAGAGAGAGAGGAAGCCATCTTGCTACTAACTACGGACCCGTAGGTCTACAAAGGACTACTCACGCATCATCAGAGAGGCACCAATGGAAGTGGTGAACCCCTCTGTGATGGTGTCTAGATTGGATCTGGTGTTTTTGGACTCTGCGGCGGCTGGATGAATATTTTGTTGACTCCCCTAGGGTTTCTGGAATATTGGGGTATTTATAGAGCAAAGAGGCGGTCCGGGGGGCACCCGAGGTGGGCACAACCCACCAGGGCATGCATGTGCCTCCTGGCATGCCCTGGTGGGTTGTCCCCTCCTTGGGACTCCCCCAGGTGCCAGTAGGGCCCATAGTGTTCCTTCTGCCCATAAAAAATCTCCAAAAAGTTTCGCGGTGTTTGGGCTCTGTTTGATATTGATTGCCTGCGATGTAAAAATCATGTAGAAAACAGCAACTGGAACTTGGCACTATGTCAATAGGTTAGTACCAAGAAATGATATAAAATGATTGTAAAACATCCTAGAATGATAATATAACATCATGGAACAATAAAAAATTATAGATACGTTGGAGACGTATCAGCATCCCCAAGCTTAACTCCTGCTCGTCCTCGAGTAGGTAAGTGATAAAAACAGAATTTTTGATGTGGAGTGTTGTTTATCAAGTCATATCGTATTGTTTTCTTTATAGCATGGACATTTGGACTTTTATATGGTTCAAAGCAATAGTCTAGTTTTGACATAATAATTTAGATACTCAAGCATATCAACAAGCAAGCATGTCTTTCAAAATATCAATGCTAAAATAAGTTATCCCTAGCCCATCATACTCTATCATTGATCCATTCATGAAATACACTCACATATTAGTTACATCCAATGCTCAAGTATGATCATAGTGTTTCCTAGTTGGTGCTTGTAAGAGAAGATGGAGACTCAAATTCAAAAATAAAAATTGCATAAGTAAAAGAAAGGCCCTTCACAAAGGGAAGTAGGGATTTGTAGAGGTGCCAGAGCTCAAAGCTAAAATTGAGAGATAAGAAATTTTGGGAGGTATACTTTTCCCACCAACGAGAAGGAGTTGAGGTTCCCAACACATTCCATGCTAGATATATCATAGGCGGTTCCCAAACAGAAATAAAGTTTTTTCATTTTCCACCAAACTTTCACAAACCATGGCTAGCCGAATCCACGATTGCCTTCCATACCAACACTTTCCAAGGAATTTATTATTTGACAACATAAAGTAAAAAAATCATTTCGGGACTGGGCATCCCTAATACCTTTGCCATACTCTCGTGCAATGACAAGTGAATAAACACTCATCATGAGAATAACACATCTAGCATGGAAAATATTGGCCACCCCTCACCGCCTCGCGAGCGGTACGGGCACACAAAAGGGAAATTTATTTTGAAAATTAGAGATGGCACATACAAATTTGCTTAGAACGGCAAGGAAATATCGCATATAGGTAGGTATGGTGGACTGATATGGCAAAACCAGGGTAAAGGATTTGGATGCACAAGTAGAGATCATACTTAGTGCAAAATGAAGGTTAGCAAAAGACTGGGAAGCGACCAACCATGAAACAAATAATCTCGTAAGCGAACATTGAGCATAAATAACACCGAATAATGCACCACAAGTAGGATATAATTTCATTGCATACTTATTGACTTTCATGCTTGCATAGGGAATCACAAACTTTAACACTAGTATTCTTACTAAAGCACAATTACTCATCAACATGACTCACATATCATATCCTCATGCCTCAAAACTATTACAAGGAATCAAGTTTATTTTGTCCAATGATCTTCATGACATTTTTTTGCTTTATGCTTCTTGTATATCTATCACTTTGGGACTAATTTTCATGTGTTGCTTTTGATAAGCTCAAACAAATATAAGTGAAGATCATGAGCATAATTTTTTCTTCATTCTCTCAAAACAATATAAGTGAAGCAAGAGATAATTTATTTAAAATTTACTAACTCTCAAATAAATCTAAGTGAGGCAAGAGAGTATTTCTTAAAAAATACTAAGCACACCGTGCTCAAAAAGATATAAGTGAAGCACTAGAGCAAGTCCTAGCTCATAAAAGTTTTAAGTGAAGCATAGAGAGCTATTCTAGCAAGTAATGGCATAATTTTGATCTCTCAAATAGGTGTGTATAGCAAGGATTGATTACTTAAAAAGCAAAATAAAACAAGCAAAGACTCATGTCATACAAGACGCTCCAAGCAAAACACATATCATGTGACGAATAAAAATATAGTTTCGAGTGAAATACCGATAGTTGTTGGAAGAAAGAGGGGATGCCACTCGGGGGCATCCCCAAGCTTAGTTGGTTGATTATTTCTGGATTAATAGCTTGGGATGTCGGGGCATCCACAAGCTTATGCTCTTACATCCTTCCTTCATCCATCATAGGATAACCCAAAACTTGAAAACTTCAAGCACACAAAACTTCAACAAAACCTTCGTGAGATCCGTTAGTGTGAGAAAGTAAACCACTACTATAAGTATTGTATCAAACCAATTAATATTTTGTTTTTGTATTATATCTACTGTATTCCAACTTTTCTATGGCAAAAACTCATCAAAGAAAACCATAGAGTCGTCAAAATAAGCACACAACACAAAGACACAGAATCTGTCAAAAACAGAATAGTCTGTTGTAATCTGGAAGTTTCGAAAACTTCTGGAACTCTAAAAATCTTGAAAAAAATTGGGCCACGTGAGCAATTTGTATATTGATCTTCTGCAAAAATAATCAACTAAAATCACTTTTTTGTAATAAATGAGAATTTTTCTCGTGAGCACAAAGTTTCAGTCTTTTTCAGCAAGATCAAACAACTATCACCCAAGAAGATCCTATCGGTTCTACTTGGCACAAACACCAGTTAAAACACAAAAAACACAATCATACAAGTAGCGTAATTGTGTAAACACTCAAAAACAGCAAGCAAAAAGAAAAATAAATTTTATTCATTGGGTTGCCTCCCAACAAGCGCTATTGTTTTACGCCCTTAACTAGGCATAATGCCAAGATTTCAAGTATTGTCATCCTTGTTGGATGTTCCATAGGTTTCCCTCATTATAGATTCATAAGGAAATTTGATCTTGGTTCTAGGGAATTGTTCCATGCCCTTTCTCAAGGGGAATTGGAATTTAATATTTCCTTATTTCATGTCAATCGCCGCGCTAATAGTGCACAAAAACGGTCTACCAAGTATAATAGGGCAAGACGGATTGCAATTGATACCAAGAACAATAAAGTCTATGGGTACATAGTTCCTATTTGCAAGAATAAGAACATAATTGATCCTTCCAAAGTCTTTTTAATAGTGGAATCCGCCAAATGCAAATTGAGAGAGCAATCTTCAATATTGGTAAGACCAAGAACATCACAAAGAGATTTCGGAATAGTGGAAACACTAGCACCCAAATCACACAAAGCAAAACACTCATAATTTTTATTTTTATTTTTGATAGTGGGTTCCCATTAATCATGCAATTTCCTAGGAATTGAAACTGCTAATTCCATTTTTTCTTCAAAAGCTTTCATCATAATATCAACAATATGTTTAGTGAAAACTTTATTTTGTTCATAGGCATGGGGTGAATTAATCATGGATTGCAACAAAGAAATACAATCAATTAAGGAACAACTATCATAATTAAAGTCTTTTTAATCCAAGATAGTGGGCACATCACTAGCTAAAGTCTTGACCTCTCCAAACCCACTTTTATCAAAAATTTCAATAAGATTTCAACCCTCCGAAATATTGGGACGCCTTCTACCTAAATTAGACTCTTCTTCAGTCCCTTTATCATCAAGTTGAACTTTACTAAACAAATAATCAATGGAAGAAACACCATCGTTTTAATGTCTTCATCATTTTTATGGAAGCAATCACTAGAAAACGCCTTTTTCTAAAAATTCTTGTTTAGCTCTAAGCATAGCGGTTCTTTTGTTACTTTCATCCATAGAAACATAAAGATCTTTAATTGATTCTTCAACTTTAAGCACAATAATTTTAAACTTGAGATTTTCCACATCATGAGAAATCCTATCAATACTCCTAGACATATCATCGATCTTATTCAATTTTTCTTCTATGGAAGCATTGAAAACTTTTTGAGTATTGATAAATTCTTTAATATTATTCCCTAGATCAGAGGTGTTCCTATTATTATTATTGTAAGATTGATTTCCATAGGAATTACCATAATTATTAGAGGAATTACTAGGAAAAGGCCTAGGATTAAAATTACCCCTATAAGCATTGTTACTAAAATTATTTCTAGAGATTAAGTTCACATCTATAGCATCACTAGTTTGCTCAATCAAGGTACACAAAGGCATATCATTAGGATCAATAGGAGCACTTTTACTAGCAACCATTTTCATAAGAGCATCAACGTTTTTATTCAAAGAGTCAATCTGAACCGCATTAATCTTTTTGCTTGTAGGCGCCCTTTCGGTATGCCATTGCGAATAATTTGCCATAATATTATCAAGCAATTTGGTGGCTTCACCCAAAGTGATTTCCATAAAGGTGCCACCAACGGTGGAATCCAAAAGATTTTGAGAAATAAAATTCAATCCCGCATAAAAAATTTGTATGATCATCCAAAGATTTAACCCATGAGTTGGGCAATTCCTTAGCATCCTTTTCATACTTTCCCAAGATTGTGCATCATGCTCATGTTCAAGTTGCTTGAAATTCATGATCTGGTTTCTAAGGGATATAATTTTTGCGGGCGGAAAATATTTAGTGATAAAAGCATCTTTGCATTTGTTCCAAGAATCAATGCTATTGCAAGGTAAAGAAGAAAACCAAATTTTTGCATGATCTCGCAAGGAAAACGGAAATAATTTCAATTTCACAATATCATTATACACATCTCTTTTCTTTTGCATATCACATAATTCCACAAAGGTATTGAGATGGGACGCGGCATCCTCATTAGGAGTGCCGGAAAATTGATCTTCCGTGATAAGATTCAACAAAGTGGTATTAATATCACAAGTCTGCGTACTAGTGGCGGGAGGAGCAATCAGAGTGCTAATAAAATCATTGTTGTTGGTATTGCAAAAATCACACAAGTTAGTGTTCTCTTGCATCATTTTTGAGCAATTGTAAACAAGAACACAAGTGGCGATAGATCTGACCGGAAAAACGGCAATTGGAAAAGATGGCGAATAAAAACGGCAAATGTTGGTGAAGTGGGGGAGAGGAAAACGAGAGACAAATGGCAAATAATGTAAATTGCAAGGAGATGAGATTTGTGATTAGGAACCTGGTATATGTTGAAGGTGCTCCTCGGCAACGGCGCCAGAAATTCCTTTTGATGTCGCTTAAAGCTACGTCGGTTTTTCCCCAAAGAGGAAGGGATGATGCAGCACAGCGGCGATAGGTATTTCCCTCAGATGTGAAACCAAGGTATCGAACCAATAGGAGAACCAAGCAACACAACGTAAACAACACCTGCACACAAATAACAACACCTCGCAACCCAATGTGTTAAAGGGATTGTCAATCCCTTTTGGGTAACGAACGTGAGAGAGATATAAATATTGGTAGATTGGTTGACAAATTGCAGCAAGGTATTTTTGGGTTTTTGGTTGTAGATCTGAACATAAAAACAAAGGCAAATAGATCGCAAGGGCAAATATATGAGAAAGAAGACCCAGGGGCCGTAGGTTTCACTAGTGGCTTCTCTCGAGAAAAATAGCAAATGGTGGGTGAACAAATTACTATTGGGAAATTGATAGAACTTCAAATAATCATGACGATAGCCAGGCAATGATCATTACATAGGCATCACGTCCAAGATTAGTAGACCAACTCGTGCCTGCATCTATTACTATTACTCCAAACATCGACCGCTATCCAGCATGCATCTAGTGTATTAAGTTCATGGAAAAACAGAGTAATGCATTAGGAACGATGACATAATGTAGACAAGATCCGTTTATCTATGGCGTTAGATATGGATCTTGTCGTTTTATCATTAGTGGCAACGATACATACGTGTCGGTTTCCCTTCTGTCACTGGGATCAAGCACCGTAAGATCGAACCCACTACCGGGCACCTCTTCCCATTGCAAGATAAATAGATCAAGTTGGACAAACAAAATCCAATATCTGAGAAGAAATACGAGGCTATAAGCAATCATGCATATAAGAGATCAAAGAAACTCAAATAACTTTCATGGATATAAAAAGATAGATCTGATCATAAACTCAAAGTTCATCGGATCCCAACAAACACACCACAAAAGAGTTACATCATATGGATCTCCAAGAGACCACTGTATCGATAATCAAAAGAGAGAGAGAGGAAGTCATCTAGCTACTAACTACGGACCCGTAGGTCTACAAAGAACTACTCACACATCATCGGATGGGCACCAATGGAAGTGGTGAACCCCTCCATGATGGTGTCTAGATTGGATGTGGTGTTTCTTGACTCTATGGCGGCTGGATGAATATTTTGTCGACTCCCCTAGGGTTTCTAGAATATTGGGGTATTTATAGTGCAAAGAGGCAGTCCAGGGGCACCCGAGGTGGGCACAACCCACCAGGGCGTGCCTGTGCCTCCTGGCGCACCCTGGTGGGTTGTATCCTCCTCGGAACTCCCCCAGGTGGCACCAGGGCCCATAGTATTCCTTCTGTCCCAGAAAAAATCTCCAAAAAGTTTCGCGGTGTTTAGGCTCCGTTTGATATTGATTTCCTGCGATGTAAAAAACATGCAGAAAACAATAACTGGAACTTGGCACTATGTCAATAGGTTAGTACCAAAAATGATATAAAATGACAATGAAATGATTGTAAAACATCCAAGAATGATAGTATAACAGCATGGAAAAAAACAAAAATTATAGATACGTTGGAGACGTATCACGTACTTCTCACCATAAGTGATTTCGGTATGGCGGAACCGGATGAAGAAAGGACTCCTAACATTGGAGCTCCTATTAATATGGATTCTAAAACTTTTGTTGTAGGACAAGGGAACGTTGTGGGAAAAGGGGCTAGCCAAGATTTCTTTAATTATATTGGGACTCTGCCACGTGAGTATGCTCCTATACTCAAGAGAACCAAAACTTATGTGGAGGCTTTTTCCGCACTTGTTCTTAAACTTGAGAATAAATTTATTCATACCCACCCCACTTTGCAAAGGTTGTTTTATGAATTTCCAGTCATAAAGGATCCTTGAGCTAAAAAGATAGCTGCACTTGTCCTGGTGGATGAATTTGATTTCATAATACAAGAAGCTAGAGAGATCTTCGATTTTTATGGTAAGAACCATGAAAAACTAGTTATAGATGAGATCCTTTACAATAGCGACTATTTATAAAGGCATTTGCTTGGTAATAATCAAATCTTTGATGAAAATCTAAAAAGCAGATTCCCGTTCTAGACATGATCCAACATATTTTTAACAATGTGAACCAACAATATTCTTGGATCATGGCTGGTAATCGAAAGGGATTTGCGAAGGGACAACTCTAGAATGCTAAGGTTTCTATGGCTAATGTGTTTCAAGTTATATTTGGAAAACCTAATGACAAAATCACATCTATGAATTTTTTTGTCAAAGATGACAATACCTAGACCGTTGATTTTTGCCAAGCCAGGGGCGTTAAACAATAGCGCTTGTTGGGAGGCAACCCAATTTTATTTTTGTGTTACTCCTTTTCTTTCTATTTTTTTAATAAATGTATCATCTAGCCTCTGGTTAGATGTGTTTTCATGTTTTAATTTAGTGTTTGTGCCAAGTAAGACATTTGGGATGATTTGGAAGATAGTAGATTGGTTTTGCGAAAATACAGAAATGTTTGCGCCCAATGCCATAATTCTTTCTGATTACTGCAACGTGACAAAGTTCTGAAATTTTTACATGTTTTTGATATACAAATTGCCCACGTTGTCCTAATGTTTCAGAATTTTTAGAGATACATAGGTTCCACTTCAATTCACATCTTTACAGATTGTTCTGGTTTTTTATAGATTCTGTTTTCATCAGGTTGTTTGCTTATTTTGATGCATCTATGGCTAGTATCGGGGGGTATGAACCATGGAGAAGTTGGAATATAGTAGATGTAACACAAATATAAAATAAGAATGAGTTAACAATAGTACCTACAAGTAAGGATTGGATTTGTTTTACTAACGGGTCTCACGAGTTTTCTGTTGAGTTTTGTGTTATGAAGTTTTCAAGTTTTGGGTAAAGATTTGATGGACTATAGAATAAGGAGTAGGAAAAGCCTAATGCTGGGGATGCCCAAGTGTCGGGGAAACTGATCGCCCATGAACACCTATGAGACCGGAGCCCCTTCTCGGTACGGCAGGAGGCGGAGGATGCACAAAGAGCGGATCGAGGCAAGCACACGAGCAGTTTACCCAGGTTCGGGCCGCATGGATGCGTAAAACCCTACTCCTGCTTTGGTTTGTTATTGAGTTCTCAGCTCGGGAGCGAAGAGAGCAACAGTACGCTCTAACCGCTAACAAGACCGAGCGTGGAGAATGATCGATGTTCGGAACCCCTCTACGTTGCGCATGGGCCTCCTTTTATAGGTCAAAGGGGTCACCGACAGGTGGCAACACAGATGGAGATAAAAAATGTAAAAAGAGTGGTAGTTGGAACAGTGTTTGCATAATGCTCTATACCTAACTCTGACGGCAGGGGACAAGGGCAATGAATGCCCGTCGCCGTCGCCCCAAACAGTGCAAAAAGTGACCGTTAGGGCGTCACCGTCCGCCACGACGGTAGCCTTGTCATCGCTGCTTGCCACCGTGTTCCCCTGGCTGCACAGCCTTCCGCCACGTGTGCCCGGAAGGGCCCCAGGGCGACACGTGGGTGGATGTGCTGGAGCGCGGGCACTGAGTGGAAGCTTGCCGCGGCAAGCGCCTTGCCGCGGTGGCTATCTTGTCGCTTCTGGGAGCTTGTCGCTCACCGGTCCTTGCCGGGACGCGTGGCGCGTCGCAGCAAGCTTCTTGATATGCCTTGGATGGCCTTCCCGGCAAGCTCCCCTTGCCAGGGTCTTGTGTCTTGAGTGGTTTTTGTGCCTTGAGTGGCCTTCCCGGCAAGCTCCTCTTGCCGGGGCCTTGTCTCTTTGACTTGAATACTTTGTTCTTGAATGGCCCCAAGGGGACCTCGGAGGGTCTTGGCGGTCGCCTGGCTAGCCTTGCCGCGGGACGCTGCAACTGCCCATGCACAAGTTCGGGATACTAAGTATGACGCCCCCGTTTTGACCGTACACTAATCATGCACGCAAATGTGTACGACCAAGATCAGGGACTCACTGGAAGATATCATAAGACAACTCTAGACACAAATAAAAATAATACAAGCTTTATATTACAAGCCAGGGGCCTCGAGGGCTCGAATACATAAGCTCGAATACACAAGAGTCAGCGGAAGCAACAATATCTGAGTACAGACATAAGTTAAACAAGTTTTCCTTAAGAAGGCTAGCACAAAACATCAACGATCGAAAAGGCAAGGCCTCCTGCCTGGGACCTCCTAACTACTCCGGGTCGTCAGCTGTCTCCACGTAGTAGTAGGCTTTGTCGGGGTAGTAGCAGTCATCAAGGTGGCATCTGGCTCCTGGACTCCACCATCTGGTTGCATCAACCAGCAAGAAGAAAGAAGGGGGGAAAGGGGGAGCAAAGCAACCGTGAGTACTCATCCAAAGTACTCGCAAGCAAGGATCTACACTACATATGCATTGGTATCAATGAAAAGGGTAGTATATGTGGACTAAGCTGCAGAATGCCAGAATAAGAGGGGGAGAAGCTAGTCCTATCGAAGACTAGCATCTTCTGGAAACCACTGTCTTGTAGCAACAAGGGGGAGTAGAGTAGTATATCATAAGTCATATTTATGTTGTTGTTCCAACGCTCCGGGATCCTTTCTCGACTCCCGAAGCAACATATCCAAACAATGCCTCAGCATCCAGTTCTAGTTGTAGCGATCGGGATACAACTCCAAGTGTCCGTTACCGTAGGACAGGCTATCGATAGATGTTTTCTTCCCTGCAGGGGTGCACCAACTTACCCAACACGCTTGCTTAACTCCGGCCGGACACACCATCAGGTCATGCCCGCCCTCGGCCAAACAATACGCCGCAACCCGACCTAGGCTTAATAGAGAGGTCATGCACGCCGGACTAAACCCTATGCCCCCAGGGGTCATGGGCCAATCACCCCGGGAACTCCTGCACGTTGCGTACGCGGCCGGTGAGCAGACCTAGCAACCACCTTTAAAAAGGTACGAGCCTAACCAGTCCAACCCGGCGCGCGCCGCTCAGTCGCAATGACGTCAGTTAAGCTTCGGCTGATGCATACGACGCAGAATGCCCATACTATGCCCACGTGATGGTTAGTGCTATCAGGCCAGAGGCCCCTCGGATCAAATATCCAAACCGTTTAGTGTCTTGGGGACGCGCGGTAACGAGCAGAGACTCACGATAATGTGACCCCATCGCCCCGTCTCGAGAACTTGCGGCAAGGGCGAGTGCCCGGCCACGCCTCGTATTATCTCGCGGGCACCTTCCAGGTCAACCCGACTACACATCACTCGCAATTAAGCTCGCGCGGGTACCCCTCTGGGTCGACCCGTCTTTAGTAACCAGGTTCAGTGTAAAGTCATAGTAACCTTAGTAACTGTGTGTCTGACACCAAAGGAAAACCTGAGGAAATCACCCTCGATGGAATTCCACCTGATGTTTATCGTCAAGGTGAACGAAAGAGGAGTCACCCTCGAGGTCCACTCTTGAGGAGTTGCATGACAGTGTCGTTATCGGGAGTGGAGAAAGAGGAATCACCCTCGATGACCACTACCGATGAACTAACCTACAAGGTTAACATCAGAAGTGCTGATGAGGTCTCACCCTCGGCACTCGATAGTAACCCAGTAGTGTCGAGCAACTAAGGGGAAAGTGATGTGCGGTGCCGGGTCCTGGTCTTCGATCCCGTTGATCGGGTCTTCTGATAATCCAGCGGGGCAGTCGGGACAATGTGGGGGTCACTGATGGATCTCTAACCAGCCTATACTAAGCAGTTTAGTATATACAGGTAAGGTATGAAAGCAATATCAACAACAGGCTATGCATCAGAATAGGATCATATAAAAAAACAGTAGCAGTTCTAATGCAAGCATAAGAGAGAAGAGAAATGGGCGATATCGGAATGATCAAAGGGGGTTGGCTTGCCTGGTTGCTCTGGCAAGAAGGAGGGGTCGTCAACACTGTAGTTGATCACCGGGGCACCTTCGGTCTCGGGGTCTACCGGAGAGAAGAGGGGGGAGAAACAGTAAATATAACACATACAGATGCAACAAGGAAGCACAACATGTCAACACGCAGTGCTAGGGTGCTCTAACGCGGTGCTACACGATACCGACGAAGGGGGATATCACTCGGGAAAGTATCCCCGGTGTTTCGTGTTTTCGACCAGATGAATCGGAGGGGAATGTTGCATGTTCGGTATGATAGAGATGTGTGGCGGACGAACGGACCGTGTATTTGGATTCGTCTCGTCGTTCTGAGCAATTTTCATATATAAAACTTTTTCATCCGAGTTACGGATTATTTTATATGATTTTCTAAAGATTTAACAAAATTCTGAAGTTAATTCTAAATCAAAATAAAAGGTGAAAATGCTATGTGCACACGGCTAAGTGCACACAGCAGGCCACCAGAGGCTAACAACGGCCCCGTTGACCAGGTCAACTATTGACCAGTTGACTGGTCAACTGGTCCTAAGGGGCCCACATGTCATACTGATAGGTTTACTAACTAGTTAATTAGCTTAACTAAGACTAATTAATTAAGTTAATTTATAGTTTAACTAATTAAT
Source organism: Secale cereale (assembly GCA_902687465.1). Taxonomy (NCBI): domain Eukaryota; kingdom Viridiplantae; phylum Streptophyta; class Magnoliopsida; order Poales; family Poaceae; genus Secale; species Secale cereale. Next base: position 173,789,009 of record LR738710.1, read on the forward strand.
TAAATACTATTTTAATATTATTTTTATTATTTAATATTTTTAAAATCTTTTTTTTTAAGTGGGGGCTGGGCCCCAACCGTCAAAAGCCCATGTGTCCTAGTGGGCTAAAGGGCACACGGGGGGGTGCGGGCGCTGCAGCTAGCGGGCGACGGGCGCGAGGCTTCGCTCGCTGCCCAGGCTAGCCGCGGGGCGCGGCGCCGGCGGCCAGGCGCATGGCCGGAGGTGGCGACCGGCGGGGCAACCGCGGCGCGGCCAGGGAGCGCGGCCGGCGGGGCAGCCGCGACGCGGGGCTTCGGCCGGCGGCAGCAGAGGCAGGGCGGCGGTAGAGGCGGGGCAGGTAGGGAGAGGCCATGACGGGGCGGCGGAGCTTGGCACTGGGCTGAGCGGGGCCAGGCGGGAGCGACGGCTAGCGGCGGCGACACGCGGAGAGATGGCTGGAGCAGCGGTGGCCAGGGGCGCGGCCGGGGAGGCGTCAAGGGCGTCGCGAGGGCGGGGCGAGTGCACACGCGGGCGGCTGCGGCGGCGCACTTGGGCGCTGGCGAGGCGGTCTGAAGCAGAGGCTACGGGCGCAGGCAGCGGTAGCAACACGCGAGCGTGGTGCCGAGCATCGACAGGCAAGGCAGGCGCGTGTGGGCGAACGGAGAGGTTTGGGCGCATCCGTGGTGGCGTCCTACGACGATGGAAGACAGAAAATGAAGAAGGGGGAATGGACGACGGCTCACAGGGATGCCGGCAGGGAGCTCAATGGGATCGAGGAGGCGCTGATGATGGCGAATCGACGACGATGAGCTTCGGCGACCAACGGTGAAGACGAAGACGGTGGCGACGATGGGGCGGCTCCCACGGCTCGATCTGCCCCCGAAGCCACCGTAGACGAGGACGACGGTCCTCCTCGACAACAGCGGACGGCGAACTGGCGCCAAAGGCCATGGTGGTTCGCGGCGGCGTGCTCCTGTACGTGGCTAGTAGCTCGATCCAGAGCGAGGGAGAGGCGAGCGAGGGGGAAAAGGTGCTAGGGTTGGACCGCGACGGAGAGGAGGCTGGGCACGGTCTTATCCCCTCCACGACTCGTCGGATGGGCGGCGTGTGGCGATCCTCCCCATGGACGGGCACTCTGCGTCCACGGCGCTTGGGTGAACAGGAGGAGGAAAGAGATCTCCTGGTAGGCTGGGCCGGCTGTGCACTGTAGCAATGGGCTGCAGTGTAAAGTGTAGCCTTGTCTCCTTTTCTTTCCCTTCTACTTATTTTCTGCTTTCTTTTAATTCTTGCTGTTTTGTATTTTTTTTTTGTAGCAAAATAGTTTTATAATAGAAAGAACCTTGCGCCTAAATTAGTATTGTAATTTAGGCCACTGCCACAATTAGTTTTACCACTTAAATAAAATACTTTGCAATATTTATTATTTAAAAACATATAAATAATTGTTTTAGCCACTGTTTTAAATAGTTTAGGGCATTTAAATGCTTTATAAAAAGTTGGTTTGCCACCAAAATTAGTTATAGGTTAGATTCCACCTAATGAACATTTTAGTACAAAAGTTTGGAAACTTTTGTTGTTGGCCTTTGATTTAAATTTGAATCTAATTCGGTTTCGAACTAACGCGTGATTAGTAACAATAATCGAGGTGACGTGGCACCATTAGCATAGGGTTACTGTAGCTAGATTATCCGGGCGTTACACTAAGGTACCCCTACTTTAGTACACCGACAGGATCCCCCGGGCCTGGGCCAAACATGCTGCCGAGCGCTGTTGGGTCAGGCCCAAAACAGTGCACGGGCACGCGCGGCCTGCGGCACGCCGTATCTCACTCCGTATCCACCGCGCCCTCCCCTAATGGCACGCGTCAATCGCGGCGTCGTGGGAGAGATCGTGGCATGTTTCTTTAATGGGAAATGCGGAACGTCCCCCTCCCCCCCTTAAAAGCAGGGGAAACAGGGGCAGTTCCTTCCATTCGCCCGTTGCTTCTTCAATCCTCAGAAACCCCCGCCGCTCCCCTCCTTCCCGAAGGCCGAAAGAGAGCAGTGCTCCGCCCTCCATTGCCACCAGCATCACCAGCGCCGTCGACCTCCCCCTTCGTCCCCGCCATGGATCCGAAAGGCGAGAAGGGGAAGTCCACGAAGTCCACCGAGGCGTTGCGGCTAGCAGCAATGCGGAAGAAGATGGCGGTCTTTCCGCCAAAGCTTGACGCGTAGGAGCTGAGGGATTCCTTCTACCTTTTCTGGTCAAGGGAGACGAAGGCGCATCCGCGCACCAAGGTACTCCCCGCCGTAGCCTGCGAGATGTTCCCGAACGGCTACACCTTCTTTGCCCTGTTCTTCTACTCTGGGCTCTGCCCGCCCTATTCTGAGTTCTTCTGCGACATCATGAATACCTACGGGTTTCATCTCCTTGACTTCACCCCCAACGCCGTCCTGACAATGGCAGTTTTCGCACATCTGTGCGAAAACTTTGTCGGAGTCTTCCCCAATGTAGCTCTTTTCCGCCATTACTTCACGCCTCGAGTCGAGGCAGGGTCGCCTTTGTCCGACGGCGTCTCCTGGATCTCGAGGACGCACAAGAAGGAAGCCTATCTGGAGGGGGAGCTCCGCGGCAAGTGGGATGAATGGAGAGCCAACTGGTGTTGGATTGTAGAGGAGAATCCGCAGCCGTTCACTTCCCGGCGCCAAGCCCCAGTGGTACGCGGCAACGACTGGAGCGACCTGGCCCCGGATGACAGCAGACTGAAGATTGCCACTACCCGGATCCTTCGCCTCAGGCACGCCAAGCTCACCGTGGGCGCAGTTGGAGCAGACTTTCTCCGCCGCCGAATCGCCCCCTTGCAGGAGAGGAAGAGGGCCGCCTGGGAGTTCGAGAACGCGGCAGACATCATGAGGCTGCGCCCGGGCCTCAATTGGAATTTTACTGTCCTGGAGCTCAACGCGATGCTCCAGGCATTGTTCAAGTACGACTCCGACCATCCCGAGTGGTTTACGTTGCCGGCGGGCGTAGTTCCGATGTGCAACAACTCGTCACTCAGCGCCATCCGCGTAGTGATGCCGCTGTGCGGTTCCCACGGGATCGACCCCACTTAGCAAGAGCCTTCCGACGAAGCTATGCAGGCGTTCTTCGACAACTTGGTGGAACAGCCAGTCAACCTCGACGAGAAGAAAGGCCTCACCCGCGACACCACTCACCAGGAGATGGCATATATTGCCACCAGGCTGGAGGAGGCACCGGCAGCCGCGGCTGCCGGCGAGTTTGGGTACACAGTGGAGGAGGCGGAGGCAGCGGAGGCGACAAGCCTTGCCGAGCAGGAAGAGCTTCGCAAGGCGGGGAGGCTTGCCGGGCAAATCGCCGGGACAAGCGAGCCCACCGAGCAGGGCGTCGGGTCAAGTGAGCCTGCCGAGGACTCGAGCGGCTCACTGGAGATCAGCTCCTCCTCCTCGTCCTCAGGCAGCTCGCCACCACCAGCAAGTCCTCCAGCTCCACCAAGAAAATGCCTCCGCAAGGCCGCAGACGTGACGGGGCGGCAGACGGGCCAACAGCCGCAGCGCCGTGCGACACGCGTCACCGCGGCAAGCAGGGCCACCACGGGAGCACCTCGCGCTTCTGCAGCGGCTGGAGGGGGATCTTCCCGGACTGGCGCCTCTGCTCCTGCCGCCCCTCGTGCCTCGGCGGCAACCGGAGCGGGGTCTTCTTAGATCACCGCCCCTGCTCCCGCCAAGCGGCCAAGGGAGCCTACTCCTCCGCCTCCTCGCGCCGGGACGCGTGAGCCAGATTTTGACTTCTCTGCGCTCAGCTCCGATGAGGAGGAAGAAGAGTAAGTCTTCGCAATTCTTGTTTTTCTTTGATTTTCTGTTGCTCTTGTCTTGCATCTCTTTCGCCTAACTCTGAACCTGTTCTCTTTTCAGAACTCTGGCTCAAAGGACAGCGAAGAGGGCCAAGGTCCCGGTGCTCATCATCGAGGACGAGCCCGCCATGACAGCAGGGGATGCGCCTGAGACAAGCTTGCCGGACCCGGCAACTGTTCTTCGGAGCAGCCCCGAGCGCAGCCCCCAGCGTAAGTGTGGTTCACTTTCCACTTGTCGGGCGCGCGTGGACGCTACTTCTTCACTGATGTCTTGTTCGTTGACTTGTGTAGGAGCAGAGCAGCGGGACCAGGAGCGCCAAGAGACCGCCCCCGACGTGCCGCATGCTTCGACCACTCCGCCAAGGGGAGGCTCTCCGGCAAGGGTGAGTACGCCGCCAAGGGCGAGCACCCCGCCAAGGGCGAGCACTCCGCCAAGGGATGGCGCGAGCGGCCCTCCACCGGCGGGAGCTACCACCACGCCGCCGAGGGAGAGCTCCCCGGCAAGGAACCCCACCGAGGAGGAGGCCCGCGCAGGTAAACCCTTGGAATTTTCTTCTTTCGATTCTTCTTTTTGGATATTTGCTTGACTGTTTTTCTTTCCTTTTCTTTTCTTCCGTCAGACCCGTCCACAGTCGAGCCCATGGAGACGGAGGTCGTCGCCGACGACGCCGCCGTTGCTGACGAAACGGTTGGCGCGGACGATCCCGCTGGCGCAGAGGCCACCAAGGCTGCCGCCGCGGCAGCTGGCGAAGAGGCTGGCGATCGCACTGACGACACTGGGGCCGCAGGAGCGCCAGGCGCTACACCGACCGCCGAGCCCTCCGCCGCCGCCGCAGCCCCCAGTTCCAACGAGCCCGAGCCAAGCGCCTATCTGAAGGCCGGCGACGACATCTTCATCCAGCTCTCGTGGGCGTCCATGTCCAGGGCGCCAGTCGAGGGAGAGGTCTTCGATGGGGAGGTCCTTGCCTCCGCCGGACTGAAGCTCGTCGATGCGCCGAGTAGCAGCAGCGAGCCCGAGGAGGAGCGGCTGCTGCGCAAGCTTCTGTCTTTGTACCGCGCCCGACAGGTCAAGCTGGAGTCCCGAGAGGCTCTGGCCGCCAAGGCGGGTGCTGACTTGGAGAAACGCGTAGAAGAGCTCCGAGCCATCAACCAAGCAGCTCTCCGATCCTTGGCGGAGGAGCGGGAGCAGCTTGCCGAGGCGCATCAGGCCTTCATCCTTGAGAAGGCAGAAGTGGAGGAGCAGCAAAGGCTTGCCGCCGAGGAGCTATCCAGGCGAGAAGGCGAGCTGACGCAGCGGAAGGTCGACCTCGACAGCCACGAGGAAGAGATTGCCGCACGCGAGCGATCGCTTGGCGGAGCTTTGCAGGAGGCAAAGGATGCTGCCGCAGCTGCCGAGACCGCCAAGAGAGAGTTGGAGACGAGGGTGGCACAGCTGGAGGCCAACCTGAAGACGAGCGGCGAGGAGGTCGCCGCACTCAAGCTCGAGAGGGAGAAGGACGCACACAGCCACTCCGAGCTGCAGGTCCGCCTCTCCGAGAAGGGCAAGGAGCTCGCCGTCGCCAAGGACTCCATCGCCGACCTCGAGCTGAAGCTGGCCACCCTAACCCAGATGCTGGACGACGCCAGGGAGCGGGAGGCGACCCTGAAGGAGGAGATCAGGGCCGAGAAGGCGTTGCTGGACAGCGCTGCCATCTCCCAGAACAACTTTAGGCGGACCGTCGAGCTATGGACGAAAGGCCTTGTCAACGCCGCCGCGGACATCGACAAGGAGCTGACGGAGCTGGGGGCGGAGCACCTCGGATACTCCACCGACGAGGGTCTCCCCCACAGCGCCAAGCTAACTTTGTTCTTCAGGGATGTGGCGATGGCCCTCCAGCAACTCCGGGAGAAGATCCCGAAGCAGCTGGCGGACGAGTCGCGCAGGCTCTGCGCAGGAGCCTTGCAGAAGGTGTTGATGAAGGTGGCCTACCACAACCCGGGCATCAACCTCACAAACGTCCTCAGGAGCTTGCCGCCGGACGCCGATCTGGAGGCGCTCAAGGCCCTTGTCGCACCCATCGTGGACAATGTGGGCGGGATCAAGAGAGTCGAGGGCGACCGCGCAGACTAGGCTGTTTACTTTCTTCTTTCCTTGTCGCTGCCAACCATGTTATGAACAATAGTCTATTAGAATTGCGGCAAGTCATTTTGTAATATAACTCTATCTTAGGTGGTTAATGCAACATTATTTCCCTTACTTGACTTCCCTGCTTTGTACGTTTTCACCCTACGCTTTTAGGGAACTTGCCGGCATAGGCACCTTTGCCGCGAGCGCTGAGTGCGGAACTTCAGCAGCCTGCTGGCGGTGCTGTTACCGACAAGAAACCTTGTCGCAACTAGTCGCAGCACACTTAAGTTGTTGAGCGAACTCGAAAACGAAGTAAGGGCGCGACACTAGTCGCAGCACACTTAAGTCGTTGAGCGTGCTCGAAACAAAGTAAGGGCGCGGCTAGTCACGAGTTGGTTCCTCCGCGCACAGGTTTTCCATACAAAGTGCGGTCGTTCAAGGAAGATAACTTAAGAATTTGAAAATTTTAATTGCTCGAACTTTGGCAACTTAGCTTTTGTCTTGTTTCCTTGCCGACAAGGGAAAACTTTCTCGAACGGCACTTGGTCCATACCACCATCTTCTCCTCCCCCCTGGCAAACTTGTGCGCGAGGGAACTTTGCTTTTCCTTAAGAAAAAAAAAAGAAAGAAGAGAAAATGCAGATATGGAGCCTTTGGGCTCGTTATTGCTTACCGGTAGTAGGTGTTGCACAAGGTGTCAGATAACTCATGCAAAGATATAAAAAGCATGACATGACAGGATGTGCGGGGCACATAAGCTTTACTGATGCACGGGGTCTGCGCCCGGCTTTGTACAAAGGATTACATGCAACAGCGGCAAGACTTGTACAAAAGGGTGGTTGCCGGAGTGGATCAGGGCAACCGCGCCTTATGGGTAAAACTTACGAAGATGCTCGATGTTCCAGGAGTTGCTCACCGGCAAGCCATCTTCGGTCTCAAGGCGGACATCGCCGGGCCTAGTGACTCGTTTCACCCGATAAGGGCCTTCCCACTTCGGCGTCAATTTGTTGGAATTCTTGGCGGACTGAACGCGTCGAAGAACAAGGTCACCTTCCTCGAGACTTCTGGCGTTAACTTTGTGGCTATGGTAGCGGCGCAAAGCTTGCTGGTAGCGAGCAGCTCGTACAGCAGCCTGAAGACGGTCTTCCTCAAGGAGCAGCGCGTCATCTTGTCGCAGCTGCTCTTGCTCGAGCTCATCATAAGTGAGCACTCGAGGCGATCCGTATACGAGTTCCGTGGGGAGAACTGCCTCTGCTCCGTAGACTAGAGCAAAGGGTGTCTGCCTAGTGGCTCGACTTGGCGTCGTCCTGATCGACCAAAGAGCCACTGGCAGCTCCTCGATCCAGTTTCTTCCGCACTTGTGCAGCCTGTCGAAAGTTCTTGTCTTGAGTCCGCACAGCACTTCATCGTTTGCCCTCTCCGCTTGACCGTTGCTCCTTGGGTGAGCAACAGAAGCGAAGCAGACCTTGGCGCCAAGATCTTGGACGTACTGCATGAAGGTGCGGCTGGTGAATTGTGTACCGTTGTCGGTGATGATCCTGTTAGGGATTCCGAAACGGCAAACAATCGACCTGAAGAAATTGACTGCTGACTGTGCGGTCACCTTTCTCACTGGTTCCACTTCCGGCCACTTTGTGAACTTGTCGATGGCGACGTACAAGAACTCAAAGCCCCCGGCTGCGCGGGGAAAGGGGCCGAGGATGTCGAGCCCCCAGACCGAAAATGGCCAGGACAAAGGGATCGTCTGGAGAGCTTGAGTTGGCTGGTGTATCTGCTTGGAATGGAACTGGCACGCTTCACACTTGGTTACTTGTGCAGTTACATCCTGGAGGGCTTCTGGCCAAAAGAAACCTTGCCGGAAAGCCTTGCCGGCAAGTCTTCTTGCGCCAATGTGGTGGCCACATATGCCTCCATGTATCTCTGCCGACAGCTTCTGTCCATCTTCCCGGGGAATACACTTCAATTTCACACCGTTAAGTCTTCCTCTGCACAGTGTGTTGTCCACAAACTGGCACATACTTGACTGCCGGGCTACTTTTTCCGCTTCTTCTTGCTCTTCGGGAAGTTCTCCTGTCTGAAGGAAACGGACAATCTGTTGTGCCCATGCTGGAGCCTATGGTTCGACAGCAAGGACTAAAGGCACTTCTGCTGCTGCGGGAACATGTGCTTCGACGGCGAGCACCTGTGGCTCAGCCGGAGCTTGACGTTCCCCGACAAGCTTGCCGGAGCAAAACTTGTCGGGAGCTTCCGCTTCAACAGAACAAGTCCTGGGACTTGCCGGAGCGGATTTCTCCTCAGCACTCTTGGCGTTGATCTTGGGGGCTTTCTTGGCGGCGGCTTCTGGAAGCTCTGCCGGAAAGTAGCCGCCAGAAATCAACTTCCTTTTCTTGCTCTGTCCAGTTGATGGTGTTACGGATGGTTGGGTCAGCTTGAGCACAAAGATTCCTGGTTCCACAGGCAACTTTAGTGCGGCACACTTTGACAGGTCATCTGCGATGTCGTTCTGAGCTCTTGGAACATGCTCCATCTATAGGCCGTCAAAGTGCTCTTCAAGCTTCCTCACTTCGTCGACGTATGCTTCCATCAACGGACTTTGATAGTTCTTGTTTACTTGGCGGACGACAAGCTGCGAGTCACCCCTTACAATCAGCTTCTTGATCCCAAGGTCTGCCGCGATCCTGAGACCGGCAAGCAAACCTTCATACTCTGCAGTATTGTTTGTCGCTTGCTCCTTGGGAAAGTGCATCTGGACCACGTACTTGAGGTGCTCTCCGGTGGTTGCGACAAGCAGCACGCCAGCACCGGCACCGTGCAGCGAGAAAGCACCATCAAAGTACATCAGCCACTCTTTACTTGCTTCCTTGACGGGGATGCTCGTTTCTGGAATCTCTTCATCTGGTGTTAGCGTCCACTCTGCTATCAACTCTGCCAATGCTCTGCTCTGGATAGTTGAAGTGCTTTCAAACTTGAGGCCAAAGCTTGACAGTTCCAGTGCCCACTCGACGATCCTGCCTGTTGCTTCTGGATTCTGCAGTATCCTCTTCAGCGGAAAGCGAGTGACAACTGTTATCTCGTGCGCTTGGAAGTAATGGCGCAGCTTTCTCGAGGCCATGAGGAGGCCGAAAAGCAACTTCTGCACACCAGAGTACTTTGATCTAGCCCCCTGTAGAAGGGAACTGACAAAGTAAACTGGGCGCTGCACCATCTTCTTCCGTCCCGCCTCTTGCGTCTGCGTAGTTCCATCCTTGTCGGGACCAGAGCTTGTCGGGGAAGTCCCCTGCTTGTCACTGGATGTGCTTGTCGCGGCCGTTGGCTCATCATCCGCCTCCCTCTCCGCTACTAACGCAGCACTAACCACTTGATTGGTTGCTGCTAGGTACAGCAGCAACTTCTCTTGCGTTTTAGGTGCGACGAGTATTGGAGTGGAGGACAGGTACCTCTTCAAGTCTTGCAGCGCTGCCTCCGCTTCCGGAGTCCATTTCATTGGACCTGCCTTTTTCAAAAATTTGAAAAACGGCAGGTCGCGTTCCGCAGACTTAGAGATAAACCTGCTGAGAGCAGCCACGCAGCCGGCAAGTCTTCGTACATCCTTGACGCGCTTCGGTGCTTCGATCTTCTCGATGGCCTTGATCTTGTCGGGATTGGCCTCAATCCCCCTTTGAGACACGAAGAACCCGAGAAGCTTGCCGGAAGGGACTCCAAACATGCACTTCTCGGGGCTGAGTTTGAGCTGGATCTTGCGCAGATTTGCAAAATTTTCATCTAGATCTTGTATCAGAGTTGCCCTGTCTTTGCTTTTGACCACTATGTCATCCATGTAAGCTTCTACATTTCTGTGTATTTGCGGCTCAAAAGCTGTGTGCACTACCCTTGCAAATGTTGAGCCAGCATTCTTCAGTCCGAAAGTCATACGTATGAAACAGTAGGTGCCACATGGAGTAATGAACGCTGTCTTCTCTTCATCTTCCTCAGCCATGAAGATCTGGTGATATCCTGAGTATGCATCAAGAAATGAAAGCAGGTCGCATCCAGCCGTGGAGTCAACAATCTGGTCAATGCGCGGCAAGGGAAATGGATCTTTGGGACAAGCTTTATTCACATCGGTGAAGTCTATACAAAGCCTCCACTTCCCATTCGCTTTACGCACGACAACAGGATTGGCCAACCACGTGGGATGGAGCACACCTCTGACAAGGCCTGCCGCTTCCAGCTTCTTGATTTCTTCGGCTATGAACTCTTGGCGCTCCACCGCTTGCTTCCTAACTTTTTGCTTGACGGGCAGCGCGTGAGGACAAACGGCAAGCTTGTGCTCAATCACTTTCCTGGGAACACCGGGGATGTCAGAAGGTTGCCATGCAAACACGTCGACATTCGCCCGCAGGAAAGCAACGAGCGCGCTTTCCTATTTGGGGTCGAGCGTGGCACTGATGGTGAAAGTACCACCAGTGCTGTCCTCCTTGGCGGACATCTTCTTGGTTGTTGGCGGAGCTGCCATCGCCTTCTTACGCTTGCCGGTGGAGCTCGATGGTGCGTCCTCGACGGCAGCACAACACTCCGAAGAGGTGCGTTTGCCGGAGTAGGCCCCAGAGCTCTTGCCGGACTTGGTCTTGTTCTTCCCTCCGGGAGCTTCAGCGGCAAGCGTCTCGCTATCTTTTGCGGCTGCTGCATCCCGGTAAATCTTGTCGGCGCAGATAAGGGCATCCTTCTTGTCGCCAGGGACAGAGATGACGCTTATCGGGCATGGCATCTTGAGCATGTTGTAGGCGTAGTGATAGGCTGCCATGAACTTGGCGAGCGCTGGACGGCCAAGTATTCCATTGTAAGGCAATGGAATATCGACGACGTCGAAAGTGATCCTCTCAGTCCTGAAGTTCAGCTCTCCGCCAAATGTCACTGGCAGCGTGATCTTCCCCTTCGGCTTGCTCCTTCCCGGGTTGATCCCTTGGAAAGTGCCGGTTTCTTCGAGCTCGCTGTCGGGGATCTGGAGTTTTTGGATCACAGTGGAGGAGATCAAATTCAAGCCGGCCCCGCTGTCAACTAACATCTTGGTTACCTTGAGGTTGCGGATGGTTGGTGAAACCAACATCGGCAAGCACCCGACCGCAGTTGTGCGATCAGGGTGGTCCTCAATATCGAAGATGATAGGCGTGCTGGACCACTTCAGAAGTTTGCGCGACTTGACGGGTGGTTCTGCTGGATTGACTTCACGCACCCATTGCTTGAGTTGGCGGTGGGAAGTATGCAGAGAAGCACCACCGTCAACGCACAGAACCTCTGAAGCTTTCTGAAACTCCTGCTCACTGTTGTCTCCATCATCCATGTCCTCGTCGTCGTCTTCGTCTTCGTCCTTGTCGCGGACGCGGGGAGGTCTGTCTCCTTGCCGCTGCTTGGCCTTGCCGCGGCGTCCTCCTCGGCCGTTGAATGGCCGCTTCTTGCCGGATCCACCATCACCTCCTTGGGCCTTCTCCTTGTCGCGCCGCTCGTACTCAGCTTTTTGCAGCTCGACGAGGTACTCGACCCTCTTGCAGTTCTGGAGGTCGTGGCCCTTGGTGCGGTGGATTTTGCAATACTGCTTGTCGGTGTCGTCCTGCTTGTCGGCGGCCGCCACAACCTGGCAGTTGTTGCACGCGGCAGTCTCCTTGCCGGAGCTACCAACTTGGGCTTTCTTGGCGCCTGCCTCCTTGCCGGACTGCTCAACGACTAGCACTTCCTTGTTCTTCTTCTTCCTATTGTTCCGCCGCCGGTTCTTCTTTGCCGGGGCGGCATCTTCGCTGTCTGATCCCCCTGCTCATGTATCCTCTCCGGGGAGTTTCCTCCCCTCCTCAGCACGTGCGCACTTGTCGGCCAGGGCGTACAGCTCGCTGACGTCCCTGATCTTGCACATCGCCATCTCCTCCCTCATCCGGCGGTTACGCACGTTCTGATGGAACGCGCTAATAACCGCGGCAGGGTGGACGTCTGGGATGTTGTGCTGGACACGGCTGAACCTCTGGATATACTTACGCATGGGTTCTCCTTCCTTCTGGGCGAGTATGTGAAGGTCACTCTCCTGGCCATGGGGCTTGTGGCCACCTGTGAAGGCGCCGACAAACTGATGGCACAGGTCAGCCCAAGAAGAAATGGAGTTCTCCGGCAAGTGCATGAGCCAACATCTAACGTTTGGCTTGAGCACCAGCGGGAAGTAATTGGCGAGTATCTTCTCGTCTCGTCCCCCGACAGCCTGCACCGCGATGGTGTAGATGCTGAGGAACTCTGACGGATGTGTCTTGCCGTCGTACTTCTCTGGTACGTCGGGCTTGAAGTTCTTCATGCTGGGCCACTGGACTTGCCGCAGCTCACGAGTGAACGCAGGGCAACCTACCGCGTATGGCAGGTCGCCTGGTCCCCCTGGCGCTTGCATGTCAACAGCGGGCCCAGCGCGCTGGTCGGATTGTCGACGCGCTTCTCTTTGGCGCTCGATGCGGGTCCGAGCATCCTCTTGTTGTCGGTCGTCAAGGACTTGGTGCTGATCGCGGCGAGCTCGCGGATCCGATGACGCCGTGGAGTCGTCGTCGATGTTGATCCGGCGAGCCGGCGATCTTGGCCTTCAGGGCGGGGAGTGCACGGTAGTTGCACCCCCGGCAGTCTTGTCGCCATCAGCCCGCGCCTGGCTAACTTGCCGCGGCCTCGATGTGCTCGGCTGCTGCGGAGTGTCGCCGTTGGCGAAGGCGATGAGACTTTGGATGGTGGCTGTGACGCCCCAAGACCGACGTCCCAGAAGATTCCAGAGATTCCAGATGTTCCGGGTTCTCCCGTGTGTTTCATTGGTGCTTGAGTTATTTATTTTTGCATTGCATCATGTCATCATGCCATCATGTCTTATTTATTTTTGCATCTCAACTTAAATAAATTGTGTGGACCTTCGTTCCATTTAAATCGAGGGAAGAATGACTTCTCTTTAAAACATATCCTCCTAATATATGGAGCTATATAAATATTCCATTGTTTGGGATCGCCGTAACACACTTGCATTTTTTCCCATGCCTCTTAGTTCAAGTTTCTCCATCAAAACCCTGTCTTCAATTCTTTTCCGTTGTATCGAGGCTCCACCAAAAAATCCTCAACATTTTTGGACACTTCTATAATCTAGTCTTAGTTCAAACCCATTTGAATTAAATTCAAATGTGTTTGAATTATATCTCGTTCATGCCTTTTCTAATTTTCTCGGACCGTGCTCATTTTATGATGCCCGAGAAAAATTAGTCCCTTATGCTAAATCTTCCCCTAACCTTTCTTTTCTTTCCTCTTCTTTTAATTGTTTCTGCTTCGTTTTTTTAAAAGATCATAATAGAAGAGCCCAGCTCGCAGCCAGGCCTTCCCTCCTCCTGGCCCAGTCCGGTCCATCTGGCCTCCACGGCCCGCAGCGCTCTCCAACCCTAGCCGTCTGCCTCGCTCCTCTCCTCGCTAACTCCCTCCGCCGCCACCCCTCGAACCCTTCCTCCCATCGAGCCACGCCAGGAGTCCCGAACCCCATCAGCCCGATTCCCTCGCGACCCGGAGCCATCGCTCATTTCCCCTCATCCCGATCCCCATCGCTCTCTCCCTGATCCCCTCGTTCCCTCGGCCTTCCTCCGCGCCGTGACAGGAGCCAGCCCAGAGCGCCTCTGCGCCTCGTCTCCAGGGCCGCCGGCCAACTCGCCCGAGCTGGCCTTCCTCCGCCCTGCTCCGTCCTCGAGGCCACGCCCTCGCCTCCACGATGCAGCGCCGCGCTCGCCGCTTCTTCCGCGGAGCCCGCGCCGGTAGCCGCCGTCCCGGCCGCGACCTCCCTCCGGCTCCCTCCTCGAGCCATGGCCCCTGCGCCCTTCGCCCTTGAGCAGCCGCGCCCGTCCTCCACGCGCCAAGGCCTCCGTCTCCAGCACCAGACCAGCGCCGCGCCCCGCCAAGTCCCCTCCGGCCGCCTCTTCTTCTGCGTCGGCGAGCACAGTCGCGGGCCGGCCAGGATCGCCGTCCCGTGCCGTTCCTTTGCTGTCCGGTGCCAAGGCTGCAGGGCCGAGCCTCCATCGCCTCCATAGCCAAGTTGCCGCTGCCACGGCCTCATCGTCGTGCTGTCTCCTTTTGTTTGGCTGCTGCTGTTTTTTTTCGCCAAGTGCACGAGGGACCCCAAGTTTCGTCAAGTTCGACTACACGAGGAATCACCAAGTACCCCTTCATTTTTGTCAAGACCGGCAAGTTGAAGACCCAAGTACCACGACGACCCGAACATCTACGGGAAGATGCGAACGTGAACAACTACCGTCTCGGAGACGCACCAAGTACCACTACATACGAACATGTACCACTACTTCAACTACCGTCGCTCGACGCCCGAACGTCTACCGTCGCCCCGTGTACCACTACTTCCCTCTACGGAACGACTACTCGTTGGCGGCCTCGTGAACGACTACTTCCTCTACGAATCGCGAGAACAACTACTTCCTCTACGGCCGTGAACCACTACTTCCACTACGTCCCTCGACGACTCGAACCGCTTCGAGAACGAGTGTTTCGAAGGTATAACCCAAGACGATGACCCGTTGATGGGCCTCGAACCCCTCGTTGGTTACCCCAAGTGGAAGGTGTAAGATGCAGTAAGTAGAAGTGTTTTCCCCTAGCAAAGATGCCAAGGATCGATTCCCCAGAGACTCCTAGGTTCAACAAGTAGGTGTCAATTGCTACGGCGCCAGATTAGTAGCAACCAACGTGGACCTGCACACAGATACAAATAACTTTGCTCCCAACGAGTACAGAGAGGTTGTCAATCTCTCCGGCCTTGTAGTTCACAAAGGGTTAAAAGCAATGATAGTAGTGATAGATAGTTTTTGCGATAGTAGGTAAATAATGAAAAGTAAATAGCGGATGTGATCAATGATGGTAATATGGACCGGAGTCTCATGATGTTCACTAGTGATGTCTCTCTCCCAAAAGACGATAAAACAGCTATGTGAGGTAAAGAAATTACAGCTGGGCAATTGACAGGACCACGAACGCAAACCAATGCTGACTACATTGCAAGAAAGGTTGAGGTTCAAAGCATGGGCGGTACGCCAAAGTAAGTAGACCGAAATCCATCAATATCTACTACTAATCATCCACCTTGAGATATCTATCCAGAACATCTCGCTGGTATTAAGTTGCGAGTCCCACCCATAGTGTAAACTCAATGCAACAGACAACTGCATTAAAAGAACTTTGTGTAAAGTAAACAATTCTTGCACCCGCAGGCACAAGCACCGTTGTTTTCCCCCTTGTGGCAACAGCACATCCCCTAGACTCATGTTTCTGTCACTCAAGCTAGTCATCGAGGGGCATGAACCCACAATCGAGCATAACGTTCCCTCTTGGAGTCACTACCTATTACTCGGCCAAAGCAATAAATAACAACGGAGAACATGCAAGAATTACTTATGAACTAAAATATAAAAGAGGTGAATCAAATATATTACTCAAGATCAATCTGAACGTAATCTCATAATCCATCGGATCCCAGCAAACTCAACATAGCAACAGCATAAGGATTACATAGGTGCCTCGATCATGTAGGGCAGCTCACGAGGACTAATTAGTGAAGCACAAGAACGGGAGGAGAACATCACATAGCTACTGGTCATGGACTCATGGTCCAAGGGAGACTACTCACGAGTCATCCGGGAGGCGTCCATGGTGGTGGAGAAGCTCCCGGTGGTGATCCTCCCTTCCGGCAGGGTGCCTGGAAGAGTTCTCCTGGTGCTCCCGATCTTGGAAGCGGCGGCGGCGGCGGAACAGAGATGGGATCGCGAAAAGAAGTCCTGTTCTAAGGGTTTCGGAGGTCCCTCTAAATATATGCCAAAGGGGGGCACCGGACGGGCTTCGGGGGGCCCAGGCGCCCCCCCCCCCCC
>LR738710.1:173804847-173847823 GCA_902687465.1 Secale cereale
GGGGGGGGCGCCCACAGGGCGCCTGGAGCCCCTGTGCCCCCCCCCCAGGTTGCCCTTCGGACGCAGTGTTGTTTCCGTATCACTGATTTTTTATATAATTTTTCTGGATTTTTCTGGGCAGTTCTAGAAACGTGAAAACCTGAAATACAAAAACAGCAGAAAACAGAAACTGGCACTGGGGTGCACTGGATTAGTAAGTTAGTCCAAATATGATCAAAAGTGTATGGAAGTGTATGAATATCATAGCAATATCACCCAAAAGTGGCATGGAGCAAGCAGAAATTATAGATACGTTTTGGACGTATCACCCATGGATGAACGCTTGCGAATGCTCGTGTTGTATGAGATGCTCCACTTGTGTGCTCCGTGCCCGTTGTGCCCGTTTCGTCCTTTTGTCATGTTCCTCGGTTGCCTCGTCGCCGACCCGTGGGAACTCGGTGACGGGATCACCCCACTTTTCTTCTTGTTTCGCTCGCTCACGCCATCTATCTTTTGCACCGGTCTCTCAACGGGTTACCGGAACCGATATGTTGTGTGGCATCATTTTTGGATCGTTTCCGTGGCACCCTTTTCTTCCACCACAGTGACAATACTTCATATCTTCTTCATGACAACCTTTAAATAAAATTAGATAAAACTTGATCATGTCATCCGCATCATGTTAACAACATTGATATGTTAAATTGTTGTTTGCTTTTTATTACTAAACATGCTCATGGGGATTTTCCAGAATTGTTGTTGTTATTTCCGGCCTCATTTAAAAATGCCTAAATAGTGTAGTTTTATTATGCTTCACCTCTTGCCATGTTAAAAACATTTAATCTTGTCTTGTAAATAAACGAGAGTCAACTAAATAATTAAATGTGGTGTTTCGTCAATATGCAACTCGTTGCATATTGAGCTCCACTTAACTTGTAGTGTTGTTTGTGCACATTGCCATGCCATGCATAATTAAACTGGACATGCATCATACTTGGATGTGCATCGTATGCCATGTCTAGGCTTGTGTGTTTACCGAGTTGTTTGCTTCTTTCCGGTTGCTTCTCTTGATAGCTTCGGTTCTGTTCCGGAGTTGTGAGGATTCACTCGACTTGTTGCTCCGTCTACTTCATGGATCCGTTCTTCTTCCTTGCGGAATCCCAGGCAAGATGATCATACCCTTGGATACCTTTACTACCATTGCCATGCTTAGTTGTCTCGATGCTATCGTTACATGTCGCGCTACCCATCTTTTATGTCAGCCTATCCTTGTTGCCATGAAACCTCTAACCTTTGACACCTTCCTAGCAAAACCACTGTTTGGCAATGTTACCCGCTTGCTCAGCCCCTCTTATAGCGTTGTTAGTTGCAGGTGAAGATGAAGTTTGTTCCAGGAGGGAACTTGTTGTTGTATATCACAATATCTATAATTATTATAATAACACACCTATATACTGGGCATGGGTGGAAGGCTTGGACTTTTGCTCGGTGTTTTGTTCCACTCATGCCACCTTAGACGCCGATAAACCGATGTTCCTTGATTTTGTGTTCCTTACACGATGGGTGGATGGGGACCCCTTGACAGTTCGACTTTGAATAAAAGTCCTCCAGCAAGGCCCAACATTGGTTTTAATTTGCTCATAATAACAACTTAATTAATTAATTAAATTGCATAGGGAGTTAGCGCTACCCGAGGATTCTTTCTACATAGGAGGGGGGCCAGTGCTGATGGTGTTGGTCCCAAACGGGGGTCATGCAGGGCCGCCTTGGGGAAACCCGAGGTATCTGGTATAACCTGTAGCATCGCCCATCCGGTCGTGGCCTGAGACGAGATACGCGCGGCTACTATCAGGGTGTCGACACACCGGGAGGTCTTGCTGGACTTGTTTTACCATTGTCGAAATGTCTTGTGCTACCGGGATGCCGAGCCTGATCGGATTTCCCTAAGATAAGGGGTGATGATATTATATTTATCACTTCAGCTAATCGTGAGAGCTTGTGATGGGCTAAGTTGGAACACCCCTGCAGGGTTATGATCTTTCGAAAGCCGTGCCCGCGGTTATGTGGCGGATTGGAATTTGTTAATGTCCGGTTGTAGAAAACTTGACAGAGGATCCGAAGTAAAACACACAACTGTGTGAGTAACCATGACTGTCTCTTTTCACTTTGAGAAGAGAACACGGTGGGGTTATGTTTGACTCGTATGTAGTTCAGGATCTTTAGCGATCACTACTTTTGCGACCGTTTGCGTAGATGCTCATCTTATTCTAATACTCGTAAGTTAGCCACCATATTATGCTTAGCCGCTGCTGCAACCTCACCACTTTACCTCTTCCTACCCACAAAGCTTTGCTAGTCTTGATACCCATGGTTATGGGATTGCTGAGTCCTCGTGGCTCACAGATACTACAACACCAGATGCAGGTTCAGCCGAGAATGAAGCAGGAGCTGGTTCAGAGCTTCAACGGGAGCTCGATGAAGAGAGTGGCCGTATGCTTGTGACGTTTCAATGATCAGTAGTGCTTTCTACTAGGATTCGATCTTGACCTGTGGCTTTATGTTTTGGTATCTTGCTTTTGGATCTTACCCTTAGATGGGCTGTGATGTTTTGAGTGATGTTTTGGCTTATGTAATGTATTGTGTGAAGTGGCGAGTGTAAGCCAACTATCTCCTTTTGCATTTTAATCCCTCTTTTACATGAGTCGTGCAAAGATACCAAACTTGCGATCATTCCAGAATGGGCTTATATCTTTAAGTCGTGCCTCGACACGTAGGAGATATAGTCCCATCCTGGGCATTACAAGTTGGTATCAGAGCCTTCTCCAACCTAGAAGCCCCCACTGATTGATCGAATCGTTGACGGTTGAGTCTAGGCACACACTTGAAAATGTTTTGAGTCCTATATATATATATATATCAGAGAGTATGATTTCTTTTGCTCCTCATCTCGTTTCACTCTGGTGAGGACTCCTGACGATTACTCTTGCCTCTTCTACCCTAAAAAAAATGCACCAAATTTTTTTTAGGATCACGCGAGTATTGTTTGGATTGTTTCGATGTCTTTGTGACGAGAACATTGTTCTCGATGCCTCCTGTCATTTAGGGGTTGTGGCAGTGTCCCGGGGAGTTGAGCTCCGAGGTGTTGTCGTCACAAATCCATCGCGGCAGTTCTAGAATACTTAAGACGGCCGACATCGAAAACTCTCCTATGCGGTTAGTGGCAAGATAACCCCGACATCACCCAGTACTGGGGAGGTAGTTCGGGAGTATTGCCATGGCTTGTATAGTGGATGCATTTCGAAGGTCCGAGGTAAACGGTTTCCGAGAAAGACTGGTTATGTGTTGAAGGATGGATACAGCTGGATGTAGGATTAGAGTTGAGTGCGCGGTGCTTCCCCTGTATCCCCAACACCTGATTGCATAACTGGAAACTTTCGGAAATTAATAGGTGGGTTCATCCAGTAGTTCTAGGCATTCTTCCAACGAGTGCATGATATGGAGTTTGGGGTTCTACATTGAGTGAAGTGGTTTTATGGGCTTGTTCCGATCGGGAGTTGCATCTTAAAGGGTCCTTGGCTATGCTGATCCGGGGATTGCAAAACCCTTTTGTAACACGTTCCATGAGCTTTCAGCACGAATATGTCGGACGAAGCTTCTATCTTGTATTTGTTCTATCTGTTCCTTGTTCCTTTTTATTTACCTTTTCCTTCTCCCAAGTGGCTTCTCGACAAGTTGATGTACCTGCGGAATTCATTTGTTCAATTCTCTGTTCGGATAGATATGTTGCAACTTAATCTTCTTCATAAACATATATATCTTTTGTTTTTGTTTTCATTCTGGTATTCGAGTTGCTTCGATGTCAAATGTTGATTCCATACCTTCCTAATCGGTGTTCTCATATTTCTATGAGAGTGCTAGTCCTTCTTGACCATCGAGATTTTCATGTTAATCCTTTTCAACCGGTGTGCCTTCTCTTCAAGTTATTCCATACGGACGCCGTTGAGAAATCTGACGATTTGTCTGTTTCATTCATCCCAAGTTGTCTTTGTTTTCCCCACCCTCCCACCCTTCTTCTTCTTGGAGCCAGAAATTCTCAGATGAAGTATCCATTTTATTCATGTGATATTTCTTCATTCTTTTCCTTCAATGTTCTTATCCGGTGATTTCTCAGGTAGATGCTCAAGAGCTTCAAGTTCATCATTCTTTTGTTCTCAATTCTGCCGGTGGATGTAATTCAAGATTTCGGTGTTGATCTTATCCTTTTCCTCATTTCATAATGCTTTCTTATTCCGGTGCACCAATTAATCATTCTTCTCTTGCTATTCATACCCGGAGTGCTGAAGATATCTCAGAAGATTCATAATTCCATTCTTAATCCGTTCAAATTATTTTGTGGATTGTTATCTTACTCAAGCCATTTAATTCAACCAGTGCAATATCTCTCAAGCAATCTTTTCCAACGGTGATTTCTTTAGTGTGCCCTAACCCACAGGTCTTTTCCCAGGATCTTACCTGACTCTTCTAATTATTCCGGAGTTATTCTCAAATTCTTTTTCAAAGTGTGACGTAAGAATGATTTCCATCAGTCATATACCTTCTCCAGATCGCTTTCAAATTCCTTTTCATCATTGGTTCAACCTTTTTAATTCTTCATTACGGAGGGCCTATACAATTCATGGTGGTGTATCTCATCGTCTTCTCAGTTTTAAAGACTCGAAGACGAGTTCCTCTTGAATCCTTATCCGTTCTTCCAAGATTCGTGGTTCTAGCTTCATGCCATCCTCATAATTGTTTCGATTGCGAGGAATTCTTTATGCCATCCGAAGCATTTCATGAATTCTTCCTATTGTGATCCTCCGAAGGCCATCATTTCAGAAGATTCTTCGTTGTCAGTTTTTAACTTCGTCCTCCAAATATTCTTCATTGATGCCTCTTCGTTCGTCTCCATATTTTTTACGGTGGTTCTTTCAAGATTACTCTTCCGTTGTTATCGTATCAATTCTTTTGCTCTTTTCATAATCCTACCGGTGGTTCGTTGAAGATTTACCCAAGCTTGTGCGAGATCTCTCTTAATTCTTTCCAACGAGAATAAGTAGGATGCCAAATCCTTTGGTTGTCATCAATTTAAATTGGTGAAGGATATGCATGACATAATTCTTATTCTTATTCCTTCAAGGTGATTTAATCACTTCCTTCGGAGCTTGTTCATCATATCATATCCTTGGTTCTAAGTTGTTCATCTTGTTCTCCGGAGCTCCATGTTATTTCAATTATATCATTTCAAGCTCTATCTAATTCATCGCAGACCTTGAATCTTATTCTTTTCATCTTTCACTTCTCATGCTTTCATTACCGGAGTTCTCATGGTGGTCCATCAAGATTTAATTCATCCTTTAAGTTTTCATCAAGATTCTTGTTGGAGCTCAAGCATTCTTCATCATGCTTTCCAAGTGCAATTCTTGCTCCCTCATTTGTTTGAGATGGTGTTATGTCATTCTTGACAATTCCTTCATGTTTCATGATTCACGAGTTATCAAGAATGAGATATTTAAAACCATCATTTCTTTCTCTTTAGGAGATCCTTTCAACCCCTCATTTTTATCTCTTGGAGTAATCTTGGGTTGTATTTCACCTAAAAGCTTTCCCTAAGGATTGTTGCTATCATGGTGCTTATAAATGACCCAAGTTCTTCATTTATCATTCCGGTGAAATAAGTTTTTCATCTCATTGTTGATCTCAATCCAATCAAATGTTTCCGTTAGTGGCCGGTTGTCACCTCATAATTTTGAGATGTTTTCCATAAGCCCACATCAAGCTTATTCATTTTCGTTGTTGATTTTTTTTCCAACAACTCCATTCAACCCTTCTTCGTAAAGACGCTCTTTCAAATTCAAATTTGAGAGAAGTTGTCATTTTTCTTCTCCATTCATTTCTTTCGTTGATCTATACTCTATTCTTTCGTTCCAGAGGCTTTGTGATGTTGCTCTCTCCAAACCATCATCTCGTTTTATCGAGATCATGTTATTTCCCTTGCTTATCATTTAACCGGAGTATTATGTCCTCTTTTCATGTTCTCTCATCTTTTCATGTTTTGCCTCTCCTTTTAATCGGGGTGCTGTTTGAAGGCTGTCCGAATCCTTCTTACCCTTGTGCCATTCTTTCGATTGTTTCAGAAGCTGTGTGTTGTTGTTTTCATCAAGCATCATTCCATCTTCTCAAGTTCTTGCTAATTCCTTCAATTTTCAGACGGAGTGCTGTCCAAATTATTTCGTTCTTTTCCTTCTCAATCCTGGTTAACCGGAGTGGTTTTGAAATTCTTTCGTCATCCGTGAGCTCTTGCTTCATATCTTCTAACCTACAAGGTTCTTGTAATGTTCCTTGTTCCTCCATTTACCGGAGTGCTCTTAACTTCGTTCATCTCTGTTGTATTCTTCTTTCAATTTATTCAACCTCTCAAGGTTCATGGTTTCACTCGTCTATCGAAGAAGCAACTTTGTTTTACCTCTTCCTCTTCCGTTTTTTTTACCCGGTGCTATCTCTAGGATCTCGGGTCGAGATCCTCTATTAGTGTGGGAGAGTTGTGACGCCCGAAGACCGACGTCCCAGAAGATTCCAGAGATTCCAGATGTTTCGGGTTCTCCCGTGTGTTTCATTGGTGCTTGAGTTATTTATTTTTGCATTGCATCATGTCATCATGCCATCATGTCTTATTTATTTTTGCATCTCAACTTAAATAAATTGTGTGGACCTTCGGTCCATTTAAATCGAGGGAAGAATGACTTCTCTTTAAAACATATCCTCCTAATATATGGAGCTATATAAATATTCCATTGTTTGGGATCGCCGTAACACACTTGCATTTTTCCCCATGCCTCTTAATTCAAGTTTCTCCATCAAAACCCTGTCTTCAATTCTTTTCCGTTGTATCGAGGCTCCACCAAAAAATCCTCAACATTTTTGGACACTTCAATAATCTAGTCTTAGTTCAAACCCATTTGAATTAAATTCAAATGTGTTTGAATTATATCTCGTTCATGCCTTTTCTAATTTTCTCGGACCGTGCTCATTTTATGATGCCCAAGAAAAATTAGTCCCTTGTGCTAAATCTTCCCCTAACCTTTCTTTTCTTTCCTCTTCTTTTAATTGTTTCTGCTTCGTTTTTTTAAAGATCATAATAGAAGAGCCCAGCTCGCAGCCAGGCCTTCCCTCCTCCTGGCCCAGTCCGGTCCATCTGGCCTCCACGGCCCACAGCGCTCTCCAACCCTAGCCATCTGCCTCGCTCCTCTCCTCGCTAACTCCCTCCGCCGCCACCCCTCGAACCCTTCCTCCCATCGAGCCTCGCCAGGAGTCCCGAACCCCATCAGCCCGATTCCCTCGCGACCCTGAGCCATCGCTCCTTTCCCCTCATCCCGATCCCCATCGCTCTCTCCCTGCTCCCCTCGTTCCCTCGGCCTTCCTCCGCGCCGCGACAGGAGCCAGCCCCAAGCGCCTCTGCGCCTCGTCTCCAGGGCCGCCGGCCTACTCGCCCGAGCTGGCCTTCCTCCGCCCTGCTCCGTCCTCGAGGCCGCGCCCTCGCCTCCAGGATGCAGCGCCGCGCCCGCCGCTTCTTCCGCGGAGCCCGCGCCGGCAGCCGCCGTCCCGACCGCGACCTCCCTCCGGCTCCCTCCTCGAGCCATGGCCCCTGCGCCCTTCGCCCTCGAGCAGCCGCGCCCATCCTCCACGCGCCAAGGCCTCCGTCTCCAGCACCAGACCAGCGCCGCGCCTCGCCAAGTCCTCTCCGGCCGCCTCTTCTTCTGCGTCGGCGAGCACAGTCGCGAGCCGGCCAGGATCGCCATCCCGTGCCGTTCCTTTGCTGTCTAGCGCCAAGGCTGCAGGGCCGAGCCTCCATCGCCTCCATCGCCAAGTTGCCGCTGCCACGGCCTCGTCGCCGTGCTGTCTCCTTTTGTTTGGCTGCTGCTGTTTTTTTCGCCAAGTGCACGAGGGACCCCAAGTTTCGTCAAGTTCGACTACACGAGGAATCACCAAGTACCCCTTCATTTTTGTCAAGACCGGCAAGTTGAAGACCCAAGTACCATGACGACCCGAACATCTACGGGAAGACGCGAACGTGAACAACTACCGTCTCGGAGACGCACCAAGTACCACTACATACGAACATGTACCACTACTTCAACTACCGTCGCTCGACGCCCGAACGTCTACCGTCGCCCCGTGTACCACTACTTCCCTCTACGGAACGACTACTCGTTGGCGGCCTCGTGAACGACTACTTCCTCTACGAATCACGAGAACAACTACTTCCTCTACGGCCGTGAACCACTACTTCCACTACGTCCCTCGACGACTCGAACCGCTTCGAGAATGAGTGTTTCGAAGGTATAACCCGAGACGATGACCCGTGGATGAACGCTTGCGAATTCTCGTGTTGTATGAGATGCTCCACTTGTGTGCTCCGTGCCCGTTGTGCCCGTTTCGTCCTTTTGTCACGTTCCTCGGTTGCCTCGTCGCCGACCCGTGGGAACCCGGTGACGGGATCACCCCACTTTTCTTCTTGTTTCACTCGCTCACGCCATCTATCTTTTGCACCGGTCTCTCAACGGGTTACCGGAACCGATATGTTGCGTGGCATCATTTTCGGATCGTTGCCGTGGCACCCTTTTCTTCCACCACGGTGACAATACTTCATATCTTCTTCATGACAACCTTTAAATAAAATTGCATAAAACTTGATCATGTCATCCTCATCATGTTAACAACATTGATATGTTAAATTGTTATTTGCTTATAATTACTAAACATGCTCATGGGGATTTTCCGGAATTGTTGTTGTTATTTCAGGCCTCATTTAAAAATGCCTAAATAGTGTAGTTTTATTATGCTTCACCTCTTGCCATGTTAAAAACATTTAATCTTGTCTTGTAAATAAATGAGAGTCAACTAAATAATTAAATGTGGTGTTTCGTCAATATGCAACTCGTTGCATATTGAGCTCCACTTAACTTGTAGTGTTGTTTGTGCACATTGCCATGCCATGCATAATTAAACCGGACATGCATCATACTTGGATGTGCATCGTATGCCATGTCTATGCTTGTGTGTTTACCGAGTTGTTTGCTTCTTTCCGGTTGCTTCTCTTGATAGCTTCGGTTCCGTTCCGGAGTTGTGAGGATTCACTCGACTTGTTGCTCCGTCTACTTCATGGATCCATTCTTCTTCCTTGCGGAATCCCAGGCAAGATGATCATACCCTTGGATACCTTTACTACCATTGACATGCTTAGTTGTCTCGATGCTATCGTTACATGTCGCGCTACCCATCTTTTATGTCAGCCTCTCCTTGTTGCCATGAAACCTCTAACCTTTGACACCTTCCTAGCAAAACCACTGTTTGGCTATGCTACCCGCTTGCTCAGCCCCTCTTATAGCGTTGTTAGTTGCAGGTGAAGATGAAGTTTGTTCCAGGAGGGAACTTGTTGTTGGTATATCACAATATCTATAATTATTATAATAACACACCTATATACTGGGCATGGGTGGAAGGCTTGGCCTTTTGCTCGGTGTTTTGTTCCACTCATGCCACCTTAGGCGCCGATAAACCGGCATTATGTTCCTTGATTTTGCGTTCCTTACACGATGGGTGGATGGGGACCCCTTGACAGTTCGACTTTGAATAAAACTCCTCCAGCAAGGCCCAACATTGGTTTTAATTTGCTCATAATAACAACTTAATTAATTAATTAAATTGCATAGGGAGTTAGCGCTACCCGAGGATTCTTTCTACATAGCAGGGGGGGCAGTGCTGATGGTGTTGGTCCCAAACGGGGGTCCTGCAGGGCCGCCTTGGGGAAACCCGAGGTATCTGGTATAACCTGTAGCATCGCCCATCCGATCGTGGCCTGAGACGAGATACGTGCGGCTACTATCAGGGTGTCGACACACCGGGAGGTCTTGCTGGACTTGTTTTACCATTGTCGAAATGTCTTGTGCTACCGGGATGCCGAGCCTGATTGGATTTCCCTAAGATAAGGGGTGATGATATTATATTTATCACTTCAGCTAATCGTGAGAGCTTGTGATGGGCTAAGTTGGAACACCCCTGCAGGGTTATGATCTTTCGAAAGCCGTGCCCGCGGTTATGTGGCTGATTGGAATTTGTTAATGTCCGGTTGTAGAAAACTTGACAGAGGATCCGAAGTAAAACACACAATTGTGTGAGTAACCGTGACTGTCTCTTTTTAATTTGAGAAGAGAACACGGTGGGGTTATGTTTGACTCGTATGTAGTTCAGGATCTTTAGCGATCACTACTTTTGCGACCGTTTGCGTAGATGCTCATCTTATTCTAATACTCGTAAGTTAGCCACCATATTATGCTTAGTCGCTGCTGCAACCTCACCACTTTACCTCTTCCTACCCACAAAGCTTTGCTAGTCTTGATACCCATGGTTATGGGATTGTTGAGTCCTCGTGGCTCACAGATACTACAACACCAGATGCAGGTTCAGCCGAGAATGAAGCAGGAGCTGGTTCAGAGCTTCAACGGGAGCTCGATGAAGAGAGTGGCCGTATGCTTGTGACGTTTCGATGATCAGTAGTGGTTTCTACTAGGATTCGATCTTGACCTTTGGCTTTATGTTTTGGTATCTTGCTTTTGGATCTTACCCTTAGATGGGCTGTGATGTTTTGAGTGATGTTTTGGCTTATGTAATGTATTGTGTGAAGTGGCGAGTGTTAGCCAACTATCTCCTTTTGCATTTTAATCCCTCTTTTACATGAGTCGTGCAAAGATACCAAACTTGCGATCATTCCAGAATGGGCTTATATCTTTAAGTCGTGCCTCGACACGTAGGAGATATAGTCCCATCCTGGGCATTACAGTGGCCCTCCAGTCGTCGGCCTTGTCTGCCGCTGGAGGGAAGTCTAGAAGCAGTTGAGCTCGAGCTAGAGCTTCTGCTGGAGTGGCGGGGAGCGGTGGCGAACGGTGCGAGGAGCGGGATATGCTTGGACTTCTAACTACGTTAGAAGGAGCAGCATCCCGTCCCGGCGACTGCGCCTTGCTTGCGCCAGCATGCTGGCCTTGAGCGTCCCGGGATCCGCCAGCTTGACCTTGGCCCAGCAAGCGTATGGTACCTTGAGTACCACGACGCTGCCGGTCCCGCGCCTCCTGAGATGGTCGCGGTGCGTGTATGGACGCTGAGGTCTTGGAGTGCGCCCGGTCGTCGTGGGAGCCGGCTACGCCGCCGATAAGCAGCGCAACTTTGTCCTTGGACTTGGCGGCGCCGTGAGTTCCCTCGTCGGCGTCCGTTCTTCCGCCGGCGTCTACCCCACCAGCCGTTGGCTCCGGCGGTGGCGGGATCGACGCGGACGGACCTGCTGCCTCCGAAGGCTTCTTCTTCGGCGGCATGCTGATGGAGTCGATGAAGTTGATGAAGTTGGCGAAGATCTAGCTCGCGTGAACGCCGGATCAGGTTCACACAAACTCGACGCACCCCCTACCTGGCGCGCCAAAGATGTCGGGGAAACTGATCGCCCACGAACACCTATGGGACCGAAGCCCCTTCTCGGTACGGCAGGGGGCGGAGGATGCACAAAGAGCTGATCGAGGTGAGCACACGAGCAGTTTACCCAGGTTCGGGCCGCACGGATGCGTAAAACCCTACTCTTGCTTTGGTTTGTTATTGAGTTCTTGGCTCGGGAGCGAGGAGAGCAACAATACGCTCTAACCGCTAACAAGACCGAGCGTGGAGAATGATCGATGTTCGGAACCCCCTCTACGTTGCGCATGGGCCTCCTTTTATAGGTCAAAGGGGTCACCGACATGTGGCAACACAGATGGGGATAAAAATGTAAAAAGAGTGGTAGTTGGAACAGTGTTTGCATAGTGCTCTATACCTAACTCTGACGGCAGGGGACAAGGGCATTGAATGCCCGTCACCGTCGCCCCAAACAGTGCAAAAAGTGACCGTCAAGGCGCCACCGTCCGCCACGACGGTAGCCTTGTCATCGCCGCTTGCCATCGTGTTCCCCTGGCTGCACGGCCTTCCGCCACATGTGCCCGGAAGGGCCCCAGGGCGACACGTGGGTGGATGTGCTGGAGCGCGGGCACTGAGTGGAAGCTTGCCGCGGCAAGCGCCTTGCCCTGGTGGCTATCTTGTCGCTTCTGGGAGCTTGTCGCTCACCGGTCCTTGCCGGGACGTGTGGCGCGTCGCGGCAAGCTTCGTGATATGCCTTGGATGGCCTTCCCGGCAAGCTCCTCTTGCCAGGGTCTTGTGTCTTGAGTGGTTTTCGTGCCTTGAGTGGCCTTCCCGGCAAGCTCCTCTTGCCGGGGCCTTGTCTCTTTGACTTGAATACTTTGTTCTTGAATGGCCCCAAGGGGACCTCGGAGGGTCTTGGCGGTCGCCTGGCTAGCCTTGTCGCGGGACGCTGCAACTGCCCGTGCAGAAGTTCGGGATACTAAGGTACCCGTACTTTAGTACACCGACACCAAGGCACCCCAAGGTAATATTCAAGGATAACCAAGCATCTAAGCTTGGGGATGCCCTGGATGGCATCCCCTCTTTTGTCTTCAATCCAACGGTAAATTTAATTGAGTCTATCATTTTATTCACCACATGATATGTGTTTTGCTTGGAGTGTCTTGTATTATTTGAGTCTTTGATTTTTAGTTTGCCACAATCATCCTTGGTGTACACACCTTTTGAGAGGGACACACATTGATCGTGAATTTATTATAATACTATATGTGCTTCGCTTATATCTTTTGAGCTACGGTAGTTTGCTCTAGTGCTTCACTTGTATCTTTTTTTAGAACGGCGGTGATGTTATTTTGAAAAAATTGATGAAATAGCATGCTTCACTTATATTATTTTGAGAGTCTAATAACAGCATGGTAATTTGCTTGGGTTGTGAATTTAGTCCTAATATGATAGGCATCCAAGGGGGATATAATAAAAACTTTCACAAAGAGCATTGAATATATGAGAAGTTTGATTCCTTGCAATTGTTTTGAGATATGAAGATGGTGATATTGGAGTTATGGTAGTAGTGAATTGTGTAGTTAAAGAAATACTTGTGTTAAGGTTTGTGATTCCCGTAGCATGCATGTATGGTCTTCTAGTTATGTGATGAAGTTGGAGCACGATTTATTCTTGATTGTATTCCTTTGTGTGAAAGTCGGGAGCGCACGATGGTTAACTCCTACCGACCTCACCCCTAGGAGCATACATAGTAGTACTTTGCTTCAAGGGCAAATAAACTTTTTGCGATAAGTATGTGAGTTCATTATGACTAATGTTGAGTCCATGGATTATACGCACTCTCACCCTTTCACCTTTGCTAGCCACTCTAGTACCGCGCAACTTTCGTCAGTGCATTAAAACCACCTTATACCCATCCTGAAAACAGCCACCATACCTACCTATTATGGCATTTTCATAGCCATTCCGAGATATATTTCCATGTAACTCCATTGTTCCGTCATTATGAGTTCGAGTTACCTTGAGTTGTAATTTTGAGTTTTAAGTAAATAAAAGTGTGATGATCATCATTATTAGAACATTGTCCCATATGAGGTTACAAAAAAAGAGGAGAGAGGCCAAAAGAGTCTCAAAAAAGAGAAAAAGAGTCTCCAAAAAAAGGAGGAGTCTAAAAAATGAGAGGAAAGATAGAAGGGACAATGTTACTATTCTTTTCCATATTTGTGCTTCAAAGTAGCACCATGTTCTTCATGATAGAGAGTCTCCTATTTTGACACTTTCATATATTACTAGTGGGAAATTTTCGTTATAGAACTTGGCTTGTATATTCCAATGATGGGCTTCCTCAAATGCACTAGGTCTTCATGAGCAAGCAAGTTGGATGCACACCCACTTAGTTTTCTTTTGAGCTTTCATACACTTATAGCTCTAGGGCATCCGTTAAATGGCAATCCCTACTCACTCACATTAATATCAATTTATGGACATCTCCATAGTCCATTAATTTCCCTAGTTGATGTGGGACTTTCTCCGTTCTTTTGTCAACTACCACCTTCTATTCCACCTATAGTGCTAAATCACGCTCATGTATTGCGTGAAGAGTTGAAAAGGCTGAAGTGCGTTAAAAAGTATGAAACAATTGCTTGGCTGACACCGGGGTGGTACATGATTTATACTTTGTGTTAAGAAGAGGGAGCATAACAAGACTATATGATTTTGAAGGGATAACTTTCTTTGGCCATGTTATTTTTGAAGCTTCATGATTTTGCTTTCTAGTATGCTTGAAGTATTATTGTTTTTATGTCAATGAACATTTGTTTTGAATCATATGGATCTGAACATTCATGCCGGAATAAGAAGAAATACATTGCTAAATATGTTAGGTAGCATTCCACATCAAAAATCTGTTTTTATCATTTACCTGCTCGAGGACGAGCAGGAATTAAGCTTGGGGGTGCTTGATACGTCTCCAACGTATCAATAATTTTTTTATTATTCCATGCTATTATATTATCAACTTTGGATGTTTTATATGCATCTATATGCTTTTTTATATTATTTTTGGGACTAACTTATTAACCTAGAGCCCAGTGCCAGTTTCTGTTTTTTTCCTTCTTTTTGAGTTTTTCAGAAAAGGAATATCAAACGGAGTCCAAATGGAATAAAACTTTTGCGATGATTTTTCTTGGACCAGAAGACATCCAGAGGACTTGGAGTGCATGTCAGAGGATCCCCGAGGAAGCGACAAGCCTCAGGGGCGCCCCCTGGGCTTGTGGACACCTCGGGAGTCCCCTGCACCGCCTTTGAGCTCTATAAATACCCAAATATTCCAGAAACCCTAGAGGAGTCGCCAAAAATACTTTTCCATCACCGCAAGTTTATGTTCCTGTGAGATCCCATCTTGGGGCCTTTTAGGTACTCCGCTGGAGGGGGATTCGATCACGAAGGTCATCTACATCAACCTTGCTGCCCCTCCGATGATGTGTGAGTAGTTTACCACATACCTACGGGTCCATAGCTAGTAGCTATATGGCTTCTTCTCTCTCTTTGATCTTCAGTACAATGTTCTCCTCAATATCCTTGGAGATCTATTCGATGTAATCTTCTTTTCGGTGTGTTTGTTGAGATACGATGAATTGTGGATTTATGATGAGATTATCTATGAAAATTATTTGAGTCTTCTCTGAACTATTTTATGCATGATTGAGATATCTTTATATTTCTCTTCGATCTCTCGATTTGGTTTGTCCAACTAGATTGGTTTTTCTTGCAATGGGAGAGGTGCTTTGTGATGGGTTCAATCTTGCGGTGTCCTCACCCAGTGACATAGTAGGGGTAGCGAGGCATGTATTGTGTTGTTGCCATTAAGGATAAAACGATGGGGTTTATATCGCATTTCATGAGTTTATCCCTCTACATCATGTCATCTTGCTTAAGGTGTTACTCCGTTTTTAACTTAATACTCTAGATGCATGTTGGATAGCGGTCGATGAGTGGAGTAATAGTAGTAGATGCAGGCAGCAGTCGGTCTACTTGTCACGGACGTTGTGCCTATATTCATGACCATTGCCTTTGATATCGTCATAACTTTGCGCTTTTCTATCAATTGCTCGACGATAATTTGTTTACGTACTATATCCTTTCTTCGAGAGAGAATCCTCTAGTGAAACCTAGGGCCCCCGAGTGTATTTTCCATCATATATTTTCAGATCTATAAAACCAAAAACCCATAAATATCTTGCTGCAATTATTTTGTGTTTACTTTATTTTGCTTTTTACTTTATTTTTAAATCTATCTCTATCAGATCTCACTCTTGTTCATGACCGTGAAGGGATTGACAACCCCTTTTCGGTGTTGTGTGTAAGTGTTTGTTAGCTTGTGCGGGTGCATAGATTGGAGACTTGTGTGTGCCTTCTACTGGATTGATACCTTGGTTCTCAACTGGGGAAATACTTATCTCTACTTTTCTGCATCACCCTATCCTCCTCAAGGAAAATATCAAAGCAAGCTCAAGAGTAGCAACGTCCCAACCGCGCTGGATAAGATCCTGGATAGGCCCTGCAAAATCCACGGCACCTTGGACAAGCCCGACAACCACACCAACCGTAACTATTGGGTGATTAAACATGCCGGCAAGTTTACAACTGAGGAACATGGCAAGGGCCCCCGTAGCAAGGATGATGACGAACCTCGTGCGCCAAACAACGAAGGCCAAAAGCAGTTCCCTCCCGAGGTAAAATCCATGAAAATGATCTATGTCACTCACATACCTAAGAAGGAGAGAAAGTGTGCACTTCGGGACGTCTACACCGTAGGTCCGGTGGCTCCGAAATACAACCCATGGTCGGATTGCCCGATTACCTTCGATCGAACTGACCATCCAACCAGTATCTTTAATGGAGGAACGACGACCCTGGTACTTGACCCCATCGTAGATGCGTACCACCACACTAGAGTCCTCATGGACAGAGGTAGCAGCCTCAATCTGATTTATTCGGATACAGTGAGGAAGATGGGAATTGATCCGTCAAGGATCAAACCCAATAACACCACCTTTAAAGGAGTAATCCCAGGTGTTGAGGCACGCTGCACGGGAACCGTTACCTTGGAAGTTGTCTTCGGCTCGCCCGACAACTTCCATAGCAAGGACTTGATCTTCGACATTGTCCCTTTCCACAGTGGTTATCATGCACTCCTCGGCCGAACAGTGTTCGCTCGCTTCAACGTCGTCGTCCCCTATGCATATCTGAAGCTTAAGATGCCCGGACATGAGGGTGTCATCACAGTTAATGGGTAACACTAAGCGCTCACTCTGAACCAAGTAGCACACACCACCTCTAGCAGCCAAAGTCCAGACCGGCAAAGAGGCGCCGAAGACCAAGTCTGCCATCAAGACACTCATCGCACACAAATGAGCCCGAGCTACATTACAGCTTCTGGAATCTTCTCGCGCTCACCCCAAATAGGGACACGGTCCCCACAGCTCGGCCCTCCCAGCCGTGAAGTATGTGCCCCGGGTGCACAGTTTCACACTTAAAATACCATGGGCAGATGTGGGAGCAAGCGATCCAAGGGCCAAGTGGTCGGCTTGACCGAGCCATAGTTAAATGCGTCTTCGAACCATAAACAGGTACTATCTAGGATCTATCCAGCATAAACCCAATATATTGTGATGACTTCTCAAGACCCTCTTTCAACAGCCCGTCCGCCGACCACTATCTCCTCCATGGAACCCTCTCAAAGAGCAAAGGCGCAGACGTGCAGCAGGGCGCAGTAGGGATGTCAAACCTGTCATGGAGGCCCTCAAACTTTCCTCTATAAGGTTTATTTTTAAAAGTACTTGTAACATTTGCTTCGGCAGTTCAGATTGTACAGTTAGACGTCACAAATTCATCGAAAATAAAGACCACCTTCTATGGTCCCATTGCAATCATTTATGTTGCATACCTCTTTCCGCTCTTTCATGTCGAAACAAACTAGTTCAACACATTATTTATTTAGATGCAATCGGCAATTAGACCGGGGGCTCGACTATAAAAATCGCCCCAAGCATCATTCTGGCACTGTTTCCCATCTCATGTGCTCGGCATCTCGGATATTGCATTATATGGATCAGTTCCGAATTATGTCTTTGTTCAATAGTTTGGTTACACGGCTCCCGTGTTTGCCTCTTACGTTCTGCATTGTTCGGCTATGAGGATAAACGGATAACCACTACGATTGTACTTCTAGCTCGCCTGGTCAAGTACCTCAGTGGAGAAAGCCGAAAACTGACTGTCATAATAAGCGAGAACTGGTTGGCGATCCGATGACAGATGTTAAACTAAAAATTGATGGAGGTTATGTCGTGTCATACGAAGGGTTTGTCCTCACACAAACCAAGTGGTTATGGTGTCAACCTCGGCACACCCGGACATCACAAAATACTGGGGCTAGTCACTAGCTCCCGTAGTCAAGCTCCTATGGCTAAGTGAAATCACTAAAGCCGCATAGTCTGATTGCCTCGTTTCCGTTACGCACTACCGCCTCCGGGCGCCGAGATGTTGGCTAAGGGTTACAATGCTAAGGAAGAAACACCCCTTGTAGTATCTACAAGGGGGCTAAAGCCGACGACTGGCAACTTTTAGTTTAAAACGGTCGCACATGAGTCAAAATAAACACACAAAGTATGGTATACCATGCCAAACAATTGCATTATAAATCACAAAAGTTTAAACGTCATCGGATACATGACAGTACATTGATTCATAAATTACATCCTTTGAGCACTGGGCCTCTATTGCCCGAGCACCATCCATCACGCCGGGAAAGCACTGCTCGGGGCGCCTATGCTCCTTCCCAGGAGGCAGCGGTCTGGTGGCCATCTCGGAGGGCTTGATCTTCGGCCAGTGCACCATGGTCTTTCCGAAGGCCATCCAAGCTCCCTTGATGCACACAGAGCGCTTCTAGACATCAATCTGGGGCGTGGCGTCTCACAACTTCTGCACTAAGCCAAAGTAGCTGCTCTGCAGTGGCTTCTTGGGCCATAACTTGACCCAGAGGTCCTTCATGACCGGCTCTGGCATCCGATGCAACCCCATTAGCTGCTTCATCTGGTTATTGATGTGGGGAGCATGCTCGGGCACTTGGAACTGTGCTCAAAACAGCCTATGCTCGGTACTGCCCTCTTGGGACACAAAGTACCTTGCCGCATCTGTCACACTCCTCAGGAGGTCCGCAAAAGCGCAAAAGCGCATGGGGAAGGCCATACTCACGTGGAAATGTAAACATGTTACCACCAAAGACACTTTGCAGTAAGTACGGCTTACCATCCGCAATAAGCTTTACTTGGCAAAGTTCTTCTTGGTGGCCTCGTGGCTCCGTCTTCGCCTCTTGGATTTCCCACCTCAATGAGGCTAGCTCGGTGGCCTGATCCTTACTCCTTTTCTCAAGGTCCTCACATTTTGTGATGGCATCCTTGAGCTATTATTGCACCTCGGCCACTCTGGCCTCGTGCTTCTCGTGGACGGTCTTCATCGTCGTTAGTTCGGCGGCCACTCGTTCGGTCGCCGCCTTTTGCTCGGCAGTCTCCTGATGAGCCTTTCACAGCTCATCCTTGAGGTTCTCGACCTCTGCGGCGACAACTACAGTAATTGCATGCATCTCTCGCTCAGGGTTAACCTAAAAAACTTTGTTTGTAAACTGCAGTATTAAACAGTCCAGTTCAGACTTACCTTGTGCTTCGTCGAACTGCTTATTGAGAAGGTTGAGCTCTTCATCGGAGCTCTTGAGCTTTCGACTTACCTAGGCCAACTCCGCGGCATTGGCGGCCGCCACCGAAGACGAGGCCTACACAATAGATTATGCATATCAGGCTCCCGAGTTATCAATTTTAGATCCTCTGCCAGGCTTCTTTAATCATGTCAGAGTCTCTGGGCCTACGACTCACTTTTTGCTATCATAGGTATTTTTGAACTATTCGACCCCCCCCCTCCGCATAAGCTCTTCATCCTCACAACAGGCTCGGGGCTCCTATATACATGGTTACATTATAATACACAATAAATCTTTATAATAAATGGGGCATTACATGGTTTACCTTGAAGCCTGTTAGAAGGCCATCGAAAGCCCCCTTCAGTCTGTTGTCAACAGACCGAAGACTTTGCAAAACCACGCCCAATAGGGCACGGTGTTCCTCGGTAATGGAGGAGCTTGCTAAGGCTTCCTCCATCACATCCGGACACCTCGTCGCAGCTCGCTCTACTGCAGGTGGGGGCGGGGGGGGGGGACCTCGACTCCTCCCTTGGTGGAAGTCGGAATGGTCGCCTCCTGGTGCCTTGACGACTCTAGAACCATCTTTGGGGAGAGCTACGATTTCCCGAGCTTCCCCTCTCTGTTCACCATAGGGATTCTCCCCTCCTGGTATTCAGCAGTAGAGGTATTCACATCGGCCATGATATCATTGCCTCCTTCCCTTGTGTTTGGCCCGGGAGGGGTTTGCTTGGATAGCACCTCCTCGGTCTCCTCGACGACCGTAGGAGGTGTGGTGCGCGATGCGGTCCCGCTCTCCGCTAACGTGGCTGGCGGAGAGTCATCCTCCGAGACTCGATCGGTAGGGAGATCGCGTGGCAGTCTGCGATATTAAAAGCAGATGCGTGATCAATAATTAGCTTAGTTCGGCTAAAGTGTATCTGGATGTATCTTCAGATACCTACCTTTGGGCCCGGCGCTTGATTCTGGGGTTCCTTTGAGGAACCTCTTTGGAGGCCTCAGACTCCTCTGCAGAGTCTGAGCTGTCTTTAGATAGGGCCACCTTGGCCCTGCACTGCCTCTTCGGGGTGGGAGGAGGCTGATCCTCTTAGACGTCATCGAATGCCGCCCTCTTCCTTGTTCGGGAGAAGTCGCTCTCCTCCCCGTCCTCTCCCTGCTCCATATCCCCGTCAAGGGTGGAGTGGGCATGGTGTCGTGGTTTTGTCACGGCAGATGTCCTAGGGTAAGGACTTAGTCGTGAGGCCATCGCTAAGGGTTAGCTTAAAGGGGTTAAAGCGGACAAGGACACATGGATTTTATACTAGTTCGGTCCCTTCAATGAAGGTAAAAGCCTACGTCTAGTTTGGTGTAGTATTGCTAGGGTTTCGATGACCAGGGAGCAAATCCGCTTTGCCTGTGTCTCGAGTTGTTGTTCTCTGCCTTGAACCGTCGCCGGGTCGTCCCTTTATATACGAGGTGACGCCCAGTCCGGTTTACAGAATCCTGAGGCCGGCTCATAAACGTGTTCGGCTCGGTCTCTATCCTTCCTATCTTACATCACAAGTTACACATCATATGGCGGTTTACAAATCATGGGCCCTAATGCCTCTTGGGCCTTTAAGCTTTTTGGACTAAAGCGTATTCTTCCATGTTTGGCTAGGCTTCAGCAGAAATAATCTCCCTAGGCATAAACCGACCCCTCCTGGGCGGTTTATACCTAGTAATAATATCCCTGGCATTAGGCTCCAGATTGATTTGAACCTGTTCATGTCAATCTTCAAAGTCTTGTACAGATTTCCCTTTCCGCAGCTTTAAATGCTTCATAAACCGGCGTGACGTCATCTGCACATTTAATACTTGTACCTATTTGATACGGAGTATCCTAGGGTCATCACCATGGACCCTTCATCGCCTCGTCAAGTGCCCAAAGGACCCATGACTCGAGCACGTGCAAGAGCTCTCGAGATCGAGGTGACCTCACTCCTTGCTCTAAATCCTTCCGATATGCATGAGACATGGCTTCTACCCTCATCAGGAACTCTGTGCATACTCAGGTACTTGGATGAAGGCCACGGGACAGCTCTGCACAATGGTCAAGACGACAAGCCCGACGAGTGCACGAGACAAGAAGAAGGATGGCTGAAGATGCTACAGGCACCGGACGACCGGAAGACACCGGACGTCCGGCCACTCCCAGGCGACCGGACGACCGGAAGCCACCGGACGTCCGTGACAACGACTACAGAAGCTAAATAGCGGAAATCCGAGGATTACCGGACGTCCGGTCCCTCCGGAACCACTGGACGTCCGGTAACCCACGGACGTCCGCTACGACGGCGACCACTTGTGTAATATATACCCGTTGACCTCCCTCCTTTCGGGGGCAGCTTTTGGATAGCTCATTTCTCAGACTTGTGTGGATTTCTCCCACGAGACCGTGCGCCTCTACGGAGAAGATCCACTACGGATTCAGGACCTCCACATCGGAGAAGATCCCAAGGGATATCAAGACCTCCTCCGGGAGAAGACTATCTTTGTATCACCGTTGTTGACTATGGACCGTGTATCTCTATATGTATCGCGGATCTAGCACCTGTGTGACCGTCTTTGTGTTGATTTGAGTGTTTTCCCCTCTTGTTTTCCCCCGTTCCCGCCTTGTGTTCTTCGTGTTTGTCGTGGGATACTCTCCAAACGTGAAAAATCTACCGATTAGGGTTCCACCCTATATCATATGGTATCAAGAGCAAGGTTGATCACGATTTTGGAGCCCCACACTTTGTTTTCTAGCCTATTTTTGTTGTGTTCTTCCCAATTTCGAAAATTCCCCACAAAAATAGCCCCAAAAAATTTTTGTGATCTGTTGATTTGGCAAGATTTTGTTGACTTTGTTCCATGGATTTGCTGTGCCACGTGTCGATCTAGCATTTTCCCACCATCTCACCGTTTTCCCCCGCCAATTCGACCACGTTCGACCAATTTCTCCACGGATTCCACCAACCCCAGTCCAAAACCTACCGGACGACCGACGTTTACCGGACGTCCGGCACCTCTCGAGACACCGGACGTCTGCTAAACACCGGACGACCGGCACCCCGCCTACAGAAAGTTTTCCCGGATTACCGGAACTTCCGGACGTCCGACCCCTTCCGACCGACCGGACGACCGGTAACTGCCGGACGTCCGACACACCCTGACGAAGCTGAACTTGTTCAGTTCCGTACCACTTACCTTTCACCCCACCTTCCGCAACCACCTTCGCTTACCCGCTCCGAGTTTGAAAAGTTTGTCTCCCTTTGCCTTGGATATATGAGCTGTGATTTCACCGTTTCCTTGGATGTTTAGGCTACCTTGGAACGGCAAGACTTCGACAACACCACCGCTCAACTTCGGCAAGGACGGTAACATCGACGACACTTCGCTCATCCTACCTTGCAATTGCATTGTCACCCTATGAACCATCTTTGCGTAGCTTTCCCATTGAGACTAGCCATTTGAGTATTGCCGGGCCACGACACTTGTGCACATTAGTGATAGTCATAGATATTGCATACTACATCATTGTGAGTAACACCACATCATCTTGGTATCTTG
The DNA here is from genome assembly GCA_902687465.1 of Secale cereale. Classification (NCBI taxonomy): domain Eukaryota; kingdom Viridiplantae; phylum Streptophyta; class Magnoliopsida; order Poales; family Poaceae; genus Secale; species Secale cereale. The sequence goes on from LR738710.1 coordinate 173,827,622, forward strand.
CATATCCCCGTGTGCCACAAGAGTGTCCCGCATACACAATAGCTACCTTGATCCGAGAAGCATGCATAAGTATCCAAAGAAAGAGCTCACAAGCTTCTAAGCAAAATAGCCAACCAAAGCAAAGAAACAATAGCATCATACGCCTTGCATCCAAAGAGATCATACATAGCAATACATCATTTTGTGCTCAAGCATCGGCACATCATACACTCATAGCATACTTGTGATAGATAGTCGTTACGTTTTGCCTCTTATAGGTCGTGCACAAGTGCGTATCCGCCTATTAAGCAATCGGTTAGCGTCTCTCTAGGGTTGTGCAACACGAGCATTTTCCGTGGATTCCACATTGTCGCTCATCCTTGGTTGCACAACCACATTTATCTATCCGTGCGTGTGTTCCGTGTGCTACTCTTTGCTAGTGATCTACTTGTTGCATGAGCAAATTGTGAACCATTTTCAACATCTTTGAGTCATTTTGACGATTGCATTGAATTTGTGCCACATCCTAACCAAGCTCCTCTCAAAGCTTTACTTGTGTAGGTGTGAGAATCGACACGAAGTGATACCAATAGTGCTATTTCCGGGTTACATTCTTGAGTGATCATTGATCCATTTTCAACCTCGGTTAAGGTACATTGATATTGTACTCTCCTTTCTCCCACTCACATACTTGCTTGTGATGATGGATAGGCCAAGTTCATCTTCAAACCCGATCTTTGACGATCCTCAAGAAGCGAACAGCTACGTCACCAAACTACATCTCTTCGGTGTCCAACGAGCTCTACATCAAGAGAGTGAAGCTATGCGCGAGTACATTGGTCAAGTCGCCGAGGACGCGCGCCAATTTCAACAAAGCACTAAGGAGCAATTCGACCTCATCAACACAAACATGTCTACTCAATACAACGAGCTCCGGACATTGATAATCAACCGACGTTCTTCCTCAACATCATCTGAAAGACGTAGCCGCTCAAGTCGACATACCGACTCCACGCAAGACTCAAGTACACCTACGTCCAACACTCTTCGTCAAGCCGCACGTCAACTTCGACATGAGAACCGGCAGCCTCTTCATGACAAGAGTTCCCAAGAGATATCCGATGAGCAAGAAAGACGACGTCGTCAAAACCAAGCTACACTTGAGCAAGCACAAGAACGGCAACGACTACGCCAACAACAACAAGAGCGAGCACGTCAATATCAAGAAGAACAAGACGCCGAGGCTAACGCCAAGCACAACAACGTCGAGAAGCTCAAGCTATGGAGGCGCAACGTGCTTTACAAGATGCACATCGCAATGTGGTAGCACGCACTCGACAAACTCGTCAAGAAGAGGATTTCCTTCGCGATGAGATGCAAGAAAGGTGCCATCAAGCAAGATTGCAAGAAGAAGCTCCTCCTCAAGCGCGGCATGAGCAACAACACCAACAAGAACATCAACTCCAACAAGAACATCTACATCACCAAGAGCAACAAGATATGGCAAACCGCCAAAATCGAGATCGCCCTCCCAATAGGCAAGGAAACAATGACGAGCATCGCTATGGCAAGCTCAAGTTCACCATGCCAAAGTTCTCCGGAAGCATTGATCCCGAAGACTATCTCTCATGGGCATTGAAAGTTGACAAGATCTTTCGCCTTCACAACTTCGATGAAGAGAAGAAGATCGCAATGGCATCCCTTGAGTTCCAAGACTATGTTCTCATTTGGTGGGAGCAAATTATAGAGAGAAGAGAAGCAAAAGGCGAACCTCCTATCACCACTTGGGCTCAAATGAAGGAAGTCATGAGAGCACGCTTTGTGCCTACCCACTACAATCGTGACTTGTTCAAGAAGCTACAACTCCTCAAGCAAGGTACCAAGTCCGTTGAAGAGTACTACAAGGAGATGGAGATTGCCATGATACGAGCAAACATCACGGAAGATGACGAGCAAACAATGGCGAGATTCTTGAATGGACTCAACTATCCCATCAAGAAGATCACGGACTTCCAACCATACAACAATCTCCTCGAGCTAGTACATCAAGCAACCAAAGCGGAGCGACAAGTTCAAGAGGACTACAAGTACTCCAAGTTCAACTCCAAGAACTTCGGCTCCTACAACCAAGCTTCAACGACTTCGGCTACTCCTCCTACCTCTACCAAGCCATCTACAAACTTCGGTGACAAGTCAAGCTACAAGAATGCGACTACTTCGAGTCGTCCACCTTCTAACAACAACTTCAAGCCAAGAGCTTCCTCAACTACAACTCCATCCGAAGACAATAACAAGACGAGCTCCATCAAATGCTTCAAGTGCCAAGGACGAGGCCACAAGTCATTTGAGTGCAAGACCGTTCGCACCATGATCATCAACGACGACGGATCTTACGACTCCATGAGCGATGATGAGATGGAAGCACTTGAGCATGTCGCTATGCATCGACAAGTCAATGAAGAAGAAGACAATCAAGTGTTTTGCGACAATGACTCAAGCCCCAACCTTGTTGTCTCCAAAGTCTTGACACTCCAACATCAACAAGATGACGACCAACGATGTCATATTTTCCGCACGAAGGCCGGCATCAATGGACGCTCCGTCAAGGTTATCGTCGAAGGAGGAAGTTGCCACAACTTGGCAAGCGAAGAGCTATGCGACAAGCTTCATTTGGTCAAGACGAAGCATCCTCACCCCTACAAGGTCCAATGGCTCAACGACGCCGGAATTCTTCGAGTCGAGCACACCGTGCAAGTCTCTTTCAAGATTGGCGCCTACGAGGACACTCTCGAATGTGATGTGATACCCATGTCCGTGTGCCACCTTATTCTTGGACGTCCATGGCAATATGATCGTGGAGTCACACACAATGGACGGACAAATCACTATCACTTCAAGATGAAGGGCAAGGAATTTGTGCTCCGACCAATGACTCCAAGTCAAGTAGCCGCCGACAAGCTTTTACCTACCACCCATCGTGGAGAGAATGGTGAGAGAGTGAGCCACCAAAAAGAGAGCGAGAGCCACAAGCCTAATATGAGCGCCTCCACGATGAGCGACAAGAAGCAACTAGTTCTATTTGCCACCAAACGTGAGATGAGAGAAGTGTGTGAGAACCCATCGAGCGTCTTCCACCTTGTGCTTTTATGCAAAGGGGAAGCCAAACCTACTAATACTTCAACACCTCCACCTTTTGTGTTGTCTCAATTGTTGCAGGAATTCTCGGACGTCTTTCCCGATGAGCTACCTCCGGGTCTACCTCCACTTCGAGGGATAGAACACCGCATCAACCTTGTACCCGGTGCTCCACTTCCCAACAAGGCTCCCTACCGCGTCAACCCCGAGGAAACAAAGGAAATACAACGGCAAGTGCAAAAACTCATCGACAAGGGTCATGTACGTGAAAGTCTAAGCCCTTGTGCCGTTCCCGTTATTCTCGTGCCCAAGAAAGACGGAACTTTTCGCATGTGTTCCGATTGTCGTCCGATAAATGCTATCACCGTTAGATACCGTCACCCTATTCCACGCCTAGATGACATGCTTGATGAACTTTGTGGTGCCACCATCTTTTCAAAAATTGATCTTCAAAGTGTCTACTACCAAATTCGCATTCAAGAGGGTGATGAATGGAAAACAGCTTTCAAAACCAAGTTTGGGTTATATGAGTGGCTTGTTATGCCAATGGGCTTATCGGAAGCACCCGGCACATTCATGCGTCTTATGCATTTTGTTCTCCGACCCTATATAGGCGTCTTTGTAGTGGTTTACTTTGATGACATTCTAGTCTTTAGCAAGTCGCTTGAAGAACATGTTGACCATGTCCAACTAGTTTTGCAAGCACTTCGCAACCAACAATTATATGCTAATATGGAAAAATGCACTTTTGGCGTGGACAAGGTTGTCTTTCTAGGATTTGTCGTTTCTTCTCAAGGTGTTCACGTTGATGAAACTAAAATTGAAGCAATTAAAACTTGGCCTCAACCAAAGAATCTCATGCATGTGCGTAGTTTCCTTGGTCTAGCCGGTTTCTATCGACGTTTTGTGAAGGACTTTAGCACCATTGCTATGCCTCTACACACTTTGAGCAAGAAGAACGCACCCTTCATTTGGGGTCCTTCACAAGACACCGCGTTCAATGAGCTTAAGAGCTTGCTCACGCACGCACCACTTCTAGCCCTACCAAACTTTGATAAACCGTTTGAGATTCATTGTGATGCTAGTGGTACCGGCATAGGAGGCGTGCTAATGCAAGAAAAGCGCCCAATTGCATACTTTAGCGAGAAGCTATCGGGAGTGCAACTTAACTATCCCATCTATGATAAAGAGCTTTATGCCTTGGTGAGAGTTTTACGTGTTTGGGAACACTACCTCCGGCCTCATGAATTCATTCTTCATACGGACCATGAGACACTCAAGTATCTCAAAGGTCAAACTAAGTTGAACAAGCGTCATGCTAAATGGAGTGAGTTCATTGAGTCTTTTCCCTATGTCATCAAATACATCAAGGGCAAAGAAAATGTTGTGGCGGACACGCTTTCCCGCAAATGCATGCTTGTAACACAACTTGAGTTAAATGTGATTGGCTTTGAGCATATTAAAGATTTATATGAGCATGATCCTTTCTTTGCAAATGCTTATGCTAAGTGCTTGACTCACACTTCTTGGGAACATTACTACATCAAGGATGGATATCTTATGAGAGCTAACAAACTTTGCATTCCCGAGTCTTCGCTTCGTTTGCTCCTTTTGCAGGAATCTCATGGAGGAGGACTCATGGGACACTTTGGACGAGACAAGACGGTTGCTACACTCTCTAAGAACTATTTTTGGCCCAAGATGCTTCGTGACGTCTCATGCTTCACCAACCGATGTTCTACATGCCGCAAAGCTAAGTCCAAAGCTCAATCTAATGGTCTTTACATGCCTCTTCCTATTCCATATCATCCATGGGAAGACATAAGCATGGATTTCATACTTGGCTTGCCAAGGACTCAAAATGGCAAAGATTCCGTGCTTGTCGTGGTAGATAGATTCTCTAAAATGGCTCATTTCATTCCTTGTAACAAGATCGACGATGCTTCACATGTTGCAACTCTCTTTTGTAGGGAGATACTTCGTCTACACGGCGTGCCCAAAACGATCGTGTCGGACCGGGACGTCAAGTTCTTGAGTTACTTTTGGAAAACACTATGTGCCAAGCTCGGAATCAAGCTACACTTTTCTTCGGCGTACCATCCACAAACGGACGGCCAGACGGAGGTGACGAACCGCACGCTTTCCACTCTTCTTCGTGTGTTGATCAAGAAGAACATCCGGGAATGGGAGCATTGTTTGCCCATCGCCGAGTTCGCCTACAACCGCGCAAGACACTCCACAACCGGCAAGTCCCCCTTCGAGATCGTCTACGGCTTCAACCCGTTGTCGCCTTTGGACATCCTACCTCTTCCTCTCCAAGAGCGCACGAACATGGACGCAAGTGCACGAGCAAGCGATCTCAAGAAGGTGCACGAAGATACAAGGGCGATGATCGAGCGACAAGTCCAATGTCTCGCCACCAAGCTCAACGTCAACAAGGCACCAATGGTGTTCAAACCAGGAGATCTTGTTTGGCTTCACCTTCGCAAGGACCGATTCCCACACGAGCGCAAGTCCAAACTTCTACCTCGCGCCGACGGACCCTTCAAGGTGCTCGCACGCTACAACGACAACGCCTACAAGATCGACATCCCACGAGACAAGTACTCCGTGAGCGCTACTTTCAACATAAAGGACCTCTCTCCTTTCCATAGTGATGAAGATTTCGATCCGAGGTCGGATCTTTCCCAAGGGAGGGGAGATGATACGGAGTATCCTAGGGTCATCACCATGGACCCTTCATCGCCTCGTCAAGTGCCCAAAGGACCCATGACTCGAGCACGTGCAAGAGCTCTCGAGACCGAGGTGACCTCACTCCTTGCTCTAAATCCTTCCGATATGCATGAGACATGGCTTCTACCCTCATCAGGAACTCTGGGCATACTCAGGTACTTGGATGAAGGCCACAGGACAGCTCTGCACAATGGTCAAGACGACAAGCCCGACGAGTGCACGAGACAAGAAGAAGGATGGCTGAAGATGCTACAGGCACCGGACGTCCGGCCTGCACCGGACGACCGGCGACTTCCAGGCACCGGACGACCGGAAGACACCGGACGTCCGGCCACTCCCAGGTGACCGGACGACCGGAAGCCACCGGACGTCCGTGACAACGACTACAGAAGCTAAATAGCGGAAATCCGAGGATTACCGGACGTCCGGTCCCTCCGGAACCACCGGACGTCCGGTAACCCACGGACGTCCGCTACGACGGCGACCACTTGTGTAATATATACCCGTTGACCTCCCTCCTTTCGGGGGCAGCTTTTGGATAGCTCATTTCTCAGACTTGTGTGGATTTCTCCCACGAGACCGTGCGCCTCTACGGAGAAGATCCACTACGGATTCAGGACCTCCACATCGGAGAAGATCCCAAGGGATATCAAGACCTCCTCCGGGAGAAGACTATCTTTGTATCACCGCTGTTGACTATGGACCGTGTATCTCTATATGTATCGTGGATCTAGCACCTGTGTGACCGTCTTTGTGTTGATTTGAGTGTTTTCCCCTCTTGTTTTCCCCCGTTCCCGCCTTGTGTTCTTCGTGTTTGTCGTGGGATACTCTCCAAACGTGAAAGATCTACCGATTAGGGTTCCACCCTATATCACTATTTTTTATCTTTTATTCATTAAAGCTCCGAAGATTGAGGCGATAGTATCGTCCCATATCCACTTTTTCGGCTCCTCGATTCCCGCGCCTGCCGTTTTATCCTTTTGGCTTATAAATAGGGCAGAGGGGCGTCTCTTTTTCCCCCTTGCCTCTTCTTCTTCTTCCTCCGTCCGTTCGTACTCGAGCTCCGCCGCCGTCGTCAGGCTTCGCATCTCCGTTTGGTCTTGGCCGCTGCATCAACCTGATCGGTTCAGAAACTCGCCGGTACTTCTCCGCATCCGATGCCTTGGGTACGTCCTCTCCTCATCCTGCTCATAGATGTTGTTTTAGGGTTCCTTCATACGAGCTCGCGGGTAGGCATTGTTCTTCGCAGTTATTCGCCATAGCTCAGTAGTTTCGTCGTAGATCTAAATCTCCTATTTGATAGTTGTAGGACTAACTCCGCTCCTTCACCGTGCCTTTATCTTTCCCATTGTGACTAGTTAGATTGCATCTGCTAGGACCTTCATCATGTCTGCTAAATATAACCTGAATATCTCTGAATTTTCTAGCATGCTGTAGATCCATATTTCACTGCTGTCTGTGCAAAAGATGTTTCTTCATAACTTCAGATATGTGTCTTGTTTACCCTTATCGGTGGTTTAGCTTTTTCAGACTCTATAATCCGGTAGATGCCATAGTTCTAGTTGTTCCAGATGTTTTAACCCGGTAGATACCATTAGGCCCCTGCCCAAACCGCCATTTAGACTAGTACCTTTATAGAGCATGCCGGTTTAAACTTGCTTAGATTGTAAACCGGCTCTTCATTGTATTTTCAGACTTTTCCTTCCGAAAAAATGGCTACTCAAGCCAAGCAGTTTGTCTCCTGCAACTGGGTCCAATCCCGGATTACTGAGGATTTAGAGAAAATGGCCAAAACTGGTGGTTTAGGCCCAAAAAATGTCCTTCACCGGAGGGTTCCCGGATCAGAATGTCCTCTAGAGCCCAAAGAGGGAGAAGTTGTCATCTTCTTTGATCACTTAGCCTGGGGATTTAGCCCTCCCGGGTCAAAGTTTTTCCGCGACGTGTTAGCAAATTTCCAACTTCATCCGCAAGATCTTGGTCCCAACTCGGTGTCAAACGTTTGCAATTTCCAAGTCTTTTGTGAAGTTTATCTGCAAGAGGAGCTATGAGTTGAATTGTTCCGGGATTTCTTTCACCTAAACTGTCGCACGGAGTTTCATGACGGTCCAAACACTGAGCTTGGCAGGATGACCATTCAGAAAAGGAAAGATGTTACTTTTCCTCATGCCAGTCTCCACAGCCATCCAAAAGAGTGGAATCAGACTTGGTTCTACTGCTTAGATACTTCCCCCGCAGAGGAGAATCCATTGTCGGGTTATCGCTCCCATCGTCTTCCATTACATCACCCCTTTCCACAGCCGCTAAGTGCCCAGGAACGAGCTCGGTACGCCCCTCAGCTTTCAAAGCTCATGGCCTTTATGGCCAATGGTCTGACAGGGGTTGACTTCGTCCGCTGCTGGATTTCTTGGAGTGTTCTTCTGGTAAGCCGGCGTTCCGGTTTAATGTGTGAGTATACTAGGAATCCATAAGATCCTTTGCGCCACATAGAAGCGGTGTTATCAGAAAACGAGGTCAATGAGTCCGTCAAGAGGCTGCTGAATTTACCTATAGAAGCTTGCAGTCAGACCGGCTTGGCACCCTTCTGCGTGACCAACAAACCACCATCGGTAAAAATCTCTTCCCTATTGTTTTGCTTTGTTTAATCCGGCTACAGCAGTTGTCTTGAAGTGTCTTTATTTCTTTCAATAGGACAATGACCCTTTCTGGAAAAGGAAGGCCCAAGATAAAACGGCAAAAGCACCTCGCCAGAAGACCCAGGCTGTCAAGAAAATCTTCAAGAAGAAGAACACTGCCGCGTGTGGATCCAATCTGGAAGAAGATGAACCGGCCTCCGAGGTACCACCTAATTCTTTTGACTTCCTTGTCTTTCTTTATCTGCATTTTTATTAACAATGATTGTACCCAGGGACACGCTGAAGGCAGTAAAGCGGACGATGTTGAGGTAATCACTCTTTCTTCCGATTCAGAACCTCTGCCAACACCAAAAGTTCGTAGAGCAACCCGAAAAGTACAGTTTTCTCATCCTTTTGCTTACTTGGATCCAAACTTTCTTTTGAAGAAGCAGCAACATGAAGCTCACCGCACCACTCGTCATAGCGGTCATGCTATTGAATCCACCAGATTAACGCACACTCCAGCTCAGAGGCGTCGTTTCGAGGTTTTACTCACTCCAGATGCTCTTTACCCCAAAGCAGGTCTTATTCGACAACCCCTTAATCCGTCTGATTTGAATTATCAGGAAACTCCTCATTCATCTTCTGGCGAATCAACAGCCACTCAGATTCCTCCCGTCAAGACTGTTCCTGGGTAAGTTGTTTTTCACTTTGTTCGGGTTAACGTTTATCTTTGACTCTTCTGATTTTCATTGTCTTTAACTTTTGTAGTAAACCCAAGCCTAGCAAAAAGGCCAAACTGAGTAAACTGGCAGTCGATAATACCACTCCTAAACCGGTAGAAAATCCTGAACTTTCTAAACCTTCTGAAGACAATGCTGAGATTCCGCATGATGATCCTCCTCCCATGGATCATGAAGTCTTTGTTGATCAGGGGAGCGATCCAATAGACCGTGACCTTGAACCGGCCAGTCCTGCCCGAGCTAGCCCTGCTCCTGCTAGTCACACCAAGCAAATGGCCGCTTCACCTGGCGATGTTGAAATCACTGGGACTGGTTTTACTACTCCAGGGGAGCCTGTCACTTTGTCCAATCATACTACCAAGGAAGAAGTTCTCAGCAAGGACAAAGGCAGGTGGAGTACTGATCTGTCCAGCTACGCTCAACTCAGCGCCCAAGAACTCCATTCCGGCTATCTAAACCAGCTGTACACCAGTCGTGATCATGAAGCTGGATTGGTAAATTTGATGAAGGAGCGCTATGAGGTAACCTCTCTGCTTTTGTCTTGTCCTCTATTTCTGCTTGTATCTTGTACCTTTACTCCATCGTAGCCCCCAAGTGTCGGTTTAGCCTTTTAGGGTGAACCGAGACTTTAGTAGATCCAGTAGACAGTTTGTTTTGCACAAGTGTAGTCCCCAAGGGCCGGTTTACTCCTTCAGGATGAACCGGGACTTCAGCTTATATTCTGTTTTGAATGATGTCGCATTAGCCCCCAAGTGCCAAGTATATAACTTGTTTATGTGCTTGGGACTTGTCTGAAAATGCATGTTTTCACTTCAAATATACATTAGCCCCCAAGTGTCAAGTGCATAACTTGTTATGTGCTTGGGACTTTAACTGAAATGCCTCATGAATATATAATGTGCTTTCATTTTGGCAGACTGACTTGAACCGGAAAAACTCTGAATTGACTGAGCTCCGGGATACTTTGAAGTTCCAAGAAACTGCTGCTGTCAAAGTCAAGGATGAGCTGACACTTGCTTTAGCAAGTATAGAGAAGCTGAAAAAAGACTTTGAAAGAGAGCGGTCAGACTGGGATGCTGAGAAGGCTGCCTTGGAGAAGAGAGCCAATGATGCATAGGCTGTTCTTAATCCGGTGACAGAGGAACTGTCCGGATTGAAGCAGCAGATAAATGACATGACAACCGCCATCTTTGGTAAGTACAGTTAACTCAAACCTGAACCTTGCAATCCTGTACCGTTCCGGTTTAATTCATAATTTTAACGCAGGGAGACGTATCACTCATCTTGGCGATGATGTGCGAAAGAAATTGAAAGCTGCATATACTCTGGTGGAGCAGCTATATTCCGGCGCTCAGAGAGCTGTCAGTGCTATCTCGCATAACAAACCAGCTCCCACCACAATCAAGGGTACTTTGGAAAAACTATCCATTCTGCCTGCCCGCCTCGTGGAGGTGAAAAAGTCGTCTGCAAGGGCGGATGCTCTAATGGTTTTACTCGAGCGAAAGCTTGGGTGCCTGATTTTGATCCGGCGGAGGCGATGAATGGCTACCCAAGTATGAAGGAAGACGGATCAGCCTTTTCCAGCGATGACTTGCGTGCATTAACCAAGGATATGCGGCCTCTGGCTAGCAAACTTGTTGACGAGGCTGATCTGTCTAGATATCATCCGGGATATGATGCTAAGAACGTGCGGGCAGAGCGTCCAGCTTATGATATTGAAAATCTTATTCCGCCCGTCCGTAAGCACACTTTTGCTCCTGACATTGATCCGTCAGACCTCGTGAATGATGAAGTTTACTTCCGAGCGCTGACCAAGATTGACTGGACCACTACTGACTTCCAGCAGCTGGAAGAGACCGTCGAAGAACCGGAGCAAGTTGATCCTCAATCTTCATGGCAGGTTGACGCAGAGTCTTAAACCGGTGCCGGTTTAACTTTATGTCCCAGTACTTGAGAAAAACTGATATTCTTTTGGGCTCTCCAGCGCCTTGTAATAGGATAGCTGAAATACTTTATGTTGTCACATATTATCCATTGCATGAGATTGCTTCACTTGGCACTTCGAATTATATCTTACTTATAATGCCTTTGACGGTTTATTGTACCTGCTTCTGCATAAAATAATGTTTAAAGTGTCCTGGCGGTTTGTCGCCGGACGGGTCATAATGCCCAAACACATGGTCTAAGTTTATAACTTGAACTGTGTATAAAAACATAAAGTATGTATCATACCTGTGATTAAGTGTGTCTCGACAAACCTTAATCTGGTAGGCAATGATAATGATCCAAGGTGCGAGTGCTGATAACTCCCTTGATTATTTGTCGGTTCATTTTGAAACCGAACCGGATTATGATGAACTCCGGTTTAACTGTAGTTAGCACTGGTGTTTGTAACCCAGACTAAGGCTCTGTAAACGCAGGTGTAGTGGCAGCTTATAGTCATCCACTCCCTGAATCAATGGACTTGGATGAATACCAATGTCCTTGAAGATAAAGTTTTTATAAAACATAAAAAAATACATTTTTGGGCAAATAAGACCATGTAGTCGAGGCTTTTTACGAGCTGCCAGGCTCCAAATTCGAGGCTTTTTATGAGCTACCAGGCTACTGTCATTAACCATTTTGCAAAGCCTATTAAGATGGTCCTCAATCCTTAACCAAATCATCAATGTTTAATGCTACCAAGTTCAAAATCTGTAAAGATTGACTCGTGTAATCACTTGATGATCGTCAATTTAACGTTACCAATTTCAGGGTCTGTAAAGATTCACTTGTGTATACGTTCGACGGGTCGTAACAGGTTTACCTGGGCGGAGTGACTTACTTAATGTAGGCAGGCTAATCCGGGGTTTTAGGTGTATACACCAGGCTTCCAAGCCGTGACTACTACAAAGGTTGTCAACTCGTTGATGCTTTGCATCAGGAGCCCCCAGGTAGCATTTGAGCTATGCTCGTCGGGGCCTATGTTTGAGTTGTGCTAGGCATCAAAACTCTCTTTTGCCCCTCATCATCATGTGGGAATCGCCGAAGCAACCAGAGCTATGCTCTTATGATGGCCTTGATGTGGTCGCCGGTTTAAGAGGCCATAGGAACTTCCTTGCACACAGAAGCCCCCATGTGACAAACTCTTATGGAAAAAAGACGGCTGATACCCCGCTTTATTGGGGCGCCGGTTTATTATATTTATTCACAGTATATACATTGCAAATATATGTACATAAAGCGGAGCCTATGGCTCAGGTGTAGTAAGGTCGAAGAAGAGCGATGTTCCACGGCCGTTTGGTCTCCTCCTCCGCCGTACGTGAGTCCTTATGCTCTCGAACGTCGACAAGGTAGTATGATCCGTTGTGCAGGTTCTTGCTGACCATAAAGGGTCCTTCCCAAGGTGGGGATAACTTGTGCATGTCTGTCTAGTCTTGGATGAGCCGGAGCACCAGATCTCCTTCTTGAAACGTTCTCGTTTTAACCCAGCGACTGTGGTACCGGCGCAGATCTTGCTGATAAATCGCTGATCGAGTTGCCGCCGTGTCCCGTTCTTCATCCAGCCGGTCCAATGCATCTTGCCTTGCTTTTTCGTTATCAGCTTCAACGTAATCCGCCACCCGCAGCGAGTCATGACGGATATCACTAGGGAGGACCGCTTCAGCTCCATATACCATGAAGAAAGGCGTGTACCATGTGGATCTGTTAGGTGTAGTGTTGATGCTCCATAGCACAGATGGTAACTCCTCCACCCAACAACCCGGTGTCCTCTGTAAAGGGACCATAAGCCGGGGTTTGATGCCTCTCAAGATCTCTTGATTGGCTCTTTTAGCTTGGCCATTAGACTGAGGATGAGCTACTGATGATACATCAAGGCGGATGTGCTCTCGTTGACAGAACTTCTCCATAGCCCCCTTGGATAGATTGGTACCATTGTCAGTTATAATGCTGTGTGGAAAGCTAAACCGTAAAATCACCTTTTTGATGAACTGAACAGCCGTTGATGCATCACACTTACTGACTGGTTCTGCTTCAACCCATTTGGTAAAGTTATCCACCACCACCAAAAGGTGGGTCTTCTTATCTTGGGATCTCTTGAAGGGTCCAACCATATCAAGCCCCCAAGTCACAAACGGCCAAGTAATTGGAATCATGCTCAACTCCTGCGCGGTATATGAGCACGCCGTGAGAACTTTTGGCAAGCATCACATTTTCTGACCAAGTCCTCTGCATCGGCATGAGCCGTCAACCAGTAGAACCCATGACAAAACGCTTTAGCCACCAAAGATTTTGAACCGGCATGATGACCACAATATCTCTCGTGGATCTCCCTAAGAATATCACAGCCTTCATCTGGCGATACACACCGCTGAAACGCCCCAGAAACGCTGTGATGATGTAGCTCTCCATGGACAATAGTCATTGACTTGGATCGCCGGACTATCTGTCTAGCCAAGACTTCATCCTATGGTAACTCACCTCGGTTCATGTACGCTAGGTAGGGGAGCGTCCAATCCGGAATCACATGAAGCACCGCCACCAATTGAGCCTTCGGATCAGGAATAGCCAAGTCCTCTTCTGAAGGTAACTGCACTGGCGAATTGTGTAATACATCCAAGAAGGTATTGGGTGGAACCGATTTACGTTGAGAACCCAGCCGGCTTAACACATCAGCCGCTTCATTCTTTCGCCGGTCTATATGATCCACTTGATAACCCTTGAAGTGTCCAGCAACAGAGTCTACTTCTCGTTGATACGCTGCCATGAGTGGATCTTTGGAATCCCACTTGCCAGACACTTGTTGAGCCACCAGATCTGAATCGCCAAAGCATTTAAGCCGGCTTAAATTCATCTCCTTGGCCATCCGTAGGCCATGGAGGAGAGCTTCATACTCAGCTGCATTGTTAGTACAAGGGAACATTAAACGGAGGACATAACAGAACTTATCACCTCGTGGGGAAGTTAACACTACTCCGGCCCCCGAGCCCTCCAATTGCCTGGATCCATCAAAGTGAATAGTCCAATATGTGTGATCCGGCTTTTCCTCAGGTGCTTGCAACTCTGTCCAATCATTGATGAAATCCACCAGTGCTTGGGATTTTATCGCGGTACGGGGCACATACTTCAATCCGTGCAGGCTAAGCTCAATGGCCCACTTTGCAACCCGACCAGTAGCCTCTCTGTTCTGGATTATATCCCCCAACGGAGCTGAACTGACCACAGTGATTGGATGGCCTTGAAAATAGTGTTTTAGCTTCCGGTTTGCCATGAAGACTCCATACACCAATTTCTGCCAATGCGGGTATCTCTGCTTTGATTCAATGAGCACCGGATATTCCTTACCTTCCTCCTTGCGTCCACTGAACCGGATATTCCTTACCTTCCTCCTTGCGTTCCACTACAATGGCGACGCTCACTGCACGGGCGTTAGCAGCCACACATAACAACATCGGCTCATTATCAACTGGCACAGCAAGGACTGGCGGTTCTGCTAATTGCTTCTTCAACTCTTCGAACGCAGCATCAGCAGCATCACTCCAAACAAAACGATCTGTCTTTTTCATCATCTGATAAAGTGGGATAGCCTTCTCCCCCAAACGGCTGATAAACCGGCTGAGCGCCGCAATACGGCCTGCCACGCATTGGACATCGTTGATGCACGTCGGTTTAGCCAGGGATGTAATCGCCTTGATCTTGTCTGGATTAGATTCAATTCCCCTGTTTGATACCAAGAACCCCAGGAGCTTGCCTGCTGGAACACCAAAAACACACTTATCTGGATTAAGCATCATCTTGTAAACCCGAAGATTATCAAAGGTTTCTTTCAAGTTTGTTATTAATGTTTCCTCTTTCTTGGATTTCACCACAATGTCATCCACATACGCGTGAACATTCCGCCCAATCTGTCCGTGAAGGCAGTTCTGCACACAACACTGACAGGTCGCTTAGGCACTCTTAAGCCCAAAAGGCATAGATACATAGCAGAAGGCTCCAAAGGGAGTTATAAAGGCCGTCTTCTCCTGGTCCTTAACTGCCATTTTGATCTGATGATAACCTGAATATGCGTCCAAAAAACTTAGTCGCTCACAACCTGCCGTAGCATCAATGATCTGATCAATACGTGGGAGGGCAAAGGGATCAGTTGGGCAATCTTTGTTCAGATCTGTGTAATCAACACACATTTGCCAAGTGCCATTTTTCTTAAGCACCAGCACCGGATTAGCCAACCATTCCGGATGAAACACCTCGACTATAAATCCTGCCGCCAAGAGCCTAGCCACCTCTTCACCAATAGCCTTGCGCCTTTCTTCATTGAAGCGGCGCAGAAATTGCTTAACCGGTTTAAACATAGGATCAATGTTGAGAGTGTGCTCAGCGAGTTCCCTCGGTACACCTGGCATGTCAGAAGGTTTCCATGCAAAAATGTCCCGATTCTCACGGATGAACTCGATGAGCGCGCTTTCCTATTTTGGATCTAAGTTAGCACTGATGGTGAACTGCTTGGATGAATCGCCAGGAGCAAAGACAACCCGCTTGGTCTCTTCCGCTGATTTGAATTTCAAAGCCGGATCATGCTCTGTGGTCGGCTTTTTCAGCGGAGACATATCTGTCGGATCAACATTATCTTTATAAAACTTCAGCTCCTCAGTTGCACAAACTGCCTCAGCATAAGCTGCATCGCCTTCCTCGCACTCCAAAGAAATCTTGTGGCTCCCATGGACTGTGATGGTTCCCTTGTGGCCCGGCATCTTGAGCTGTAGATAAACATAGCACGGCCTTGCCATGAACTTAGCGCAAACCAGCCGCCCGAACAGGGCGTGATACGGGCTCTTGATTTTTACCACTTCAAAGGTCAAAGTCTCCGACCTGGAATCATGCTCATCTCCAAAAGTGACCTCCAAATCTATCTTGCCAACTGGATACGCCGATTTACCGGGCACCACCCCATGAAAAACTGTATTGGACTGCCGAAGTTTCTTATCTGTCAGCCCCATGCGCCGGAAAGTCTCATAGTATAGAATGTTGATGTTGTTGCCTCCGTCCATAAGCACCTTCGTAAACTTGTAGCCACCCACCTGGGGTGCCACAACTAGAGCCAGCTGACCTGGATTGTCAACCCGGGGCGGATGATCCTCTCGGCTCCACACAATGGGCTGTTCTGACCAACGCAGGTAACGCGGCACCGTCGGTTCAACAGAATGCACTGCCCTCTTGTAAACCTTATGATCACGTTTACATAAGCCCATGGTGAAGACATGATACTGCCCACTGCTCAGCTCCTTCGGATTATTCTGATATCCGGATTGTTGTTGCTGTTGGTGCTGTTGATTTCCCTGATTGTTATAACCACCCTGGCCGTGCTGTTGGTTATGCTGATTGTGCCCGTTGTGGTTGCTGCTATTGCCTTGGTACCCTGAACCAGATCCACCACCTTGATAACCCGGCCCATGAAAACCGGGAGCTGATCCGCCGGATGGTCCATGATCGTATCGAGACCAGTTCATGATTTCCTGCATAATAAAACAGTCCTTCCAGAGGTGTGTAGCTGGCTTTTCTACTGTACCATTCCTTGGGCAAGGTATGTTCATCTGGCGTTCCAGATTAATAGGCGGCCACCCATTTCGCGGGGGTGGTCTACCCTTGTGGCGCTGTCCGTCCTCCTGAGCATTGGTGTTGGCCACAAAATCTGAGTTGCTATCCGCTTTACGCTTACCGTTGAATCCTTGACTCGTCGGATTGGGCTGTGGTGCCTTACCATTCTTGTTTACCTTTCCTGACTTGTCATTATTGGAGTCAGGGTATTTGGTACTATCTGAGTCTGCATATTTCACTAAAGCGCCCATGAGTGTTCCCATGTCGTCACAATTACGATTAAGCCGTCCCAACTTCAACTTCAAAGGTTCAAACCAGCAATTGCCTTCCAAGGTTACCACTGTTGTGCTTGGGTTGATGCTTTTGGAGGAATGCAGGATCTCTGATACTCGACGCACCCAACTACTTGTTGACTCGTGCTCTCCTTGAACGCAGGCAGCTAAATCGACGAAAGACATTGGTTGTTTGCACGTGTCTTTGAAGTTATTGATAAACCGGCGGCGCAATTCGGCCCATGATCCGACGGAATTGGGTGGCAAGCCCTTCAGCCATGTGCGAGCTGTACCCTCTAACATCATAGTAAAATACTTGGTGCATGATGCGTCATCCACATCCAGCATCTCCATTGCCATCTCATAGCTTTCGACCCATGTCTCTGGGGATAGATCCGCCGTATAGTTGGGCACCTTTCGCGGTCCTTTGAAATCCTTGGGAAGTTTCACGTTGCGCAGAGCGGGAGTAAGGCAAGGCACTCCTAGGGAGCTAGACATAACCCCCGGCTCAACTGAGGTAGAAGGACAAACCAGCGTTGCCTGACGGGCCTCGTGTTGCGCTGTTAACTCGGCCTCCCGACGCTGCCTGCCCTGATCCACCACATTCTGAGCGTTCATGTCTCCTCCTGCCGGATCATCCCTCCGCGGCGGATTACGTCTTCGTGCGCTTCTTGATATGGCCGGTTCATCCGGATGCCTAGTGTAACTCCGGCTTGGGCGAGGGGTGGAGTGAATTCTCTCCCGACTGTGAGAATAAGCTTGCTGTTGGGTTAACGCTGTTTCCAGCAACTCCCTGGCCCGTCGTGCCTCCACTGCTATGGGGGTCGTTCCTTCAATGGGAAGGGTGGCCAGTCGTGAAGCGGCGGCAACTATGTTATCCAATAGATTGGAGTAGTGATCGGGAGGGGTGGGTACACGCTGTGACGGGACGACCTGGCGGGTTGGCTCCACGGCTGGTGGTTGGACTGACGCTCCCGTGCCCGACGCTCCTCCCCGGTTTACCTCCGACTGGTTACTGGTTCCTGCTCCTGGCGTGCTAAAAAGGTTCCTTGCTTCATAAACCGGCGGCAAGCGAGATCGTTGCCTTCTCATCATTACCTCCTGTGAAGCGGTTTGATCCAACATGAGTCGATAGGCCTGAGCATCCAGCTCAGCCTGCTTCGCAACCATCCTGGTATTCTCAGCAGATTGGTCCAGTTTGGCTTGATCTATCTGGCTCTTCACCTGAGCGACTTGCGCATCATGTTGTGCTTTATCGGCATGGGCTACTTCTGCTCTTAACAGCGCCGTCAAAGTATCGACCAAGGTGGACAAAGCCTCGGCTGGTGACGGGCCAGGGCCTCCAGCTCTAGCCCCCACTGTATCTGATGTTAGCGCTGTTGTAGTTGATGATTGCTGCATGGGTTGTGATCCGGCCATGAAGACGGCGACCTGGGTTGGCGGATCAAGGGGGTCCGAAATACTATCGCCATCGGAACAGTCCTCAGATCGGCCGTCTTGCAACAGATATAAAGATTATGTCTCTCCAGAGGATGATTCGTCGCTGGAATAGACAACAGTCTCACCGCCCGAGTCCGATCCGTCCTCGGCTTGTACTTCATGAACTGCTCCAACGAAGATGTGCTTCATGGCGGGCTGAATCCGGGCAGATCTCGCACGCTGAGCCGGCTCGACGATGTTGGGGAAGATGTCCGGTACAGGGGACGGTTTGCCGATCTTGCCGATGAAGACGTGGATGCCGCCGAAGGGGACCCGGTACCCGTATTCGATTGAATCGGCCTCGGGGCCCCAGCCTGCATCGTCGATGTAGATCTTGCCGCGATGACTCTTGGTCATCCGGCCCACTGCATAGCCCTTGAATCCTTCAAAGCTGCCCTTCAAGAACTCGAAACCATCGTGCGATAGCCCCACGGTGGGCGCCAACTATCGTGGTTTTGTCACGGCAGATGTCCTAGGGTAAGGACTTAGTCGTGAGGCCATCGCTACGAGTTAGCTTAAAGGGGTTAAAGCGGACAAGGACACAGGGATTTTATACTAGTTCGGCCCCTTCGGTGAAGGTAAAAGCCTACATCTAGTTTGGTGTAGTATTGCTAGGGTTTCGATGACCAGGGAGCGAATCCGCTTTGCTTGTGTCTCCAGCTGTTATTCTCTGCCTTGAACCGTCGCCGGGTCGTCCCTTTATATACGAGGTGACGCCCGGTCCAGTTTACATAATCTCGAGGCCGGCTCATAAACGTGTCCGGCTCGGTCTCTATCCTTCCTATCTTACATCACAAGTTACACATCATATAGCGGTTTACAAATCATGGGCCCTAATGCCTCTTGGGACTTTAAGCATTTTGGACTAAAGCGTCTTGCTCCATGTTCGGCTGGGCTTCAGCAGAAATAATCTCCATAGGCATAAACCGGCCCCTCCTGGGCGGTTTATACCTAGTAATAATATCCCTGACACATGGGTTTCCCCGGATCTAGTGTCCTGGGGTCCTCTGGGATGGAGGCCTCGTTCTTATCTTCGTTTTTCTTCTCCTTCTTCTCTGGCACCTTGTACGGTGCCACGGCCAACATCTCCTTCAGCAAGGTCATCCTCTAGGCCTCGGGTAGCAGGGTCGTACTATTGATTTGCTCGGCTTTTCGCAGCCAGTTCTACAGATGTAGGGGCAGGGAATTAAGTAATTTGTTAAAAATAAAACCGAGCATAAAAATAAAACTCATCGTACCTCTCAAGGAGGGGTTGCGGCATCGAGGCCGATGTCTTCTTCCTCGATGGGCCAGTCCTTTTGGGGCTTGAACAACACCTTCCACAATTTGGCATGGGTGGTGCGGTAGAAGTGGAGCACGGTGGTAGGGTCTTCGGGCTTGTAGGACCACATGGGGGTGGCCTAGTGTTGGAAATATAGGAGGCGGCGGCGGAGCATGATCTAAACCATGTTGGGCAGTTCGACCTTCTTCTTTATCATCTTGGAGATCTGGCTCTGTAGCAATGCCACCTCCGTTCTCTACCCCCAGTCGAGGCCTTTCTTGGTCCACTAGAGCAACCTCGTAGGGGGTCCGGATCTGAAGGCAGGGATTGCTGCCCAATTCACACCACACGACTCTGTGATATAAAACCACTCCTTATGCCAGATCTTGACGGTATCTATAAAGGTGCCTTTT
>LR738710.1:173848021-173898486 GCA_902687465.1 Secale cereale
CCCCCCCCCCCCCCCCCCGCAGTTCGCCTGCTGGCCATCAACTATCTTTGGCTTGACATTGAAGACCTTTAGCCACAGGGCGTAGTGTTGTCGGACCCGGAGAAAGGCCTCACAGACAATGATGAAGGCCGAGATGTGCAGAAAGGAGTTCGGGGCGAGATCGTAGAAGTTTAGCCCGTAGAAGAACATGAGACCCATGATGAAAGGGTCGAGAGGAAAGCCCAGTCCATGAATGAAGTGGGGAAGGAACACCACCTTCTCGCCTGGCTTTGGCGTGGGGATGACTTGGCTGGGAGGTGAACCAGAGCCGGCCATAGCCGGACTGAGGAAATGGCCGGAGAAGTATTTTGAGAAGGATGGATCTGGGCGGTGGAGCTCAGGAGATTGGAAAGCCAATGGCAATGAAGGAAGTGAGAGCGTAAGGGGAGATTGGTGGTTGCCCCCCTTTTATAAGCTAATGTAAGCTCAAGGGTCCCTTTACTATGCCGCATACCTCGCCACTTCCCGATATAATCATGTTTTTATGCGCGTGTGGGATAGTACATATCATTGATCATATCCCGTAAAAAGGGTGCACGATCTCCATATTGATGGGATGTGCCAATGGAGAAACCACCTCAAGCCACGAATCAAGTTTTTTAACTAGATAGTGGTTATGGCGGGTCGTGACATTTTGACAAAAGTTGTCAGGTAAAGGCACTATTCACACTTGAGCAACTGGCCTTCGAGGCTAAGTTACGTAAGCACTTTGGAAGTTTTGACCTTGCTTAGCGGATGTGTGGCCGGAGATTATTAAAATAACCATAGATGGAAGGAACTGGTCTACAAAGCCGATGATTCCTCACATATACTTCAGCTTAGAAGACTAGTTCGGGGGCTAATGAGGGTGTCTCGGACTAAGGGGCCCCGGGCTGCCAGCCTATCTCTCATTGTACGGACATGTGGGTTGTTCTTAATCCGCCATTGGAACGTCGAGCTATAGACGACCCCGTGCTCCAGAAGGAAACCTTCGAAGACTTGGCATATCCTCCAAGACAAGATAATGGAATATGTGTGTATATCCCCTAATCGTAACCGACCATGTATCCTGGTGTCTATATAACCAGAGAGTTTAGTCCGTAGAGGCTAGAACCATCATCCTACCCATCTAGGGTTTAGTTCATCTGATCTCGAGGTAGATCTTCTCTATAACCATCATATACCCACATCAATACAATCAAGTAGGACGTAGGGTTTTACCTCTTCAAAAGGGCTCGAACCTGGGTAAATACTATCTCTATGTTCCTTGTTAACCCATCGATCCAAAATCCACAGCTCGGGACCCCCTACCCAAGATCTACCAGTTTTCACACCAATAGGTATGAAGCAGGGAAGGACATCGTCATTGACCCGTGGCTTAGACTAGTGGCGCATAGGTTGGGTCTGGGCAAAAGGCCGGTGCCTGCGGGGGGGGGGGAGCCGCGGGGGTTGGTGCAGCGGCAAATACGGGCAGGATCGGTCATGGCGGGAGGCTCGTCGGCCGGAGCAGTGGGAGCAAGGAGGCGGGTGTTGGGGATCGTTGCAGAAAAACAAAAAAAAATCCTAAACATCACCAAGATCCATCTATGGAGTTTACTAGCAACGAGAGGGAGGGACTGCATCTTCATACCCTTGAAGATCGCGATGCGGAAGCGTTACAAGAACGCGGTTGGTGGAGTCGTACACGCAGCGATTAAGATCGCGATCGATTCCAATCTAAGCGCCGAACAACGGCGCCGCCGCGTTCAACACACGTACATCCCGGGGACGTCTCCTCCTTATTGATCCAGCAAGGGGGAGGAGAAGTTGGGGAAGAGCTCCGGCAGCACGACGGCGTGGTGGTGGAGCTTGCAGTTCTCCGGCAGGGCTTCGCCAAGCTCTACGGAGGAAGAGGGGGAGTTGGGAGGGGAAGAGGGCTGCGCCAGGGAAGGGGTGTGGCTGCCCTCTCTCTCCCTCACTATATAGGGGGAAGGGGGAGGAGGAGTCGCCCTAGGGTTTCCCTAGGGGAGGGGCGGTCGCCACAGGGGAAACCCTAGATGGGTTTGGGCGCCCCCACACCTAGGAAACTTGCCCCCCAAGCCGGGAGGCGGCTGCCCTAGGGGAGGTGCCCCCACCTCTCCAGGTTACGTGAGATGGGGTGGGAGGGGCGCTCAGCCCCTTAGTGGGCTGATGTGCCCCCTCCCCTTGGCCCATAAGGCCCCCAACGCTTGCCGGGGCCTCCGAAACCACTTTCGGACACGCTGGTCGTCACCCGGTACCCCCGAAACAATTCCGGACTCCAATACCCTTCGTCCAATATATCGATCTTCGCCTCCGGACCATTCTGGAGTTCCTCGTCATCTCCGGGATCTCATCCGGGACTCGAACAACCTTCGATAACCACATACTATTCCCATAACAACTCTAGCGTCACCGAACCTTAAGTGTGTAGACCCTACGGGTTCGGGAACCATGCAGACATGACCGAGATATCTCTCTGGCCAATAACCAATAGCGGGATCTGGATACCCATATTGGCTCCCACATGTTCCACGATGATCTCATCGGATGAACCACGATGTCGGGGATTCAATCAATCTCGTATACAATTCCCTTTGTTTACTGGTATAGTACTTGCCCGAGATTCGATCGTCGGTATACCGATACCTTGTTCAATCTCATTACGACAAGTCTCTTTACTCGTTCCGTAACACATCATCCCGTGACCAACCCCTTAGTCACATTGAGCTCATTACGATGATGTCTTACCGAGTGGGCCCAGAGGTACCTCTCCGTCATACGGAGTGACAAATCCCAGTCTCGATTTGTGCCAACCCAACAGATACTTTCGGGGATACCCGTAGTGTACCTTTATAGCCACCCAGTTACGTTGTGAAGTTTGGCACACCCAAAGTACTCCTACAGTATCCGGGAGTTGCACAATCTCATGGTCTAAGGAAAGGAGCAGATGAACTACACGATCTTGTGCTAGGCTTAGGATTGGTTCTTGTCCATCACATCATTCTCCTAATGATGTGATCCCGTTATCAATAACATCCAATGTCCATGGTCAGGAAACCGTAACCATCTATTGATCAACGAGTTAGTCAACTAGAGGCTCACTAGGGACATGTTGTGGTCTATGTATTCACACATGCATTTTGATTTCCGGATAATACATTTAAAGCATGAACAATAGACAATTATCATGAACAAGGAAATATAATAATAACCATTTTATTATTGCTTCTAGGGCATATTTCCAACAGTCTCCCACTTGCACTAGAGTCAATAATCTATTTACATTGTGATGAATCGAACACCCATAGAGTTCTGGTGTTGATCATATTTTGCTCGTGGAAGAGGTTTAGTCAACGGATCTGCGACATTCAGATCCGTATGCACTTTACAAATATCTATGTCTCCATCTTGAATATAATTTCGGATGGAGTTGAAACGGCACTTGATGTGCTTGGTCTTCTTGTGAAACCTGGGCTCCTTGGCAATGGCAATAGCTCAAGTGTTGTCACATAAGAGAGTCATCGGGCCTGCCACGCTTGGAATAACTCCTAGGTCGGTGATGAACTCCTTCATCCAGACTCCTTCCTCCGCTGCTTCGGAAGCAGCTATGTACTCCGCTTCACATGTAGATGCCGCCACAACGCTTTGCTTGCAACTGCACCAGCTGACTGCCCCACCATTCGAAATATACACGTATCCGGTTTGTGACATGGAGTCATCCAGATATGTGTCTAAGCTAGCATCGACGTAACCCTTTACGACAAGCTCTTCATCACCTCCATAAACAAGAAACATATCCTTAGTCCTTTTCAGGTACTTTAGGATGTTCTTGACCGCTGTACAGTGTTCCACTCCGGGATCACTTTGGTACCTCCCCACCAAACTTATGGCAAGGTTCACATCAGGTCTCGTACATAGCATGGTATACATAATAGAACCTATGGCTGAGGCATAGGGGATGACACTCATCTTTTCCCTATCTTCTGCCGAGGTCGGGCATTGAGTTGTGCTCAATCTCATACCTTGCAATACAGGCAAGAACCCTTGCTTGGAGTGATCCATATTGAACTTCTTCAATATCTTGTCAAGGTATGTGCTTTGTGAAAGACCAATGAGGCGTCTTGATCTATCTCTATAGATCTTGATGCCTAATATGTAAGCAACTTCTCCAAGGTCCTTCATTGAAAAACATTTATTCCAGTAGGCCTTTATGCTTTCCAAGAATTCTACATCATTTCCCATCAGCAATATGTCATCCACATATAATATGAGAAATGATACAGAGCTCCCACTCACTTTCTTGTAAATACAGGCTTCTCCCCAAGTCTGTATAAATCCAAACGCTTTGGTCACCTCATCAAAGCGAATGTTCCAACTCCGAGATGCTTGCACCAGCCCATAGATGGAGCGCTGGAGCTTGCATACCTTGTTAGCATTCTTAGGATCGACAAAACCTTCCAGCTGCATCATATACAGTTCTTCCTTAAGGAAGCCGTTAAGGAATGCCGTTTTGACGTCCATTTGCCATATCTCATAATCATATAATGCGGCAATTGCTAACATGATTCGGACGGACTTCAGCATCGCTACGGGAGATAAAGTCGCGTCGTAGTCAATTCCTTGAACTTGTCGATAACCTTTAGCGACAAGCCGAGCCTTATAGATGGTCACATTTCCATCCGTGTCAGTCTTCTTCTTAAAGATCCATTTATTTTCTATGGATTGCCGATCATCGGGCAAATCAACCAAAGTCCATACTTTGTTATCATACATAGATCCTATCTCGGATTTCATGGCTTCAAGCCATTTGTTGGAATCCGGGCCCGCCATCGCTTCTTCATAGTTCGAAGGTTCACCGTTGTCTAACAACATGATTACCAGGACAGGGTTGCCGTACCACTCTGGGGCGGAACGTGTCCTCGTGGACCTACGAAGCTCAGCAGTAACTTGATCCAAAGTTTCATGATCATTATCATTAACTTCCTATTTAGTCGGTGCAGGCACCACAGAAACATCTTCTTGCGCTGCGCTACTTTCTGGTTCGAGAGGGGCGACAATCACCTCATTAAGTTCCACTTTCCTCCCACTTACTTCTTTCGAGAGAAACTCTTTCTCCGGAAAGGATCCATTCTTGGCAACAAAGACCTTGCCTTCGGATCTGAGGTAGAAGGTATACCCAATAGTTTCCTTCGGGTATCCTATGAAGACACATTTTTCCGATTTGGGTTCGAGCATTTCAGGTTGAAGTTTCTTGACATAAGCATCGCACCCCCAAACTTTTAGAAATGACAACTTAGGTTTCTTCCCAAACCATAGTTCATACGGTGTTGTCTCAACGGATTTAGATGGTGCCCTATTTAAAGTGAATGCGGTAGTCTCTAAAGCATAACCCCAAAATGATAGCGGTAAGTCGGTAAGAGACATCATAGATCGCACCATGTCCAATAGAGTACGATTACGACATTCGGATACACCATTACATTGAGGTGTTCCAGGAGGCATCAATTGTGATACAATTCCACATTTCCTTAGGTGCGTGCCAAATTTGTGACTTAAATATTCTCCTCCACGATCTGATTGTAAGAACTTTATTTTTCTATCACGTTGATTCTCAACCTCATTCTGAAATTCCTTGAACTTTTCAAAGGTCTCAGACTTGTGTTTCATTAAGTAGACATACCCATATCTACTTAAGTCATCGGTGAGGGTGAGAATATAACGTTAGCTACTGCGAGCTTCAACACTCATTGGACCGCACACATCGGTATGTATGATTTCCAACAAGTTGGTTGCTCGCTCCATTGTTCCGGAGAACGGAGTCTTGGTAATCTTGCCCAAGAGGCATGGTTCACACGTGTCAAATGTTTCGTAATCAAGAGACTCCAAAAGTCCATCTGCATGGAGCTTCTTCATACGTTTGATACCAATATGACCAAGGCGGTAGTGCCACAAGTATGTGGGACTATCATTATCAACCTTACATCTTTTGGCATTCACACTATGAATATATGTAACATCACGTTCGAGATTCAATAAGAATAAACCATTGACCAGCGGGGCATGACCATAAAACATTTCTCTCGTATAAATAGAACAACCATTATTCTCAGATTTAAATGAGTAGCCATCTCGCATTAAACGAGATCCAGATACAATGTTCATGCTCAAAGCTGGTACTAAATAAAAATTATTGAGGTTTAAAACTAATCTCGAAGGTAGATGTAGAGGTAGCGTGCCGACGGCGATCACTTCGACCTTGGAACCATTCCCGACACGCATCGTCACCTCGTCCTTTGCCAGTCTCCGCTTATTCCGCAGCTCCTGCTTTGAGTTACAAATGTGAGCAGTTGCACCGGTATCAAATACCCAGGAGCTACTACGAGCGCTGGTAAGGTACACATCAATAACATGTATATCACATATACCTTTGACGTTGTCGGCCTTCTTATCTGCTAAGTATTTGGGGCAGTTCCGCTTACAGTGACCCGTTCCCTTGCAATAAAAGCACTCAGTCTCAGGCTTGGGTCCATTCTTTGGCTTTTTCCCGGCAACTGGCTTACCGGGCACGGCAACTCCTTTGCCGTCCTTCTTGAAGTTCTTCTTACCCTTGCCTTTCTTGAACTTAGTGGTTTTATTCACCATCAACACTTGATGTTCCTTTTTGATCTCCACCTCCGCTGATTTCAGCATTGAATACACCTCGGGAATAGACTTATCCATCCCTTGCATATTGAAGTTCATCACAAAGCTCTTGTAGCTAGGTGGGAGCGACTCAAGGATTCTGTCAACGACCGCGTCATCTGGGAGATTAATTCCCAGCTGAGACAAGCGGTTATGCAACCCAGACATTTTGAGTATATGTTCGCTGACAGAACTATTCTCCTCCATCTTACAACTGTAGAACTTGTCGGAGACTTCATATCTCTCGACTCAGGCATGAACTTGGAAAACCATTTTCAGCTCTTGGAACATCTCATATGCTCCGTGCTGCTCAAAACGCTTTTGGAGCCCTGATTCTAATCTGTAAAGCATGCCGCACTGAACCAGGGAGTAATCATCACTACGCGACTGCCAGGCGTTCATAACGTCTTGAGTTGCTGGGAAAACGGGTGCATCACCTAGCGGTGCTACAAGGACATATGCTTTCTTGGCAGCTATGAGGATGATCCTCATGTTACAGACCCAATCCGTATAGTTGCTACCATCGTCTTTCAGCTTGGTTTTCTCTAGGAACGCGTTGAAGTTGAGGGTAACATTAGCGTGGGCCATTGGATCTACAAGACATATTGTAAAGATTTTAGACTATGTTCATGACAATTAAGTTCATCTAAAAAAATTTAATGAACTCCCACTCAGATAGACATCTCTCTAGTCATCTAAGTGATACATGATCCGAATCGACTAGGCCGTGTCCGATCATCACGTGAGATGGACTAGTCATCAACGGTGAACATCTTCATGTTGATCATAACTTCTATACGACTCATGTACGACCTTTCGGTCTTCCGTGTTCCGAGGCCATGTCTGTACATGCTAGGCTCGTCAAGTCAACCCTAAGTGTATTGCGTGTGTAAATCTGGCTTACACCCGTTGTATGCGAGCAACATGTTGGGGATATCGCTTATTGGGAACTTATCGGTCGACCCATGATAAGGGGTAAATTGGTCAGTTTATCGGCATATCGACCGATTTATCGCTATATCGGCTGATTTATCGGCCGATTTATCTTATCGGTCAGACAACGGTAAGCGATAAATCGGCCGATTTATCGGCATATCGGAAGATATCTTGAACAATGGCGAGCATTAGGACCTATCACACCCGATCATCACGTGGTGCTTTGGAACAACGAACCTTAGCACCAGTGCACAGTTAGGGGGAACAAAAATCTTGAAATTTTAGTGAGAGATCATCTTACTATTGTCGTTCTAAGAGAATAAGATGTAAAACATGATAAACATCACATGCAATCAAATAGTGATATGATATGGCCAATATCATTTTGCTCCTTTTGATCTTCATCTTCGGGGATCCATGATCATCATTGTCACCGGCATGAAACCATGATCTCCATCATCGTGTCTTCAAGAAGTTGTCTCGCCAAACATTACTTCTACTACTATGGCTAATGGTTAGCAATAAAGTAAAGTAATTACATGGCGTTTTTAATGACACGCAGGTCATACAATAAAATAAGACAACTCCTATGGCTCTTGACGGTTGTCATACTCATCGACATGCAAGTCGTGATTCCTATTACAAGAACATGATCAATCTCATACATCACATATATATCATTCAGCACATCCTTTCGGCCATATCACATCACATGGCACATGCTGCAAGAACAAGTTAGACGTCCTCTAATTGTTGTTGCAAGGTTTTACGTGGCTGCTATAGGTTTCTAGCAAGAATGTTTCTTACCTACGCCAAAACCACAATGTGATATGCCAATTTCTATTTACTCTTCATAAGGACCATTTTCATTGAATCCGATCCGACTAAAGTGGGAGAGACAGACACCCGCTAGCCACCTTATGCAACTAGTGCATGTCAGTCGGTGGAACCTGTCTCACCTAAGCGTACGTGTAAGGTCGGTCCGGGCCGCTTCATCCCACGATGCTGCCGAATCAAGATAAGACTAGTATCAGCAAGTAAATTGACATGATCTACACCCACAACAATCTTGTATTCTACTCGTGCATAGTAACTACGCATACACCTAGCTCATGATGCCACTGTTGGGGATCGTTGCAGAGAAACAAAAAAAATTCCTACGCATCACCAAGATCCATCTATGGAGTTTACTTGCAACGAGAGGGAGGGAGTGCATCTTCATACCCTTGAAGATCGCGATGTGGAAGCGTTACAAGAACACGGTTGGTGGAGTCGTATACGCAGCGATTCAGATCGCAGTCGATTCTGATCTAAGCGCCGAACAACGGCGCCTCCGCGTTCAACACACGTATAGCCCGGGGACGTCTCCTCCTTCTTGATCCAGCAAGGGGGGGAGTTGGGGAAGAGCTCCGGCAGCACGACGGCGTGGTGGTGGAGCTTGCAGTTCTCCGGCAGGGCTTTGCCAAGCTCTATGGAGGAAGAGGAGGAGTTGGGAGGGGAAGAGGGCTGCGCCAGGGAAGGGGTGCAGCTCCCCTCTCTCTCCCTCACTATATATAGGGGGAAGGCGGAGTAGGAGGCGCCCTAGGGTTTCCCTAGGGGAGGGGCGGCGGCCACTGGGGAAACCCTAGATGGGTTTGGGCGCCCCCACCCCTAGGAAACTTGCCCCCCAAGCCGGGAGGGGCGGCTGCCCTAGGGGAGGCGCCACCACCTCTCCAGGTTATGTGAGATGGGGTGGGAGGGGCGCTCAGCCCCTTAGTGGGCAGATGTGCCCCCTCCCCTTAGCCCATAAGGCCCCCAACGCTTGTCGGGGCCTCCGAAACCACTTTCGGACACGCTGGTCGTCACCCGGTACCCCTGGAACAATTTCGGACTCCAATACCATTCGTCCAATATATCGATCTGCGCCTCCGGACCATTCCGGAGTTCCTCGTCATGTCCGGGATCTCATCCGAGACTCCGAACAACCTTCGGTAACCACATATTATTCCCATAACAACTCCAGCATCACCGAACCTTAAGTGTGTAGACCCTACGGGTTCGGGAACCATGCAGACATGACCGAGATACCTCTCCGGCCAATAACCAATAGCTGGATCTGGATACCCATATTGTCTCCCACATGTTCCACGATGATCTCATCGGATGAACCTCGATGTCGGGGATTCAATCAACCCTGTATACAATTCCCTTTGTCTACCGGTATAGTACTTGCCCGAGATTCGATCGTCGGTATACCGATACCTTGTTCAATCTCGTTACGGCAAATCTATTTACTCGTTCAGTAACACATCATCCCGTGACCAACCCCTTAGTCACATTGAGCTCATTACGATGATGTCTTACCGAGTGGGCCCAGAGATACCTCTCCGTCATACGGAGTGACAAATCCCAGTCTCGATTCGTGCCAACCCAACATATACTTTCGGGGATACCCGTAGTGTACATTTATATCCACCCAGTTACGTTGTGACGTTTGGCACACCCAAAGTACTCCTATAGTATCCGGGAGTTGCGCAATCTCATGGTCTAAGGAAAGGATACTTGACATTGGAAAAGCTTTAGCATACAAACTACACGATCTTGTGCTAGGCTTAGGATTGGGTCTTGTCCATCACATCACTCTCCTAATGATGTGTTCCCGTTATCAATGACATCCAATGTCCATGGTCAGGAAACCGTAACCATCTATTGATCAACGAGCTAGTCAACTAGAGGCTCACTAGGGACATGTTGTGGTATATGTATTCACACATGCATTACGATTTCCGGATAATGCATTTAAAGCATGAACAATAGACAATTATCATGAACAAGGAAATATAATAATAACCATTTTATTATTGCCTCTAGGGCATATTTCCAACAGCAGGGTCGGCAGTGGAGGGAGGCTCGCTGGCCATAGCAGCAGGAGCAACTGCATGTGATGTTGGTCGACCGGACGCGCTGCCTCAGCCCCGCCTCCTCCGTTGCGGCCCGCACGCTCAAGAGGAGTAGTAGCACCATCGCTAGTGGTGAGTTCAGCAGTCGCCTCCTCTTCTCTTCAAATCTAGTAAGCCCTCTCATGAGTGCATCGGGGGTAGTCGTGCCCTCAACTATGGTGAAGCACCAGGTGGACTTGAGCTCCTCCTTCAACATGCGTGTGTGGATTCTTCTTTTTCCATGAATGGACACATCCAAACCTTTTCCCCCTCATCTAGATTTCTTCTGAAGTGTGTTGATTGTTATTCCCTATCCGGGAGGACAATAATTCATTCGAAGGACTCATTAGGCCCAAAATATTTAGCTGGTAAGAACATATATTTTCTTGTTAGATGAGTCTACTTCATGGTTTTAAATTGCCCGCTATAGATCCGTTGGAGCTATAGGACACTATAGCATTTAAAAGAGGTCATGTGCTAAGGGTCTTTTGTCCAAACACATGAGCAAACATTTTAAATAGCTTGCTACAACACAGCTATAACGACGCTATAGCACTATATAGCATTTAGATGAGGTCCACCGCTAAGAGGCTTAGCGAGCTATTTCAAAATTTGGTCTGCTTCCATTTGTTGTATGCAGGTTGCAAGAATGAGAATACAACCAGGAATTAGATAACACAAATGAGATTTACACACCTTCTAAAAGTTTCTCAAGTATAATTGTATCATTGATCCCACACAATGGTTAGAATCCTAGTAGATAAGACAATATTTCACATTTTGTATAGTCCAACAAATAATACAGATGGAGCCTGATGGTTTTCAATATATTGTGATAGTAGTTTACTGCATTGATTAGCTAATGAACCATCCTTCTGTTTTCAACTCGAAGTGGTGCAATAGTTAAATAGATGCGTTTGTGCTATTTAGCCCCAACAACATTCAGTTCGGTACAGTTGTACATCTTTTGCCAACTCCTTTTCTTGGTACTGCATGAGCCTTGTGCATTACTATTTTTATTTGACTGCATTTTTTCCTTTAGTACTTCCTCTTAGTGTATAATGATCATGATTGTGTGAGTTTCTTCCCTGGCAGGGTAGTTATGATTTAGACCATTCTATAAAAATGCACATATGGCCTGACGATAGGAGTTCAGCTTCAGACTGTCATCTAGTTTGCTTCAAATTTATTGTTCCATTTTAGAACAATGTACTTTCATGAGTATTTTTCTAATAAGTACATATAATACTTTCACATGTAATCTTACAACATGGAAGTACTGAGGAATTAAAAGTTAAGACCGTTGTTTTGGGTGATCTCTGAAGACTGATTCCAGGTAAGTGGATTAACAAGTTAGTACTGATCTTGTTTCTGTTGATACTTAATTTTACTCAATCTTCCATATTAACCGTAAGCATAAATGATATTATGTTGGGTTGTATTGCCATGTTGGGAATGGATATCCTAAACCTGAGAAAGTACCAACGTAGATGATGGTTTCTTAGGAATATCATCGTGTTATTACAGTAAAGATGGTTATTTGTAGCACCCACTATAGTTCAGTTTACTATTGGGAATATAATTCAACCTCTGAAATATGCATTACCACTACAAATTTGGCTAGGGAATCTGTCTCATTTTAATGTTGCAAAGTGGTTGGGATGGATGGATTTTTTTACTTGACTACTTCCTGACATATATAATTTAAAATTTGGTAGGCTTACTCCTGCCGAAAAATGTACTAAATGTTTGTTAGTGTCCTCTTTTTTAATTGGTTTATATATTTAACTTCCATTACTTAGCATTCAAATGGAATATACTAAATTGACTTTCATCTTTCTGTCCACTAATCAAAAATTTCACTAGAAGCATCAATGTTTGTTGTTGCTAACCTTTTCAGAGACTGCAGCCATGTGTTTGTCCAGTACATTATTTACAATGAAATATGGTAATTTGTGCCTACCCTTTTAGTAGTCTCTATGGTTCAGATGCATTTGGGTTGTAAGCAAAGTTTTAAATACCGTGTTAAGCCTCTTAGCGGCAGACCTCTTCTAAATGCCATAGCGTGCTATAGCGGTGCTATAGCAAGCTATTTAAAACATTTGCTCATGTGTTTGGACAAAAGACCCTTAGTGCATGGGTCATTGGTTCATATCCAAAGGTGTGGATCTCCCTCCCTTCAGCTCAATGGCTCCACCTTGCTCCTTTGGCCGATTCACATTTGTTTTGGTAGCCCATGACGATGGTAGAGGCTCCTCTTGAAGGAAATATGCTCTAGAGGCAATAATAAAGTTGTTATTTTATATGTCCTTATACCATGATAAATTTTTATTATTCATGCTAGAATTGTATTAATCGGAAACTCGATACATGTGTGGATACATAGACAAAACACCGTGTCCCTCGTAAGCCTCTACTAGACTAGCTCGTTAATCAAAGATGGTTAAGTTTCCTAACCATAGACATGTGTTGTCATTTGATGAACGGGATCACATGATTAGGAGAATGATGTGATGGACAAGACCCATCCGTTAGCTTAGCATTTGATCGTACAGTTAATTGCTATTGCTTTCATCTATGTCAAATACATGTTCCTATGACTATGAGATCATGCAACTCCCGGATGCCAGAGGAGTGCCATGTGTGCTATCAAACGTCACAACGTAAATGGGTGATTATAAAGATGCTCTACAGGTATCTCCAAAGGTGTCTTGTTGGGCTGGCGTGAGTCGAGATTAGGGTTTGTCACTCCTAGTATCGGAGAGGTATCTCTGGGCCCTCTCGGTAATACACATCATAATAAGCCTTGCAAGCAAATGACTAATGATTTAGTCACAGGGTGATGTATTATGGAACGAGTAAAGAGACTTGTCGGTAACAAGATTGTACTAGGTATAGAGATACCGACGATCGAATCTCGGGCAAGTAACATACCGATGGACAAATGGAATTGTGTATGTTGTCATAACGGTTCGACCGATGAAGATCTTTGTAGAATATGTAGGAGCCAATGTGGGCATCCAGATTCCGCTATTGGTTATTGACCGGAGAAGTGTCTCGGTCATGTCTACATAGTTCTCGAACACGTAGGGTCCGCACGCTTAACGTTCATTGATGATATAGTATTATATGAGTTATGTATGATGGTGACTGAATGTAGTTCGGAGTCCCGGATAAGATCACGGACATGACGAGGAGCTCTGGAATGGTTCGGAGGTAAAGATTGATATATAGGATGATATGGTTAGGCCAAGGGGCCAGGCCCACGGGGCATTAAGTCGGTGCAAAAGGAGTTTTGCGGAGGCCAGGGGGCCAAAGGCTGGAGACCCTGGCGTCTGGCCCTAGGCCAGACGCCGAGGCCCATGGCGTCTTGGCCAGACGCCAAGGATTGTGGCGTTTGGTCCTGGAGTCCGAGTGGGACTCTTGCCTTTCGGGCAAAACCGACTTTGAGGAGGCTTTTGCTCCAAGTTTCGACCCCAGGGCTCAACATATAAATAGAGGGGCAGGGCTAGCACCCAAGACACATCAAGATTCACCAAGCCGTGTCCCATCAAGCCCGTCCCTCTAGTTTCTCCTCCGTCTAGTTTCTGTAGTGCTTGGCGAAGCCCTGTGGAGATTGTTCTTCACCACCAACCGTCACCACGCCGTCGTGCTGCCGGAACTCATCTACTACTTTGCCCGTCTTGCTGGATCAAGAAGGCGAGGACGTCATTGAGCTGAACGCGGAGGTGCCGTACGTTCGGTACTGGATCGGAATGGATCGTGAAGGTGTACGACTACATCAAACGCGTTGATAAACGCTTTCGCTTAGCGATCTTCAAGGGTATGAAGATGCTCTCTCCCTCTCATTGCTATGCATCTCCTAGATAGATCTTGTGTGAGCGTAGGAAATTTTTGAAATTGCATGCTACGTTTCCCAATAGTGGTATCAGAGCTAGGTCTATGCATAGATGATTTGCATGAGTAGAACACAAAGAGTTGTGGGCGATAATAAGCATACTGCTTACCACCAACGTCTTACTTTGATTCGGCGTATTGTTGGATGAAGCGGCCCGGACCAACATTACATGACCGCATTCATGAGACTGGTTCTACCGACGTGCTTTGCACACAGCTAGCTGGCGGGTGTCTATTTCTCCAACTTTAGTTGAATCGAGTGTGACTACGGCTGGCCCTTGTTGAAGGTTAAAACAACACACTTGACGAAAAATCGTTGTGGTTTTTGATGCGTAGTTAAGAACGGTTCTTGCTAGAAGCTCGTAGCAGCCACGTAAAATTTGCAACAACAAAGTAGAGGACGTCTAACTTGTTTTTGCAGGGCATGTTGTGATGTGATATGGTCAAGATGTGATGAGTTATACGTTATTGTATGAGATGATCATGTTTTGTAAATTATCGGCAACCGACAGGAACCTTATGGTTGTCGCTTTATTGTATGAAATGCAAGCGCCATGTAATTGCTTTACTTTATCGCTATGATTTAGCAATAGTCATAGAAGCAATAGTTGGCGAGATGACCACGATGTTATGATGGAGATCAAGGTGTCAAGCCAGTGACGATGGAGATCATGACGGTGCTTTGGAGATGGAGATCAAAAGCACAAGATGATGATGGCCATATCATGTCACATATTTTGATTGCATGTGATGTTTATCTTTTATGCATCTTATTTTGCTTAGTACGGCGGTAGCATTATAAGATGATCCCTTACTAAAATTTCAAGGTATAAGTGTTCTCCCTGAGTATGCACCATTGCGATAGTTCTTCGTGCTGAGACACCACGTGATGATCGGGTCTGATAGGCTCTACGTTCACATACAACGGGTGCAAGACAGTTTTGCACATGCGGAATACTCGGGTTAAACTTGGCGAGCCTAGCATGTACAGACATGGCCCCGGAACACTGGAGACCGAAAGGTCGAGTGTGAATCATATAGCAGATATGATCAACATAAGATGTTCACCATTGAAAACTACTCCATCTCACGTGATGGCCGGACATGGTTTAGTTGATTTGGATCATGTGATCATTTAGATGACTTCAGGGATGTTTATCTAAGTGGGTGTTCTTTAGTAATATGATTAATTGAACTTTAATTTATCATGAACTTAGTCCTAATAGTATTTGCAAATTATGTTGTAGATCAATAGCTCGCGTTGCAGCTCCCCTATGTTTTTGATATGTTCCTAGAGAAAACTAAGTTGAAAGATGTTAGTAGCAATGATGCGGACTAGGTCCGTGATCTGAGGATTATCCTCATTGCTGCATAAAAGTATTATGTCCTTGATGCACCCCTAGGTGACAAACCTATTGCAGGAGCAGATGCAAACGTTATGAACATTTGACAAAGCTCAGTATGATGTCTACTTAATAGTTTAGTGCACCATGCTTTACGGCTTAGAACCGAGACTTCAAAAACGTTTTGAATGCCACGGAGCATGTGAGATGTTCCAAGAGCTGAAATTGGTATTTCAGACTCATGCCCATGTCGAGAGGTATGAGACCTCTGACAAATAATTTGCCTACAAGAAGGAGGAGAATAGCTCATCTAGTGAGCATGTGCTCAGAATGTCTGGGTACTACAATCACTTGAATCAAGTGGGAGTTAATCTTCCAGATAAAATAGTGATTGACAGAGTTCTCTAGTCAATATCACCAAGCTACTAGAACTTTGTGATGAACTATTATATGCAAGGGATGACGAAAACAATTCCCGAGCTCTTTGCGATGTTGAAATCAGCGAAGGTAGAAATCAAGAAAGAGCATCAAGTGTTGATGGTTAAACATCACCACTAGTTTGAAGAAAAAGGGCAAGGGAAAGAAAGGGAACTTCAAGAATAACGGAAAAGCATGTTGCCACTCCCGAGAAGAAGCCCAAAGCTAGATCCAAGCCTAAAACTGAGTGCTTCTACTGCAAAGGAAATGGTCAGTGGAAGCGGAACTACCCCAAATATTTGGCGGATAAAAAAAGGATGGCGAAGTGAACATAGGTATATTTGATATACATGTTATTGATGTGTACCTCACTAGTGCTCGTAGTAGCCCCTGAGTATTTGATATTTATCCGGTTGCTAACATTGGTAACTCAAAACAGGAGTTGCAGAATGAACGAAGACTAGTTGAGGGTGAGGTGATGATGTGTGTTGGAAGTAGTTCCAATATTGATATGATCATCCTCGCACACTCCCTGTACTTTCGGGATTAGTGTTAAGCCTAAATAAATGTTATTTGGTGTTTGCGTTGAGCATGAACAAGATTGGATCGTGTTTATTGCAATACGATTATTCATTTAAGTCAGAGAATAATTGTTATTCTGTTTACATGAATAAAACCTTCTATGGTCATACACCCAAGGTGAATGGTTTATTGAATCTCGATCGTAGTAATACACATATTCATAATATTGAAGCCAAAAGATGCAGAGTTGATAATGATAGTGCAACATACTTGTGGCACTACCGTTTATGTCA
The DNA here is from genome assembly GCA_902687465.1 of Secale cereale. Classification (NCBI taxonomy): domain Eukaryota; kingdom Viridiplantae; phylum Streptophyta; class Magnoliopsida; order Poales; family Poaceae; genus Secale; species Secale cereale. The sequence goes on from LR738710.1 coordinate 173,865,047, forward strand.
TATTGGTGTAAAGCACATGAAGAAACTCCATGCTCATGGACTTTTAGAATCACTTGATTATGAATCATTTGATGCTTGCGAACCATGCCTCATGGGCAAGATGACTTAAACTCCATTCTCCGGAACAATGGAGCAAGCCAATGACTTATTGGAAATAATACATACAGATGTATGCGGTCCGATGAGTGTTGAGGATCGCGGTGGGTATCGTTATTTTTTGACCTTCATAGATGATTTGAGCAGATATGGGTATATCTACTTGATGAACACAAGTCTGAAACATTTGAAAAGTTCAAAGAATTTCAGAGTGAAGTAGAGAATTATCGTAGCAAGAAAATAAAGTTTCTGCAATCTGATCGCGGAGACAAATATTTGAGTTACGAGTTTGGTCTTCATTTGAAACAATGTGGAATAATTTCACAGCTCACTATCGTTTTGTGGTTATGCATTAAAGACCGAAGAAGAGTTTCTCTTAAATCTTGGTCCGTTCTCTTGAAGATTCATGGTTCTAGCTTCATGCCATCCTCATTATTGTTCCGATTGTGAGGAATTCTTTTTATACCCATCCGAAGTGTTTCATGAATTCTTTCCATTGTGATCCTCCGAAGGCCATCATTTCAGAAGATTCTTCGTTCTCAGTTTTCAACTTCGCCCTCCAACTATTCTTTATTGATGCCTCTTCGTTCGTCTCCATATTCTTCTGGTGCTTTGTTCAAGTATTCTTTAGTCAGTCCGCGATCTCTTTGTTCTCTTGTATATAAATTTCCTCAAGTGCTTATTCTTCCCGGTGATTATTCTCTTTCATCACCCGGTTTCAATTCTTACGGTGGTTCATTCAAGATTACTCTTCCGTTGTTATCGTACCAATTCATTTGTTCTTTTCATAATCCTACCGGTGCTTTGTTGAATATTTTATCCAAGGTTGTGCTAGATCTCTCTTCAATTCCTTGCAACGAGAATAAGTAGTGTGCCAAATCCATTGCTTGTCGCCAATTTAAATTGGTGAAGGATATGCATAACATAAATCTTATTCTAGTTTCTTCCAAGAGGTTAATCCCTTCCTTCGGAGGTTGTTCAGAAGGAATATATTCTCGGTTCTAAGTTGTTCATCTTGTTTTCCGGAGTTCCAAGTTATTTAATTATATCATTTCAAAGCTCCATCTAATTCATCGCAGGCCTTGAATCTTATTCTTTTCATCTTTCACTTCTCATGCTTTCATTACCGGAGTTCTCATGGTGGTTCATCATGTTTTAATTCATCCTCGAAGTTTTCATCAAGATTCTTGTTGGAGCTCAAGCATTCTTCATCATGCATTCCAATTGCAATCCTTTCTACCTTATCTTTTCAGATGGTGTTATGTCATTCTTGACAATTCCTTCATGAATTATAATTCACGAGTTTTCAAGAATGAGATATTTAAAACCATCATTTTCGTTATTCAGGAGATCTTTTCAACCCTTCAGTTATTCATTGGAGTTATCTTGGGTTATAATTCACCTAAAAGCTTCCATGAGAATTGTTGCTATTATGGTGCTTATAAATGATCCAAGTTCTTCATTTATCATTCCGGTGAAATAAGTTTATCGTCTCCTTGTTGATCTCAATCCAATCAAATGTTCTCGTAAGTGGCTGGTTATCACCTCTTAATTTTCAGATGTTTTCCATAAGCCCACATCAAGCTTATTCTTTCGTTGTTATATTTCCAACAACTCTATTCAACCCTTCTTCGTAAGGATGCTCTTTCAAATTCAATTTTGGGAGAAGTTGTCATTTTTTTTCTCCGTTCATTTCTTTCATTGATCTATATTCTATTCTTTCATTCCGGAGGCATTGTGATATTGCTCTCTTCGTCCCATAAGCTCGTTTTATCAAGATCATGTTCTTTCCTTTTCTCGTCTATTTAACAGGAGTGTCGTGACCTCCATTCTAGTTCCGTCATCTTATCTAGTTTTCCTCTGTTTTCAACCGGAGTGCTGTCTGAATCCTTCTTACCCCTTGTGCCATTCTTTTAATTGTTTCAGAGGCAATGTGTTGCTGATTTCATCAAGATCATCCAATCTTCTCAAGTTCATGTTAATTCCTTCCATTTTCAGACGGAGTGCTGTCCAAATTATTTCGTTCTTATTCCTTCTCAATCTTGGTTAACCGGAGTGGTTTTGAATTCTTTCGTCATCCGTGAGCTCTTGTTTCATGTCTTTCAACCTGCAAGGTTCTCGTGATGTTCCTTGTTCCTCTTTTCTAACAGAGTGTTTTCATCTTCGTTCATGTCCTTGCAACATTCAAATTCTCGTGGTGTCCCTTGTTCCTCCTTTTACCGGAGTGCTCTTAACTTCGTTCATCTCCGTTGTATTCTTTCTTTCAAGTTGTTCAACCTCTCAAGGTGCATGGTTTCACTCGTCTGTCAAAGAAGCAACTTTGTTTACCTCTTCCTCTTCCGTTTTTACCCGGCGCCATCTCCAGGATCTCGGGTCGAGATCCTCTGTTAGTGTGGGAGAGTTGTGACGCCCGAAGACCGACGTCCCAGAAGATTCCAGATGTTCTGGGTTCTCCCGTGTGTTTCATTTGTTCTTGTGTTATTTATTTTGCTTTGCATCATGTCATCATGCCATTATGTCTTTAATCTTTGCATCTCAACTAAATAAATGGCATAGATCTTTTGATCTATTTAAATCGAGGGAAGAGTGACTTCTCTTTATAACATATCCTCCTAATATTATGGAGCTATTATAAATAAATATTCCATTTGTTTGGAATTAACCCAAACACACTTGCATATATTCCCGGTGCCTTTTCTACTTCAAGTTTCACCGTCAAAACCTTGTCTATAATTCTTATTCGTTTTATCAAGGCTCCTCCTAAAGTCTCAACATTTTGGACACTTTCAAGCCTAGCCCTTGTTCAAACCATTTGAATTAAATTCAAATGAATTTGAATTTAAACCTTGCAAAATGGCCATTTCTATTTTTCTCGGGTCAAGCTCATTTTTATGAGCCCGAGAAAAATAACCTCATGTGCAACTCTTTCCCTAACCCCCCTCTTTATTTCTTTCTTCTCTTTTATTGTTTTCTGCTAAAAAAGAAAGAATAGGAGCCAGCCGAACTCGCGCCTCTGGGCCCATCCCAACCGCAGACCGGCCCATCTCCCCGCAACCACTCTAACCTAGGCCCAATCCCCACCTAACCCTAGCCCGACTCCACGCTCGCACCTCCTCCCGTATGTTTCCCTCGCGCCGCCAGGCCTTCGTCTTCGCTCCCGCACCTCGCTCCCTCTCCCATCTCCCTGTCTCGACCCCTTCGTCCTCCTCCCACCGATCTCCCTCTCCCTCTCGCTCCCCTGCCTCTCCTCCTATCGCGCCGCCAGCCACTCGTCCTTGTCGCCTCGATCCTCCCTTCTCCCCTCGATCTCCTTCCTCTACACCGCCCGAGCCGCTCGGCCCCAAACACCAGCGTGCCTCCACACCTCCTCCTCGCTCCCTGCCTCCCTCTCCTCTGCGTCCACCCCCCCATGGAGCCGCTTCCCGCTGTCCTCTCCTCCATGCCGCCGCCTCACCAGGCCGAGCGCCGCCGCGCCATGGCGCCTGCGCCCGTTCGCCGCCGTCTCTCCACCGCCACGCCGTCTCCCGCGTCGCCGCCACCGTGGTCTGGTCCTTCACGCGCCTCTAGCGCCAGACCCCCCGCTCTGCCCTCGCCGGACAAGCAGGACTAGGCCGGAGCCCCGTCGACCTCCCCTCCAGCCGCGGGCCAGTGCCGCCGCCGCGCTGTGCCGGCGACCGCTGCTTCGACCACCGCGGCGTCCGGCCACAGTGCCACCATGCTCCAGCGAGATTGCCTCTACCTAGCTCCTCTCGTCGTCGCCCCGGCCATCTTCGGGCCGGATCCAGCCGAGGTCCGCCCCGCCTGCCGTTCCAAAGTTCGCCGACGAGCCTCGGCCAGGAACTCCACGACATGGCCGTGCCTCCCTGCTGCACACCTCGTCGGGCCCCTTTTGCTCGCCCCCCCCCCCAGGCCTCGTAGTCGCGCGTGTGCTGCCACTTGACGCCAAGACAGAATTCAAAGACTCCAAGTACCACGACCAACGGTTTTGAAGCACCAAGTACCATGACGCCCAAAGGCATCGGATCAAGTTCATCTTCGGAACGAGTACAACTACACTTGGTGGATGCGACAAGTACCTCTACGAAAACATGAACATCTACGGAACGTGTACAACGACTCGACAAGTACCCCGCCGGCAAGACCGACGCCCGAACGACTACACAAAACGATGCGCCAAGTTCAACTACGCCCGACGACATGTACATCTTCGAAACGAGAACGCCTACACGGCGACACGTCAAGTACCACAACCGTCGCCGAAGAACCGTGAACGAAAACGCCCCGTGTACGACTACGAATGGAACGACTACGTCCCTCTACGAACGTGTACCACGACCCGCGAGTACCACTACTTCCTCTATGACCTCGAACCGCCCCGAAACAAACGTTCCGAAGGTATAACCCCGAGACGATGACCCGTGGACGAATGCTTGTGTTGTATGAGATGAATCGGATATTTGCATCGTGTCCGTTGTGGCCCTCGTTTGCCTTGTCGCCGACCCGTGGGAACCGGGCAACCGGGTGCACCCCACCGTCTTTGCATTCACGCTCACGCCACCTTCCTTTTGCACCGGTCTTTCCATGAGTTACCGGCACCGATATGTTGCGTGGGCATCATTTTTGGATTCGTCGCCGTGGCCCCCTTTCTTTCCACCACGATGACAAATACTTCATATCTCTTCATGTTAACTTTTACTAAAATTTGCATAAAACTTGATCATGTCATCCGCATCATGTTAACAACATTAAAATGTGTGAATTGTTGTTTGCTTAAAATTGCTAAATATGCATATGGGGATTTTCCGGAATTGTTGTTGTTATTTCCGGCCTCATTTAAAATGCCTAAATAGTGTAGTTTTATTATGCTTCACCTCTTGCCATGTTAACAAACATTCAATCTTGTCTTGTAAATAAACGAGAGTCAATTAAATAAATAAAATGTGGTGTTTCGTCAATATGCAACTTGTTGCATATTGAGCTCCACTTAATTTGTAGTTTTGTTTGTTGCACTTTGCCATGCCATGCCTATTTAATCTTGTCTTGCATCATACTTGCTTGATCATTATTGTCATGTTCTTGTGTTGTTTTTCTGTGCTTCCTGCCTTGCCATGTATTGCTTCCTGTATAGACTTGCCATGCATCATACCTTGCCATGTATTGCATCATATAGACTTGTGTTGTTTTTCTGTGCTTCCTACCTTGCCATGTTTTGCTTCCTGTATAGACTTGTGGTGCATCCTACATAGAACTGTCTTGCATCATACTTGGTTGAGCATATTGTCGTGTCTCATGTTATGTGTTTACCGTATTGCTTGCTTATTCTCGTTAGTGCTTGTTCTGTTGCGTTTGTGAGGATTCGATCGTCTACCGTGGTTCTTCTTCAAGCCTTCTTCTTCGTCTTCTTCATGGATCCGTTTGTCTTCCTTGCGGGATCTCAGGCAAGATGATCATACCCTTGGATACCTTTACTACCATTGCCATGCTTAGTTGTCTCGATGCTATCGTTACATGTTGCGCTACCCATCTTTTATGTCAGCCTCTCCTTGTTGCCACGAAACCTCTAACCTTTGACACCTTCCTAGCAAAACCATTGTTTGGCTATGTTACCCGCTTGCTCAGCCCCTCTTATAGCGTTGGTAGTTGCAGGTGAAGTTGAAGATCGTTCCAGGAGGGAACTTGTTGATGGAATATCACAATATCTAATATTACTATTAACACACTTATATACTGGGCATGGGTGGAAGGCTTGGCCTTTTGCATGGTGTTTTGTTCCACTCATGCCACCTTAGGCGCCGATAAACCGGCATTATGTTCCTTGATTTCGCGTTCCTTACACGGTTGGGTATGTGGGGACCCCTTGACACTTCGTCTTTGAATAAAACTCCTCCAGCAAGGCCCAGCATTGGTTTTAATTTGCCTCATAATAATAACTTAATTAATTAATTAAATTTCATAAGGGGGACGCTCCTTGGAGATTCTTTTCTACATAGCAGGGGGGGCAGTGCTGATGGTGTTGGTCCCAAACGGGGTGCTGCGGGGCCACCTTGGGGAAACCCGAGGGCTGGTTTTACTCGTAGCTTCTCCCATCCGGTTATGGCCTGAGACGAGATACGCGCGGCTACTATCAGGGTGTCGGCACGCCGGGAGGTCTTGCTGGACTTGTTTTACCATTGTCGAAATGTCTTGTGCACCGGGATGCCGAGCCTGATCGGATTTCCCTAAGATAAGGGGTGATGTTATTATATTTATCACTTCAGCTGATCGTGAGAGCTTGTGATGGGCTAAGTTGGGACACCCCTGCAGGGTTATGATCTTTCGAAAGCCGTGCCCGCGGTTATGTGGCAGATTGGAATTTGTTAATGTCCGGTTGTAGAAAACTTGACAGAGCATCCGAAGTAAAACACACAACTGTGTGAGTAACCGTGACTGTCTCTTTTCACTTTGAGAAGAGAACACGGTGGGGTTATGTTTGACTCGTAGGTAGTTCAGGATCTTTAGCGATCACTACTAGTTTGCGACCGTTTGGGTAGATGCTCATCTTATTCTTTTACTCGTAAGCTAGCCACCATATTATGCTTAGCCGCTGCTGCAACCTCACCACTTTACCTCTTCCTACCCATAAAGCTTTGCTAGTCTTGATACCCAGGGTTATGGGATTGTTGAGTCCTCGTGGCTCACAGATACTACAACACCAGATGCAGGTAGCGCTGAGAACAGTGCAGGAGATGTTTCAGAACTTCACTGGGAGCCCGATGAAGAGAGTGGCCGTATGTATGTGTCGTGTTTCGACGATCAATAGTGGTTTCTACTAGGGGCGATTTGGACCTGTGGCTTTATGTTTTTTGGTATCTTTCATTTGGATCTTCGTCCGTAGTCGGACTGTGATGTTATTTGGATGATGATTGCCTATGTAATGTATTGTGTGACGTGGCGAGTGTAAGCCAACTATCCTTTTGCATTTTCATCCCTATTTTTACATGAGTCGTGCAAAGATACCAAACTTGAGATCATTCCAGAATGGGCTTATACCTTTAAGTCGTGCCTCGACACATAGGAGTTATAGTCCCATCCTGGGCATTACAAGTTGCTATTCAGAGCCTTCTCTGACCTAGGAGCCCTCACTGATTGATCGAATCGTTGACGGTTGAGTCTAGGCACACACTTAAAATATTTTGAGTCCTATATATATATCGGAGAGTAGGATTTCTTTTGCTCCTCATCTCTTTTCACTCTGGTGAGGACTCCTGACGATTACTTTTATCTCTTCTACTCTCAAAATTTCACCAAATTTTTTTTAGGATCACGCGAGTATTGTTCGGATTGTTCCGATGTCTTTGTGACGAGAACATTGTTCTCGATGCCTCCTGTCATTTAGGGGTTGTGGCAGTGTCCCGGGGAGTTGAGCTCCGAGGTGTTGTCGTCACAATATATCGCAGCAGTTCTGGAATACTTAAGACGGCCGACATCGAAAACTCTCCTATGCGGTTAGTGGCAAGATAACCCCGACATCACCCAGTACTGGGGAGGTAGTTCGGGAGTATTGCCATAGCTTGTATAGCAGATGCCTTTCGAAGGTCCGAGGTAAACGGTTTCCGGAAATAACTGGTTATGTGTTGAAGGATGGATACAGGTGGATGTAGGATTAGGGTTGAGTGCGCGATGCTTCCCCTGTATCCCCAACACCTGATTGCATAACTGGAAACTTTCGGAAATTAATAGGTGGGTTCATCTAGTAGTTCGTAGGCATTCTTCCAACGAATGCATGATATGGAGTTCGGGGTTCTACATTGAGTGAAGTGGTTTTATGGGCGTTGTTCCGATCGGGAGTTGCATCTTAAAGGGTCCTTGGCTATGCTGATCCGGGGATTGCAAAACCCTTTTGTAACACGTTCCATGAGCTTTCAGCACGAACATGTGGAACGAAGCTTCTATCTTGTATTTGTTCTATCTGCTCCTTGTTGTTTTTATTTACCTTTTGTTCTCCCAAGTGGCTTCTCGACAAGTTGATGTACCTACGGAATTCATTCATTCAATTCTCTGTAAGAATGATATTGTGAAGATTTTGTTGCAACTTATCTATCCTTTGTGTTTGTTTTGATTCTGGTATTCGAGTTGCTTCGATGTCAAATGTTGATTCCATACCTTTCCTAATCGGTGTTCTCATAATTCCATGGGAGTACAAATTCTTCTTGACCATCGAGATTCTCATGGTAATCCTTTTCAACCAGTGTGCCTTCTCTTCAAGTTATTCCATACGAACGCCGTTGAGAAATCTAACGATTTGTCTGTTTCATTCATCCCAAGTTGTCTTTGTTTTCCCCATCCTCCCACCCTTCTTCTCGGAGCCAGAATTCTTAATCAAGTATCCATTTTATTCATGTGATGTTTCTTCATTCATTTCCTTCAATGTTCTTATGCGGTGATTTATCGTGAAGATGCTCAAGAGTTTCAAGTTCATCATTCTTAATTCTAATATTCTTCTCCGGTGGACTAAATCCAAGCTTCCGTATTGATCATATATGTGCCTCTTGTTTCACATGTTTTCCAATGTGGGAATTCTTATCCAAAGTCTCTCCTGGTTAGTCAACTCTCCTATTCTTATCCGGATTGTACAAGACAACTCAGAAGATTCATAATTCCATTCTTAATCCATTCAAACTATTTTGAGGATTGTCATCTTGTTCAAGCCATTTAATTCAACCGGTGCAATATCTCTTAAGCAATCTTTTTCAACGGTGATTTCTTTTGAGTGGGCCCTAACCCACAGGTCGTTTCCCAAGATCTTACCCGACTCTTCTTTTTCCGGAGAATTCTTTTCAAATGTGATGTAAGAATGGATTACATCAGTCATATACCTTCTCCAAGATCGTGTTCAATTATTTTCACCATTGTTTCAACCTTTTTAATTCTTCATTCCGTAGTGCTCAACAATTCATGGTGGTGTATCTCGTTGTCATTCTCACATTTGAAGACCGAAGAAGAGTTTCTCTTAAATCTTGGTCCGTTCTCTTGAAGATTCATGGTTCTAGCTTCATGCCATCCTCATTATTGTTCCGATTGTGAGGAATTCTTTTTATACCCATCCGAAGTGTTTCATGAATTCTTTCCATTGTGATCCTCCGAAGGCCATCATTTCAGAAGATTCTTCGTTCTCAGTTTTCAACTTCGCCCTCCAACTATTCTTTATTGATGCCTCTTCGTTCGTCTCCATATTCTTCCGGTGCTTTGTTCAAGTATTCTTTAATCAGTCCGCGATCTCTTCGTTCTCTTGTATCTAAATTTCCTCAAGTGCTTATTCTTCCCGGTTATTATTCTCTTTCATCACCCGGTTTCAATTCTTACGGTGGTTCATTCAAGATTACTCTTCTGTTGTTATCGTACCAATTCATTTGTTCTTTTCATAATCCTACCGGTGCTTTGTTGAATATTTTATCCAAGGTTGTGCTAGATCTCTCTTTAATTCCTTGCAACGAGAATAAGTAGTGTGCCAAATCCATTGCTTGTCGCCAATTTAAATTGGTGAAGGATATGCATAACATAAATCTTATTCTAGTTTCTTCCAAGAGGTTAATCCCTTCCTTCGGAGGTTGTTCAGAAGGAATATATTCTCGGTTCTAAGTTGTTCATCTTGTTTTCCGGAGTTCCAAGTTATTTAATTATATCATTTCAAAGCTCCATCTAATTCATCGCAGGCCTTGAACCTTATTCTTTTCATCTTTCACTTCTCATGCTTTCATTACCGGAGTTCTCATGGTGGTTCATCATGTTTTAATTCATCCTCGAAGTTTTCATCAAGATTCTTGTTGGAGCTCAAGCATTCTTCATCATGCATTCCAATTGCAATCCTTTCTACCTTATCTTTTCAGATGGTGTTATGTCATTCTTGACAATTCCTTCATGAATTATGATTCACGAGTTTTCAAGAATGAGATATTTAAAACCATCATTTTCGTTGTTCAGGATATCTTTTCAACCCTTCAATTATTCGTTGGAGTTATCTTGGGTTATAATTCACCTAAAAGCTTCCCTGAGAATTGTTGCTATTATGGTGCTTATAAATGACCCAAGTTCTTCATTTATCATTCCGGTGAAATAAGTTTATCATCTCCTTGTTGATCTCAATCCAATCAAATGTTCTCGTAAGTGGCTGGTTATCACCTCTTAATTTTGAGATGTTTTCCATAAGCCCACATCAAGCTTATTCTTTCGTTGTTGAATTTCCAACAACTCTATTCAACCCTTCTTCGTAAGGATGCTCTTTCAAATTCAATATTGGGAGAAGTTGTCATATTTTTTTCTCCGTTCATTTCTTTCATTGATCTATATTCTATTCTTTCATTCCGGAGGCATTGTGATATTGCTCTCTTCGTCCCATAAGCTCGTTTTATCAAGATCATGTTCTTTCCTTTTCTCGTCTATTTAACAGGAGTGTCATGACCTCCATTCTAGTTCCGTCATCTTATCTAGGTTTCCTCTGTTTTCAACCGGAGTGCTGCCTGAATCCTTCTTACCCCTTGTGCCATTCTTTCAATTGTTTCAGAGGCAATGTGTTGCTGATTTCATCAAGATCATCCAATCTTCTCAAGTTCATGTTAATTCCTTCCATTTTCAGACGGAATGCTGTCCAAATTATTTCGTTCTTATTCCTTATCAATCTTGGTTAACCGGAGTGGTTTTGAATTCTTTCGTCATCCGTGAGCTCTTGTTTCATGTCTTTCAACCTGCAAGGTTCTTGTGATGTTCCTTGTTCCTCTTTTCTAACAGAGTGTTTTCATCTTCGTTCATGTCCTTGCAACATTCAAATTCTCGTGGTCTCCCTTGTTCCTCCTTTTACCGGATTGCTCTTAACTTCGTAAATCTCCGTTGTATTCTTTCTTTCAAGTTGTTCAACCTCTCAAGGTGCGTGCTTTCACTCGTTTGTCAAAGAAGCAACTTTGTTTACCTCTTCCTCTTCCATTTTTACCCGGCGCCATCTCCGGGATCTCGGGTCGAGATCCATTGTTATTGTGGGAGAGTTGTGACGCCCGAAGACCGACGTCCCAGAAGATTCCATATGTTCCGGGTTTTCCCGTGTGTTTCATTTGTGCTTGTGTTATTTATTTTTCTTTGCATCATGTCATCATGCCATCATGTCTTTAATCTTTGCATCTCAACTAAATAAATTGCATAGATCTTTTGATCTATTTAAATCGAGGGAAGAGTGACTTCTCTTTATACCATATCCTCCTAATATTATGGAGCTATTATAAATAAATATTCCATTTGTTTGGAATTAACCCAAACACACTTGCATATATTCCCGATGCCTTTTCTACTTCAAGTTTCACTGTCAAAACCTTGTCTATAATTCTTATTCGTTTTATCAAGGCTCCTCCTAAAGTCTCAACATTTTGGACACTTTCAAGCCTAGCCCTTGTTCAAACCATTTGAATTAAATTCAAATGAATTTGAATTTAAACCTTGCAAAATGGCCATTTCTATTTTTCTCGTGTCAAGCTCATTTTTATGAGCCCGAGAAAAATAACCTCATGTGCAACTCTTTCCCTAACCCGCCTCTTTCTTTCTTTCTTCTCTTTTAATTTTTTCTGCTAAAAAAGAAAGAATAGGAGCCAGCCGAACTGGCGCCTCTGGGCCCATCCCAGCCGCAGACCGGCCCATCTCCCCGCAGCCACTCTAACCTAGGCCCAATCCCCACCTAACCCTAGCCCGACTCCACGCGCTCCTCCTCCCGTATGTTTCCCTCGCGCCGCCAGGCCTTCGTCTTCGCTCCCGCACCTCGCTCCCTCTCCCATCTCCCTGTCTCGACCCCTTCGTCCTCCTCCCACCGGTCTCCCTCTCCCTCTCGCTCCCCTGCCTCTCCTCCTATCGCGCCGCCAGCCACTCGTCCTTGTCGCCTCGCTCCTCCCTTCTCCCCTCGATCTCCTCCCTCTACACCGCCCGAGCCGCTCGGCCCCAAACACCAGCGTGCCTCCACACCTCCTCCTCGCTCCCTTGCCTCCCTCTCCTCTGCGTCCGCCCCCCCCCCATGGAGCCGCTTCCCGCTGTCCTCTTCTCCATGCCGCCGGCTCACCAGGCCGAGCGCCGCCGCGCCATGGCGCCTGCGCCCGTTCGCCGCCGTCTCTCCGTCGTCGCGCCGTCTCCTGCGTCGCCGCCACCTTGGTCTGGTGCTCCGCGCGCCTCCAGCGCTAGACCCCCTGCTCTGCCCTCGCCGGAGAAGCAGGACTAGGCCGGAACCCCGTCGACCTCCCCTCCAGCCGCGGGCCAGCGCCGCCGGCGCGTTGTGTCGGCGACCGCTGCTTCGACCACCGCGCCGTCTGGCCACAGCGCCACCATGCTCCAGCGAGCTTGCCTCTACCTAGCTCCTCTCGTCGTCGCCCCGGCCATCTTCGGGCCGGATCCGGCCGAGGTCCGCCCCGCCTGCCGTTCCAAAGTTCGCTGACGAGCCCCGGCCAGGAACTCCACGACATGGTCGTGCCTCCCTGCTGCACACCACGTCGGGCCCCTTTTGCTCGCCCCCCCCCCCGGGGCCTCGTAGTCGCTCGTGTGCTGTCACTTGACGCCAAGACAGAATTCAGAGACTCCAAGTACCACGACCAACGGTTTTGAAGCACCAATTACCATGACGCCCAAAGGCATCGGATCAAGTTCATCTTCGGAACGAGTACAACTACACTTGGTGGATGCGACAAGTACCTCTACGAAAACATGAACATCTACGGAACGTGTACAACGACTCGACAAGTACCCCGCCGGCAAGACCGACGCCCGAACGACTACACAAGACGATGCGCCAAGTTCAACTATGCCCGACGACATGTACATCTTCGAAATGAGAACGCCTACACGACGACACATCAAGTACCACTACCGTCGCCGAAGAACCGTGAACGAAAACGCCCCGTGTACGACTACGAACGGAACGACTACGTCCCTCTACGAACGTGTACCACGACCCGCGAGTACCACTACTTCCTCTACGACCTCGAACCGCCCCGAAACGAACGTTCCGAAGGTATAACCCCGAGACGATGACCCGTGGATGAATGCTTGTGTTGTATGAGATGAATCGGATGTTTGCATCGTGTCCGTTGTGGCCCTCTTTTGCCTTGTCACCGACCCGTGGGAACCGGGCAACCGGGTGCACCCCACCGTCTTTGCATTCACGCTCAGTCCACCTTCCTTTTGCACTGGTCTCTCCATGAGTTACCGGCACCGATATGTTGCGTGAGCATCATTTTTGGATTCGTCGCCGTGGCCCCCTTTCTTTCCACCACGGTGACAAATACTTCATATCTCTTCATGTTAACTTTTACTAAAATTTGCATAAAACTTGATCATGTCATCCGCATCATGTTAACAACATTAAAATGTGTGAATTGTTGTTTGCTTAAAATTGCTAAATATGCATATGGGGATTTTCCGGAATTGTTGTTGTTATTTCCGGCCTCATTTAAAATGCCTAAATAGTGTAGTTTTATTATGCTTCACCTCTTGCCATGTTAACCAACATTCAATCTTGTCTTGTAAATAAACGAGAGTCAATTAAATAAATAAAATGTGGTGTTTCATCAATATGCAACTTGTTGCATATTGAGCTCCACTTAATTTGTAGTTTTGTTTGTTGCACTTTGCCATGCCATGCCTATTTAATCTTGTCTTGCATCATACTTGCTTGATCATTATTGTCATGTTCTTGTGTTGTTTTTCTGTGCTTCCTACCTTGCCATGTATTGCTTCCTGTATAGACTTGCCATGCATCATACCTTGCCATGTATTGCATCATATAGACTTGTGTTGTTTTTCTGTGCTTCCTACCTTGCCATGTTTTGCTTCCTGTATAGACTTGTGGTGCATCCTACATAGAACTGTCTTGCATTATACTTGGTTGAGCATATTGTCGTGTCTCGTGTTGTGTGTTTACCGTATTGCTTGCTTCTTCTCGTTAGTGCTTGTTCCGTTGCGTTCGTGAGGATTCGTTCGTCTACCGTGGTTCTTCTTCAAGGCTTCTTCTTCGTCTTCTTCATGGATCCGTTTTTCTTCCTTGCGGGATCTCAGGCAAGATGATCATGCACTTGGATACCTTTACTACCATTGCCATGCTTAGTTGTCTCGGTGCTATCGTTACATGTCGCGCTACCCATCTTTTATGTCAGCCTCTCCTTGTTGCCACGAAACCTCTAACCTTTGACACCTTCCTAGCAAAACCATTGTTTGGCTATGTTACCCGCTTGCTCAGCCCCTCTTATAGCGTTGGTAGTTGCAGGTGAAGATGAAGATCGTTCCAGGAAGGAACTTGTTGATGGAATATCACAATATCTAATATTATTATTAACACACCTATATACTGGGCATGGGTGGAAGGCTTGGCCTTTTGCTCGGTGTTTTGTTCCACTCATGCCACCTTAGGCGCCGATAAACCGGCATTATGTTCCTTGATTTCGCGTTCCTTACACGGTTGGGTATATGGGGACCCCTTGACACTTCGTCTTTGAATAAAACACCTCCAGCAAGGCCCAACATTGGTTTTAATTTGCCTCATAATAATAACTTAATTAATTAATTAAATTGCATAAGGGGGACGCTCCTTGGAGATTCTTTTCTACATAGCAGAGGGGCCAGTGCTGATGGTGTTGGTCCCAAACGGGGGTGCTGCGGGGCCACCTTGGGGAAACCCGAGGGCTGGTTTTACTCGTAGCTTCTCCCATCCGGTTGTGGTCTGAGACGAGATACGCGCGGCTACTATCAGGGTGTCGGCACGCCGGGAGGTCTTGCTGGACTTGTTTTACCATTGTCGAAATGTCTTGTGCACCGGGATGCCGAGTGTAATGCCCCGGATGTAATACTTTCCCATTTTGGCAATATATAACTTTGGCTTCATGAGTTCCATTCCGGGTTCTTCGTCTTTTCGGGTTTTTCATCGTTTTGTCATGTGCGTGTGTGCATTCATCCATGTCATGTTGTCATGAGCATTGCATTGCTTTTGTGTTGTCGTTTGCTTCCGGTTCCACTCGTTCCTTCCCGTTGTCCGTTTCGAGTTCCGACGCTCTCTCACGTGCTCGTGGCTTCCCCGAGTCCTTCTTTTGTGTTTGGCCATGTAACGTTTCCGGTTTGGCGTGAGAATTGTCGTGCGATGTTGTTTTGATACGCGTAACCCGCCTATCAAGTTTTGTCGCGTTTGGAGTTCGTTTGGTGCTCCAACAGTTATCCTCGTGGGCTAAAAGTACCTCCTTTTTGAGGCCCAAGACCCCCCTCCAACAGCCCACCAACCCAGCTCAAACCCTTCCCATCATCTAGGCCGTTCAATTGTGATCTCGTGGCCGAAAACCTCTCCTCATTTGGACTACCCTAGCTCCTTGTGCCTATATAAACATCCACACCCCTCCAATTTTGCGCCCGAAATCCTAGTGCTTCCACCGCCGTCGCCCAGTGCTTCCACCGCCGCCGAGCAGTGCTTCCACCGCAGCCGCACCCTGCTTCCACCGCACCCCGCTTCCACCGCATGGGCCCGCTGGGCCCAGAGCCAGCCCGCCAGATCCGAGCCGCCCGCGCCCTTCGTCTTCATCCGCTCGCAGCCGCCGGGGCAACCCGCCGCCGGAGCTCGCATCGCCGCCGCCGGCCGGAGGTCGCCGCCCCTTCGAGCTCCCAGCCGCCTGGAGCTCCTCTCGCCCTCCGCCGCCGTTCTCAGCAGAACGCCGCCGCGCCGGGCTCCTCACCGCCGGCCTCCTTCACCTGCGCCGCCGCCTCCCTCAGTCGTGTGCCGCCGCCGCCTCGGCCCCCCCTCGTCGCTGGTCGCCGCCGACTCAAGCCCGCGCCGCCCCGGACTCCCTTCACCGGCCCGGCCACCTCGCCGGGAGGCTCCAAGCCGCCGCCGCGCGATCGAAGTAGCCGCTTCCCGATCCAATCGAAGGGAGCCAGTTCGGGCGGGTGGAAACCCTAGCGGATCCGCCTGGGACCCGCTCCACCGCCCGACCCGCACCCGTTGACCGATCCGGCGCCCGTTTGACCGCCCGCGCCCGTTGACTGCTACAGGAGGTTGACCTCGTTTTTTCCTCTAAGTCCTTAGTGCTTTTCAGAGTCTGATGCATTTTTGTGATGAGGATAACTTTTACTGTGCATGTCCGTTTTGTGCGTATGATATGTCAAAATGATCGTGGTGACATGTACTATGTTTTGTTCCATTGTGCCATGCATGTTTGAGGTCATCTAGATGTCTTAATCTTCATGAGAAGAGTGCTACTTGTTATAAACTACTGCTATTAGTTGTTTTCATGCCATGTTTGAGATGTGATAACTTGGTGAATGTTTATCCAAATGAAGCAAATGATATGTCCACATGTTCATCATGAGATGCTCTACATGTTGGTTGCTATAGGATGCATGATAGATTTCATATTGCCATGTTTATCTCCTTTGCAAAAGTGTATGTGGCTGTTAGATTGTTAAACTTGTTACGAGATGCCTAGTTGAGGAGCTCGTTACTATTGACGTGGTTGTCCCCTTGTTGCATGCTTATATGTTTTGGACTCCCCATCATGTGTACTTTGCTGTGGTGCAAACCACTTGCCATGTTATGCTTTGAGGTGACTTAAACTTGCTCACAAACATGCCATGATAATACTGCTGTTTTAACACTTAGTGAAATTTCACTAAGTCTGGAATCTGTAATTTCCAGATGCAATGTTTGCTTGTTGTTCTAGGCAAATCCATGCTAGTTTTGGGGTGACTATTGACGATTCCTTGTTGCATATGTTGTTGGCTATCCCTTCATGCTCTCACATGCTCATTTGGGTGGCTGTAGCATATTTCATTCTTGCTCCCAAGTTGCTATAAGTTACTGCTGTCAGGGTTTTGTTGTCATGTTAAAAATGTTGTAGATTGTTGCTATTGATCCATGCCTCCTATGGAGATGCTCCAATGGACTTGTTTGCTGTAGGATATGTCTACTTCATGTCCATGCTTCTTGTCATGATGTTTGAGTGTTGTAGAGTATATATTTCTTGCTCCGAAGTTGCTATGTGGCTGTTAATTTCAGCTTTGCATGTTTCTTGTTTCGGGTGTATCTTTTAGCCCGTTGCTCCGTTTTGAGCAAGTCCTATATGAAACTTGGGTGATTTTGCATGTAGATTCATAATATCCTCTTGTTAACATGTTTTGGAAGTTTCTTGCTTGTTGCATATTGTCATGTTCCTTGTGCTGTATCTCTTTGTTTCCTATGTTGACTTTCTGTGCATCCTAAGTGCATCTGCAGTGCTTCCTTAGTGCATCAGCCATGCATCCTGTAGTTTGCGCATTGCATCTTGTTTGATTTCGTGCCTCGAGTGTTTTGTGTTGAGTAGAGCCGGAAGCCGAGAACGAGTACGAGAACGAGGTTACTACCGAGGTTGAGAATGAGGAGCCCTCTTACGATCCCATCGACGATTCTACAGGCAAGATGACCTGACCCAGATAACATTACTATATTTGCCTATTGCTAGAAGTCTCGCTCTTTAGCTTATTGCCTCGATGCCCATGTTTTCCTGTCAGCCTCCTATTGTAACCATGAATCTGTCTAACCACCCTACCTATGCAAACCTTTGATTGGCTAAGTAAGCTTCGCTCAGCCCCTCTTATAGCATTGCTAGTTGCAGGAGAAGATTTGAAGATTCTTGCTTCATGTTGAATCTTGTTGGGATATCACACTATATAATTCTTAAATGAAATCATCTATATATTGATAATGGGTGGAAGGCTAAGCCTTTTGCTTGGTGATTTGTTCCACTCATGCCGCCCTAGGAACCGTATAAACCAGTGTTATGTTCCTTGATTTTGCGTTCCTCACACGGTTGGGGTTATGGGACCCCCTTGATAAACCGCTTAGTGCTAAGTCTTTTCCAGCAAGTCCCAACATTGGTACTATTTGCCTAAACAACTAAAAACTTGCATAGGGAGTAATTAACCCTCTTCTTAATCAACAACCCCGGGCCAGTGCTCCACATGAGTGTTGGTCCGAACTGGGGGTCCTGCGGGGCCACCTTGGGGGAACCCGAGGGCTGGTAAAAACCCGTAGCATCACCCATCCGGTCGTGGCCTGAGACTAGATACGCGCGGCTACTGTCAGGGTGTCGGCACGCCGGGAGGATTTGCTGGATTAGCCTTACCTTAGCCGGAGTATCTTGAGCACGGGATTCCGAGGATACTCGGGCCTTCCCACCTTGGAGTTGCGACTCCGCGGATCGTGGGCTTGTCATGGGCCAAGTTGGAACACCCCTGCAGGGATTTGAACTTTCAAAAGTCGTGCCCTTGGTTATGTGGCAGATGGGAATTTGTTAATATCCGGTTGTAGAAAACTTGACACCATGTTCAGAACACACTACCAGCGTGAGTACCGTGACGGTCATTTTCCGAAAGGGGTTCGGGAAGTGAACACGGTGGGGTTATGTTTGTCGTGTTTTAGTTAGGATCACTTCGTGATCACTTCATCGTCCGAGGCACTTCTCTTCTCGCTCTCTTTTACGTAAGTTAGTGCTAGTGCTGCTGCAACCTCTTATTCTTTCTTCAGCCTTGTTCCACACCCAAGGCTTAGATAGTCGTGTACCCGGGAATGGGATTGCTGAGTCCTCTGTGGCTCGCAGGTTCTTCACCACACCAGATGCAGGTACTCATGTGTTCTATTCAGGTGACGGCGCCGAGCTATACTGGGAGTACGACGAGGATCGTAGCCGTTACTATGTGCACTATCCCGACGATCAGTAGTGGTTTCTACTAGGGGCGATTCAGACCTGTGGTTTTATGTATGTTTGGTATCTTTCTTTTGGATCTTCACCCGTAGACGGGTTGTGATGTTATTTGAATGATGTTTGGATATGTATGAATTGTGTGACGTGGCGAGTGTAAGCCAACTATCTTTTTCCCTTTCATCCCTATTTTTACATGAGATGTGCAAAGATACCAAACTTGAGATCATTCCAGAATGGGCTTATACCTTTAAGTCGTGCCTCGACACGTAGGAGGTATAGTCCCATCCTGGGCATTACAAGTTGGTATTCAGAGCCTTCTCCGACCTAGAAGCCCCCACTGTTTGATCGAATCATTGATGGTTGAGTCTAGGCACACTCTTAAAATGTTTTGAGTCCTATATTTATATCGGAGAGTAGGATTTCTTTTGCTCCTCATATCTTTTCACTCTGGTGAGGACTCCTGACGATTACTCTTGCCTCTTCTACTCTCAAAATTGCACCAAATTTTTTTTAGGAATCTCGCGAGTATTGTTTGGATTGTTCCGATGTCTTTGTGACGAGAACATTGTTCTCGATACCTCCTGTCATTAGGGGTTGTGGCAGTGTCCCGGGGAGTTGAGCTCCGAGGTGTTGTCGTCACAAACATATCGCGGCAGTTCTAGAATACTTAAGACGACCGACATCGAAAACTCTCCTATGCTGTTAGTGGCAAGATAACCCCGACATCACCCAGTACTGGGGAGGTAGTTCGGGAGTATTGCCATAGTTTGTATAGTAGATGCGTTTCGAAGGTCCGAGGTAGACGGTTTCCAGAAATAACTGGTTATGTGTTGAAGGATGGATACAGCTGGATGTAGGATTAGAGTTGAGTGCGCGATGCTTCCCCTGTATCCCCAACACCTGATTGCATAACTGGAAACTTTCGGAAATTAATAGGTGGGTTCATCTAGTAGCTCGTAGGCATTTTTCCAATGAATGCACGATATGGAGTTCGGGGTTCTACATTGAGTGAAGTAGTTTTATGGCCGTTGTTCCGATCGGGAGTTGCATCTTAAAGGGTCCTTGGCTATGCTCATCCGGGGATTGCAAAACCCTTTTGTAACACGTTCCATAAGCTTTCAGCATGAATATGTCGAACGAAGCTCCTATCTTGTATTTGTTCTATCTGCACCTTGTTGTTTTATTCACCTTTTGTCTCCCAAGTGGCTTCTCGTGAAGATTGTTGTTATCATTAAACTGAGAATTTCATACGTTCCTCTTGTTCGAATGATTCTTGTGAAGACTATGTTGCATTTCTAGCCGTTGTTTCAGCTTATATCTTCTTTCAATCAAATGGCTGATTGGTGGTCATCTCTTTCAGGATGGCTCCTAAAAGGGTTCCCAACGCTAACCCAGAGGGTGAAGAGGTTCCTGATCGTCCTCCTTCCCCTCCTCCTCCGTCTGAGGCCTGGAGAGCAATTATGCAAACTACGAATCAGAACACCCAGATGCTTATGCAGATGATGCAGCAAATTCAAGCAAATCAGGGTGCTCATGGGAACCAAGGCAATTTTTTTAACCAACAGCACTTTGCTACGCTCAACCAGTTCTTGGCAAATCAACCAAAGGCTTTCAGTTACTGCGTGGACCCTCTCGATGCTGAAGACTGGATAACGGATATCAAGAAGAATTTTGAGTGCAGTAACATAAGGCCCGAGGACTATGTGAAGTTTGCAGCCTTCCAACTCAAGGACCAAGCAGCTGATTGGTGGCAGTAGTACAAAGACTCCAGAGCATGGCGTGAAATCTCCTGGGATGACTTCTGCAAGGACTTTCGCTCTCACCACATTCCAACAAGTGTCATCGAGGGTATGCGTGAGCAATTCCGCAACCTGAAGCAAGGCTCAATGTCTGTCTACCAATATAATGTCAAGTTCCAGACCTTGCCGCTATGCAAAGCAAGACATCCCAGATGCCAAGAGCAAGATCTATCAGTTCCGTGGTGGTCTGAAGGATGAACTCTAACTTGCTCTCACCTTGTTCGAGCCTGATGAGTTTGACAAATTCTATAACATGGCGCTTAAGCAAGAGGCAGCCCAGCTCAAGATGGAAGCTTCCAAAAAGAGGATCAGAGATGCCGTTCACTCCTCCTCATCTTCTCAAGTGGTTGCGAAGCAACAGAAGTTTTGGCTTCCACCTCCTCCAGTGATCCGAGCTCCCTACAAGAACAACAAGAACTCTGGTGGCCGTGGCTTCTCCCACCCACCCAACCCAAGCAACCAGTCAAAGAATCAGTTTCAAGCTTCCAAGTCAAGTGCTCCTCATTACCGTCCTCTCTCAGAAGTGGTTTGCAACAAGTGCACTCAGAAGGGTCATTATGCTAACAAGTGCCCCAACCCAAGGCGCCTTCCGCCTCCTCCACCTGTCAGCACTGCTATTACCAAGCACAATCCCAAGCATGCAAGAGTGAATCTGATGAATGCAGCTCAAGCAGAGAATTCTTCAGATGTGATACTTGGTAACCTACCAGTTAACTCTATTCCTGCAAAAGTGTTGTTTGATTCGGGTGCATCATGTTCTTTCATGTCTCAACCATTTGCATCCAAGCATAATGTTGACATCAAAAGTCTGCCAAGGGAGTTATCAGTTATTTCTCCGGGGAGACGAATGCATTCTAATTTTTTGCTCCGGATGTATCTATTCGCATGAGTGATTACCGCTTTCTGGCTAAACCGGTGGTTCTCGGCAACTCCGACATTGACCTTATTCTCGGGATGGATTGGCTTTCTCAGCATGATGCTCACATTGATTGTGCAAATAAGGAAGTCAAGATTACTCATCCTAATGAAGACGTGATTATCTTCGCCTCTCGGGATAACACAATCAGGCTTTTCTCTCTCAATGACAAGGGCAAGATTAATGCCATATCTCAAATTCCGGTGGTTAACAAATACGAAGACGTTTTTCCTGAAGAACTTACAGGCATGCCTCCACATCGTCAAGTTGAATTCGTCATTGAACTCGAGCCTGGTACTGAGCCAGCATGCCGGCGTCCGTACAAGATCTCCCCTGAAGAGTTGAAGGAGTTGAAGAAACAGCTTGATGAACAAGAGCGTATGGGTCTGATCAGGCCTAGTACGTCTCCTTGGGGCTGTGGTGTCTTATTTGTCAAGAAGAAGGATGGCACGGAGCGCCTTTGCGTTGATTACCGGCCATTGAACAAGAAGACAATAAAGAACAAGTTTCCGCTCCCCAACATCAATGAATTGTTCGAGCAGCTCAAAGGAGCTAAAGTGTTCTCAAAGCTCGATCTCCTAATGGGTTATCACCACATTCGCATTCGTGAAGAAGATATCCACAAGACTGCGTTCAGAACGAGCTACGGCTCCTATGAGTATACAGTCATGTCTTTTGGCCTCGCTAATGCTCCACCTACCTTCTAGAGAATGATGCACTACATTTTCAACCCCTACACCAACGAGTTTGTGCTTGTGTATCTGGATGACATCTTGGTATTCTCCAAGAATGAAGAGGATCACGAAAAGCACCTCCGTCTGGTTCTCGGCAGACTCCGTGAACATAAGTTCTATGCCAAGTTCTCCAAGTACGAATTTTGGCTCGATAAGGTCTTGTATCTGGGCCATATCATCTCCGCTGACGGTATTGCTGTGAACCCCGAGAAAGTTGAAGCAATTGTCAACTGGGAACCTCCTCAGAACGTCAAGCAACTTCGAAGCTTCCTTGGTCTTGCTAGCTATTGCAGAAGGTTCGTTGAGAACTTCTCCAAGATTGCCAAGCCTCTCTCCAACTTGCTGCAGAAGAATGTCAAGTACAACTAGTCTCGGGATTGTGATGTGGCATTCAAAACTCTCAAAGAAAAGATCATCTCTGCTCGAGTTCTTACTCCTCCAGATGAGTCCAAGCCCTACGAAGTATTCTGTGATGCTTCTCTTCAAGGACTTGGTGGTGTGCTAATGCAGGATAAGAAGATTGTGGCATACACTTCTCGTCAACTGAAACCAAGTGAGAAGAACTACCCCACACATGATCTTGAGCTAACAGCTGTGGTACACGCTTTGATTACGTGGAGACACCTTCTGTTGGGCAGAAAAGTCGACATCTTCACCGATCACAAGAGCTTGAAGTACATCTTCACACAGCCGAACCTGAACTTCCGCCAGACTCGTTGGGTTGAGATGATCCAAGAGTATGATCCAAGCATCGAATACACACCGGGCAAGGCAAATGTGATTGCAGATGCTTTGAGCAGAAAGGCATATTGCAACAGTATCCTTATCAAGCTGTTTCAGCCTGAGCTTTGTGAAGCATTCAGGAAGCTCAACCTCCAAGTGGTTCCGCAAGGCTTTCTTGCAAATCTTCAAGTTGCTCCTACCTTGGAAGATCAGATCCGTGAGGCCCAACTCAGTGATGCTATGGTGCAGAAAGTGAAACATGGTATTGCAAAGGGTACTCCTAAATACAAGTGTTATTGCGTTGATGAGAGAGATACCTTGTTCTTTGAGGACAGACTTGTGGTTCCCAAAGGTGATCTCAGGAAGCTCATAATGGACGAAGCACATGACTCCCTCATGTCGATTCATCCTGGAAGTTCCAAGATGTACCAAGACCTCAAGCAATCTTACTGGTGGACACGCATGAAAAGGGAGATTGCCCAATTCGTGAATGAATGTGATGTCTGCAGAAGAGTGAAGGCAGAGCATCAACGTCCAGCCGGTCTTCTCCAACCTCTTCCTATTCTCGAGTGGAAATTTGACCATATTGAAATGGATTTCGTCACTGGCTTTCCTAAGTCCAAGAGAGGGAATGATTCTATCTTTGTGGTGATTGACAAGCTTACCAAAGTCGCTCACTTCCTTCCAGTCAAAGAATCCATCAATGCAGCTCAACTGGCAGAGTTGTACACTTCCAGAATTGTGTCCTTACATGGCATTCCTCAAGTTATCTCCTCAGACCGTGGAATTTTGTTCACTTCCAAGTTTTGGGACTCCTTTCAGTCTGCCATGGGCACTAAGATCCGTTTCAGCACTGCATTTCACCCTCAGACTAGTGGTCAAGTCGACAGAGTGAATCAGATTCTAGAAGACATGCTCAGAGCCTATGTCATATCTTTTGGCATGAAATGGGAAGATTGCCTTCCGTTTGCGGAGTTCTCTTACAACAACAGCTTCCAAGCAAGTGCCGGCAAAGCTCCATTTGAAATCCTCTATGGCAAAAAGTGTCGTACCCCTCTCAACTGGTCCGAGACTGGTGAACGTCAACTTCTTGGCAATGACTTGATCTCAGAAGCCGAAGATATGTGCAAAGTCATACGTGAGAATCTCAAGGCCGCCCAGTCGCGTCAGAAGAGTTACTATGATGGCAAGCATCGTGATTTGGCTTTCAACATTGGGGATCATGTCTATCTCCGTGTTTCTCCTATGAAAGGCTCCCAAAGATTCTGTATCAAAGGAAAGCTTGCTCCTAGATACGTGGGCCCTTTCAAGATTCTTGGCAAAAGAGGCGATCTAGCCTATCAACTTGAGCTCCCTTCCAACTTCGCTAATGTTCATGATGTGTTTCACGTGTCTCAACTCTGCAAGTGCTTCAAGACACCTGAACGCACCATTCCGTTCGAGGAGATTGATCTTCAACAAGACTTGTCTTACCGAGAGCATCCCGTTGCTATTCTCGAAGAAACCGAGCGCAAGACCCGCAACAAGTTAATCAAGTTCTTGAAAGTCAAGTGGTCACACCATACCGACCGAGAAGCTACGTGGGAACGAGAAGATCATCTTCGTTCCGAGTACCCTTCCTTCTTCCAGTCCTAGATCTCGGGACGAGATCTTTTCGTAGTAGAGGAGAGTTTGTAATGCCCCGGATGTAATACTTTCCCATTTTGGCAATATATAACTTTGGCTTCATGTGTTCCATTCCGGGTTCTTCGTCTTTTCGGGTTTTTCGTCGTTTTGTCGTGTGTGTGTGTGTGTGTGCATTCATCCATGTCATGTTGTCATGAGCATTGCATTGCTTTTGTGTTGTCGTTTGCTTCCGGTTCCACTCGTTCCTTCCCATTGTCCGTTTCGAGTTCCGACGCTCTCTCACATGCCCGTGGCTTCCCCGAGTCCTTCTTTTGTGTTTGGCCGTGTAACGTTTCCGGTTTGGCGTGAGACTTGTCGTGCGATGTTGTTTTGATACGCGTAACCCTCCTGTCAAGTTTTGTCGCATTTGGAGTTCGTTTGGTGCTCCAACAGTTATCCCCGTGGGCTAAAAGTACCTCCTCTTTGAGGCCCAAGACCCCCCTCCAACAGCCCACCAACCCAGCTCAAACCCTTCCCATCATCTAGGCTGTTCAATTGTGATCTCGTGGCCGAAAACCTCTCCTCATTTGGACTACCCTAGCTCCTTGTGCCTATATAAACGTCCACCCCCTCCAATTTTGCGCCTGAAACCCTAGTGCTTCCACCGCCGTCGCCCAGTGCTTCCACCGCCGCCGAGCAGTGCTTCCACCGCCGCTACACCCTGCTTCCACTGCACCCCGCTTCCACCGCGTGGGCCCGCTGGGCCCAGAGCCAGCCCGCCAGATCCGAGCCGCACGCGCCCTTCGTCTTCATCCGCTCGCAGCCGCCGGGGCAACCCGCCGTCGGAGCTCGCATCACCGCCGCCGGCCGGAGGTCGCCGCCCCTTCGAGCTCCCAGCCGCCCGGAGCTCCTCTCGCCCTCCGCCGCCGTTCCCAGCAGAGCGCCGCCGCGCCGGGCTCCTCACCACCGGCCTCCTTCACCTACGCCGCCGCCTCCCTCAGCCGTGCGCCGCCGCCGCCTCGGCCCCCCCCCTCGTCGCTGGTCGCCGCCGCCTCAAGCCCGCGCCGCCCCGGCCTCCCTTCACCGGCCCGGCCTGTCACATCCCTAGTTAGCACTTGCTTTAGTACCTAGCTAGAGTGTGCATCATGTTTTCTTTCAAAGAAACTTGAAATGGGATTAACAGAAACCCCAGCACCCCTCTCCTAACAACTAGGGTTTGTTAAAATATTTTTCAATGTACCCAAAATGCCCTTCAAAAATGTTCATCATTTCTGCCTTGGTCTTAAACCTCTGCCAAAAATGGTGCACATTTTTCTAGGACACTCAAGGGCTTTGGATTAAATCATATGGTATTTGTATTTGGGCATTTAAATACTTTAAAATATTTTAAATGCTTGAATAATCATGAACTATAATGTTTCCTACTGCTCATATTATATACAGTGGGCATGACAAGTTTCATGAGTTATAAAAATGTTTTGGCATTTTTAATAATTGAACAAAGCTGCAAAAGAAATGAAACAGAAAAAGAAATAGGAAAAAGAAAGAAAGAGAAAGCACTTACCTTGGACCCGGCACTGTTGCAGGCCAGGCCCAGCCCACCAGCCCTCCTCTGTCGTCTTCCTCCTCGCGCCAGAAGGACGCGCGCGTGGCCGCCGCGTGCCGGCACGCGTCCGGCCACCTCCACCCTGCTAGCCTGCCTCCCCGATGGCCTGGATGACTCCATGAATCGACACGCATCTGCCCCGACCGCTCTCACTCATCCCCCTCATCTCCATCGCCCTCCCCTGGCTCTCTCCTCCTCCGTCACCGAGCCGCCGTCGCCACCGCTCGCCGTAGCCGCACTTAGAGCCACCCCCTCGCCCCGTGAGTGTGTCCAGAAGATCCGCCGCGTCGTCCTCTTCCTCCTCGCTGAGCCACGAGCCGCCGGAAGCCCTGCAACGTCCTCACGCCGCCATCCCCTTCCTCGGATCACCGGAGCACCTCGCCGCCGTTACAAGCTACATCGCGTCCCCGACCCCTCCGTCGAGCTCGTTAGCACCGCAGTGAGCCACTACGCCGTTCCCCTCTCTTCTCTGCCTCGTTTGCACCTTGTAGCCGTCGCCCCGTTGATCACCGTAACTCAACGCCGCCGTGCTCGCCGCCGGTGACGCTCCGGTGACCATTTGGTCACTGGCACCCGTCCATCACACTCACCGCAGCGCGTAGATGCGATAGGTGCTACGCACGCATCGCCTAGGCCCCTGCAGCCGCGTCACCACACACGCCCGACGCCGGTCGCCGCCGTCGAGCTTGTTGCCGTCGTCTCCGGCCACCCCAGGTCCGGCGACCACCACCATCCGACGCGCAATGGCAAGAGCTTTCCAACGCGCCTAGCCGCAGCTCGAGCCGTGCCCCGTAGCCGATTTCCGAAGCACGCCGCCGTATTTCGCCTCGCCGGCGTCACGTCGCCGGCGGGTTTGACCTGTTTGACCAGGGGGTTGACCACCCCTGGGTCACTGACGTGTGGGCCACCTTTTTCTAATTAGTTAGTTTAATTAAGTTTCTGTTAATTTAATTAGTTAATTAATTTAGTCACTGACCCGTGGGCCCAGGCCCCACTGACAGCTAATTAGTTTTAGTTTAACTCTAATTAACTTAGTTAATTAGCTGTGAAACTGACATGCAGGGCCCACATGTCATGTTTGACTTGGACTAGCTCTTGTTGACTGACTGATGTCAGCATGATATCATGCTGACGCAGTAAAGGTTTTTCTGGGATTTTTAGATTAAAAATAATTCAGGAAATTCCAGAAAATACCCAAAACTTCTAAAAATCATATAAAATCAACCATAGCTCAGATGGAAAAGTTTTATATATGAAAAATGATCAGAAAAATCCAATCTTTCTAATGGCACTGGTTTCATGCATGTTTGAGCAAGTTAACCTTGCTGTATACCTTAAAACATGATAATGCACCTATTTAAATAATAGTTAAAATGCCAATTTGAATCTTTGATTCAAATAGGCTCAAACCCTTCTGGTTTTAGTTGCATTAGCCAACACACATGCATCTTGCCATGTCATGAGCATGCATCATATTGTTGCATTTGTTTGTTAATGATTGTATCGCCGGTATTCTCTGTGTTAGGTCCTGCTCCCGAGGATACTGCTGCGTATCCTGTTGAAGAGCAGTACCCGACAACTACCTTGTCAGGCAAGCAATCATTGATCATTCCGATACAAACCCAATCTTCTTGCTCCTGCTCTCTTTTACTGCATTAAGGCAACAGCGTGTGAACTGCTACTTGCTGCGGTACTTGAACCCTATCCCTTGCATGACCTGTCATTGCCACAGTAAATAGTTGAAACCCACTAGCATGTGTAGGAGTTGATTGAGCCATGTGATTTGTGATCCACCATGCTATTTGTTTATGTTGCCTGCTATGCTTAGAGTTGTGTCAGGTCTGGTTCATCTGGGTGATGGATCAGAGTGAAATGATCATACCGGTAAAGAGAAGGAAGTGTGGAATACGCTTGGTAAAGGTATCGATGAAAGGCCATGTAGGAGTACATGGTGGGTTGTTTCATTGGAATCGTCCATAGGACCTGAGATCTGTATGTGTGGTTCAAGTTGCAGTTACTACCATGCATTGGGCCCGAAACCAATGGACCCTCTCGGCTTATTAATTACCCTCGATCTCTGTCCAGGAGTTGCAACTAGTTTCTGGTGTTTATAGTTTACTGGAGGTCGTGCACAGCGCTGACCCTCGGGGTGGGTTCTGATGCGACAGGTACATGGCACGGTGTACCGGTTGCCCGTTTGGTGACTAGGGAACCCTGTACACATCGTTTGGGGCCGTGAGCGACACCCCGGCCGGATCTCCCCACGGATGGAACCCAAATAGGCGATAAACCTGGACGAGAGACTTGAGTAGTTAGTCAGGTCGTGGCCGACACCCTCGCTGGGATGACGGAAGAGGATCCTCGGTAATGTATTGATGTGGTGAGTAGAGGACTCGTGTTCATAATAACATCTTGCAATCTTTTGAGAGTTGTGGTATAGGTTAGCCAAGGTCAAAGCTGGCATTCTTCTATGAACTCCACTACCCCCTTTGATAATGTTGCATGTATGATAGGTTCTGTGGTAAGACTTGCTGAGTACCTTTGTACTCATGTTTGCTTAATAACTGTTGCAGAGGAGAACCCTGCCCCTGCTGATGGGTTCTACATAGACGTTGACGTCGACGAGTAGCTTGACACCTAGACGGAGATCTGGAGCTTGTGAAGGGCCTTGTAGATAGTCAGGCTACACCAAGCCTGTTTTATTTTCTAAGTTGTCTGTACTCAGACATGTAGCTTCCGCTTGTGCTTGTATGACTGTATGACTTGAGTGTTGGGTCATGTGACCCCTACCTGTATGGATATGTTATGTATGGCTCTTGGAGCCTCTTAAATAAAGTACTTTGAGTCATAGAGTTCTGTTGTGATGCAATGTTGTATTTGCACATATTGAGCATATTGCGTGTATGCTTGAAATGCTTGGTATGTGTGGGATCTGACACCTAGTTGTTTTCCTTTGGTAGCCTACCTTACAGGGAAATGCCTCCTAGTGATTCCAATGAGCCTTGGTAGCTTGCTACTGCTCGGAACACGTAGGCTGGCCGGCATGTGTCCTTCTTCGTTCCTGTGTCTGTCCCTTAGGGGAAATGTCACGCGTTGTTCCTTTAAGTCCATGTAGCTTGCTACGACTTGGGTTCATACGTTGATGACCGACACGTTCGTTGCTGGGTCATGGATGCCTGTCTCTGTAATTTAGTGCCACTTTTGGTTTATAACTAGCCATGTCGGCCCGGGTTCTCTGTCATATGGATGCTAGCGACACTGTCATATACGTGTGCCAAAACGCGCAAACGGTCCCGGGCCAGGTAAGGTGGCACCCGTGGGGTTACCGTGCGTGAGGCCGCAAAGTGATATGACGTGTTACAGCTAGATCGGTGTGACTTAGGATCGGGGTCCTGACAGCGTTGGCATCAGAGCTGGACTGGCTGTAGGTTTCTCAAGCCAAACTGGTCGATGTTGAGTCTAGAAAAATTCTTAGTTATATGTAGGGGAATTGATTGTGGAAGGGAACGTAAGGCTCTTTTTACTCCTTTACCTCATGCCCTTCTGATCTGAGTCAGTCTATTCTTTCTACGGGGATTTAGGACTAGGGCTCTTATCCTTATTAGGTTCACGTGTTACTAATCCGTAGACTCTTAGGATTGTTGGTTTCAAGCCTCAGTTCAGTTTCTATCCTTTTAGTATGATGATTGTTGGACCGGAACCTTGATATGGATTGTTGAGTGGCTATGCTATCATTTGTATGATGTCTCAAATCTTTGTTTGAGCATTTACAGTTGTTATGCTGCCCGATTTCTTCCAGAAACACTAATGTCTTTGCATTATTCCGTGTTTCACATGTCTAGTCGCATCCCTCACCAAGTGGTTCATTTGAATCGGTGCATTAATGTGCCCGGTCACACGGCCATGCTAGTCCGTGTGCTGACTAAGACCGGTTATCGCTGGTATCATGAGTACACCGTGGAGGAACAGTACCGGGATTTCAATCAGAGTCAGTATTTCTGCACCGTCCGGATATACCCCTCATATCCTGGAGCTAATGACCCCATCCATTGGTCTTATGCCGCTTATTCGATGATGACCATTCTCCGTGCTAGGCATGCCCTGTTGCTGAACACTGAGTTCTGTTACATGCCAGCCTCACTTCCCGGAGAGGAAGGCTACTACACTGGTCTGTATACTGATGCTGCTCATGAAGAGCCACTGCTTCAGACTACTGTTCAGATGCTGGTGGATAGGGACCGTGAGGTCCGTGCCCTCCGAATGGAACTGTATAACACTCGAGCCGCCCACTGGACTACTTTGACACGGCTTGCACCTGCTGTGCACGCCGGATATCTGGACATGCGGGATTTGTACCCCGTGCGGACTCGTCTTCCTGATCGCATGGATTGGCGTGACGTTGGTGGTATTACACCTCCACGTGGGCGTCGGTTACCACCAGCATCGGGACCGAGACCACATCCATGTCCCTATGGTCCACAGCCTTCGAGTGCTCGCGAGTTTCAAGATCCATCTGTTCCACTTCCAGGCTACGGTGGTAATCTTTACGAGGATTACTACGCGAATGTCTGAGCTAGACCGTGGTAGTAGTAGTATCGTAGTAGTTGTATTTCCACAGTCCTGCGCGTCTTGTGGAATATGACTTAGTGTGTACTGAGTTCCGGAGGTGTAGTTAAATAATGTATAGGAGCTTGGAATGCCTCTGATGGGATGTATCGTCTTTCACCGCAGTTGTACTTTAGCCTTGGCTTGTACTAAACTTTGTATGGTGTGTATGACCACTGGTGTATATATAGCCGTTTCTATATTACCATGTCGTACGGATGAACATCCTTGCATTCCGTGTCATCCATTACATTCTGCACTTCTATGTCAAATTTTTGCCATCCTTGTCTAAACCATTGTTTTGTTTTCCTAGGATGGTCAACACTCGCAACACTCCTGCTGCTCAGGAGCAGGGTGAGGCTAGTGGGGCCAGAGATGGGAATCTGCCCCAGCCACCCTCCTTGGCGGAAGTTATGCTCGAAGCAGAACGGAACAAGACAGAGACCAACCGTCTGCTGGAACGCATAGAGCAGAACACTGGGTTCCGCCAGAGGAATGACGTGGTGTCAATCAATGACTTTATCAAGATGTGTCCACCGAAGTTCCATCACTCCACTGAACCTCAGGATGCTCATGACTGGCTACGTAGTATCACCCACAAGCTACACTCTGCCCGTGTGGCCAAAGCTGACAAGGTTACCTACGCCGCCTACCATCTTGAGGGCCCTGCCAGTCTTTGGTGGGAAAATGTCAGGACCGGTTTTCCAGGATATTAATTTCCCAGTAAACGGCCCTTGTGCTCACCAGCCCCAGGATTACTGTTAGCTGATGAGACACAAACTTGATACAGAAATTCCAAGCAAAATACAAAATATGTAGTACAAGACCATTCTGGTCCATGAGTACAACAAAAGGGTTCTAGTGGTTGATGGCGGAAGCGGTTTGCGATACATCAGCGTCTATGGGACTCCATTTCCCACAGGAACAGCTGACCTGGATAATTCCTATCTTCGCGAGGCTGCTATCACCGTTGCCTAGGTTCCGGGGCTGCCATCGCAGCGCTCCTCTCCAAGCAAGAAATCTGGCCAAGACAATAGCCAGGGACAAGCCAGTGAGTACTTTGAATGTACTCGCAAACATTATGAACACAGGTAAAATATAACAAATGATGCACTGAAACATTCCATGATCACTTTGTTAGTCACGCAATAAAATTCATGACGCACGCAAGCAGGTTATTCTTATAGAGCATGATTGAGCAACCAGAGAATAAGAATAAAATGCACCGATCGGGTGTCTGAAGCGACACCTCGAAAGGATAATAAAATAACGCATGCCTCAGTCGGACGTCTGAGCGACGTCTCATAAAGGGCTTATATGAGAATAATCACGGGGAATATCCAGGAGGTAGAACCATCCCAGGGATACTCAATAATCCAAACAATACAATTGGTTAGTCCAAAATAATATTAATCATAATCATCATTCGTCACACGTCGTGATTTATTCTGGTTTAGAAGTTTTCCTCCGAAGACCGACACTAAGACCGACACTTGACCCATCCCAGACTGTAGTCCTTAACCGCGGATACGGCTATTCGAATAGATATAAACTCTGCAGAGAGTGTACTCTTTACCCACGAGTAATGGATTCCTTTAGTCCACCGGGACTAATTCCATTTACGGTCTTTTAGTTGAAAACACACCTGACCCGCACACACCAGCTTAACTTACCGGTGACTGGAATCACCCACGACACCTGTCAAGCAAAACTCTAAGTGGGGAGGCTACAACCTCGAGTAGCATGGGATCACAGAATTTATAATGCGCGCAAACTAGGGGAGCTACCCCCTCGGCTCCAACCGGAAACACCCATGCCCCCGGACCAGGTGGCCTGCCTACCGGATGCAGCCGGTATCTTCCACCATGGCCTCTCTGTACGGTGTGTGCCAAGAAAGGGGTTGACAACTTACTGGACTGTACTCTACCTGCGGCAGGGACAAGTGGTAGTACGAAACAGTATGGGGGTTACCGGAACAAGACTCGATCTATGGTCGACTCAGGAGGTTAAAGTATCACCTGCGTGATTAGCATAGTAAATATATCTCACACCAACAGACAGAATCACCACTTATCATACCTCAACATGCCTTACTGACTATACTCGTCTCAACGAAATATCAGTAGCAAGCTCGTGTCTACCCAAGACAGAGACTTTCCCGGATTCCTTCCAGTAGGCATGAGAGGTAGACGAGGGTGAATACTATCACCAGTATATCGATTTCCAACAGCCAGGAATCTTCATCATGCACTCATGAGCATGATTATACCATCACATAAAATAACTAGTACTCCGTGTCAAGGTGGGGTTGTAAACGTGTCAAACAACACACAATAATATTATGCCGGGGTTCAGAATGCTTGCCTTCAAGGTGCAGAGAGGTGAGGGCACTCCAAAACTTTTGAAAGTTTTGATCTTCCCTCCAAATTCCTATTTTTGAAAATATTCAAATCAACATAACTTTAAAAACAGTACAAAAAGTTGTCCTAATTATTTTTGAAATAAATCCTAAAATAAACTAGATGAAATTTGAGAGTGGTAGGAAAAAGAATCAACTCATTTGGAGTTTTATTTAAAAAGATATGCCCAGTCAAAGTTTAGTCAAAGTTCTGTTTTAAATAAAAACAGAAAAGGAAAACT
>LR738710.1:173898496-173954240 GCA_902687465.1 Secale cereale
GCTGTGGGGTGCCAGAGGTAGCAGAGTGGCACGGACGAGCGGATGAGCATGGGGCTCGGCCCTGCGGGTAAGCACAAGCCAGGGGCGCGGGGTCAAGCGAACGCGGCGACTCGGTTGCGCGCGCGTGCTAAACATGCGCTCTGGGCGCGCCCAGAGCACGCATGCTACATGCTCGACCGAATGCCAGGGTGGCCTAGAGGGCTTGGGTGATGATGCAAATTAACAGAACAAGGCTAGAGGTGGCTAGGAGATTAGTGGACATGCTGGTTAGTCCAGAGGGGTAAGATCACAGTGCAAACTTAAGAGCATGCCAAAACTGGCCATGCACTATAGGCGTTCGACATAATGCCAGAGCCACCTGTAGAGCTTTGCTAGAGATGCAAATTGGCAGAATGGGGTCTCTTTAGGAGAGAAATATGATGGTGAAGTTGGATTGGATAAACAAGAAACTTAGTAATACAACTATTGTCAAAATACAATTCTGGACAGAAAAGAAAAACTATCATTGCATGCACCAAAAGTATTCCAAAGGTTCCAATCTCCCGGATTTAAGAGTTTGGTAGGGTGGACTATAAGCAGGAGAAAAATTTAGAGGCAAAAGGGCAAACAAAAATGGAGCTGTAGTACAAACCACTAAACTGGACCAGAACACAAATGAGGATGGTTTGCTCAAATTTTCCAAATAACACCATTGGGTTTTTGCATAGAAATGAATTATATACTTCTATCAACATCCCCAAATTTTGGTGGAATTTTTAAATGAATTTTTCAAATGGTTGCAGTGCAAAAGAGACTCCAAAACTTATGAGAATTCAATTTAAAAGCAATAAAGCTTTAGGGAAGTATTTACAGAAATATTTCCACTGATAAAAGAAATGATCTTGAGGAGGTATACAAGTCCAACAACATTTTGAAAAGTTCCCCTTTGAGGGAAAAATTCCACAATTCAAAAGAAAAGGATGGTACTGAAATCAAAAGAAAACCCAGAAAAGAAAATTTTTATTTCCTGGCAAAATTTTTAATAAATAAGCCATGGTTAAAATTTTGGGGTGTTACAGAAAACTTTGAAGCTATGCGTCCTGCTGGCCAAGTCACTACTTGGGTTGAGTTCAGTGAGGCATTCCATGAACATCACATTCCGGAAGGTCTCATGGATCGCAAGCGGGAGGAATTCTGCAACTTCACCCAGGGCCAGTTAACTGTGAATGGTTATAGTCACGAGTTTGGCAACTTCGCACGCTATGCACCTGAGGAAGTATCCACCGATGCCAAGAAGCAGGCGAGGTTCCGCAAGGGACTCAGCCCTGAACTCCGTCGAGATCTACGTCTGCACGAGTGCACTTCCTTCCAGAAGTTGGTAAACAAGGCTATCAGTGCTGAAATAGGCCAGACCGACTTCGAGGCCACCCGCAAGCATACCCGAGACTTTGGTTCCTCATCCGGCTCTGGCTCTCACAAGCGCCGTGTGTGGGTTCCTAACACTGCTCTGCCACCCAAGTACACACCGAGGCCATCCTATGAGGCGCCTCGCCCAACTCAACTGTTTGCACCTGCTAAGACCTATGGAGGACCACCTTCCAACTTTGCTCCACGCACTAACACTGTGACTTGCTTCAAGTGTGGAGAACCGGGGCACTACATGCGTGAGTGTCCTCAGAACCAACCAGGAAAACCCGTTGGCCGTGGTAAGCCAACCGGCAAGGTGAATTATGTCAAGCCAATCCCCACTACACGTGGTCATGTCAACTATGTCTCTGCCGAGGAAGCTTATGAGGATCCTAACGTCGTCCTTGGTACGCTTCTCGTTAACTGCCATCCGGCATCTGTTCTTTTTGATACTGGAGCATCACATTCGTTCATATCTGAGAGCTATGCTCGATTGCACAACATGACTTTTTGTGACATGCCTACTTCCATGGTTATTCAAACTCCTGGTTCAAAGTGGCAAACCTCTAGGGTAAGCCATGGAAATGAAATCCTTGTCGATAGACTTGTTTTCCTAGCATCTTTAATCGCTCTCAAGTACTCGGACATAAACATCATCTTGGGTATGGATTGGATGACAACTCATTACGCCAAGATTGATTGCTATACTAGGACTGTTCAACTTACACATCCATCCGACAAGATAGTCAATGTCTTGACCCGAATGGCTGAGCGTCAGCTCTACTCTCTTAATGACAGCCCTCTACCAGAACTCGAAGATATCCCGGTAGTCCGTGACTTCCCGGATGTTTTTTCCAGAAGAACTGCCAGGAATTCCGCCTGACAGAGATGTCAAGTTCGTGATAGATCTTATCCCTGGAACTGTCCCAATCTCTAGGAGACCTTATAAGATGGCACCACTAGAATTAGCTGAGCTAAAGAAACAACTCGATGAGTCCTTGCAAAAAGGTTTCATCCGTCCTAGTTCTTCCCCTTGGGCTTGCCCCGTCCTCTTCGTCAAGAAGAAGGATGGAACGGAGCGGATGGTTGTAGATTACCGACCTGTCAATCTGGTCACCATAAAGAATAAGTATCCGCTCCCCAGGATCAACGACCTGTATGATCAGCTCGCTGGATCCTCAGTCTTCTCTAAGATGGATTTGAGGTTGGGCTACCATCAAATCAAAATCAAGAATGGGGACATCCCTAAAATGGCTTTTGTTACTCGTTATGGCCAATACGAGTACACCGTCATGTCCTTCGGATTAACCAATGCCCCAGCTACCTTTTCTCGGTTAATGAATTCTATATTCATGGAGTACTTGGATAAATTCGTCGTGGTATACCTCGATGATATACTCATCTATTCCAAGAACAAGGAAGATCATGCCGAGCATTTAAGGCTGGTATTGACAAAACTTCGAGAGCACCGTCTTTATGCCAAATTCTCTAAATGTGAATTTTGGTTGCCAGAAGTAACCTATCTAGGTCATGTGATCTCTGGCAAGGGTATTGCTGTCAATCCCGAGCGAGTTCAAGCCGTACTTGATTGGACTCCCCCTGAAACGGTCAAGCAAGTTAGGAGTTTTCTTGGCTTAGCGAGCTATTGCCGGCGCTTCGTCGAGAATTTCTCCAAGGTTGCCAAACCTCTAACTGAACTCCTCAAGAGAAATAAAAAGTTTGAGTGGACCCCACAATGCGAGTCTAGTTTTCAGGAACTGAAGAGACGCCTGACATCTGCACCCGTACTGGTACCACCAGATTTTTCCAAGGATTTTATAATCTATTGCGACGCCTCGCGACAAGGACTAGGTTGCATACTCATGCAAGATCGTCAAGTGATTGCATACGCATCTCGACAGTTGCGTCCACACGAGGATAACTATCCTACTCATGATCTAGAGCTTGCAGCTGTAGTCCATGCACTCAAAACATGGCGACATTACCTCCTTGGTAATCATTGTGAAATCTTCACTGATCATCAAAGTTTGAAGTATATCTTCACCCAACCGGATTTGAATCTCAGGCAAAGACGTCGGGTTGAGTTGCTCACAGATTACGACTTAGGAATCACCTACCCTCCTGGAAAGGCCAATGTCATGGCTGATGCACTAAGTCGTAAGTCTTATTGTAACAACTTGATGTTACAACAAGGGCAACCACTTCTCCACGAGGAATTTCGTAAGCTTAACCTTCACATAGTTCCTCGAGGATTCTTTTCCACCTTGGTGGCGGAACCTAACCTTACGGATCAGGTCATCAAAGCACAGAAGGTTGATCCCGGAATTTCCCGTATTAAGAGGAACATCAAGAAAGGAGTCGCGGGATGTTTCTCAATTGATGACCAAGGAGTTGTATTCTTTAGCAACCGTTTAGTGGTTCCTAAAGTACGAAACCTAAGACGTTTGATCCTTAAGGAGGCTCATGAATCTCCTCTCACGATTCATCCCGGTAGTACCAAAATGTATCAGGATCTACGTCAGAGATTCTGGTGGACTAGGATGAAGAGAGAAATCGCTCAATTCATTGCTAACTACGACGTTTGTCGTCGAGTCAAAGCAGAGCATCAACGGCCTGCTGGCACCCTTCAACCTTTAGCTATTCCTGAATGGAAATGGGACAAAGTCGGTATGGACTTCATTACCGGGTTTCCCAGGACCAGGAAAGGGAATAATGTTATCTTCGTCGTTATCGACCGCCTCTCTAAAGTAGCTCATTTCCTGCCTATTCGAGAGAGTATTACCGCTAGCCAGCTAGTAGATTTGTATGTCTCTCGGATAGTATCACTTCATGGTGTACCGTTGGAGATTAACTCAGACCGTGGAAGTCTTTTCACATCACGATTTTGGGAAAGTTTCCATAATGCTATGGGAACTCATCTCTCCTTCAGTACCGCCTTCCATCCTCAGTCAAGTGGTCAAGTGGAACGAGTCAATCAAATTCTGGAAGACATGCTTCGAGCCTCTGTCATTTCTTTCGGTATGGAATGGGAAAAATGTCTTCCATTTGCCGAATTCGCTTATAACAATAGTTATCAAGCCAGCTTGGGCAAAGCCCCCTTCGAAGTTCTATATGGACGAAGGTGTCGAACACCTCTTAACTGGTCAGAGACTGGGGAAAGACAATTCTTTGGTCCGGATATGATCCAGGAAGCAGAGGAACAAGTTCGCATCGTTCGTGAGAGATTGAAAACAGCCCAGTCTCACCAGAAGAGCCAATATGATAGTCATCATAAGGCTGTGACTTTTGAAGTCGGCGATAAGGCTTACCTTCGGGTTACTCCTCTTAAGGGAACCCATCGCTTCGGTATCAAAGGCAAATTGGCCCCTCGTTACATCGGTCCTTTTCGCATTCTTGCCAAACGAGGAGAAGTTGCCTACCAACTGGAACTACCTCCGCACCAATCCAGAGTTCATGATGTTTTCCACGTTTCTCAACTCAGGCATTGCTTCTCGGATCCTATCCGCGGAGTGGACCACGAAACGCTTGATCTCCAGGACAATCTCACATATCGAGAATACCCCGTTCGTATTCTTGATCAAACTGAGCGCACCACTCGACGCCATAATATCAAGTTTCTCAAGGTTCAATGGTCACATCATTCCGAGAGTGAAGCTACTTGGGAAAGGGAGCATCGTCTTCGACTTGAGTACCCCACCCTCTTTCCGGAGGAACCCGAATCTCGGGACGCGATTCTTTTAAGTGGGGGTGAGTTGTCACATCCCTAGTTAGCACTTGCTTTAGTACCTAGCTAGAGTGTGCATCATGTTTTCTTTCAAAGAAACTTGAAATGGGATTAACAGAAACCCCAGCACCCCTCTCCTAACAACTAGGGTTTGTTAAAATATTTTCCAATGTACCCAAAATGCCCTTCAAAAATGTTCATCATTTCTGCCTTGGTCTTAAACCTCTGCCAAAAATGGTGCACATTTTTCTAGGACACTCAAGGGCTTTGGATTAAATCATATGGTATTTGTATTTGGGCATTTAAATACTTTAAAATATTTTAAATGCTCAAATAATCATGAACTATAATGTTTCCTACTGCTCATATTATATACAGTGGGCATGACAAGTTTCATGAGTTATAAAAATGTTTTGGCATTTTTAATAATTGAACAAAGCTGCAAAAGAAATGAAACAGAAAAAGAAATAGGAAAAATAAAGAAAGAGAAAGCACTTACCTTGGGCCTAGCACTGTTGCAGGCCAGGCCCAGCCCACCAGCCCTCCTCTGTCGTCTTCCTCCTCGCGCCAGAAGGACGCGCGCGTGGCCGCCGCGCGCCGGCACGCGTCCGGCCACCTCCACCCTGCTAGCCTGCCTCCCCGATGGCCTGGATGACTCCATGAATCGACACGCAGCTGCCCCGACCGCTCTCACTCCTCCCCCTCGTCTCCATCGCCCTCCCCTAGCTCTCTCCTCCTCCGTCACCGAGCCGCCGTCGCCATCGCTCGCCGTAGCCGCACTTAGAGCCACCCCCTCGCCCCGTGAGTGTGTCCAGAAGATCCGTCGCGTCGTCCTCTTCCTCCTCGCTGAGCCACGAGCCGCCGGAAGCCCTGCAATGTCCTCACGCCGCCGTCCCCTTCCTCGGATCGCCGGAGCACCTAGCCACCGTTACGAAGCTACAGCTCGTCCCCGACCCCTCCGTCGAGCTTGTTAGCACCGCAGTGAGCCACTACGCCGTTCCCCTCTCTTCTCCGCCTCTTTTGCACCTTGTAGCCGTCGCCCCGTTGATCACCGTAACTCACCGCCGCCGTGCTCGCCGCCGGTGACGCTCCGGTGACCATTTGGTCACTAGCACCCGTCCATCACACTCACCGCAGCGCGCAGATGCGATAGGTGCTACGCACGCATCGCCTAGGCCCCTGCAGCCGCGTCACCACACACGCCCGACGCCGGTCGCCGCCGTCGAGCTTGTTGCCGTCGTCTCCGGCCACCCCAGGTCCGGCGACCACCACCATCCGACGCGCAATGGCAAGAGCTTTCCAACGCGCCTAGCCACAGCTCGAGCCGTGCCCCGTAGCCGATTTCCGAAGCACGCCGCCGTATTTCGCCTCGCCGGCGTCACGTCGCCGGCGGGTTTGACCTGTTTGACCAGGGGTTGACCACCCCTGGGTCACTGACGTGTGGGCCACCTTTTGCTAATTAGTTAGTTTAATTAAGTCTCTGTTAATTTAATTAGTTAATTAATTTAGTCACTGACCCGTGGGCCCAGGCCCCACTGACAGCTAATTAGTTTTAGTTTAACTCTAATTAACTTAGTTAATTAGCTGTGACACTGACATGCAGGGCCCACATGTCATGTTTGACTTGGACTAGCTCCTGTTGACTGACTGATGTCAGCATGATGTCATGCTGACGCAGTAAAGGTTTTTCTGGGATTTTTAGATTAAAAATAATTCAGGAAATTCCAGAAAATACCCAAAACTTCTAAAAATCATATAAAATCAACCATAGCTCAGATGGAAAAGTTTTATATATGAAAAATGATCAGAAAAATCCAATCTTTCTAATGGCACTGGTTTCATGCATGTTTGAGCAAGTTGACCTTGCTGTATACCTTAAAACATGATAATGCACCTATTTAAATAATAGTTAAAATGCCAATTTGAATATTTGATTCAAATAGGCTCAAACTCTTCTGGTTTTAGTTGCATTAGCCAACACACATGCATCTTGCCATGTCATGAGCATGCATCATATTGTTGCATTTGTTTGTTAATGATTGTATCGCCGGTATTCTCTGTGTTAGGTCCTGCTCCCGAGGATACTGCTGCGTATCCAGTTGAAGAGCAGTACCCGACAACTACCTTGTCAGGCAAGCAATCATTGATCATTCCGATACAAACCCAATCTTCTTGCTCCTGCTCTCTTTTACTGCATTAAGGCAACAGCGTGTGAACTGCTACTTGCTGCGGTACTTGAACCCTATCCCTTGCATGACCTGTCATTGCCACAGTAAATAGTTGAAACCCACTAGCATGTGTAGGAGTTGATTGAGCCATGTGATTTGTGATCCACCATGCTATTTGTTTATGTTGCCTGCTATGCTTAGAGTTGTGTCAGGTCTGGTTCATCTGGGTGATGGATCAGAGTGAAATGATCATACCGGTAAAGAGAAGGAAGTGTGGAATACGCTTGGTAAAGGTATCGATGAAAGGCCATGTAGGAGTACATGGTGGGTTGTTTCATTGGAATCGTCCATAGGACCTGAGATCTGTATGTGTGGTTCAAGTTGCAGTTACTACCATGCATTGGGCCCGAAACCAATGGACCCTCTCGGCTTATTAATTACCCTCGATCTCTGTCCAGGAGTTGCAACTAGTTTCTGGTGTTTATAGTTTACTGGAGGTCGTGCACAGCGCTGACCCTCGGGGTGGGTTCTGATGTGACAGGTACGTGGCACGGTGTACCGGTTGCCCGTTTGGTGACTAGGGAACCCTGTACACATCGTTTGGGGCCGTGAGCGACACCCCGGCCGGATCTCCCCACGGATGGAACCCAAATAGGCGATAAACCTGGACGAGAGACTTGAGTAGTTAGTCAGGTCGTGGCCGACACCCTCGCTGGGCTTCCGCTTGAAGGTTGCCGAGTACACGCCGAGTAAACGGCGATAAGTGGTGAAAGCGTGTGTGAAGAAGTACACCCCTGCAGGGTTATCAATCTATTCAAATAGCCGTTGTTCGCGGTACGGATTACTTGGTTGCTCTTACAGTTCATAGACAAGTTGATGCATACTACTAAAAGCCTCAAGATAAGTGTGAGTGTCGTGGATGGCCCTTCCGTAGGATGACGGAAGAGGATCCTCGGTAGTGTATTGATGTGGTGAGTAGAGGACTCGTGTTCGTAATAATATCTTGCAATCTGTTGAGAGTTGTAGTATAGGTTAGCCAAGGTCAAAGCTGGCATTCTGCTATGAACTCCACTACCCCCTTTGATAATGTTGCATGTATGATAGGTTCTGTGGTAAGACTTGCTGAGTACCTTTGTACTCATGTTTGCTTAATAACTGTTGCAGAGGAGAACCCTGCCCCTGCTGATGGGTTCTACATAGACGTTGACGTCGACGAGTAGCTTGACACCCAGACGGAGATCTGGAGCTTGTGAAGGGCCTTGTAGATAGTCAGGCTACACAAAGCCTGTTTTATTTTCTAAGTTGTCTGTACTTAGACATGTAGCTTCCGCTTGTGCTTGTATGACTGTATGACTTGAGTGTTGGGTCATGTGACCCCTACCTGTATGGATATGTTATGTATGGCTCTTGGAGCCTCATAAATAAAGTACTTTGAGTCATAGAGTTCTGTTGTGATGTAATGTTGTATTTGCACATATTGAGCATATTGCGTGTATGATTGAAATGCTTGGTATGTGTGGGATCCGACACCTAGTTGTTTTCCTTTGGTAGCCTACCTTACAGGGAAATGCCTCCTAGTGATTCCAATGAGCCTTGGTAGCTTGCTACTGCTCGGAACACGTAGGCTCGCCGGCATGTGTCCTTCTTCGTTCCTGTGTCTGTCCCTTAGGGGAAATGTCACGCGTTGTTCCGTTAAGTCCATGTAGCTTGCTACGACTTGGGTTCATACGTTGATGACCGACACGTTCGTTGCTGGGTCATGGATGCCTGTCTCTGTAATTTAGTGCCACTTTTGGTTTATAACTAGCCATGTCGGCCCGGGTTCTCTGTCATATGGATGCTAGCAACACTGTCATATACGTGTGCCAAAATGCGCAAACGGTCCCGGGCCAGGTAAGGTGGCACCCGTGGGGTTACCGTGCGTGAGGCCGCAAAGTGATATGACGTGTTACAGCTAGATCGGTGTGACTTAGGATCGGGGTCCTGACACGGCCACCTCGCCGGGAGGCTCCAGACCGCCGCCGCGCGATCGAAGTAGCCGCTTCCCGATCCGATCGAAGGGAGCCAGTTCGGGCGGGTGGAAATCCTAGCGGATCCGCCTGGGACCCGCTCCGCCACCCGACCCGCACCCGGACCCGTTGACCGATCTGGCGCCCGTTTGACCGCCCGCGCCCGTTGACTGCTACAGGAGGTTGACCTCATTTTTTCCTCTAAGTCCTTAGTGCTTTTCAGTGTCTGATGCATTTTTGTGATGAGGATAACTTTTACTGTGCATGTCCGTTTTGTGCGTATGATATGCCAAAATGATCGTGGTGACATGTACTATGTTTTGTTCCATTGTGCCATGCATGTTTGAGGTCATCTAGATGTCTTAATCTTCATGAGAAGAGTGCTACTTGTTATAAACTGCTGCTATTAGTTGTTTTCATGCCATGTTTGAGATGTGATAACTTGGTGCATGTTTATCCAAATGAAGCAAATGATATGTCCACATGTTCATCATGGGATGCTCTACATGTTGGTTGCTATAGGATGCATGATAGATTTCATGTTGCCATGTTTATATCCTTTGCAAAAGTGTATGTGGCTGTTAGATTGTTAAACTTGTTACGAGATGCCTAGTTGAGGAGCTCGTTGCTATTGATGTGGTTGTCCCCTTGTTGCATGCTTATATGTTTTGGACTCCCCATCATGTGTACTTTGCTGTGGTGCAAACCACTTGACATGTTATGCTTTGAGGTGACTTAAACTTGCTCACAAACATGCCATGATAATACTGCTGTTTTAACACTTAGTGAAATTTTACTAAGTCTGGAATCTGTAATTTCCAGATGCCATGTTTGCTTGTTGTTCTAGGCAAATCCATGCTGGTTT
Organism: Secale cereale; assembly: GCA_902687465.1. Lineage (NCBI taxonomy): Eukaryota > Viridiplantae > Streptophyta > Magnoliopsida > Poales > Poaceae > Secale > Secale cereale. The sequence continues at coordinate 173,908,649 of LR738710.1, forward strand.
TGGGGTGACTATTTATGATTCCTTGTTGTATATGTTGTTGGCTATCCTTTCATGCTCTCACATGCTCATTTGGGTGGCTGTAGCATATTTCATTCTTGCTCCCAAGTTGCAATAAATTACTGTTGTCAGGGTTTTGTTGTCATGTTCAAAATGTTGTAGATTGTTGCTATTGATCCATGCCTCCTATGGAGATGTTCCAATGGACTTGTTTGCTGTAGGATATGTCTACTTCATGTCCATGCTTCTTGTCATGATGTTTGAGTGCTGTAGAGTATATATTTCTTGCTCCGAAGTTGCTATGTGGCTGTTAATTTCAGCTTTGCATGTTTCTTGTTTCGGGTGTATCTTTTAGCCCGTTGCTCCGTTTTGAGCAAGTCCTATATGAAACTCGGGTGATTTTGCATGTAGATTCATAATATCTCTTGTTAACATGTTTTGGAAGTTTCTTGCTTGTTGCATATTGTCATGTTCCTTGTGTTGTATCTCTGTGTTTCCTATGTTGACTTTCTGTGCATCCTAAGTGCATCTGCAATGCTTCCTTAGTGCATCAGCCATGCATCATGTAGTTTGCGCATTGCATCTTGTTTGATTTCGTGTCTCGTGTGTTTTGTGTTGAGTAGAGCCGGAAGCCGAGAACGAGGTTACTACCAAGGTTGAGAACGAGGAGCCCTCTTACGATCCCATCGACGACTCTACAGGCAAGATAACCTGACCCAGATAACATTACTATCTTTGCCTATTGCTAGAAGTCTCGCTCTTTAGCTTATTGCCTCGATGCCCATGTTTTCCTGTCAGTCTCCTATTGTAACCATGAATCTGTCTAACCACCCTACCTATGCAAACCTTTGATTGGCTAAGTAAGCTTCGCTCAGCCCCTCTTATAGCATTGCTAGTTGCAGGAGAAGATTTGAAGATTCTTGCTTCATGTTGAAGCTTGTTGGGATATCACACTATATAATTCTTAAATGAAATCATCTATATATTGGTAATGGGTGGAAGGCTAAGCCTTTTGCTTGGTGATTTGTTCCACTCATGCCGCCCTAGAAATCGTATAAACCGGTGTTATGTTCCTTGATTTTGCGTTCCTCACACGGTTGGGGTTATGGGACCCCCTCGATAAACCGCTTAGCGCTAAGTCTTTTCCAGCAAGTCCCAACATTGGTACTATTTGCCTAAAGAACTAAAAACTTGCATAGGGAGTAATTAACCCTCTTCTTAATCAACAACCCCGGGCCAGTGCTCCACATGAGTGTTGGTCCGAACTGGGGGTCCTGCGGGGCCACCTTGGGGGAACCCGAGGGCTGGTAAAACCCATAGCATCACCCATCCGGTCGTGGCCTGAGACTAGATACGCGCGGCTACTGTCAGGGTGTCGGCACGCCGGGAGGATTTGCTGGATTAGCCTTACCTTAGCCGGAGTATCTTGAGCACGGGATTCCAAGGATACTCGGGCCTTCCCACCTTGCAGTTGCGACTCCGCGGATCGTGGGCTTGTCATGGGCCAAGTTGGAACACCCCTGCAGGGATTTGAACTTTCAAAAGCCGTGCCCGCGGTTATGTGGCAGATGGGAATTTGTTAATATCCGGTTGTAGAAAACTTGACACAATGTTACTAATACACTACCAACGTGAGTACCGTGACGGTCATTTTCCGAAAGGGGTTCGGGAAGTGAACACGGTGGGGTTATGTTTGTCGTGTTTTAGTTAGGATCACTTCGTGATCACTTCATCGTCCGAGGCACTTCTCTTCTCGCTCTCTTTTACGTAAGTTAGTGCTAGTGCTGCTGCAACCTCTTATTCTTTCTTCAGCCTTGTTCCACACCCAAGGCTTAGATAGTCGTGTACCCGGGAACGGGATTGCTGAGTCCTCTGTGGCTCACAGGTTCTTCACCACACCAGATGCAGGTACTCAGGTGTTCTATTCAGGTGACGGCACCGAGCTATACTGGGAGTACGACGAGGATCGTAGCCGTTACTATGTGCACTATCCCGACGATCAGTAGTGGTTTCTACTAGGGGCGATTCAAACATGTGGTTTTATGTATGTTTGGTATCTTTCTTTTGTATCTTCACCCGTAGACGGGTTGTGATGTTATTTGAATGATGTTTGGATATGTATGAATTGTGCGACGTGGCGAGTGTAAGCCAACTATCTTTTTCCCTTTCATCCCTATTTTTACATGAGATGTGCAAAGATACCAAACTTGAGATCATTCCAGAATGGGCTTATACCTTTAAGTCGTGCCTCGACACGTAGGAGGTATAGTCCCATCCTGGGCATTACACCGAGCCTGATCGGATTTCCCTAAGATAAGGGGTGATGTTATTATATTTATCACTTCAGCTGATCGTCAGAGCTTGTGATGGGCTAAGTTGGGACACCCCTGCTGGGTTATGATCTTTCGAAAGTCGTGCCCGCGGTTATGTGGCAGATTGGAATTTGTTAATGTCCGGTTGTAGAAAACTTGACAGAGGATCCGAAGTAAAACACACAAGTGTGTGAGTAACCGTGACTGTCTCTTTTCACTTTGAGAAGAGAACACGGTGGGGTTATGTTTGACTCGTAGGTAGTTCAGGATCTTTAGCGATCACTACTAGTTTGCGACCATTTGCGTAGATGCACATCTTATTCTTGTACTCGTAAGCTAGCCACCATATTATGCTTAGCCGCTGCTGCAACCTCACCACTTTACCTCTTCCTACCCATAAAGCTTTGCTAGTCTTGATACCCATGGTTATGGGATTGCTGAGTCCTCGTGGCTCACAGATACTACAACACCAGATGCAGGTACCACTGAGAACAGTGCAGGAGATGTTTCAGAACTTCACTGGGAGCCTGATGAAGAGAGTGGCCGTATGTATGTGACGTGTTTCGACGATCAGTAGTGGTTTCTACTAGGGGCGATTCGGACCTGTGGCTTTATGTTTTTTGGTATCTTTCATTTGGATCTTCGTTCGTAGTCGGACTGTGATGTTATTTGGATGATGATTGCCTATGTAATGTATTGTGTGACGTGGCGAGTGTAAGCCAACTATCCTTTTGCATTTTCATCCCTATTTTCACATGAGTCGTGCAAAGATACCAAACTTGAGATCATTCCAGAATGGGCTTATACCTTTAAGTCGTGCCTCGACACGTAGGAGGTATAGTCCCATCCTGGGCATTACAACAGGTATCTCCAAAGGTGCCTTGTTGGGTTGGCGTGAATCGAGATTAGGATTTGTCACTCCGAGTACCGGAGAGGTATCTCTGGGCCCTCTCAGTAATACACATCATAATAAGCCTTGCAAGCAAATGACTAATGAGTTAGACACGGGATGATGTATTACGGAACGAGTAAAGAGACTTGCCAGTAACGAGATTGTACTAGGTATAGAGATACCGACGATCGAATCTCGGGCAAGTAACATACCGATGGACAAAGGGAATTGTGTATGTTGTCATAACGGTTCGACCGATAAAGATCTTCGTAGAATATGAAGCAGCCAATATGGGCATACAGGTTCTGCTATTGGTTATTGACCAGAGAAGTGTCTCGGTCATGTCTACATAGTTCTCGAACCCGTAGGGTCCGCACGCTTAACGTTCGTTGACGATATAGTATTATATGAGTTATGTATGATGGTGATTGAATGTTGTTCGGAGTCCCAAATGAGATCACGAACATGACGATGAGCTCCGGAATGGTCCGGAGGTAAAGATTGATATATAGGATGATATGGTTAGGCCAAGGGGTCAGGCACACGGGGCATTAAGTCGGCGCAAAAGGAGTTTTGCGGAGGCCATGGGGCCAAACGCTGGAGACCCTGGCGTCGGGCCCTGGGCCAGACACCGAGGCCCATGGCGTCTGGGCCAGACGCCAAGGATTGTGGCATTTGGTCCTGGAGTCCGAGTGGGACTCTTGCCTTTCGGGAAAAACTGACTTTGAGGAGGCTTTTGCTCCAAGTTTTGACCCAGGGCTCAACATATAAATAGAAGGGCAGGGCTAGCACCCAAGACACATCAAGATTCACCAAGCTGTGTGCCGGCAAGCCCGTCTCTCTAGTTTCTCCTCCATCTAGTTTTTGTAGTGCTTGGCGAAACCCTGCGGAGATTGTTCTTCACCACCAACCGTCACCACGCCGTCGTGCTGCCGGAACTCATATACTAATTCGCCCGTCTTGCTGGATCAAGAAGGCGAGGACGTCATCGAGCTGAACGTGTGTTGAACGCGGAGGTGTCGTACGTTCGGTACTTGACCGGAACGGATCGTGAAGGTGTACGACTACATCAACCGCGTTGATAAACGCTTCCGCTTAGCGATCTTCAAGGGTATGAAGATGCTCTCTTCCTCTTGTTGCTATGCATTTCCTAGATAGATCTTGCGTGAGCATAGGAAATTATTGAAATTGCATGCTAGGTTTCCCAACACCTCTTTCCGCATCTGTTTTCTTCATTACATGTCTTTTAAATTGTAGGATAGGCCCTTACGAATAAATTGATTAACTACATGTATGCATTAATATATTTGGCCAATGGGTTTCCCTATTATAGCGCATGGTCATATATGTAGTTTACCTTTACTGTTGTTGTATCTCTCAATATTTCCACCCCACTGTACTATATGTGTTCTGAAAGATGATTGTCTCCATCATTATTATTCTTACTACCATTTTATCCAAGATTCAAAACACCTAACATGTACCCTTTTTTACAGTATATTTAATGCACTTTATTGGTTCTTAACCTACTACCAGCTACTAGCAGAGATGGCTTTATGAAATAAGCATGCTAAGCATGAACGTTGTTGTGCTATCAGGAAGAACCCTCATGTGATGGTAGAGCATGGTTCCTTGCCATTTCCTTTACAAAATCGGTTGAATCGGTCCTATATACCTTTTTGTTTTGTGTAAGTTCAAAGTATTAGTATTTTCAGTTTGCCCTTTTTTTGCATGGATATTGTGAGGTCTGGTCCAAACTTTAAGACAATCACTTAATACATTCATGGGATCACCAACCTTTGGCATTTGTTGAGACTAACTATGTGGGACCATTAATTTCTAGAAGACCGTGGCAATTCTCCTGCTTTGCTTGCGGGATTGGTTTCTAAAAATATCATGGTAGTTGTAATTTCGGATTGCTGCTAATTTCACTGAATATGTTTTGATGGGTTTTTAAGCTTTCATTCTTTAATGTGTGTAAAAGTAACTAATTCATTATTAATTAAATCTTTCAATGGTTGATGAGAACAATATAGGTCTTGTTCTCTGCCTTTTAATGTTTTATATATTTTCATGTGCAAACCATAGTGTGCATTCAACCATCTATCTAGCTTCATCATTGATTAAATGTTGTCATGGATCAAGTTTTTCTTCATATTTTCCCATTGATGTGTTGTTTGTTTTAATGGTTGAGTTGGTCATGGCTGGTGTCTTTCTTGTGTCCCTGCCGCCCTGGCTACGCCTTGATATGTGTACTCCTTTTTTCTTCTGATTTGTTTGTATAAATCCACAACTTTCATGGGAGCCCTCCAATTGTAAGGGGGGAGGGACTAAAAGAGAAAACACATATTATCTTATTTCTAATCCTAATTACAATCCATCATACAATTAATATAGGAAATAACTCTTGAATTGCGAGTACTAATCTTCAGGTTGTTGGGTATGTTCGCTGACAGTATGGTGCCATGCATCCACTAAGCAATTTACCTATGATTTTATTGGTCACACTAGCTTACCAATGCTGGTATGACACCTTTCTAATCTTTCTCTATCAGATATTGAAATATGATTAGCCTTGGATTTATTTGAATTGCTTTTATGTTTGCACCCTTTTTTATTTTCATTTTATTTACGATGTTCTCTTTCTTTTGGTTGCTCACATGTGTTTTGTTGCCATTCTCCATTTATTATTTTCAATTATGATTTTCCGAGTTTGTACATTCCATATTTTTCCACCAACATTATCTTATTTTTTTATTTGTTTAAGACCATCAAGTGCCATTTTCCACGGGATATGGTGTACGTTGTTCGCCAATCGCCATGTACAACAATATATGTTTAGTCCGCTATTATTTTTGATGAAAATTCTTGAGTGATATGAACCTTTCAACATATTTTGTTGTGTTTGCAATGTATCCAGCAGAATGATGCAGCCTGGATCAATAAATTTATTATGAGGTTGTATTTGTCCTTCATTTCACTAGGCCAAGCTTGAAGAAGCATTCCGGTGACGTGCTTCTATTGTCTTTGAAAATGGCGCCCAATAGCCACCAATGATGAGGGTGCATCGGATTACGCGCTTCTATGGATTGCGAAGAGTGGGAGTACTCCCTTCGCTAAAAGTACAATTGTAGAAATCTCCTCTAATTAAATCAAGATTTGTAAAAATAATTTGCACCATTTTGTATGCAATCAGCAAAGCTCATTGTCGCTTCTAGGCCTTTGTCTCGATGGAGCAAAATTGTTGAAATCCATGAGCTTGTACAAGCAGCGACGGGGAAGTCGTCAATGTGGACAAAAGACTTCATCTTGAAGAAGAACGCTGAAGAGGGCCCATGGAGCTCCCCTAATCCGACCATATGAAGTCGCGGAACACAAATCTCAAAGGCTTCCTGATGAGGCCGAGGCTGGCCAACCTTGGTCGGTCAAAACCGGAGCCGGAGAACCAAGAAGTAGAGCCACGTTGTCAGCTCTGCAAGGCAGCACCACCAAGAAAAAACCACAGAATAAAATGCCAGACCGAAGAACCAGCTAGGGACACATCATCCTCCACATGCTTCCCGATGATATAGAGAAGCACCAACAAAACGAGGGCGAGGCGAAAAGACCTTATTTCACGCCGCTGATGACGTTGTCTTGCCATCGCTGATTAGAGACACATCTAAAAATTATTCCTAATCCTACCACCAGCTGGTCGAAGCCACGGGGTCCTCTCCCCCTTCTGTTGTCGGAGCGACAAGCGATGGTGTGACTTACCCTGAAGTGAGGGAAGATTGGCCACCGACTGCTAGGTCACAGAGCGAGAGGAAAAAGAACACTTCATGGGTACTAATATCATGTTCGGATGAACATTACTTAATTTAAGTGAAACACACTAATTTAATTGAAACACACTAATTTAATTGATATTTACACTTCATGAAAACATATAGATCAAATATTTGAAAAAGGTATTCTATTGCAAAATTTAAACTTTAACTAAAAATGGTGGATCCCACCAAAATTTAAATTGTGCTGAATTAGATTGAATACAAGGAGTGCGACCCTCAAGGCACCATGAGAGACTTTGTTTTATTTTATTTATTTGAGGGAGGCACCATTAACGAAGGGAAAAGCTTACCTTCAGCCGGCTGATGCACGCGTGAGCGTTCGCCGCTTGCGTAGCCGTCAGATCAATCCACATGCTAGCCACAAGTCAGTTCCACGCGACCATTATTTTTTTTGCAATAAGGGTCTTGTTTCAGTAGATTTTCGCAACACATGACTAGTTTCAGAAAGAAAGAAAAAACGATTCGGTGGTGAAGGTTTTTTCCTGCAACTGGGGTCTTGTTTCAAAAGATCTCCGCAACATATCGTATGTTTCAGAAAGAAAAGAAATGTTTCTGTTGTGAAGGTTTTTTTCTGCAACAAGGGTCTTGTTTCAGAAACATAACCCGAGTTGCAGCGCCGCAGGAGCACCCGACGTTAGAGAGTGAGTGGTCAGACATTGCAACATGAGGCATGTTTCAGAAACATAGCTCCGGCTGCAGAAAACGTCGAAGAAACGTTGGGCGTGAGAGGTCGTCGTCGTCGCGCTCGATTGGAGCTAGCAGCTGCTTGCTGGGCTGAGACGGAGGAGGAGCAACAACTCCGGCGAGCACGACAAGGACTAGTTCTCGCGGCGCGCCGGCGGCAGCAATTTTGCGGTGGTGGGGGCTGGCGCCGCACTGGACGCAGCTGTGTCAGGACGGCGGACGGGGGAATCTGTTTCTGAAACTGAGCTGTTGTTGCAGGAAGTAAGGAGGTGGTCACGCGCGTGGTGGTGGTGATGGTTAGATCCGACGGTTGTCAGCGCTGATCCAACGAAGCTCCATGCGGCGGATGTTTCTAATACATCCGCCGGTGGACGCGTAGCGGCTCCCACGAAGGAAAAAAATGCATTTCACTTTCTTTAGGTGTAAAAAATGCATTTCACTCAAGTTCAGTAAAAAATCTTTACCGCCTAATAAATCGGCCCATGAAAAGCTGTCAAAGCAAACCGGCCCATCAATAGGCTACGCAGCCGAAACGAAAGATCTTGCGACTCTCTCCTCTCCGAGCAGCATTCGCGCCGACGCGCGCCCTCTTCGGTACTCCGCCTTTTCAGCCACCGCGACCCGCGACCACCAGTCCACTGCCTCCATGCCTCCGCGCCTCCTGTTCCGCCGCCTCCTCTCCACCGCCGTCGTAGCTCCCGCTCCGGAGGCTGCCGTCGCCGTCTCCGCTGCCGCGCCGAGGCCCACCGACCCGGCGCTGCTCGTCCGCCTCTGCACAATCCTCTACCAGCAGCAGAACGCCCCGGACGCCGCCCTGCAGCGCCGCCTCTCCGTGCTCCCCATCCCATCCGCCCCCGCCGACCTCCGCGAGCTCTTCCTCCAGGCGTCCGCGCGGTTCCCGCTCTCCTGGCGCCCCGTGCAGCGCCTCCTCGAGCACCTCACCGCCCGCCACGGCTTCGCGCACTCCCCCGCCACCGCCGCGCGCTTCCTCGACGTCCTCGCCAAGTCCAGCAACGTCGACCTGCTCCACTCCACGCTGCTCGCCCTCCCGACCGGCCTCCTCTCCGACGCGGCCCTCCGCGCCGCCGTCCGCGGCCTCGCCCCCGCCCGCGAGGTCGGCAAGGTCTCCGCCCTCCTCACCCTCTTCCCCGAGGCACAGCGCCCCCGCGTGCTCGCCTTCATCGTCGACATCGTCTGCTCCGTCTGCAAGCTGCCCGACGTGGCAGAGAAGGTGGTCAAGCAAGCCGAGCACCGGTACGGCCTCGCGCGCTGCGGCAGCTGCTGCGAGCTGCTGGTCGTCGCGTACTGCCGAGCGGGGCTGTTTTCCGACGCGTGCAGTGTGTGGAACGGGATGGAGAAGCGCGGGATCGAGCCCGGCGCGGCGGCGTACGAAGAGATAGTGGTGACGCTGTTCAAGAACAACCGTATCCCTGACGCCATGAAGGTGTTCGACGGAATGCGGAGGAGGGGGTTGTCTGCCGGCGGTGGTGGCGCGTGCTACCACGCGGTGGTTTCGTGGCTGTGCAAGGAAGGAAGGACCTGGTCGGCGTTCATGGTGCTGGCCGAAATGGTTAAGAGAGGGGTGGAGGTGGACGGAGAGGTGCTGGGGGATTTGGTGTATGGGCTCTTGGCGAGGAGGAGGGCGAGGGAAGGGTACAGTGTTTTTCATGGTGTCAAGGAGAAGGATATTGCACTGTACCATGGGTTGATGAAGGGTTTGGTGAGGATCAAGCGAGCTGGGGAGGCGACTGAGGTGTTTAGGCAGATGGTTGCCAGTGGGTGCGAGCCAAACATGCACACATACATCATGTTGCTTCAGGGACACTTGGGGAAGAGGGGCAGGAAGGGCAGGGATCCATTGGTGAATTTTGAGAGCATCTTTGTTGGCGGATTGGTGAAGGCGGGGAGGACACTAGAGGCCACTAAGTTTGTGGAAAGGACAATGTGGGGTGGGGTGGATGTGCCGAGGTTTGACTATAATAAGTTCTTGCACTACTTCTCGAATGAGGAGGGAGTGGCGATGTTTGATGAGGTTGGAAGGAGGTTGAGGGAAACAGGTCATGTTGATCTTGGGGACATCTTTCTAACCTATGGCGAGAGGATGGCCACAAGGGATAGGAGGAGGAGAGCGATGAATGGGTGTTTGACAGCAGTTGAAGATTATAGTTGCTTATCATCATCTCAGGAGTCAGAAGCTAGGAGCATGTGATGTGTATTACTCCCTCCGTCCCAAAATAAGTGACTCAAAAGTGACTCAAGTTTGTACTAGAGTAGTACAAAGTTGAGTCACTTTTGAGTCACTTATTTTGGGACGGAGGGAGTACTTATCATAGGAGTGTCAAATACAGTACAGTTTTGAGGAACAAACAAATATTTTGTGCTTGCATTTGTCTTGCCTCTTGCTTCCATTCTTTTTGGACTTCTGGTACATGTCTTTTTTCGAGTGTCTTGGTAAGTTCTCTCAGGAATTAGGAGGATACACGGTTCACCTTCTGCCCTCTCTTAACCATTTCATTTGAACATTCGAATGACGCATGTAAGTTCAAATGATTTTTAGATCTTAGCAATTTTTTGTGATTTTATTTAATTCCGACTTTTAGATGCTTCTTCAAAACAGAATCTTTTAATGAGCAGTCTTTCTTGAAATAAGAATGTTGCAAGTTAAATTTCTGCACATACATACATTTTTTGTGGTAAATAATCACCTATAAATTGTTGAAATAACCACTCAAAAGATTTTCCTAACCTAACGATAACATAAATAGTTGAAACAACCACCCTAAAGGCCTAAACAAAATTTTAGGCATGGCATCCATGAGTAGCATTTAAAGTTGACATGAATGACGCTTGGATTCAAACATAAGTTACATAACAGCTTGGTTTATGTTATTTAACTAACATTTTTTATGCTGATGGTTTGTTCTTATCAATTTTGAGATAAGGTAATGTATCTAATTAGGAAAATTACACACAATGAACCACACCTTCGAAGTCTGACAATGTGAATCCGACATATCATGAAAGGTCATAAGATTCTTTGTTGGCAGCAATGGCTGATTCAATGGTTCCATGACTCAAATGACCTGTTGTTATCATCATGATGTATGATTGGATAAATAATTGAGGGGCAAGATTGAGCGAGCCAGCTGCCTCCATGTGGTGAAATCTCATAGCCTACAAGTGAAACCATCGCTTGGTTACCAAGTAATCAACCAAAAGCACACTGGTAAGAAGTCTCATTCATTGAGGTAGCATGTGTATCCATCTAAATGACTTCATAGTTCATATCTTAGCATTTTTTTTGTGTGATTCTCTCTGGTTCAGATTTTCATATCTGTCAGGGATATTACTAGCAGGTATAAACCGGCTAGGAAGATCCCGGATTATATTAATGTAGCTGTGCTATCATAAGCCCAGTAGAGGTTACGGCCCATGAAGGCTTAGAGCTCATATGTAAAGTTTACGGTTTATGAACCGTCCTATCATGTAACTTGAGGTATAAGGTAGAAAGAGTAGAGACCGAGGCGGACACGATTATGAACCGGCCTCGGGACTCTGTAAACCGGACCGGGCGTTGCCTCCTATATAAAGGGACGACCTGGCGACGGTTCAAGGACAAGCAACAACCCGTCGAGTCACAGGCAAGCAATCTGCTCCATGTTCATCGACGCCCAAGCAATACCAAACCAAACTAGACCTATGCTTTTACCTTCATCGAAGGGGCCGAACTAGTATAAACCCTCTGTGTTCTTTGTGTGCTTTAACCTCTTCAAGCTAACCCGCGCGATGGCTCCACACATAAGTCCTCTAAACCGGACATCTGTCGTGCTAATTCCACGACAGTTGGCGCCCACCGTGGGGCTATCGCACGATGGTTTCGAGTTCTTGAAGGGCAGCTTTGAAGGACTCAAGGGTTACGCGGTCGGCCGGATGACCAAGAGTCGCCGCGGCCGGATCTACATCGATGACGCAGGCTGGGGCCCTGAGGCCGATTCAATCGAATACGGGTACCGGGTCCCCTTCGGCGGCATCCACGTCTTCATCGACAAGATTGGTGAACCGGGACCTGAGCCGGACATCTTCCCCAACATCGCCGAGCCGGCTCGGCGTGCGAGATCGGCCCGGATTCAGCCCACCATGAAGCATGTTTTCGTTGGAGCAATACATGGAGTCCAAGCCGAGGACGGATCGGATTCTGGTGGCGAGACAGTTGTCTACTCCGACGATGAATCTTCATCCGGAGAGACCAAATATTTGTATCTGTTGCGGGACGGTCGATCCGGGGGTGTATCCGTTGGTGACAGTATTCCGGACCCCTTTGATCTGCCAAACCGAGTGGCTGTCTTCATGGCCAGATCACAATCTGCGCAGCAGCCCACGGTGACCGGGGCGTTCACAGCAGAGGTAGCTGGGGCAGGGGCGAGCAACCAAGCCCCCTCACCATCTAACGCTCTATCCACCTTGGTTGAGGAGTTGACAGCCCGAGCAATAGCGGAGGTGGCTCCTGCTAACAAGGCGCAACATGATGCAGAGATCCTTCAGCTAAAGGGCCGGATCGAGCAAGCCAAACGGAATCTGGACGCAGAGAAAGCCATGATGGTGACGAGGCAAGCAGAGTTGGATTCCCAAGCTTTCCGGCTCAAGATGGATCAGGTCTCTGCGCAGAAAGTAAGGAGCAGAAGGTATCAGACTCGTCTACCGCCGGTCTATGAGGCGATGAATCTCTTTGGCACGCCAGGAGCGGGAGCCAGCAATAATCTAGAAGTAAACCGGAGGGGAGCCCCAGCAACAGGCGCACCGGTTCAACAACCAACCGCGGAGCAAAATCGTCGGGTTATAACCACGCCGCACGTCCCCACCCCTCCTGGCCATTACTCAAACCCCTTGGATAACATTGTCGCCGCCGCTTCACGGTTGGCCGCTTCACGGCTGGCCGCTTTACCCATTGAGGGAACATCCCCCGTGGCGATGGAAGCACGCAGGGTCAAGGAATTGCTGGACACAGCGTTGACACAGCAGCATGCGTACTCCTACAGCAGGGAGAGACTTCATTCAACACCCCGCCACAGCAGGAGTTACACTAGGCATTGGGATGAACCGGAGGTGTCCAACAGCGAGCGGAGACGTCACCGTCATAGGCAAGATAATTCGGCGGGGGCAGAGGCGCACGCCCAGGAGGCGATGAACCGGGCCAGACCTACTGCCCGCGAAGATACCCGTCAAACGACGCCGGTTCACCCAACTACAGCAGAGACGGGAGTCACAGCGAGTTCTTTTGGAGTACAGTGTCTTGTTCCCGCTTTACGAAGCGTAAGGTTACCCAAGGACTTCAAAGGACCGCGCAAGGTGCCCAACTATACGGCAGATCTGGCTCCAGAGGCTTGGATTGAGAGCTATGAGATGGCCATGGAGATGCTAGAGGTGGATGAAGCGGCGTGCGCAAAGTATTTTACCATGATGCTCGAGGGTACAGCACGGACGTGGTTAAAGGGCTTACCACCTAACTCCATCGGATCATGGGGTGAGTTGCGTCGCCAGTTTATAAAAAATTTCAAAGACACGTGCAAGCAACCGATGTCAATAGTGGACTTGGCGGCGTGTGTTCAAGGAGAACAGGAGCCTACGAGCACCTGGGTCCGGCGAGTGTCAGAAATCCTACACTCTTCCAATAGCATCAATCCTAGCACGGCAATAGTGACACTGAAAAACAATTGCCGGTTCGAGTCTCTGAAGCTGAAGTTGGGACGGCTCAAGCGGGATTGTAATGACATGGGGACACTCATGAGCTCTCTGGTGAAGTATGGGGACTTTGACAACACTAAATACCCAGAAGCGGATGGAGACAAATCCGGAAAAGCAAACAAGGCTGGTAAACCGGCGCAGGTTAACCCGGTAGGAACAAGCTTCAATGGTAAGCGAAAGGCGGAAGGTAGCTCTGATTTTGTGGCCAATACCAATGTTCAAGGAAACTTTCAACGCCGCAAGGGTAGACCACCTCCACGGAGCGGCGGAGGATTCATTAATCTGGATCAACAGTTGAACGAGCCTTGCCCGAAGCATAGCACGGAGGAACGCCCAGCTAAACATACATGGGGGCAATGCCGGGTCATGGTAGAGGCCATGAGCCGGGCCAAATTTGACAACGGACCACCGGGCGGCGGCTCAGGTCCCGGTTTTCATGGTCCGGGTCACCAGGGTAATGGTTCCGGATCAGGGTATCATGGCGGCAACAATAGCTACAACCAAGGAAACCACCACCAGCATGGTCAGGGCGGTTACAATAACCAAGGCAACCGCCAGCATGGTCAGGGTAGTCACAATAACCAAAGCAATCAGCAGCAGCAGCAATCCGGTTACCAGAGTAATCCAAAGGAGCTAAGTAGTGGACAGTATCATGTGTTTACTACGAGTTTGTGCAAACGAGATCAAAAAATCCTAAAGCGGGCGGTACACGCAGTTGAACCGGCAACACCACGTTTTCTACGCTGGTCGGAACAACCTATTGTATGGAGTAGAGAGGATCACCCGCCGCGGGTTGATAATCCGGGCCAGTTGGCCTTAGTGGTAGCACCACAGGTGGGTGGCTACAAATTCACAAAAGTGCTCATGGATGGCGGCAGCAACATCAACATCCTATATTACGAGACTTTCCATCGTATGAGGTTAACGGACAAAAAACTGAGACAATCCAATACGGTGTTCCATGGGGTGGTGCCAGGCATATCGGCTTACCCAGTTGGGAAAATTGATCTAGAGGTTACCTTTGGAGAGGAACAGGATTCCAGGTCAAAGACAGTAAGCTTTGAAGTTGTAAAGATCCGGAGCCCATATCATGCCCTGTTTGGACGGCCGGTTTATGCCAAGTTTATGGCTAGACCGTGCTATGTTTATCTACAGCTCAAGATGCCGGGTCATAAGGGAACCATCACGGTTCACGGAAGTCGCAAGATTGCATTGGAGTGCGAGGAAGGAGACGCTGCTTATACAGAGGCAGTCTGTGCTACGGAGGAGTTGAAATTCTACAAAGACAACGTTGATCCGGCAGATATGTCCCCGTTAAAGAAACCAACTACAGAACATGATCCGGCGTTGAAGTTTAAATCAGCAGAGGAAACCAAACAAGTTGACTTTGTGCCAGGCGACTCATCCAAGCAGTTCACTATCAGCGCTAACCTTGATCCCAAATAGGAAAGCGCGCTCATCGAGTTCATCCGTGAGAACCGGGAGATCTTTGCATGGAAACCTTCTGACATGCCAGGTATACCGAGGGAACTCGCTGAGCACAGTCTTAATATTGATCTGAAGTTCAAACTGGTCAAGCAGTATTTGCGCCGCTTCAATGAAGAAAGGCGCAAGGCTATCGGTGAAGAAGTGGCCAGGATTTTGGTCGTAGGGTTCATAGTTGAAGTGTTCCATCCGGAGTGGTTGGCTAATCCGGTTCTGGTGTTAAAGAAAAATGGAAAGTGGAGGATGTGTGTGGATTACACAGACTTAAACAAGGCTTGTCCAACCGATCCTTTTGCTCTCCCCCGTATTGATCAGATCATTGATGCCACAGCGGGATGTGAGCGGCTAAGTTTTTTGGATGCATATTCAGGGTATCATCAGATCAAGATGGCGATTAAGGATCACGAGAAGACATCCTTCATAACTCCCTTTGGTGCCTTTTGCTACATATCTATGCCTTTTGGGCTCAAGAGTGCCCAAGCAACTTACCAGCGTTGCGTACAGAACTGTCTTAAGGGGCAGATAGGGAAAAATGTCCATGCTTATGTGGATGACATTGTGGTAAAGTCAAGGAAGGAGGAGACGCTGATAGAGGACCTAAAGGAAACCTCTGATAACCTCCGAGTCTATAAGATGATGCTTAATCCGGAGAAGTGCGTTTTTGGTGTTCCAGCTGGCAAGCTCCTTGGATTCTTGGTGTCAAACAGAGGAATAGAAGCCAATCCAGAGAAGATCAAGGCGATCACATCCTTGACTAAACCAGCTTGCATCAATGATGTCCAGCGTATCGCTGGCCGGATTACAGCGTTAAGCCAATTCATCAGTCGTTTGGGAGAGAAGGCAATTCCGCTTTATCAGATGCTGAAGAAAACAGACCGGTTTATATGGAGCGATGCTGCAAACATCGCGTTTGAGGACTTGAAGCGGCAATTAGCAGAACCACCGGTCCTTGCTGCCCCTGTTGATAAGGAGCCGCTACTGTTATACGTGGCCGCCAATGCCCGGGCAGTTAGCGTGGCAATCGTGGTCGAGCGTAAGGAAGCAGGCAAGGAATATCCAGTTCAGCGCTCGGTTTATTATGTCAGTGAGATTCTAATTGAGTCAAAACAAAGATACCCACACTGGCAGAAGCTGGTATATGGCGTGTTTATGGCAAACCGGAAGCAGTGAGGTTCTAATTGAGTCAAAACAAAGATACCCACACTGGCAGAAGCTGGTATATGGCGTGTTTATGGCAAACCGGAAGCTGAAACACTACTTCCAAGGCCACCCAATAACTGTTGTCAGTTCAGCTCCGTTGGGGGATATAATCCAGAACAGAGAAGCCAATGGCAGAGTAGCAAAGTGGGCCATTGAGCTTAGCCCACACGGATTGAAGTATGTGCCACGTACTGCTATCAAATCCCAAGCATTGGTAGATTTCATCAATGATTGGACAGAATTGCAAGCACCAGAGGAGAATCCGGATCATACATACTGGACTATTCACTTTGACGGTTCAAGGCAATTAGAAGGCTCGGGGGCTGGAGTTGTGTTAACTTCCCCGCAAGGTGACAAATTTTGTTATATCCTCCGACTAATGTTTCCTTGCACGAACAATGCGGCCGAATATGAGGCACTGCTTCATGGCATGCGGATGGCTAAGGAGATGAACTTGAGCTGGGTCAAGTGTTTTGGTGATTCAGATTTAGTGGTGCAACAAGTATCTGGCAAGTGCGACTCTAAAGACCCTCTCATGGCGGCTTACAGACGAGAAGTGGAAGCAGTTGCAGGATATTTCAAAGGATATCAGGTGGATCACATAGACCGGCGGAAAAATGAAGCGGCCGATGCTCTAAGCCGGCTGGGGTCTCAGCGTAAACCGGTGCCACCGAATACTTTTTTGGACGAGCTACACAGTCCGTCAGTTCAGGTACCATCGGAGGAAGATTTGGTTGTTCCTGATCCGGAGGCGCAACTGGTTGTGGCACTTCATGTTATTCCGGATTGGATGCTCCCTTACTTGGCGTACCTAAGCCGAGGAGAGTTGCCAGATGATGAGATTGAAGCAAGGCAGATAATCCGGCGGTCCAAGTCCATGACAATTGTAAACGGGGAACTTCATCACCGTAGCGTTTCTGGAGCGTTTCAACGGTGTGTATCATCCGAAGAAGGCTGTGACATTCTTCGAGAGATTCATGAAGGGGATTGTGGTCATCACGCCGGTTCAAAATCCTTGGTAGCTAAAGCTTTCTGTCATGGGTTCTACTGGTTGACAGCCCATGCGGATGCGGAGGATCTAGTCCGGAAATGCGATGCTTGTCAGAAATTTTAACGGCGTGCTCTTGTTCCGGCAGAGGAGCTGCGGATGATTCCAATTACTTGGCCGTTTGCGACTTGGGGGCTTGATATGGTTGGGCCTTTTAAACGATCCCAAGATCAAAAAACTCACCTGTTGGTCGAAGTGGATAAGTTTACAAAATGGATTGAGGCATAGCCTGTGAGCAAGTGTGATGCGGCAACAGCGGTTAAATTCATCAAGAAGGTAATTTTCCGGTTTGGCTTTCCACACAGCATTATCACTCACAATGGCACCAATCTATCTAAAGGAGAGATGGAAGAATTTTGTCAAATGGAGCATATTCGTCTAAATGTCTCTTCTGTAGCTCACCCTCAATCCAATGGTCAAGCAGAAAGGGCCAATCAAGGGATTTTGCGAGGTATCAAGCCCCGGCTTATGACTCCCTTGCAAAGAACACCAGGGTGCTGGGTTGAAGAGTTACCTTCTGTCCTCTGGAGCATTGATGTCTACACACGCTTCTACTCTTGTAGACTATGTTGGGCCTCCAAGCGCAGAGGTTTGTAGGACAGCAGCAATTTCCCTCAAGTGGATGACCTAAGGTTTATCGAACTCAGGGAAGTAGAGGTTGAAGATGGTCTCTCTCAAGCAACCCTGCAACTAAAATACAAGAAGTCTCTTGTGTCCCCAACACACCTAATACACTTGTCAGATGTATAGGTGCACTAGTTCGGCGAAGAGATGTTAAATGGCAAGTGATATGGATGGCAAAACAAAGTAATATAAATCTGTAATAAAAAGTGCAGCAAACAAACAAGTGGTAAACGTGAGCACAAATGGTATTGCAATGGTGGAAACAAGGCCTAGGCTTCATACTTTCACTAGTGGCAACTCCCAACAACATTAACATAATCGAATCACATGATATTTCCCATAAAACATGCAAAGGGGACACATTCGGAGGTCATTCCTTCATGGTCAAGAGAGGACGAGAATTATGTAAGGCTACAAAAGCACACCTCAAAGTTCGTAGTTCTCAATCTAAGGATTTCCCAATGTCACCGCGGCCATCCAAAGAGAGTCCCACAATCACCACAACATATCTAAAGGATAGTCAAAGACAAGCACCAAGAGACTCTCAATCTTCAATCAACACACAAGAGAGGAAATCACTCATGAAAATATTTTTCTAATCCATGTCCAATAGACCGTTGTCACCTTGGTCTCGGGGATTATACTAGATAAAGACAAGTGAGTACATCAATCCAATACATAGAGGAAGGGGAAATATCATGGGATCACCCTAGATTAACATAGCCTATGATCACAACGAAGATCACATCATGGGAGAGAGAATTGACCACATAGCTACTGGTAGAAACCTCAACCCCGAGGAGGAACTACTCCCGCATCATGGAGGGAGGAAGCAACGTCGATGGAGATGAATCCGGGGGCACTTCCCCGTCCCGGCAGAGTGTCGGCACAGGAATATAGGTCCCCCGAAGCTTGATGGTGATGGCGGCGGAGATCGGAATTGCGTCTGGAGAAAAGGGGTCCGGAATCAGGGTTTCCTCGACGGGTGTTAAATATATGCAAAAGGGGGTCGCCAGGGGAGCTACGGGGGGCCCAGGCGGCCTGGCCAGGCGGCCAGGGGTGGGGCCGCCTGGGCAGGGCGCTTGGAGCCCCTCTGGCCCCCCTCCGGCCCTACTTTGGCCGCATGGAAGCTTCCGGAACACTGATTTTTTATATAATTTTTCCGGGATTTTTCTGGCAGTTTACGTAATGGGAAAACCTGAAATACAAAAATAGCAGAAAACAGAAACTGGCACTGGGGTGCACTGAGTTAATAGGTTAGTCCAAATATGATCAAAAGTGTATGGAAGTGTATAAATATCATAGCAATATCACCCAAAAGAGGCATGGAGCAAGCAGAAATTATAGATACGTTTTGGACGTATCAACATCCCCAAGCTTAATTCCTGCTCGTCCTCGAGTAGGTAAATGATAACAAGAATAATTTCTGTGGTAACATGCTATTAACCATATAAGGATTTTTCATAGTCATATGACAAAAGCTTACTGAGACAATGAATCTGTAGTAATTAAGTTGCCTCATGAGAAAATCACAAAGAACTGAAAGTTTTACAATATGATACTGAAACATCAAATAGATTTGTAATGAGCATGGTGTGCAAATATGATAAAGTGATTTCTCGCTTGCCCCCTTTAGTGAAGCAAAACATAAATGCAGGGGCACCTCCAAGGTTTAAGTGATGACTAGATACAATAATTTCAGAATAAACGATATCACAATCATGCAAAAGACAATGCTACTTTGGGACAATGCACATTACACTCAGAATGACAATCATGCTCTCAGTAGTTCGTGCTTTAAAAGAAGGTGGAGACTCTCGAACCGTGGCTTTTGTTGGCAAGGTTGAAAACCCGTAGTCGAAAACAAAGACAAAGCATGTACCAGAGCTCTTGGTTTTAAAAAAAGAGGTAATAATTATTTTTTTGATTATGCATGTTCCGTCAATGAATGCTAGCAGATAGCTCAATCACTTCTTGAGATGGACAAGTTTCGAGGAACGGCTCCCGAATGAGGACGATCACATCCTCTTAATCTCCTTTGTTTATCACTGCCAAAGTTTTCTGATTTCTCATGAACAAAGCGTGAACGAGGGTTTGTTTGTTATATTAATTTTGAGCCGGGCGCACTCAATGCCAGTTCCTTCTCGTTTTATGGGTTTGCACATTAGACATGCAATCCCGGGGTGAAGCTTGTCCAACTTAAAAAGATCATGAATTAACTACTACTTCCTCATGAACTTAAAACAGAGGCACAAAATAGGAATGCATTTTTTTTGAATAATTTCGAGATGGTACATGAAAGTCTTCGTTAGGAATGGCAGGTAAATACCATGTAGGAAGGTATGGTGGACTCATATGGCATAACTGGTTTAAAATAATTTGGATGCACAAGCAGTCAGTCCGCTTAGTACAGGTGGAGGTTAGCAAAAGACTGGGAGCGACCAACTAAGAGAGCAATGACGGTCATAATCATGCAGAGCGACAAAGCAACATTGAATCAGGCATGGTAGTTATATCGCTACTCAGAAACAAAAGATCATCAAGGCTTGACAGACTTTCTTTACAGTCTTAAATATGCGTGAGCATACGCCAAGTCAATCAAAATAAATTCTTGAAGGAAGATATTACTAAACCATACCACATCATAGGCAAACAAATCATGTTGGTATTCCAATAACACATTGGGAACCCCCCAGCTATTTGAGACTAACCATAAGAAAACATGAACTACTAAGCACCATTATGCACGTAGCATTTTTATCATAGACATATCAACCATGCAACAGAAGCAAACTCTCTTAATAAGATAATCATGATAAATAAAGAGAGTTCAAGCAACCAACTAAACAAAAGCTTTTTAAAAAGATAAGCATGAAAACTAAGAGCTAAGCATGATAGTAGCTATTGAAAGACAAAGAACACACACAGCAAAGATAGACATGAAAATTCTATGTTGTGTTCTAGGTAGAAGTGGAGCGTGTTTCTCTCCCATATAAAGAAAGCTGAGTTCCGACTCGTTATGAAAAGCTAAGGAAAACTAAAAAGGAAAACTAAAAGCTAGACGCTCCAAGCATAGCACATAACACATGAAGTGATAGAAATATAGTGGAACGAAAGACGAACTGATAATGTTGATGGAGAAGGGGATGCACGGGGGAATCCCCAAGCTTAGACGCTTGAGTCTCTTGAATATTTCTTGGGGGTGCACGGGGCATCCCCAAGCTTGAGCGCTTGACACTCCTGAATCTTTTTATCATCTTCCCTCGCACACTTGAAAACTCCCTTCATACATAACTCATCATAATCTGATTAGCGAGGTTAGTACCCATAATAAAATAATTGTTCCTTGCTGGAAATAAAGATATTCTTGAAGGTCTACTGTTTCTCAAGATTGCCAAAAGGTTTTTGCAAAGAAAAAGCAAGCTCAAGGTTTGCAAAATGAAGGAAAGGCAAAACAGGACAGAATCTGTGAAAAACATAACAGCAGGTAGTAAATGATTTTTTTCGGAGCACTTCTGCAACTCTAATCAAAAAACTCAGAACAGACGCACGAAAGACAATTGTATAGAGCACGCTGTCGAAAAAATTCAGACCAAAAAGATGATCTGGTGATTTTATACGAATTTTTCTATCCAAGGACAGAATCTGTTTCCTGGACAGCACGTCACAACTTTTGAACTTTCTTGCAATCAGAGGCTACACTTGGCACAAAGTTGAAAAGTAAAGATACAATGATGATGCTACTGTAGTAACAACATCAAGACACAACAAAAGCAAAATAAAATTTTATTCATGTGGGCTGCCTCCCAAAAGCGCTTTCTTTTATGCCTTTAAGCTAGGCATAAGACTTTAATGATGCTCTCGTAGGAATAAGAGTTGAAGAACAAAAGAGAGCATCAAGAAGCAAATACCAAACACATTTAAGCCTAACATGCTTCCTATGCATAGGAATATTGCAATAGAATAATTTATTGAAGCACAAAGCAATAAGCATAGGAAGACAAAACAAGTGCAACTTAAAAATATTCACCATAAAGAGAGGAAACTTCTTATTATTAAGATATTTAGAACCAAGTCTCCCTCTCTCATTATAAATTTCAGTGGCATCATGGATGAACTCAACAATATAAGCATCACATAAAGCATTGTTACCATGATCCACATGCAAAAAGGTACTCTTACTCTCCACATAAGCATAATCTTTCTCATTGGTAATAGTGGGAGTAGGACTATCATAAACAACTTGAACACTATAGATTAATTGTGTATTAGGAAGATGGTGTTCAACAAGGGAGTAATTCCCTCCATGATTATGACAAGTTTCATAAGGATAATTTCTCCTTATGTCATAGGTACCTTTATAATCACTATAGATTGGAGTTATAACATCATCATGGTAGAGAAGAGCATTATCATTGCTAGCAACTATATTTGTAAGCATGCTGTGTTTATTCTTACTAGCAAAAGAATTATCAATTATCACATCACTAGTGGGTAAAGGATTTGCAATCCTATCATCCCCAAGCTTAGAGCTTCCCATATCATCACTTTCAGAGTTGGTACCAAAAAGATTTTCAAGATCATAAGTAGCATTATCATCATTTTCCCAATCACAATAAGTAACATGCATATCATAATCAAAATCATCTTCAATAGTACCTACGGACGTATCATCAAGATGATAATTAAGGCAATAAACTTCACCTTCTTCTTTAAACTTACAACCGTTAGGATAAAAGTTGATGGGAGGAATATGCTCAGGCCAGGTTGATACCCATTCTTCTTCTTTCTTGCTCCTCTTCCTCCTCCTCTTCTTTTTCTTCTTCTTAACCTTAGGAGGGAGTGGTTGGAGATGAAGCTTCTCCACATATCCTGGTTTATCATTAGAAACAATAGGGGAAACTTGGGAGAAACTCTCCTTTCTATTAGCAGAAATATAAGAGACATTTTTATACTTTGGTAAAGTCCCCTCCTTTCTAACCTTACTTATGTAATCATTTTCATGGCAATTAACAACACAATAGAGATGGCAATTTTGCAAAGTGTTTTTTATTCCTATGGCATTAACATCTAGCCAAGAAGTCTTTTCTGATAACTCTTCACACATCAAAAATAACATAAGCTCATCATAAAGATCAGAGGTGATCATGTTATCACACAACCGGTTAACAGTTATGTTTTGAAAGTTCATGCATTGAAAATTAAAGTGACCCTCTATACGACAAAGTTCACAAGTAAAAGGATAAAGGTCACACAATTCTCTAGCAATTTCATTTAAATCTCTGACCCAAGTGATTGTTCTTTCATGCTTATGTTGCTTACAATACTTCTCTTCTTCAATCATAGGCCTTTCACAAGGTCTATCCACTCCACAAAAATTAACATGCTTATATAAAACTTCATTTTTAGGAATTGGATCATGCATGTTGCAATCATCATGAACAATTTCATTTTCTTTGCAAGTCTCTTTAAAAGGTTTATGATACTTGATCCAATCCTCCTTAGGCATATTAAGATGTGAAGCAAAAGATTTGAGGAAATCAACAAGGAGTTGAGAATCAAGTCCAAACTTAGCACTAAACTTATTAAAACTTGTAGTTTCAACAAAGGACTTAATGCAATCATACTCATAAATTATACCTGACGCTTTACCTTTGTCGATCTCCCAATCTTCAGTGTTGCGTTGAATTCTTTCAAGGAGTTCCCGTTTAGCATCAGTCTTTTCGTTTGTGAAAGAACCCATAGAGGAAGCATCGAGCAAATCTTTATCCTGTCGAGAGAGCCTCGCATAGAAATTAGTAATAATCATATCTTTGGGGAGCCCATGGTTAGGACTTTTTAGCATTAACGCTTTCAGTCTCCCCCAAGCTTGAGCTATGCTCTCTCCGTCATGAGGATAGAAATTATAAACATAATTCCTATTCTTATGGACTTCATGAAGAGGATAAAACTTAGTATAAAAGAGAGACATAAGCTCTTGCCAATCAAGCAAGTGCGAGTTATCGAGAAGCTTATACCAATCTGAAGCCTTATCTATAAGTGATACGACGAACAATTTCCTCATGACAAACTCCCTTGATACACCTGCAAGCTTAAATAATGAACATAATTGTGACAGATATAGCAAGTGTTCACCGGGATGTCTGTCTCCTGCATAACAATTAGCCAAGACATAATCGATAATACCAGCTGGTATTTTATAGGGCACAATTTCAGTAGGGGGAGGAGCAACCACCACAGGTGTGGGGCGTCTTCCCGCAAGCAACGATCCAATAGCAAGGTTGTCCATAAGCATAACTAGTGAAATAAAAACAAGAAACAAAAAGATTTAATTGCAAGATCTAAAGATATACCTTCAAGCACTCACCTCCCCGGCAACGGCGCCAGAAATAGCTTGATGTCTACACATGCTTCTACTCTTGTAGACTATGTTGGGCCTCCAAGCGCAGAGGTTTGTAGGACAGCAGCAATTTCCCTCAAGTGGATGACCTAAGGTTTATCGAACTCAGGGAAGTAGAGGTTGAAGATGGTCTCTCTCAAGCAACCCTGCAACTAAAATACAAGAAGTCTCTTGTGTCCCCAACACACCTAATACACTTGTCAGATGTATAGGTGCACTAGTTCGGCGAAGAGATGTTAAATGGCAAGTGATATGGATGGCAAAACAAAGTAATATAAATCTGTAATAAAAAGTGCAGCAAACAAACAAGTGGTAAATGTGAGCACAAATGGTATTGCAATGGTGGAAACAAGGCCTAGGCTTCATACTTTCACTAGTGGCAACTCCCAACAACATTAACATAATCGAATCACATGATATTTCCCATAAAACATGCAAAGGGGACACACTCGGAGGTCATTCCTTCGTGGTCAAGAGAGGACGAGAATTATGTAGGGCTACAAAAGCACACCTCAAAGTTCGTAGTTCTCAATCTAAGGATTTCCCAATGTCACCGCGGCCATCCAAAGAGAGTCCCACAATCACCACAACATATCTAAAGGATAGTCAAAGACAAGCACCAAGAGACTCTCAATCTTCAATCAACACACAAGAGAGGAAATCACTCATGAAAATATTTTTCTAATCCATGTCCAATAGACCGTTGTCACCTTGGTCTCGGGGATTATACTAGATAAAGACAAGTGAGTACATCAATCCAATACATAGAGGAAGGGGAAATATCATGGGATCACCCTAGATTAACATAGCCTATGATCACAACGAAGATCACATCATGGGAGAGAGAATTGACCACATAGCTACTGGTAGAAACCTCAGCCCCGAGGAGGAACTACTCCCGCATCATGGAGGGAGGAAGCAACGTCGATGGGGATGAATCCGGGGGCACTTCCCCGTCCCGGCAGAGTGCCGGCACAGGAATTCTGGTCCCCCGAAGCTTGATGGCGATGGCGGCGGAGATCAGAATTGCGTCTAGAGAAAAGGGGTCCGGAATCAGGGTTTCCTCGACGGGTGTTAAATATATGCCAAAGGGGGTCGCCAGGGGAGCTACGGGGGGCCCAGGCGGCCTGGCCAGGCGGCCAGGGGTGGGGCCGCCTGGGCAGGGCGCCTGGAGCCCCTCTGGCCCCCCTCTGGCCCTACTTTGGCCGCATGGAAGCTTCCGGAACGCTGATTTTTTATATAATTTTTCCGGGATTTTTCTGGCAGTTTACGTAATGGGAAAACCTGAAATACAAAAACAGCAGAAAACAGAAACTGGCACTGGGGTGCACTGAGTTAATAGGTTAGTCCAAATATGATCAAAAGTGTATGGAAGTGTATAAATATCATAGCAATATCACCCAAAAGAGGCATGGAGCAAGCAGAAATTATAGATACGTTTTGGACGTATCAAGCATCAATACTACACCGAACATGTCAACATGCTACACACCTTTCTTCATGGTGTACGGTGCTGAAGCGGTTCTTCCAAGTGATATCCGCCACGACTCACCACGGGTGGCAGCTTATGTTGAAGCAGCCAATGAGCAAGCAAGACAGGACAGCTTGGACCGGCTAGATGAAGAGCGTGACATAGCAGCAGCACGATCCGCAATCTATCAGCAGGACCTGCGCAGATATCACAGCCGCCGGGTTAAAACCAGGACATTCCAGGAGGGGGACTTAGTACTCCGGCTCATCCAGGACCAGACAGATATGCACAAGCTATCCCCACCTTGGAAAGGGACCTTTGTGGTCATCAAGAACCTACACAACGGTTCATACTACCTGGTGGACGTTCGAGAACACATAGACTCACGGACATCAGAAGAAGAGACGAAGAGGCCGTGGAATATTGCCCTCCTGCAGCCCTACTACACTTGAGCCATGAGCTCCCTGATGACCCCCAACCATAAGGGATCTATTGCAGGGTTCTCGATAAGTAAGAGTGTCGAACCCAACGAGGAGCAGAAGGTATTGATAAGTGATTCTGAGCAAGGAATAACTGTAAGCACTGAAAGATAACTTTTTAGGGGTTTTCTTGATATAAGCAACAGGAAAGTAAAAGCGAGCAAAGTAAAAGGCACTGGAGAGTAATAAGTGGCACAATCCTTTGTGAGCAAAGGAGAGGCCTAGCAACTGAACTTATAAAGGCTAAAGTGTTCTTGAGGACACACGGGAGAGGTAGTCATGTGCTTTCGCCATATTCCGTATCGGTACTATGTGATGTGTTGATAAGTGTTGAGTGGGTGGATCTATGCTAGTACACCATCTAGACTAAGATGAGTGCACTCTTATGATTAAACACCTTGCAAGCATCCGCAAATACAAGATAGTATTTAAGGCAAAAGCCTAACCATAGCAATACGATCGATGATCCATTGTTCCCTTGTGCAAAAGCGTGCGAACTGGGGTTCAGGTTTCTGTCACTCCGGCAACCCACCGTAAGCATTCTTTGTACACAATGTATCCCCCTAGGTCCTTAATAATGTGAAGTGTTGAGTGTTCGACTCACACAACACCACTAGGAAATAACAACACATATTACTTCAACATCATATGACTACTAACAACAAGACTTCTCCCATGTCCTCAAGAACTAAAGTAACTACTCACGAGACATAAAAGAGATCATGATTAGTGGAGATAGATGGATGATAAACAATCTGGACACAATGATATTTCTCCAACAAAACTCAATAACATTCACAACAAAGTAGTAATCAACACCGATAGAGTAGAGAGGATAGATAGTACGGATTACAACACAAGTTGCAATTGTGAGATGAGATTGGATGAAGATGGAGATGGTGCTGATGTTGGGGATGATGTTGATGATGATCTCGATGATGCCCGTGACGATGGCGATGATCTCCCCTTCCGGGAGGTGATCTCCCCGGCGGAATCTGCCCGCCGGAGATGGCTTTTCTTCTCTATAGGTTTCCGCCACGGAGCGGCGGCGGAACTCCGTCAAAACTCCTCTTTTTAGGGTTTCTGGATGACGAGGAGTATATAGGCCAGAGGGGAGAGCCTGGAGTGGGCCAGGGGCTCCAGGCGCCCTCCCGGCGCGGCCAGGGAGGGGCCGCGCCAGGTGGCCGCCTGGGCACCCTGTGGCCCCCTCTGGTTGCTCTTTTGCGTATCTTCGTGATCCTTCTGGAAAATACCCTCCGTCGATTTTCAGGTAATTTGGAGGTATTCTTCTTCAGCAACTCAGCGTCCCCTTTTTACCGCTGAATCCTGCGTCTGCTGCTTCGGCACCAAAAAGTTGCAAACTGTGTAAAATAGGGCAAAACAACATAAGAACATCATCGTAATGTGAAATATATCAATGAATAAGGATGAATTACGATATAAAATAGTGATGCATTTTGGACGTATCAACACCCCCAAGCTTAGACCTCGCTTGTCCCCAAGCGAATACTGAGCTCGGTAAACCTGCCACAAGTTTAGAGAGTGAAGTGTCGATAAATAGAATACAGACAAGAAGCATCACAGTTTCTTCACCAAACTCAAATATCCTCAACAGCAATCTTCAACTCATAAGGCCCTTATAAAAGAGTGGTAACACTTATAATCGAAAGTAGGGCTAAGGAAACTCATCAAATCATGGCAAACATGTCCTTTGGCTAAAAAACAACTAATAGCTTTTACTTTTGCTCTTTCTCTTTATGTTTTGATGAGATTAATTGAAGCTTTTGAAAGAACATGTTATTAGGCAAGAAGTGAAAGTGTTAACACAAAGGAAGATGTTTGCTTTAGCTGGGCTTGACAAACAACTTACTTATCAAATGATAATGTCAACAAGGATATGATATGACAAATCTTAATGCAACTTTATATGAATGAATCCTCGTCAACGTCAAATGTCTGCTCTCTTTAAGAATAGAAGGAAGTAGGAATAACTGACTCAACCTAAAACTAAGAGATAGGCCCTGCTCTAGGGAAGTAGGGAAAACTCATGTGCTATCCTTAAATCAAACAGAATGAAAACAAGTTTTGAGAGGTGCATGATTTGTCAACGAATGCTAATAGATAACTCAATTACTTCTCAAACTGGACAAGTTTCGAGGAACGGCTCCCGCACGGGGACGATCACATCCCCTTAATCTCCTTTGTTTATCACTGCCAAAGTTGTCTGATTTCTCATGAAGAAAGCGTGAAGGAGGGTTTGTTTGTTGTATTATCTTTTATGAGCCGGGCGCACTCATGCCAGTTCCTCCTCGTATTAGGGGTTTGCAGATTAGACATGCAATCCCGGGGTAAAACTTGTCCAACTTAAAAATATCATGAATTAACTACTACTTCCTCATGAGCTAAAACAGGGGCACAAAATAGAAGATTTTAAACATTTAAGGATAACACATAAATTCTATACTTTAGGAGGTGGTAGTGGAATACCACGAATAGGAAGGTATGGTGGACTCATATGGAAGGTATTGGTTTAAGGGTATGGATGCACAAGCAGAATTCCGCTTAGTACAGAGTTTAGGCTAGCAAAGGCTTTGAGAGAACAGACAATTGATGATGACTAAGATGCAAAGCAATATAAAGCATAAACATTAAAATAAGCATAACACATCAAGTTGTCTTCCTTGTCAGCATAACACTTCAAGCATAATAACATAAAGGTTTTGGCTATGTCGCTACTTTAAGAAAATCATGCTTGTTGTTATGACCAAAGCTATGTTTGCCAAGATTAAATAAAGTTTTCAAAGCCATACCTGATATAAGGTCAATACTCCCCATAAGAATCATCATATAAGGTCGATTGCGTGAAGAGAATACCGAGTGCGGCAAAGGAACCAATAGACTTCTCATTAATATTCCATCATAGACGACTCCACACTCACGGATACAATCTCTCCACAGAAGGAGTGATAGACCTCAATGCACACACCTATTTCATATAATAACCTCCCTAGACATGATACGACTCTACTTGACTCTAAAAGACAAAAGATAAAGATAAAGATACCGGGCACTCCCCCAAGCTTGGAACAAGCCAAGGGGATGCCATTACCCAAGGAGATTTCACTCCTCATTCTTGTTGACGTTGATTCTTCAAATCTCTTATGACACGGCGAAGGGTTTGGTTTTCCTTCTCCAAGATCTCCACTTGTACCTTTAGTACACGGAAATCTTCGCACAGCTGATTGGTGATGCGATAAGCCTCGGAGATGGTGGAGAGCGTACGTTGATCTTCAAGTGAAGTAGAGGGCCCTGAAAGGTTAAGAGAAAGATCATAATGAGGTTGGACAGATCCCACCATGATGGGATTGCTTGGGCCTCCTTGTTGTTGGGCAGTGATAGTCTTGACTTCCTCCCTCACGGAGCGCTCCATCTCCGCTTGTCTTGCGGCAATCTCTTCTTCGGTAGCCCAGTCAACGTGCTTCCCTTGATTAAGATCCTTCTGGACTTGACGTAGACGCCATCCCAACAAGTCCTCTCCGCTCGAGCCACAAGAAGACATCTCTAACAATAACTTTTTACCATGGCAGAAACAGATCGAAAAGAAAACACACGAAATCGCGAGATACGTTGCCGGAACAATCCGGGCAAATATATAGTAAAAATTTCTGCACAAAAAGGAAGGTAACAAGCTAAAGTGGGGT
This sequence comes from Secale cereale, assembly GCA_902687465.1. Classification (NCBI taxonomy): domain Eukaryota; kingdom Viridiplantae; phylum Streptophyta; class Magnoliopsida; order Poales; family Poaceae; genus Secale; species Secale cereale. The sequence goes on from LR738710.1 coordinate 173,938,514, forward strand.
CGGAGACGGACTCCTGGGTGCCCAGGCGGCCTCCCGGCGCGGCCAGGAGGTAGGCTGCGCCAGGGGGGCGCCTGGGCCCCCTGGAGCTTGTCTCCGGCTCCACTTAGGCTTAGAATTTTCCTAATTTTGCAAAAACTCATAATATGGAACTTTTATGGCGGTTCGCGATGTTTCCTTACCGTAATACATACCTTTTCTTATTCTGCTTCTGCTGGTGTCTGAAACAGGGCTGCAACATGTTCTTCGTGAGTTGTTGTGTATATCATATTCACATCAACATTGACAGGGTCTCCTGCTATGTAATGCTTAAGTCTTTGCCCATTCACAACTTGAGGTTTGGTGCCTTCAAAATTGTTAATCTTGATTGCACCAGACCGATAGACTTCTTCAATATGAAATGGCCCTTCCCACCTGGAAAGTAGTTTGCCTGGAGAAAACCTGAAACGGGATCTAAACAACAAAACTTTATCACCAACATTAAATTCACGTTTCAGAATCCTCCTATCATGCCACTTCTTTACCTTTTCCTTGAACATTTTAGCGCTCTCATAAGCTTCACTTCTCCACTCATCTAGAGAAGTCAAGTTCATGAGACGCTTCTCACCAGCTAACTTTGGGTCAGCATTAAGCTCTCTAACAGCCCAGAAAGCTTTGTGCTCTAATTCTAATGGCAAATGACAAGCCTTGCCATAAACCATCTTATAGGGGGACATGCCCATGGGGTTTTTGTAAGCAGTTCTATACGCCCACAAAGCATCTCCTAACTTATTTGACCAGTCCTTTCTATTTCTGTTCACTATCTTCTGCAAGTTCAACTTGATCTCTCTATTGGTGAGCTCAACTTTCCCACTAGTTTGAGGATGGTACGGTGAAGCAATTTTATGATTGACATCGTACTTGGCTAAAGCTTTTCTAAAAGCTCCATGCGTGAAGTGTGATCCTCCATCAGTCATGAGATACCTAGGTACACCAAACCTAGGGAAAATCACATCTTTGAGCATTTTCAAAGATGTCTTGTGATCAGCACTTTCAGTGGGGATTGCTTCAACCCACTTGGTCACATAATCAACAGCTACTAAAATGTGAGTGTACTTGTGCGAAGAAGGAAAAGGACCCATAAAATCAAAACCCCAGCAATCAAAAGGTTCAATCATTAGTGAGTAATTCATAGGCATCTCATTCCTTCTACTAATGTTACCAACTCTCTGACATTTATCACAGGCTAAAACATAATTTCTAGCATCCTTAAAGAGAGTAGGCCAATAAAAACCTGATTGAAGAACCTTGTGTGCGGTCCTCTCACCGGCATGATGTCCTCCATAGGGACTATCATGACATTGTCTGAGAATGTCCTTCTGCTCATGTTCCGGTATGCATCTTCTCACGATCCCGTCTGGACCTTCTTTGAAAAGATGTGGGTCATCCCAAAAGTAGTGCCTCAAATCATGAAAGAACTTCTTCCTTTGCTGAAATGTTAAACCTGGAGGCAAATACTTCGGAACGATAAAATTAGCATAATCTGCAAACCAAGGATCGGAAAGAGATTGTACTTTTACAACGACAAGTTGCTCGTCTGGAAAACTGTCGTTGACTGGGATGGGATCATGCGGTATATCTTCCATCCTTGAAAGATTGTCCGCCACCGGATTGTCTTCTCCTTTCCTATCAACAATCTGCAAATCAAATTCTTGAAGGAGGAGTACCCATCTGATAAGTCTGTGCTTGGCATCCTTCTTTGTCATAAGGTACTTAATGGCAGCATGGTCAGTATGAATAATAACTTTGGAATCAACAATATACTGCCTAAACTTATCACAAGCAAACACTACAGCTAAGAATTCCTTCTCAATAGTAGCATAATTATTTTGAGCACTATCAAGGGTTTTACTTGCATAATGTATAACATTCAATTTCTTATCGACCCTTTGCCCTAAAACAGCTCCAACAGCAAAATCACTAGCATCACACATAATCTCAAAAGGTAAATTCCAGTCAGGTGGTTGTACTATAGGAGCGGTTATTAAAGCTTTCTTAAGAACTTCAAAAGCCTCCTTACAATCTTCATCAAATACAAAAGGAACGTCCTTCTGGAGAAGATTAGTGAGGGGTCTCGAAGTCTTAGAAAAGTCTTTAATAAATCTTCTATAGAAACCAGCATGACCGAGAAAACTACGAATACCTTTGATGTCCCTTGGATAGGGCATCCTCTCAATTGCTTCGATCTTGGCCTTGTCCACCTCAATTCCCCTTTCGGAAATCTTGTGACCAAGAACAATTCCTTCGTTAACCATGAAGTGGCACTTCTCCCAGTTGAGTACCAGATTTGTCTCCTCACATCTCTGCAAAACTTTATTAAGGTTGTGGAGACAATGGTCAAAGGAAGTTCCATAGACGGAGAAATCGTCCATGAAGACTTCCACAATCTCCTCACAGAAACCATGAAAGATAGCAGACATATACCTTTGAAAAGTAGCAGGGGCATTACATAAACCAAAAGGCATACGCCTGTAAGCATAAGTACCATAGGGACAAGTAAAAGTGGTCTTCTCTTGATCAGCAGTGTTAACATGAATTTGAGAGAAGCCAGAATAACCATCGAGGTAACAAAAGTGGGTATTTTTGGATAACCTTTCAAGCATTTGGTCGATGAACGGCAACGGGTAGTGATCCTTCCTGGTTGCCTTGTTCAGCTTCCTGTAATCAATACACATTCTATATCCAATAATAATTCTCTGAGGTATTAGTTCATTCTTATCATTAGGAACCTCAGTTGTACCTCCTTTCTTAGGAACACAATGTACCGGGCTTACCCACTTACTATCAGCTATAGGGTAGATAATACCTGCAGCTAGAAGCTTGAGAATCTCAGTTCTTACAACATCCATCATCTTCGGGTTCAACCATCGTTGATGATCAACAACTGGTTTAGCATCGGGCTCAAGGTTGATAGTGTGTTGACAGATAGATGGACTAATCCCCTTAAGGTCATCAAGGGTATAGCCAATTGCACCTCGGTGTTTACGAAGTACTTCCAATAGTCGCTCTTCTTCATATCCTAAAAGGTTAGAGTTGATAATAACAGGATATACTTTCTTTTCATCTAAATAAGCATACTTGAGCGTATCGGGAAGAGGTTTAAGATCGAACACCGGGTCTTCTTTTGGTTTTGATAAAATTCCCAAAGGTTCAACCGGAAGGTTGTGCTTCAGGATAGCAGGTTGTCTCAAGAATATTTCATCTAGTTCATTTCTTTCCTGCATATGCAAATCATTCTCGTGGTCCTCCATATATTGCTGCAAAGGATCATTAGGGGGAATAGCAATAGAAGCAATACTTTCAATAATTTTATCATCACTAGGTAAATCGGTACCACGAGGCTGCTTAGAGAACTTAGAAAAGTTAAATTCATATGGCTCACCATTGAATTCAACAGAAACTTTACCTTTCTTGCAATCTATTATAGCTCCACAAGTTCTGAGAAAAGGTCTACCAAAAATAACAGGACAAAAATTGTCCCTCACTGAACCAAGTACTAGAAAGTCGGTAGGGTATTTTACCTTTCCACATAGGACTTCAACGTCTCTCACAATTCCGATAGGAGAGATAGTTGCTCTGTTTGCAAGATGAATGGTAACATCAACTTCTTCAAGTTCACAAGGTGAAATCTCACCGATGATCTCTTGATAAAGTGAATAGGGGATAGCACTAGCACTCGATCCCAAATCGCATAGCCCATAATAATTGTGATCTCCTATTTTAACAGATACTACTGGAGTACCTGAAATTGGGCCTTTATTCTTGGCTGTGACAAGGTTAGTGGAAACAACACAAAAATTTACATTGGAATCCAAAACATCATTAGTAAAAAGGTCTTTAACCAATGCAACTTGAGGATCGACCTTGATCTGGTCCTCAGGCTCATCAATTCTTCTCTCACTTTTATTTATTATGCCTGTCACAAGAGAGTGCTCCCTTATCCTTTCGGGAAAAGGAGGCTTTTCATATATAACTGCAGGCAAAATAGGGTCAGCAACATGAATATCAACAGGTAACTCTTTGAAGGGTTCATGATGCTGATCTCTCTTCTTTTTAAAAGAATCAACGTGAGAGGCAAAATCCTTACAGAAATCAATCATTAGATGGGAATCAAGACCAATCTTAGAGCAAAAGATATTGAAGTAATCAGTTTTCACATAGCTCTCAATATAATCATGCTCATAATTTATAGCGGGTTCAATACCTTTATCGATTTTCCAATCTTCGGTATTCCTCTGGATTCTTTCAATGAGATCCCACCTTTCTTCAACGCTCTTTGTCTGAAATACCCCACTAGAGGAGGCATCCAGCATCTCCTTATCCTGACGAGAAAGCCTGGCATAAAAATTTGTAAGTATAATTTTCTTGGGGAGCTCATGAATAGGACATTTGAGCATTAGGGACTTCAATCTCCCCCAAGCTTGAGCAATGCTTTCTCCGTCACGAGACCTAAAGTTATAGATATAGTTCCTGTCTCGATGAATTTCATGAAGAGGATAAAACTTGTTATAAAAGAGAGACATAAGCTCTTGCCAATCAAGCAAGTGTGAGTTATCGAGAAGCTTATACCAATCTGAAGCTTTATCTATAAGCGATACGGAGAACCATTTCCTCATGACAAACTCCATTGATACACCTGCAAGCTTAAATAATGAACATAGTTGTGACAGATATAGCAAGTGTTCACCGGGATGTCTGTCTCCTGCATAACGATTAGCCAAAACATAATCGATAATACCAGCTGGTATTTTATAGGGCACAATTTCAGTAGGGGGAGGAGCAACCACCACAGATGTGGGGCGTCTTCCCACAAGCAACGATCCAATAGCAAGGTTGTCCATAAGGACAAAGAGCAGCAACAGCAAAATAAAAACAGAAATACAAAAACTTCCTTACCAGCTTCACTTACCAATAGCGCTACACTCCCCGGCAACGGTGCCAGAAAACGGTACTTGATGACCCACAACCGTAAGGGATCTATTGCAGTGTTTTCGATAAGTTAGAGTGTCGAACCCAACGAGGAGCAGAAGGTATTGATAAGTGATTCTGAGCAAGGAATAACTGCAAGCACTGAAAGATAACTTTTTAGGGGTTTTCTTGATATAAGCAACAGGAAAGTAAAAGCGAGCAAAGTAAAAGGCACTGGAGAGTAATAAGTGGCCCAATCCTTTGTGAGCAAAGGAGAGGCCTAGCAACTGAACTTATAAAGGCTAAAGTGTTCTGGAGGACACACGGGAGAGGTAGTCATGTGCTTTCGCCATATTCCGTATCGGTACTATGTGATGTGTTGATAAGTGTTGAGTGGGTGGATCTATGCTAGTACACCATCTAGACTAAGATGAGTGCACTCTTATGATTAAACACCTTGCAAGCATCCGCAAATACAAGATAGTATTTAAGGCAAAAGCCTAACCATAGCAATACGATCGATGATCCATTGTTCCCTTGTGCAAAAGCGTGCGAAGTGGGGTTCAGGTTTCTGTCACTCCGGCAACCCACCGTAAGCATTCTTTGTACACAATGTATCCCCCTAGGTCCTTAATAAGGTGAAGTATTGAGTGTTCGACTCACACAACACCACTAGGAAAATAACAACACAACTTAAGTATCAAACAACACATATTACTTCAACATCATATGACTACTAACAACAAGACTTCTCCCATGTCCTCAAGAACTAAAGTAACTACTCACAAGACATAAAAGAGATCAAGATCAGTGGAGATAGATGGATGATAAACAATCTGGACACAATGATATTTCTCCAACAAAACTCAATAACATTCACAACAAAGTAGTAATCAACACCGATAGAGTAGAGAGGATAGATAGTACGGATTACAACACAACTTGCAATTGTGAGATGAGATTGGATGAAGATGGAGATGGTGCTGATGTTGGGGATGATGTTGATGATGATCTCGATGATGCCCGTGACGATGGTGATGACGATGGCGATGATCTCCCCTTCCGGGAGGTGATCTCCCCGGCGGAATCTGCCCGCCGGAGATGGCTTTTCTTCTCTGTAGGTTTCCGCCACGGAGCGGCGGCGGAACTCCGTCAAAACTCCTCTTTTTAGGGTTTCTGGATGACGAGGAGTATATAGGCCAGAGGGGAGAGCCTGGAGTGGGCCAGGGGCTCCAGGCGCCCTCCCGGCGCGGCCAGGGAGGGGGCCACGCCAGGTGGCCGCCTGGGCACCCTGTGGCCCCCCTCTGGTTGCTCTTTTGCGTATCTTCGTGATCCTTCTGGAAAATACCCTCCGTCGATTTTCAGGTAATTTGGAGGTATTCTTCTTCAGCAACTCAGAGTCCACTTTTTACCGCTGAATCCTGCGTCTGCTGCTTCGGCACCAAAAAGTTGCAAACTGTGTAAAATAGGCCAAAACAACATAAGAACATCATCGTAATGTGAAATATATCAATGAATAAGGATGAATTACGATATAAAATAGTGATGCATTTTGGACGTATCAACACCCCCAAGCTTAGACCTCGCTTGTCCCCAAGCGAATACTGAGCTCGGTAAACCTGTCCACAAGTTTAGAGAGTGAAGTGTCGATAAATAGAATACGGACAAGAAGCATCACAGTTTCTTCACCAAACTCAAATATCCTCAACAGCAATCTTCAACTCATAAGGCCCTTATAAAAGAGTGGTAACACTTATAATCGAAAGTAGGGCTAAGGAAACTCATCAAATCATGGCAAACATGTCCTTTGGTCAAAAACAACTAATAGCTTTTACTTTTGCTCTTTCTCTTTATGTTTTGATGAGATTAATTGAAGCTTTTGAAAGAACATGTTATTAGGCAAGAAGTGAAAGTGTTAACACAAAGGAAGATGTTTCCTTTAGCTGGGCTTGACAAACAACTTACTTATCAAATGATAATGTCAACAAGGATATGATATGACAAATCTTAATGCAACTTTATATGAATGAATCCTCGTCAACATCAAATGTCTGCTCTCTTTAAGAATAGAAGGAAGTAGGAATGACTGACTCAACCTAAAACTAAGAGATAGGCCCTGCTCTAGGGAAGTAGGGAAAACTCATGTGCTATCCTTAAATCAAACAGAATGAAAACAAGTTTTGAGAGGTGCATGATTTGTCAACGAATGCTAATAGATAACTCAATTACTTCTCAAACTGGACAAGTTTCGAGGAACGGCTCCCGCACGGGGACGATCACATCCCTTAATCTCCTTTGTTTATCACTGCCAAAGTTTTCTGATTTCTCATGAACAAAGCGTGAAGGAGGGTTTGTTTGTTGTATTATCTTTTATGAGCCGGGCGCACTCATGCCAGTTCCTCCTCGTATTAGGGGTTTGCAGATTAGACATGCAATCCCGGGGTAAAACTTGTCCAACTTAAAAAGATCATGAATTAACTACTACTTCCTCATGAGTTAAAACAGGGGCACAAAATAGAAGATTTTGAACATTTAAGGATAACACATAAATTCTATACTTTAGGAGGTGGTAGTGGAATACCACGAATAGGAAGGTATGGTGGACTCATATGGAAGGTATTGGTTTAAGGGTATGGATGCACAAGCAGAATTCCGCTTAGTATAGAGTTTAGGCTAGCAAAGGCTTTGAGAGAACAGACAATTGATGATGACTAAGATGCAAAGCAATATAAAGCACAAACATTAAAATAAGCATAACACATCAAGTTGTCTTCCTTGTCAGCATAACACTTCAAGCATAATAACATAAAGGTTTTGGCTATGTCGCTACTTTAAGAAAGTTAATACAGAAACTTCGAACAGTTTATTTTGCTATGCAGGACAATTCTATAAGGGACCAAACAGGATTTGCCTTTCAAGTGCAACTCCTTCACAGGAACCCTACCTCCAGGATCACTAGGGGGCTACGGATCACATATGAATCCTTGCTTAAAACCCTTCTGGTCCGGTTTATATGATCGTTTTCACATCAGCGCCCTTTCGATTACATCCTTTGATGGCAAAAGAAAAAGTTCTTGTCCCTTGGAGTACATCCTTTGATGGCAAAAGAAAAAATTCGTGCCCCTTGGTTGATACATCCTTTGATGGCAAAAGAAAAAGTTCTTGTGCCTTGGAGTACATCCTTTGATGGCAAAAGAAAAAAAATTATTGCCCCTTGGTTGATACATCCTTTGATGGCAAAAAAAATGTTCTTGTCCCTTGGAGTACATCCTTTGATGGCAAAATAAAAAATTCTTGCCCCTTGGTTGATACATCCTTTGATGGCAAAAGAAAAAATGTTCTTGTCCCTTGGAGTACATCCTTTGATGGCAAAAGAAAAATTATTGTCCCTTGGTTGATACATCCTTTGATGGCAAAAGAAAAAATGTTCTTGTCCCTTGGAGTACATCCTTTGATGGCAAAAGAAAAAGTTCTTGCCCCTTGGAGTACATCCTTTGATGGCAAAAGAAAAACGTTCTTGCTCCTTGGATTAAATCCATTGATTGGCAAAAGAAATCATTGCTCCTTGGATTTGCACCCATTGATTGGCAAAATGAATCATAGCCCTTTGGGTCGCATCCATTGATTGGCAAATATGGAGCCTGGCAGCTCGTAAAAAGCCTCGATTACATTGTCTTATTTGCAACGGTGTTTCGTGTTTTGTGATTTTTCAAGAAGTTTTCTATGGTTTTTTTATTCGGAGCTGGGCAACTTCAAAGTTGACCACGTATTTACAAAAGTCTGGGTCATAGAGCACCAGCATGATTTAAACCGGTGATTACTATAAACCGGAACAATCATTGGGCAAACACCAACAGAGCCAAGAGCCTCCTCGGAATCTACAATGTCCACCGGATTAATGATGTCAAAGCATACTTAATTAAAGGTATGAAAGTATTTTTGGGTATAAAGCATATACTCGTTCAATATATATGCCTATGAGAGCATTATAATCGGTCCGGCGGTAAACCGCCAGGACATTTTCTTAGTGTTGTCTCTGCAGATACAGGTAATATAAAGGATCAACTATAGCAGACAAGGGATTAAAATTGGCAGGTGCCAAATCAAAGCTGTGACATCCGGATTAAGATAGAAAATGTTTCGAACTATCCTATTACAAGGCACCGGCAAGCCTGAACGGATTAAAGTTTTCAAGGCAACAGATTACAGCAGTTAAAAGTTAAACTGAGCGGCTTATGCTTCTTCTTCCTGCTGCGAAGGCTGAGGATCGGCTTGTTCCGGAACTTCTTCGTCTTCTTGAAGCGGATGAAAAGCAGGAACGCGCCAGTCGATCTTGGATAGTGCACGGAAGTACATCTCCTCAGTAATGAGATCGGACGGATCAACATCTGGGGCGAAAGTATGGGCGCGCACTGGTGGGATTAGATTCTCGGTGTCATAAATCGGCCGGTCCACCCGCTCATTCTCTAAGTCATATGCCGGATGATACCTGGTCAGGTCCGCTTCATCAGCAAGCTTGCTGGCAAGAGGGCGCATTTCCTTAGTTAAAGCACGAAGGTCCTTGCCAGAGAAAGCAGATTCATCCTCCTTGTTGCTGGGGTACCCGTTCATAGCTTCCTCCGGATCAAAGTCCGGAACCCATGCTTTGGCTCTGGTCGGCGCTACAAGAGAGCCGGCCCGTGCAGCAGATTTCTTCACTTCTTCCAAGCGTACAGGCAATATAGAAAGCTTCTCCAAAGTACCTTGGATAGTAGTGGGGGCCGCTTTATAATGGGACATCGCACTTATAATCCTTTGAGCGCCGGAATATAGCTGCTCAACCAGAGTGTAAGAAGCCTTGAGTTTCTTCCGGATGTCATCCCCAAGATGGGTGATACGTCGCCCTACATATGACTATTACAGTTAAATCGGAGCAGAATAAAGATTGCAGAGATGAAAAGCATATGCAAATTAAGTGCTTACCAAAGATGGCAGAGGTCATAAGTTCTATTTGCTGCTTTAAGCCGGTCAGCTCTTGCGTTAACGGATTAAGGGCCTCTTCAGCATCCTTTGCCCTTTTCTCAAGGGCGTTCCTCTGCACTTCCCAGGCTGATCGCTCCGCTTCAAAATCTTTTTTCAATTTTTCAGTATTGGTCAAGTTCAGCACCAGCTCATCCTTGGCCTTGGCAGAAGCAGTTTCAGTGAAAGCAAGTCTATTCCGGAGCTCACTTACTTCTGCAGCCCTCCAGGTCAAGTCAGCCTGCAAGGAAATCAAGTGGAGAAAAAGACAATTCAGACAAGTCTCAAGCATATAAACAAGTTATCCACTTGACACTTGGGGGCTAATGGGCAGTTGAAGTATCAAAAGAGAAATTCAGACAAGTCTCAAGCATATAAACAAGTTATCCACTTGACACTTGGGGGCTAATGGGACGTTGAAGTATCAAAAGAGAAATTCAGACAAGTCCCAGGCACATAAAACAAGTTATGCCCCTGGCACTTGGGGGCTAATGCAAGTTCAGTTTTTAATACATTCGGAAGTATCGGTTCACCTACAACGAAGCTAAACCGGAACTTGGGGGCTACTATGGCATAAAGACAGAAGTATAAAGAAGGCAAAGCAAAGACAAGTGAAGGAAGGTACCTCGTATTTGTCCTTCATCATATTAACCAAGCCCAATTCATAGTCGCGGCTGGTATGAAGCCGATTCAAATACCCTGAATAAAGTTCCTGGGCACTCAATTCGGCATAATTGGACAAGTCCGTGCTCCACTTGCCCTTCTCTTGTTGAAGCTTCTCCGCTTTAGCAGTGTGCTTGGCCAAGATGATAGGCTCAGCAGGAGCGGTAAAACCTGTCCCGGTTATTTGGATATCCGGAGAAGAAGTAGTGGTTGGCTGAGAGGGGGCAGCAGTAGGGGCCGGACTAGCAGGAGCCGGATTAGTCCGAGGAGGGCTAACCCGGACAGGACTCGCCGGTTCAATGACATTCTCCACATTCGGGTCTTCTGGAGCAACAATGTTATCATGGTCCATGGGAGCAGGATCATCAATTTGAGTTGCGGGATCGCTCTCTGGCGGGATGACTTCATCCGGATCAGCCGCCGGATCAGCAGTAGCAGTCTCGGCAGCCGCTTTGGTGGCCTTCGCCTTTTTGCTAGGCTTGGGCTTGCTGAAAGAAATTGAAGGAACAATAAGAATTATCAAGGAACAAATACAAATATAAACCGGATGTGGAAAGGGACTTACCCAGGCACAGTCTTCAGTACAGGGACCTGTGTGGCAGTCGATTCACCAGAGGATGACAAAGGTGTCTCCTGATAGTTAGGATCAGATGGTTTAAGAGGTTTGCGTATAAGTCCGGCCTTTGGATGGAGAAGAGTTGGAAAAAGTAAAACCTCAGAGCGGCGCCTGCGAGCCGGAGTGAGAGATATTCCGGAAGATTCTACGACATGGCCACTATGGCGCGTAGTCCGGCGTGCTTCATGTTGTTGCTTCTTCCAAAGAAATTTGGGGTCCAGTTGAGCGTAAGGATGAGAAAAAGGGTACTTCCGGGATGCCCGACGAATTTTGGGCACCGGCGGTTCAGAATCTGAAGAAAGAGAGACTACCTCAATTTCTGCCGCTTTACTTCCTTCAGCCAAATCCTGTGGAAAGACACTGTTAACATAGATTTGGATAAAGAGAGATCAAAACATATCAGGATCAACTCATACCTCAGAATCCGGATCATCTTCCTCAAGATGTGAACCGGAGCCAGCGGCTGCCTTCTTCTTCTTGACAGCGCATGTCTTCCGGCGTGGCTGTTTGCCTGACTTGTCCTGAGGTTTTCTTTTCCAAAAAGGATCGTTGGCCTGTGCAGAAGATGGAAGATAAATATAAGATAATTGGTATGGACGGATTAGAAACAAACAGAAGAGGTCAGAAAAAACTTACTGCTGGCAGTTTGTTCTTCTCATAGAATGGAGCCAATCCGGTTTGACTGCACTCTTCCAGAGAGATGTTGAGCATTTTCTTTGCGGATTCAGTGACTTCCTTCTCAGGAAGCATTATGTCAATATGGCGTTGGGGGTCATCCGTCTTTCCGGTGTACTCATACATCAGGCCGGAGCGCCGGCTCAGAGGAAGGATGCTCGAGGCAAGCCAACAACGAACGAAATCGGCTCCAGTCAAACCGTTGGCCATAAAGGCTTTAAGCTTGGCAAGCTGAGGGGCAAACCGGGCTCGCTCTGAGGATCTAAGGCGCTGCGGCAGGGGATGATCCTTAGGAAGACGATGTTCACGGTAACCCGGCAGAGGGGTTTCTCCTTCAGGAGAGGTATCTTTGCAATAGAACCAGGATTGGTTCCAGTCCTTGGGGTGTGTATGGAGAACAGCATGAGGGAAGACCACATCTCTTCTCTTCTGAATGCTGACACCACCCAGCTCTTGATGTGGTCCGGCAGTAAACTCTATCCGCCGGTTTAAGTGGAAAAAGTTCCGGAACAAGTCCACTGACGATTCTTCTAGAAGGTATACTTCGGAGAAGACTTGGAAATTGCAGACGTTTGATATGGAATTTGGACCTATATCTTGAGGATGGAGCTGAAAAGCGGCCAACACATCCCGGAAAAACTTAGAACCAGGAGGGCTAAAACCCCGGGCCATATGGTCAAAGAAAACGATGATTTCTCCTTCTTTAGGGGTAGGGGGAAACTCATTCCCTGGGGCCCGCCATTTCAGAACCGCTTGGGGGGGCAGAATACCAATTGAAGCGGCGTTGGTTAAGTCCTCTTCCGTAATGCGGGAAGGAACCCAGTTGCAACAAACGAACTGCTTGGCAGCCATCTGAGCAAAAGGAAAACGCTGAAAAAGTACAGTGCAAAATCCGGATTATTAGGTACTGAAGCATAAACCGGAGTGTATCATCTAATTATATCGACGGTTTAGACAGGGGACTAATGGCATTGGCAACCCGGAAGCAGATGTGAAACGAACTGCTGTCGGTTTATGATAACAAAAAAGAGGAGGCTAAACCGTCGGGCTCATGGTTAATTCTTTGCAAGAGGAATATATGATTGGTTAAATCGGCGAGTAACTTACAGATCTATCAAGACGAAGAAACAGGTTTCTACAGAAGGCTAAAGTAAAAATGGATCTGAGCGGTAAGAAAAAGATGAAATATACGCAAGTTGGATACATGAAGAACTACGAAGGATTTCTACAGATCAAATAAATCTAAGGGTTGAGCCTAAGGTCCGAATCTAAGTTCAAACTACGGAGCGGGGACGCGTTTGAAACAAATCCAGGGTTTGAATCTATTGCAAATATAACCTACAGAGGCGAACAGCAAAGCTTTGAGCTTTCATGGCGGAAGCAATGGAGGAACCCTAGATTAAAGATCTACAGCGAGAAGAAAGGAATACCTGAGAAAGAAGGAGACGGCGGCGAAGTACTCTGGACGCGTTTCAGGGTGATGCAGCGGCCTGGCTAGACGACGGCGACGAGCTCGAAGGCAGCGGCGGAGCTTCGGGCGATGGAGGAAGAAGAAGTGCGGAAGGAAGGAAAAGAATAGGGCTCAGCGGTATTTATAAAGACTAGAGAGGTGAAACGGTAAGCGCGGGAATCAAGGAGGTCAGAGATTGGATAAAGGTTCTATTGTCGCCTCGATTTTCGGGATAGCCTTTAAACAAAGGTAACAAACAGCTGTGAGCAATAAATGCGGAGGTGATGTCACGACCGAATAAAATGATTTCTGGAGATGACGTCATAGCCGGTTTACAAAGCAGAAAAGCTACAAGGAGGAAATTTATGCAGGATTTAGAAGACTGACATGAACAAGTTCAAATCACTCTGGGGCCTAATGTGAGGGATATTACTAGCAGGTATAAACCGGCTAGGAAGATCCCGGATTATATTAATGTAGCTGTGTTATCATAAGCCCAGTAGAGGTTACGGCCCATGAAGGCTTAGAGCTCATATGTAAAGTTTACGGTTTATGAACCGTCCTATCATGTAACTTGAGGTATAAGGTAGAAAGAGTACAAACCGAGGCGGACACGATTATGAACCGGTCTCGGGACTCTGTAAACCGGACCGGGCGTTGCCTCCTATATAAAGGGACGACCCGGCGACGGTTCAAGGACAAGCAACAACCCGTCGAGTCATAGGCAAGCAATCTGCTCCCTGTTCATCGACGCCCAAGCAATACCAAACCAAACTAGACGTAGGCTTTTACCTTCATCGAAGGGGCCGAACTAGTATAGTGTTCTTTGTGTGCTTTAACCTCTTCAAGCTAACCCGCGCGATGGCTCCACACCCAAGTCCTCTAAACCGGACATCTGTCGTGCTAATTCCATGACATTATCCTTCTTCAAAACACAACATCTGAATCAGCAGTTTTTTTTAATAAGAATGTTGCACGTTAATTTCTGCACCTACATACATTACTTTTGGTAAATACTACCTTTGTCCTGGTTTATTAGTCCTCTTTGTAGTTTGGGATATAGTTTGACCTTTGATTTAACTACCAAAAAATAAGTTACATATCATAAAAATAGTATAATTGGAAACCTCTTTTTAATATGTTTTCAACATTATAAGTTTTGTGACATACAACATATATTTTGTTAGTCAAATCTACGGTCAAAGTTGGGCACAAAATACGAAGAGGACTAATATACTCGGATGGAGGTAGTATTCACCCACAAGTTGTTGAAATAACCACTTGAAAGATAAACAATCACCCCTAAAGGTCTAAACAAGTTTTTAGGCATGACGTAAACAAAGGCTTCAGTGAGTACAGTATCATTTAAAGTTTTTTCGTAAACGAAGCCAGCTCCCCCTCTGATCAGAAGAGTTCAGAGGAGGGTCACACACACCTCCATCGTGAACTAACCTGCCACAATCAAAGCAAAAATGCGGGATTTTTTCGTAGAAGAAATCAAACCAAATCCCGGATTTGTCATCCTTCGACTTTTTCAGATTGAAACCCCGAACCAAGGGTTCAAAAACCGTGATTGTAGTACGGATTCTCAGTTGTTGTCCACGCGCCATGCCCTCCCCATCCGCGTCTACTTTGACAGCTTTGCCAATCCAGTTACCCAGGGCAGTCCCAAAGGCTTCGCATCTCTTATCCGGAGGTAAATCAATAACCCTAACCCATACATCAATATTCTCAAACACCATCTCAGAGGGTTGGATCTTTCCTTCATATTCCTTCACAACAAGCACACTAAAATCGAATTGCCAGGCCCATTGTGCATTACGTGCCTCCAGTCACCCTCGCTACCCAGGTGAGCAACAAAGATATTGGATCCCATGTCTCTGAACTTGGCTTCCTTGTGTAAACCCCAGGCTCTCGGCATCGTCTTCTCTATAGCAGACATCTTCATAGGTTTCTCAGAGCAGACCTTACAAACCACAGACCACCGAGATGCCTTTGGGATTGGGATCTCGTGATCGTCAAAGACGAGTCCGTCCGCCTCCTTGTCCATCAGAACCATCCCTCCCAACCTTGCTGAAAGGCTTGCTGCCGGATCCGGCGTTTTGCTTTCCACCGGAGATGTGGAAGATCTCAGACTAGCCGGATCCCTGGTCTTCTTTGGTTGTGGCGTAGCGGCCGCCGCTCCCGCCGTCGGAGTCGTTTTCAGTTGCACCGCCGCCGCCGCCGCGCTCCCAACCTTCTCCGCCATCGCTTCCGCTTCCAGCAGGGAGTAGCCGCACCGACCTGCAGCCCAGATGCGCCGTCGCAATCCTGAGTTGCCGCCGTATACTCACCACCCCCAGCGAGATAACCCTAACCCTAGTGTAGTCGCGCGATCGCCT
>LR738710.1:173963908-173997272 GCA_902687465.1 Secale cereale
GGAGGAGCGAGGTGGCGGCCGCCGCCGCAGCCATTGCGCTGGGCTAGGGTTTTAGTGGGGGCGAGAGGAGTGGCGGGGGAGACGGCGGCTGAGATCGGGCGGGCGGGGGAGTAGGCGGAATGGGAAACAGAACAGAAGCCCCGAGCTCTTGTGCGCTGTGGACCTTCGGAAGGGCCGTTTCGTCACTGCGCCCTTCTTTTTCAGGCCGATTTTCATGTTTTGACCCTTTTGCGCAAAGTTTAGCTGGATCTGAACCCGGTTTGAAAATATTTCAGAATTTGACTCTTTTCCCTACCATCTGGGAGGCTAGCGGTAGGGTTGTAGAGGCTACTGTCAGAGGCATCGGCGGTAGCCCATTTATTCACGTCAGACTCAGTAAACGGCAAACCGTCTTTTGCTGTCCGCACTATCGTCGTGGACTTTGGCGGTAGGCTATGCAACACTACCGCAAGCGACCCCGGCGGTAGGTGCTGAACAGTTATAAACCCGCGGGGGCCGGGGCGCGGGGCCCATCCGCGAACCCCAGACCCCATCTTCTCCCATGCGCGGTCGCAAGAGCAGAGAGGGAAGTAAGCTCAATCCATCCAATTCGTTTTAGTAAAAAAGCTTTCGATTCGATGCATTATTTGGCACAAGATGAACCCTATTTCATATAGTAAATTTAGATTTTTGTTGTTGTTAGGTTTGTTTAGTTAGGAGTAACATGATGTTTGACGTGGTTGAATATGATAGAACCCTAGTTCATGTTTCTATATAGTATCAACATGAACCCTAGTTCGCGTTCATAATTTTATTTTATTGTTCATCGATGTTTGATGTGGTTGAATGATTGATACAGTGATATGCTTGACGTGGTTTAATATGATTTAATGTGATATGATGGATAAATACGATTGATTAGAGATGTGATGGATATATATGATTGTTGATTCAATAAGATTGTTTACTACTTCATATGGCTGAATATGATATATGTATTGATTGATGTTAGTTCAATGATCTACAATTGATGAATATGATATGATGCATGTTGGTTGAATACAACATGATACATTTGCAATTGTTTTAGGAGCCCCCTTGCGCCCACCATCGTCTCTAAGTACACCACGCTTGACCATACGTTCGACAACGTCGTGCCCGTTTTATGAAGAACGGAGTGGTAATAACTATGCTCAAGTTGTTGCACAAAATTGTTGGCTTTACGAAATAAATTAACTAATTATTCTTGTTTTCATCTTGATAGATGCTTCTGCCATTGCGGATGGGGGGTCACACGAAGGCCTTTGAGATGTAGTACGACGAACGCTACACGATGTACTTCAGGAGAGCAAAGTTGTTGGGTTTCGTGTTGCAGTTCAAACATATGTCGCTGGCGCTCGTCCATTCAGCTCTCACAACTTTGGTCGGCCGGTGGCGCCTCGAGACCCATAGTTCCATCTCCCATGTGGTAAGATGACGGTGACCCTCGAGGACTTCGGCATGATCACGGCTCTACCGATCCAGGGGCTCTCACTGGCCGAGTGGAGAGGAACGACTGGCGTGAGAGGGTTATCGGCATCATCGGCGATTGCTCAGGTGGATCAAGAACAGCAGGGTCGTGTACCTACAAGATGCCGATGCGCGGACCGTGTAGCAGTACGCGAGGGCCTACTAGTGGTATCTTCTCATAGAACTCGCGCATCTGGTCGGCAAGATCGAGCATCTCGTGCGGCAGGCGCGCCGGACATGAGGTTGGCGTGGAGGTAGTGGTTGAAGAGGTCGACGTCGGGGCGGTTGGGCTTGCCGATGGCGGCGTCGAGGGAGCGGACCCAGAACTCGAAGAGTTGCTTCATGTCCTTCCAGTGCTGCTCCGTCAACCAGGCGGCCCTTGAGGTCGGCGGCGCTGCGGGCGGTGGAGAAGGCGGCCATGCGGTGGCGGTCGGGGAAGGGGCCGGCGCCAACCACGGCGGGGAGGAGCGAGGAGGCCGGGGCGGAGGCGGCCGGGTTACGCCAGTTCTCGTCGTAGAAGGGGATGCCGGCGGTGGGGTTTGGAGGGAGCGGGGAGGGGGTCAGCCTAGGCGTGGGCCGGGGTCGAGGGAGGGGGCAGGGAGAGCTCGGGCTGCTGCGGTAACGCACGGGTGGAGGAGATCGCGACGCGGAAGAGGAGGAGGGGCAGGGGCGCCGGGCCCCTGCGGTGGTGGCGGAGGAGGAGCGAGGTGGCGGCCGCTGAGGGAGTCCTCTATTCAGGGGTCCTCGGGCATCCGGGTCGTTGAAGCTGGGCCGTATTGATGGGACACGTCAAGAAGATGCAGAAGACCCTCCCCCGTGTTCGGTCAGGACTCTTATGTACGTAGAAAGGCAAGTGTAGAGTCCGGATATGTCAGATTACTTCCTCCCCAAGTCACCCTTGTAACCCTAGGTTCCCTCTAGCGTGTACATAAGCTGAGGTTTAGTCTGTAGGGGGGTGATCATCATCACAATACCCCCATAGGCTAGGCTTTAGGGTTTAGCCATTACGATCTCGAGGTAGATCAACTCTTGTACTCATATCCATCCATATTAATCTAGCAGGAAGTAGGGTATTACCTCGACCGAGAGGGCCTGAACCTGGGTAAACATCGTGTCCCCAGCCTCCTGTTACCATCGATCCTCTAAACGCATAGCTTGGGCCCCCTACCAGAGATCTGCCGGTTTTGACACCGACAATGGTGCTTTCATTGAGAGCTCCACTGTGCGCTTGCAATAAGCGATCAGTGGCTCGTCTCGTCATCAGCGACGGGATCACCCTTGGAAACTACTTGGCTATCGGCCAGGTTCTCCAGCTCGGCGGGTTCTGAAGGAAATATGCCCTGGAGGCAATAATAAAGTTATTATTTATTTCCTTATATCATGAAAAATGTTTATTATTCATGCTAGAATTGTATTAACTAGAAACTTAGTACATATGTGAATACATAGACAAAACAAAGTGTCCCTAGTATGCCTCTACTATACTAGCTCATTGATCAAAGATGGTTATGTTTCCTAGCCATAGACATGAGTTGTCATTTGATCAACGGGATCACATCATTAGGAGAATGATGTGATGGACAAGCCCATCCGTTAGCTTAGCACTATGATCGTTTAGTTTTAATGTTATTGCTTTCTTCATGACTTATACATGTTCCTATGACTATGAGATTATGCAACTCCTGAATACCGGAGGAACACCTTGTGTGCTATCAAACGTCACAACGTAACTGGGTGATTATAAAGATGCTCTACAGGTGTCTCCGAAGGTGTTCGTGGTGTTGGCATAGATCAAGAATAGGATTTGTCACTCCGAGTGTCGAAGAGGTATCTCTGGGCCCTCTCGGTAATACACATCATAATAAGCCTTGCAAGCAAATGACTAATGAGTTAGTCACGGGATGATGTATTACGGAACGAGTAAAGAGACTTCCCGGTAACGAGATTGAACTAGGTATTGAGATACCGACGATCGAATCTCGGGCAAGTAACATACCGATGACAAAAGGAACAACGTATGTTGTTATGCGGTTTGACCGATAAAGATCTTCGTAGAATATGTAGGAGCCAATATGAGCATCCAGGTTCCGCTATTAGTTATTGACCGGAGATGAGTCTCGGTCATGTATACATAGTTCTCGAACCCGTAGGGTCCGCACGCTTAACGTTTGATGGCGATCGGAATTATGAGTTTATGAGTTTTGATGTACCGAAGGTAGTTCAGAGTCCCAGATGAGATCACCGACATGACGAGGAGTCTCGGGATGTTCGAGACGTAAAGATTGATATATTGGACGACTATATTCGGACGCCGAAGTGTTCTGGGAAGTTTCGGAATTTACCGGTGTACCGGAGGGGTTACCGGAACCCCCCGGGGGAAAGTTGGGCCTTAGTGGGCCATAGGGGAGAAAGAGGGCAGCAGCCAGGAGGTGGCGCGCCCCTTCCCAAGGGCAGTCCTAATTGGACTAGGGGAGGAGGCGCGGCCCCCTCTTTCCTTCCCCTTCTCTCCCTCTCTTTGCTTCCCCTCTTGGTGATTCCTACTAGGAATAGGATTGCAATCCTATTCCTAGTAGGATTGCACCCTAGGCACGCCATAGAGGGGCCGACCGGCCTCCCCCCTTGCTCCTTTATATACGGGGGCAGGGGGCACCCTAGAACACACAAGTTGATCAGTTGATCTCTCCCAACCGTGTGCGGTGCCCCCCTCCACAGTAACACATCTCGGTCATATCGTTGCAGCGCTTAGGCGAAGCCCTGCGACGGTAACTTCATCATCTCCGTCACCACGCCGTCGTGCTGACGAAATTCTCCCGTGAAGCTCAACTGGATCAAGAGCTCGTGGGACGTCATCAAGCTGAACGTGTGTTGAACGCGGAGGTGCCGTACGTTCGGTAATTGATCGGTTGGATCGCGAAGAAGTTCGACTACATCAACCGCGTCATCAGACGCTTCCGCTCCCGGTCTACGAGGGTGCGTAGACACACTCTCTCCCTCGTTGCTATGCATCTAAATAGATAGATCTTGCGTGATCGTAGGAAAATTTTAAAATACTACGTTCCCCAACAGTGGCATCATGAGCCAGGTCTATGCGTAGATGATATGCACGAGTAGAACACAAGTGAGTTGTGGACGATACTAGTCATACTGCTTACCAGCATGTCATACTTTTCTTCGGCGGTATTGTGAGATGAAGTGGCCCGGACCGACATTACGCGTACGCTTACGCGAGACTGGTTTCACCGTTATGAGCACTCGTTGCTTAAAGGTGACTGGCGGGTGTCTGTCTCTCTCACTTTAGCTGAATCAAGTGTGACTACGCCCGGTCCTTGTGAAGGTTAAAACATCACATACTTGACGAAACATCGTTGTGGTTTTGTATGCGTAGGTAAGAACGGTTCTTGCTAAGCCCGTAGCAGCCACGTAAAACTTGCAACAACAAAGTAGAGGACGTCTAACTTGTTTTTGCAGGGCATGTTGTGATGTGATATGGTCAAGACATGATGAGTTATACGGTTTTGTATGAGATGATCATGTTTTGTAAAGTTATCGGCAACTGGCAGGAGCCATATGGTTGTCGCTTTATTGTATGAAATGCAATCGCCATGTAATTGCTTTACTTTATCACTAAGCGGTAGTGATAGTCGTGGAACCAATAGTTGGCGAGACGACAACGATGCTACGATGGAGATCAAGGTGTCGCGCCGGTGACGATGGTGATCATGACGGTGCCTTGGAGATGGAGATCAAAAGCACAAGATGATGATGGCCATATCATGTCACATATTTTGATTGCATGTGATGTTTATCTTATTATGCTTTTTATCTTGCTTAGTACGACGGTAGCATTATAAGGTGATCCCTTACAAAATTTCAAGGTATAAGTGTTCTCCCTGAGTATGCACCGTTGCGAAAGTTCGTCGTGCCGAGACACTACGTGATGATCGGGTGTGATAAGCTCTATGTTCACATACAACGGGTGTAAGCCAGTTTTGCACACGCAGAATACTTGGGTTAAACTTGACGAGCCTAGCATATGCAGATATGGCCTCGGAACACTTGAGACCGAAAGCTCGAGCGTGAATCATATAGTAGATATGATCAACATAAGATGTTCACCATTGAAAACTACTCCATCTCACGTGATGATCGGACATGGTTTAGTTGATTTGGATCACGTGATCATTTAGATGACTAGAGGGATGTCTATCTAAGTGGGAGTTCTTTAGTAATTTGATTAATTGAACTTTAATTTATCATGAAGTTAGTCCTGGTAGTATTAGCATATCTATGTTGTAGATCAATAGTTCGCGTTATAGCTCCCATATGTTTTTGATATGTTCCTAGAGAAAACTAAGTTGAAAGATGTTAGTAGCAATGATGCAGACTAGGTCCGTGATCTGAGGATTATCCTCATTGCTGCACAGAAGTATTATGTCCTTGATGCACCGCTAGGTGACAGACCTATTGCAGGAGCAGATGCAAACGTTATGAACGTTTTTGACAAAAGCTCGGTATGATGACTACTTGATAGTTTAGTGCACCATGCTTTACGGCTTATAACCGGGACTTCAAAAACGTTTTGAACGCCACAGAGCATATGAGATGTTCCAAGAGTTGAAATTAGTATTTCATACTCATGCCCATGTCGAGAGATATAAGACCTCTGACAGTACTTTGCCAACAAGATGGAGGAGAATAGCTCAACCAGTGAGCATGTGCTCAGATTGTCTGGGTACTACAATTGCTTGAATCAAGTGGGAGTTAATCTTCCAGATAAGATAGTAATTGACAAAGTTCTCTAGACACTATCACCAAGTTAGTAGAACTTCGTGATGAACTATAATATGCAAGGGATGACGAAAGTAATTCCCGATCTCTTCGTGATGCTGAAATCGGCGAAGGTAGAAATCAAGAAACTGCATCAAGTGTTGATGGTTAACAAGACCACTTGTTTCAAGTAAAGGGCAAAGGGATAGAAGGGGAACTTCAAGAAGAATGACAAGCAAGTTGTCACTCCCGTGAAGAAACCCAAAGCTAAACTCAAGCCTGAAACTAAGTGCTTCTACTGCAAAGGAAATGGTCACTAGAAGTGGAACTGCCCTAGATACTTGGTGGATAAGAAGGATGACAAAGTGAACAAAGGTATATTTGATATACAGATTATTGATGTGTATTTTACTAGTGTTCATAGCAACCCCTGGGTATTTGATACCAGTTCAGTTGCTAAAATTAGTAACTCGAAACGAGAGTTGCAGAATGAACAGATACTAGTTAAAGGTGAAGTGACGATGTGTGTTGGAAGTGGTTCCAAGATTGATATGATCATCATCGCACACTCCCTGTAATTTCGGGATTAGTGTAGAACCTAAATAAATGTTATTTGGCATTTGTGTTGAGCATGAATATGATTTGATCATGTTTGTTGCAATACGGTTATTCATTTAAAGTCATAGAATAATTGTTATTCTGTTTGCATGAATAAAGCCTTCGATGGTCATACACCCAATGAAAATAATTTGTTGGATCTCGATCGTAATGATACACATATTCGTAACCTTGAATCCAAAAGATGCAAGGTTAATAATGATAGTGCAACTTATTTGTGGCACTGTCGTTTAGGTCATATTGGTGTAAAGCGCATGAAGAAACTCCATAGTGATGGACTTTTGGAATCAGTTGATTATGAATCATTTGGTGCTTGCGAACCATGCCTCATGGGCAAGATGACTAAAACTCCGTTCTCCGGAACAATGGAGCGAGCAACATATTTGTTGGAAATCATACATACTGATGTATGTAGACCGATGAGTGTTGAAGCCAAGGTTGTCAAAATCGTGATTCTTTTGTACAATTCTGCGACTTTACGATTCAAACTAACCCCTCTGATTCTACGACTTTAGTTCATAGAATCTACATTTCTACGATCTTGATAGTGAAGATTCCACGATTTGCGATCCTACCATCAGGGCTCCGATCCGATTCAAAATCACGATTCAGACAACCTTGGTTGAAGCTCGCGGCGGGTATCATTATTTTCTGGCCTTCACTGATGATTTTAGCAGATATGGGTATATCTACTTGATGAAGCACAAGTCTAAAACATTTGAGAAGTTCAAAGAATTTCAGAGTGAAGTAGAGAATCATCGTAACAAGAAAATAAAGTTTCTACGATTTGATCGTGGAGGTGAATATTTGAGTTACGAGTTTGGTCTTCATTTAGAACAATGTGAAATAGTTTCACAACTCACGCCACCCGGAACACCACAGCGTAATGGTGTGTCCGAACGTCGTAACCGTACTTTTAGATATGGTACGATCTATGATGTCTCTTACCAATTTACAACTATCGTTTTGGGTTATGCATTAGAGACAGCTGCATTCACATTAAATAAGGGCACCATCTAAATCCGTTGAGACGACGCCTTATGAACTGTGGTTTGGCAAGAAACCAAAGTTGTTGTTTATTAAAGTTTGGGGCTGCGATGCTTATGTGAAAAAGCTTCAACCTGATAAGCTCGAACCCAAGTCGGAGAAATGTGTCTTCATATGATACCCAAAGAGACTGTTGGGTACACCTTCTATCACAGATCCGAAGGCAAGATATTCGTTGCTAAGAATGGATCCTTTTTAGAGAAGGAGTTTCTCTCGAAAGAAGTGAGTGGGAGGAAAGTGAAACTTGATGAGGTAATTGTACCTTCTCCCGAATTGGAAAGTAGTACATCACAGAAACTAGTTCTAGTGATTCCTACACCAATTAGTGAGGAAGCTAATGATGATGATCATGAAACTTCGGATCAAGTTACTGCTGAACTTCGTAGATCAACCAGAGTACGTTTCGCGCCAGAGTGGTATGGAAATCCGGTTCTGGAAGTCATGTTACTAGACCATGATGAACCTACGAACTATGAGGAAGCGATGATGAGCTCAGATTCCGCAAAATGGCTTGAGGCCATGAAATCTGAGATGGGGTCCATGTATGAGAACAAAGTGTGGACTTTGGTTGACTTGCCCGATGATGGGCAAGCCATTAAAAATAAATGGATCTTTAAGAGGAAGACTGACGCCGATGGTAATGTTACTATCTACAAAGCTCAACTTGTTGCAAAAGGTTTTCGACAAGTTCAAGGTGTTGACTACGATGAGATTTTCTCACTCGTAGCGATGCTTAAGTCTGTCCGAATCATGTTAGCAATTGCCGCATTTTATGAAATCTGGCAAATGGATAACAAAACTGCATTCTTTAGTGGATTTATTAAAGAAGAGTTGTATATGATGCAGCCAGAAGGTTTTGTCAATCCTAAAGGTGCTAAATAAGCAAGCTCCAGCAATCCATCTATGGACTGGTGCAAGCATCTCGGAGTTGGAATATACGCTTTGATAAGTTGATCAAAGCATATAGTTTTATACAGACTTGCGGCGAAGTCTGTATTTACAAGAAAAGGAGTGGGAGCACTACAGCCTTTCTGATAAGTATATGTGAATGACATATTGTTGATCAGAAATGATGTAGAATTTTCTGGAAAGCATAAATGAGTGTTTGAGAGGAGTTTTTCAAAGAAAAACCTCGGTAAAGCTGCTTACATATTGAGCATCAAGATCTATAGAGATAGATCAAGACGCTTGATAAGTTTTTTCAATGAGTACATACCTTGATAAGATTTTGAAGTAGTTCAAAATGGAACAATCTAAGAAATAGTTCTTCCCTGTGTTGCAAGGTATGAAGTTGAGTAAGACTCAAAAAACCCGACCACGGTAGAAGATAGAGAAAGAATGAAAGTCATTCCCTATGCCTCAGTCATAGGTTCTATAAAGTATGCCATCCTGTGTACCAAACCTGTTGTGTACCTTGCCATGAGATTGACAAGGAGGTACAAATAGTGATCCAGGAGTAGATCACTGGACAGCGGTCAAAATTGTCCTTATTTACTGAATGACTAAGGAAATATTTCTCGTTTATGGAGGTGATAAAGAGTTCTTCGTAAAGAGTTACGTTGATGCAAGCTTTAACACCGATCTGGATGACTCTGAGTCTCGATCTGGATACATATTGAAAGTGGGAGCAATTAGCTAAAGTAGCTCCGTGCAGAGCATTGTAGACATAGAAATTTGCAAAAAATACATACCGATCTGAATGTAACAAACCCAGTGACTAAACTTCTCTCACGAAGCAAAAACATGATCACACCTTAGTACTCTTTGGGTGTTAATCACATGATGATGTGAACTAGACTATTGACTCTAGTAAACCCTTAGGGTATTGGTCACATGGCGATGAGAACTATGGGTGTTAGTCACATGGTGATGTGAACTATTGGTGTTAATCACATGGTGATGTGATCTAGATTATTGACTCTTGTGCAAGTGGGAGACTGAAGGAAATATGCCCTAATAAAGTTATTATTTATTTCCTTATATCATGATAAATGTTTATTATTCATGCTAGAATTGTATTAACTGGAAACTTAGTACATATGTGAATACATAGACAAATCAAAGTGTCCCTAGTATGCCTCTACCAGACTAGATCATTGATCAAAGATGGTTATGTTTCCTAGCCATAGACATGAGTTGTCATTTGATCAACGGGATCACATCATTAGGAGAATGATGTGATGGACAAGACCCATCCGTTAGCTTAGCACTATGATCGTTTAGTTTTACTGCTATTGCTTTCTTCATGACTTATACATGTTCCTATGACTATGAGATTATGCAACTCCCGAATACCGGAGGAACACCTTGTGTGCTATCAAACGTCACAACATAATTGGGTGATTATAAAGATGCTCTACAGGTGTCTCCGAAGGTGTTCGTGGTGTTGGCATAGATCAAGAATATGATTTGTCACTCCGAGTGTCGGAGAGGTATCTCTGGGCCCTCTCGGTAATACACATCATAATAAGTCTTGCAAGCAAGTGACTAATGAGTTAGTCACGGGATGATGTATTACGGAACGAGTAAAGAGACTTGCCGGTAACGAGATTGAACTAGGTATTGAGATACCGGCGATCGAATCTCGGGCAAGTAACATACCGATGACAAAAGGAACAACGTATGTTGTTATGCGGTTTGACCGATAAAGATCTTTGTAGAATATGTAGGAGCCAATATGAGCATCCAGGTTCCGCTATTGGTTATTGACCGGAGATGAGTCTCGGTCATGTCTACATAGTTCTCGAACCCGTAGGGTCCGCACGCTTAACGTTTGATGGCGATCGGTATTATGAGTTTATGAGTTTTGATGTACCGAAGGTAGTTCGGAGTCCCGGATGAGATCACGAACATGACGAGGAGTCTCGGAATGTCCGAGACGTAAAGATTGATATATTGGACGACTATATTCGGACACCGGAAGTGTTCTGGAAAGTTTCAGAATTTACCGGAGTACCGGAGGGGTTACCGGAACCCCCCCGGGGGAAAGTTGGGCCTTAGTGGGCCATAGGGGAGAAAGAGGGCAGCAGCCAGGAGGTGGCGCGCCCCCTCCCAAGGTCAGTCCGAATTGGACTAGGGGAGGGCGCGGCCCCCTCTTTCCTTCCCCTTCTCTCCCTCTCTTTCCTTTCCCTCTTGGTGATTCCTACTAGGAATAGGATTGCAATCCTATTCCTAGTAGGATTGCACCCTAGGCGCGCCATAGAGGGGCCGGCCGGCCTCCCCTCTTGCTCCTTTATATACGGGGGCAGGGGGGCACCCTAGAACACACAAGTTGATCAGTTGATCTCTCCCAACCGTGTGTGGTGCCCCCCTCCACAGTAGCACACCTCGGTCATATTGTTGGAGCGCTTAGGCGAAGCCCTGCGACGGTAACTTCATCATCTCCGTCACCACGCCGTCGTGCTGACGAAACTCTCCCGTGAAGCTCAACTGGATCAAGAACTCGTGGGACGTCATCAAGCTGAACGTGTGCTGAACACGGAGGTGTCGTATGTTCCGTACTTGATCGGTTGGATCACGAAGAAGTTCGACTACATCAACCGCGTCATCAGACGCTTCTGCTCCCGGTCTACGAGGGTACGTAGACACACTCTCCCCATCGTTGCTATGCATCTAAATAGATAGATCTTGCGTGATCGTAGGAAAATTTTAAAATACTACATTCCCCAACAGGTTCGTTGTATGCGCCCGCATACCGGCCGCACTCCCTGCGGTCATCGAGCACTAACTTTATGCCGACTCCGGCCACTCCGATGACGCAATCTCGGTAGAACTCTCGCCCTTAGACGAGCTGCTGGATCACATCGCCGCCCTGGGGCTTTCATCGCCAGGAGATCGTATCGAATCTAAATCCGCAGATCGATCCCTCCCCGATCACTCGTCTGGTGGCAGCAGTTGAGGACGGAGCCGAAGAAACTCCCCCTCTCGAGATGAAGACCGACACAGTTCGGATCTCCGAACCCATCGAGCTGAACACGCCCCTGTCGGGAGGCTTCTCATGTTTTTTTAGCTCTGGTATTAGCGTCGGGCCCATGGGACGATCAGACCCTGCCAAACCCGGATCGCCCACATCGGAGGTTGTCAAAACCCCGAAATCACTTTGGGTCGGGCCTCAAAATTACCAGCATCCACCCACCCCGGGAAAAAACTCTCCAAGTAAATCCGGATTTCCAGACATAGATGATCTCACGAACATACAACAGCAGCCCAAGGAAACGGTCATCCACTTTTGGGCCAGATTCCTGCTTGTCAAAAACAATATCAAGGACTGTTGCGACGACGAAGCGGTCCCTCTATTTTATCGCAACTGTACGGACGAGGGAGTCTTGAATGCCCTCAACCGACGTCGGGTTCTGAGTTTCACAGAACTGTCACACTTAGTACAAAAGTACTGCGCAATGGAAAAATACTTGGAAAGCCCATAATACGCCTCTCGAACAGTCCATACCCGGACAATACGTTATCAAGGCTAAACGGACATACCCTAGTAGGTCATCCGATAACAGGCCTATTGGCAAGAAGAGAAAGCTTTTACTAAAGCACAAATCCATACTGGACGAACTTGTAATGCCCCGGATGTAATACTTTCCCTTTTGGGTATATATATATCTCCGGCTTCATCTATTCCCATTCCGGGTTCTTTGTCTTTCGGGTTTTCGTCGTTTTGTTGTGTGAGTGTGTGGCATTTCATTCATATCATGTAGACATGTGCATCGCATTGCATTGTGTTGTCGGTTGCATCCGGTTCCGCGTGTTTCTTCCCGTTGTCCGTTTCGCGTTCCGGAGCTCCCTCACGTGTCCGTGACGTCCCGTAGGCCTACTTTGTTGTTCGGGCGTGTAACGTTACCGGTGTGCCGCGAGGTTGTTTTGTGTGTTGTTGTTTTGTTGTGTGCAACCCGCCTCTCAAATCTCGTCTCGTTTGGACTCCGTTGGCTATTCCATCCGTTGTTCGTGTGGGTCCAGAGTGCCTTCACTTCGTGTCCCAGAAACACCCCTACTGCAGTCTTTTATCTCCTCCTAGGCCTTTTAAATCTACCCCGCGATCGGATCCGTCGGATCGCGATCGGAGGGCTCCTAGCGCCCCTAAATTCTCTCCAAACCCTAGCAAAAACTGTTATATATTAGACCTTCCTAGTCTATTTTGGGCATCCCCTTCTTCCTCCTCTCTCCCCTCATTTTTTCTTTCTTTCTTCAGATCCCCCTCTTTTATCTCAGATCCACCAGCCAGTTCCCGAGGGAAACCAGCTGCGCCGCCGTTTTCTTCGATCCACAGATCGACCAGGCGCCAGGTCAGCGTTGGCCTTCCCCAGCGATCTGGACCACATCGCCTGAGGAGCTGGGCCGGTCGCCCCTGCCGGTCGCAGCCAGCCTCCCGCTGGGCCGACCCGTCCACTTCGTCCTCCCTCCCGCTTCGCCAGGCCTAGGGGACCACTTCCCCTCGCCTCGACCGCCCTCCCGCCTGGAGCACGCGGGTCTCCTCGCTCCCGCCGCCCTGGGCCGGTTCCCGCTCAACCCCGCGTGACGCCCCTCTCGCCTCTCAGGCTGGGCCAGTCGCCGGCCCACTCCAGCCGACCGCCCCGAGCGCTTCGTCGCCGCATCCCAGGCGACCGCGGGCGCCGCATCGCCAGGCCGATTCCCCCCGCCTAGGCCGTACGCCCTCTAGCGCCACCGCGGGCCGCCGCCCCGCTCCGCGACCGGGCCGCCACCGCGGGCCTCCCGCAGGCTCCCTCGCCGCACAGCCGCCGCCAGCCGCCTGGGCCGCCGCGCCGCAGCTCCAACCGGGCCGGCCCACTCCGTTTTCCCCCAGATCCAGATCTGTTTGAGGTTGACCCTTTTCCCCACTAAGTCCCAGATCTGTTAATCCCTGATGCAATGTTTGACCTGCTCTAACTTTTTGTCTGTTGCTCCAATTCGCGCGTGTAGCATGTCCAGACGTTCGTGGAGACTTGCTCTACGTTTTACCTGTTGTTGTCATGCATGTTAGAGATCATCTAGGTGCTTGTTTTGCTGTTGCAAGAGTGCATCATGATATAAACTGCTGCTATGTGTTATTTTTATGCCACCTTTGCCATGTGATATCTTTTAGCTCGTTGGTCCGAATGATGCAAATGACATGTCCACGTGTTCGTCTTGCCATGCTCTACATGTTGTATGTGATAGGTTGCATGGTAGATTTATTATTGCCTTGTTATCATCGTTGCAAAGTGCCATGTGGCTGTGATGTTATTTCACTTGTTATGAAATGCCATCTTGTTGAGCTCGTTGCAATCGTTGTGTTCACCTCTATGATGCATGCTTGTGTGTTTCGGGATCACCTTCATGTGTACTTTGATGAGGTGCTTGCCTCTTGCCATGTTTAATTTCGAGGTGACTTAAACATGCTCTTTTATATGCCATGATGATATTGCTGTTTTAGGACTTAGTGGATTTTCACTAAGTCTGAAATCTGTAACGTTCCGACGCCATGTTCGTGTGATGTTCTAGGGCAAAGCATGATAGTTTTGGAGTGGATCTTGATTGTTCCTTGTAGTATATATTGTTGTCTTTCCATTCATGTCCTCACATGTCCATTTAAGTGGCTGTAGCATGTTTATCTTTTGCTCCAAAGTTTCAATAAAATTCTGCTGCTAGAATTTTATTGTCAAGTTCAATATGTCCAAGATCATTGCTATTGATCCGTGGCTCCGTTGGGGTGCACCTTTGGACTTAGTTGCTGTACTATATGTCTAGTTTGTGTTCATGTCCTTTGCCATGTTGTTTGGGTGCTGTAGCTCAATTATTTTGAGCTCCGAAGATGCTATGTTGCTGTAATTTTCAGCTTTCGCTCAAATCTTGTTTCGGGCATAACTTTTAGCCCGTAACTCCGATTTCAGCGAATCTTATATCAAACTTGATTGTTTTTCCATGTAGATTAATAATATCAGATTGTTATCATGTTTTGAGGTGTTTTGCTTGAGTGATGTTTTACGTGCTCCGTGTGCATCCTTAGTGCATCCATCGTGCATTCATCTTTTTCGAGTGCGCATTGCATCTTGTTGATTGGTGCTTGGTGTGATTGTTTTGTTTAGAGCCGGAAGCTGAGACCGAGTTCGAGGTTGAGCACGAGGTTACCAACGAGGTTGAGCACGAGGACCCTTCTTACGATCCGAACGACTTCTCTTCAGGCAAGATGACCGAACCCCGATAACATTACTATCTTTGCCTATTGCTAGTAGTCTCGATCTATAGTTTTGCCTCGATGCCTATGATCTTCTTGTCAGCCTCCTACTTGTAACCAATTGCCATGTTTAACCAACCTACCTATGCAAACCATTGCATGGCTAAGTACGCTTCGCTCAGCCCTTCTTATAGCATTGCTAGTTGCAGGTGAAGATCGAAGATGTTTGCTTCATGTTGAAGTTTTGGTTGGGTTATATCACACTATATAATTGCTAAATGAAATCATCTATATATTGGCAAGGGTGGAAGGCTAAGCCTTTTGCTTGGTGTTTTGTTCCACTCATGTCGTTAGGATCCGTATAAGCCGGTATTATGTTCCTTGATTATGCGTTCCTAACACGGTTGGGGTGTATGGGACCCCCTCGATAAACCGCTAAGTGCTAAGTCTTTTCCAGCAAGTCCCAACATTGGTACTATTTGCCTAATAACAAACTAAACTTGCATAGGGAGTAATTAACCCTCTTTCTTAATCAACAACCCCGGGCCAGTGCTCCACATGAGTGTTGGTCCGAAACGGGGGTTCTGCGGGGCCACCTCAAGGAAACTCGAGGTTTGGTAAAAACCTGTAGAATCGCCCATCCGGTCGTGTCCTGAGACTTAGATACGCGCGGCTACTATCAGGGTGTCGACACGCCGGGAGGATTTGCTGGATTAGCCTTACCTTAGCTCGGTATATCTTGAGCACGGGATTCCGAGAATACTCGGGTCTTCCCATTTTGGAGTTGCGACTCCGCGGATCGTGGGCTTGTAATGGGTCAAGTTGGAACACCCCTGCAGGGTTTGAACTTTCGAAAGCCGTGCCTGCGGTTATGTGGCAGATGGGAGCTTGTTAATTCCGGTTGTAGATAACTTGACACAATGTTTCTAATACACTACCAGCGTGTGTTCCGTGACCGTCAATTTCCGAATAGGGATTCGGGAGTTGAACACGGAGGGGTTATGCTTGTTGAGCTTATAGCTAGGATCACTTTGTGATCACTTCTCGCCGATGCTTTCTCTTCTCGCTCTCACTCACGTAAGCTAGATGCTAGTTGCTGCTGCAGACACTTATTCTTTTCTTCAGCCTTTTCCTCACCCAAAGGCTTTGATAGTCTTGTTACCCGGAGACGGAATTGCTGAGTCCTGTGTGGCTCACAGTTACTTCACACACCAGATGCAGGTCCAACTGTGAGCTATCCAGGTGATGGCACCGAGCTGGATTGGGAGTACGACGAGGAGCGTAGTCGGTACTATGTGCGATACCCGGATGATCAGTAGTGGAGACTCTTACTAGGATTCGATCCGCCTGTGGTTTATTTATCTAAGTTTGGTACTTTGACATTTGGATTTTGCCCTTAGAGGGTTGTGATGTTCTTAATGTATGATGTTTGAGACTTGTTATGTAATTCTGTGACGTGGCGAGTGTAAGCCAACTATTTTCTGTTTACTATCCCCTCTTTTACATGAGTTGTGCAAAGATTACCAAACTTGAGATCATTCTAGGATGGATTTATGCCTTTAAGTCGTGCCTCGACACGTAGGAGGTATAACTCCATCCTGGGCATTACAAGTTGGTATCAGAGCCTTCTCCGACCTAGGAGCCCCCACTATTTGATCGAATCGTTGACGGTCGAGTCTAGGCACACACTGAAAACTTTTTGAGTCCTATATTATATCGGAGAGTAGGATTTCTTTGCTTCTCATCCCCTTTCTCTCTGGTGAGGACTCCTGACGTCTACTCTTGTCTCTCCTATCTTCAAAAATTGCACAATTTTTTTTAGGAATCCCGCGAGTATTCTGGGATTGTTTCGATGTTCTTGTGACAAGGATATTGTTCTCGATGCCTCCTGTTACCGAGGAGTTGAGTTTCGGGGTATCATTGTAACAAGCATATCGCGGCAGTACTAAATACTTAAGACGGCCGACATCGAAAATCTCTCCTATACGGCCAGTGTCAAGATAACCCCGACATCACCCAGTACTGGGGAGGTAGTTCGGGAGTATTGCCATAGCTTGTTATAGTGGATGCTTTTCGAAGGTCCGAGGTACACAGTTTCCGAGAAAGACTGGTTATGTGTTGAAGGATGGATACACCTGGATGTAGGTTTAGAGTTGATTGCGCGGTGCTTCCCGTGTATCCCCAACACCTGATTGCATAACTGGAATCTTCCGGAAATCTATAGGTCGGTTTTATCCAGTAGATCGTAGGCATTCTTCCAACGAATGCAGGTTAGTGAGTTCGGGGTTCGACATTGTGTGAAGGGGTTATATGACCGACGTTACTATCAGGAGTTGCATCTTAAAGGGTCCTTGGCTATGCTGATCCGGGGATTGCAAAACCTTTTCGTAACGCGTTCATATGCTTTCAGCACAAAGATGTTAGAACGAAACTCCTCTCTTGTGTTTGTTCCCAACTGTACCTTGTTGTTTTTCTTATTTTATCCTTTTGTCCCCTATGTGGCTTCTCGTGAAGATTGATGTTATCATTTAACTGAGAAATTCATTCGTTCCTCTTGTTCGGATGATTTCATTCGTTCTTATTGTTCGAATGATTATTCTGAAGACTTGTTGCAATTCATTCCATTGATTCAGCTTATTCCTTTTGTCAATCAATTGCTGATTCGTGGTCATCTTTTACAGGATGGCTCCGAAAAGGGTTCCGAACGCTAACCCAGAGGTGGAAGAGGTTCCAGAACATCCTCCTTCCCCTCCTCCTCCGCCTGAGGCTTGGAGAGCAATTATGCAGACTACAGCTCAGAACACTCAGTTGATGATGCAGATGATGCAGCAGATGCAAACTATGCAAGCTAATCAGGGTGTTCCAGTGAACCAAGGCAACTTCTTCCAGCAGCACCATGCTACCCTCAACCAGTTCCTGGCTAACAATCCTAAAGCTTTCAGTTACTGTGTCGACCCTCTTGATGCTGAGGATTGGTTGACCGACATAAAGAAGCATTTTGAGTGCAGTAACGTGAAGGAGGATGACTATGTGAAGTTTGCAGCCTTCCAACTCAAAGATCAAGCAGCTGACTGGTGGCAGCAGTACAAAGACTCCAGGCCGGGTCAAGTGATCTCTTGGGAGAATTTCTGTAAGGATTTCCGTTCGCACCACATTCCTACAAGTGTCATCGAGGGTATGCGTGAGCAATTCCGCAACCTCAAGCAGGGCTCCATGACAGTCTATCAGTATAATGTCAAGTTCCAAAACCTCGCTCGCTATGCTAAGCAAGACATTCCTGATGCCAAGAGTAAAATCTATCAGTTCCGTGGAGGTCTCAAAGATGAACTTCAGCTTGCTCTCACTTTGTTCGAGCCCGATGAATTCGACAAGTTCTATAACATGGCTTTGAAACAAGAAGCAGCTCAGCTTAAGATCGAGGCTTCTAAGAAGAGAATTCGAGATGATGTTCACTCTTCCTCATCGTCTCAGATGGTCTCGAAGCATCAGAAATTCTGGCTTCCTCCTCCTCCAGTGATTCGAGCTCCATACAACAACTCCAACAACTCCAACAACAAGAACTCTAGTGGTCGTGGTTTCTCCCACCCACCCAACCCAAGCAACCAGTCGAAGAAGCAGTTTCAGTCTCAAGGCTCCAAGTCAAGTGGCTCTCAATTCCGTCCTCTCTCAGAAGTGACTTGCAACAAATGCACTCAGAAAGGTCACTATGCCAATAGATGTCCGAATCCGAAGCGTCTTCCTCCTCCTCCACCTGTGAGTTCAGCTATTGTCAGGCATGATCCAAAGGCAGCAAGGGTCAATCTGATGAATGCAGCACAAGCGGAGAATTCTTCTGATGTCATTTTGGGTAACCTCTCAGTTAACTCTTTTCCAGCTAAAGTGTTATTTGATTCGGGTGCTTCACATTCTTTCATGTCATACCCGTTTGCATCCAAGCATAGTGTGACCACAGCAGCTTTACCGAGGCAGTTGGCAGTTTCTTCTCCGGAAAAGCAGATGCATTCCAGTATATATGCTCCGGATGTTTCCATTCGCATGGGTGATTATCGCTTTCTGGCTAAACCGGTGATTCTTGGTAATTCTGACATCGACCTCATCCTCGGAATGGATTGGCTTTCTCAGCACGATGCTCACATTGATTGTGCTCAAAAGGAAGTCAAGATGACTCATTCTGATGAAGATGTGATTATCTTCGCCTCCAGGGATAATACTATCCGGCTTTTCTCTCTTAATGATAAGGGCGAAATTAATGCCATAAATCAAATTCCAGTGGTGAACGAATATCAAGACGTTTTTCCTGAAGAACTTCCAGGCATGCCTCCACACCGTCAGGTGGAGTTTGTCATTGAACTCGAGCCGGGTACTGAGCCTGCTTGCCGGCGTCCGTACAAGCTCTCTCCGGATGAATTGAAGGAATTGAAGAAGCAGCTTGATAAGCAGGAGAGTATGGGTCTCATTAGGCCTAGTACATCTCCGTGGGGCTATGGCGTCTTATTTGTCAAGAAGAAAGATGGCACGGAGCGTCTCTGTGTTGACTACCGGCCATTGAACAAGAAGACGATTAAGAACAAATATCCGCTCCCCAACATCAACGAACTCTTTGAGCAGCTCAAAGGAGCTAAAGTGTTCTCTAAGCTTGACCTCCGAATGGGCTACCATAAAATTCGCATTCGCGAGGAAGACATTCCCAAGACGGCCTTCAGAACGAGCTACGGTTCATACGAGTATACCGTCATGTCCTTCGGTCTCGCCAATGCTCCTCCTACCTTTTCAAGGATGATGCATTACATCTTCAACCCCTATACTGGCGAGTTCGTGCTTGTGTATCTGGATGATATTCGGGTGTTTTCCAAGAATGAAGAAGATCACGAAAAGCACTTACGTCTGGTTCTTGATCGACTCCGAGAGCATAAATTCTATGCCAAGTTCTCCAAGTGCGAGTTTTGGCTCGATAAGGTTTTGTACCTGGGCCATATCATCTCAGCTGACGGTATTGCGGGTAATCCCGAGAAAGTTGAAGCAATTGTCAACTGGGAAGCTCCTCAGAACGTCAAGCAGCTCCGCAGTTTTCTGGGTCTTGCCAGCTATTGCAGAAGGTTTGTTGAGAACTTCTCCAAGATTGCCAAGCCTCTTTCCAACCTGCTTCAGAAGAATGTCAAATACTTTTGGTCTCCAGAGTGTGAAGTTGCATTCAAAACCCTCAAAGAGAAGCTTGTCTCTGCTCCAGTTCTGACTCCTCCGGATGAAACCAAGCCCTATGAAGTATTCTGTGATGCTTCTCTTCAAGGTCTTGGTGGTGTGCTTATGCAAGATAAGAGAATTGTGGCATACACTTCTCGTCAGCTAAAGCCAAGTGAGAAGAACTATCCCACACATGATCTCGAGCTAGCAGCTGTGGTACATGCTCTGATTACGTGGAGACATCTGTTGTTGGGCAGAAAGGTCGACATCTTCACTGATCACAAGAGCTTGAAGTACATCTTCACACAGCCGCATCTGAACCTCCGTCAGACTCATTGGGTTGAAATGATTCAAGAGTACAATCCCAGCATCGAATACACTCCTGGCAAGGCGAATGTGATTGCAGATGCTTTGAGCAGAAAGGCATATTGCAATAGCCTTCTTATCAAGCCGTACCAGCCTGAGCTTTGTGAAGCATTCAGGAAGCTCAACCTTCAAGTTGTTCCGCAGGGTTTTCTTGCAAATCTCCAAATTGCTCCTACCTTGGAAGATCAAGTCCGTGAAGCCCAGCTCAGTGATACCATGGTGAAGAAAGTGAAACATGGGATTGCAAAGGGCACTCCAAAATACAAGTGCTTCCGTGTTGATGAGAGAGATACCTTGTTCTTCGAGGACAGACTCGTTGTTCCCAAAGGTGATCTCAGGAAGCTCATAATGGAAGAAGCTCATGATTCTCTCCTTTCCATTCATCCTGGGAGTTCCAAGATGTACCAAGATCTCAAGCAGTCTTACTGGTGGACACGCATGAAAAGGGAAATTGCCCAATTCGTGAACGAATGTGATGTTTGCAGAAGAGTGAAAGCAGAACATCAACGTCCAGCCGGTCTTCTCCAACCTCTTCCTATCCCCGAGTGGAAGTTCGACCACATTGAAATGGACTTCGTCACTGGCTTTCCTAAATCCAAGCGAGGAAATGATGCTATCTTTGTGGTGATTGACAAGCTTACCAAAGTCGCTCACTTTCTTCCAGTCAAAGAATCAATCAATGCAGCTCAACTTGCAGAGCTGTACACTTCCAGAATTGTGTCCCTACATGGCATTCCTCAAGTTATATCCTCAGACCGTGGCAGCTTGTTCACATCAAGGTTCTGGGACTCCTTTCAGTCCGCCATGGGCACTAAGATCAGGTTCAGCACTGCTTTTCACCCTCAGACTAGTGGTCAAGTCGAGCGTGTGAATCAGATTCTAGAAGACATGCTCAGAGCCTGTGTCATCTCCTTCGGCATGAAATGGGAAGACTGCCTTCCATTTGCCGAGTTCTCTTACAACAACAGCTTTCAAGCAAGTGCAGGCAAAGCACCGTTTGAAATTCTGTATGGCAGAAAGTGCCGTACCCCTCTCAACTGGTCTGAAACAGGCGAACGTCAACTTATTGGCAATGACTTGATCTCAGAAGCCGAAGAAATGTGCAAAGTCATACGTGAGAATCTCAAGGCCGCTCAGTCGCGTCAGAAGAGCTACTATGACGAAAAGCATCGTGATTTGGCTTTCGACATCGGTGATCATGTCTATCTCCGAGTTTCTCCGATGAAAGGAACCCAAAGATTCGGTATCAAAGAAAAACTTGCTCCTAGATACGTCGGGCCTTTCAAGATTCTTGGCAAAAGAGGCGATCTAGCCTATCAGCTTGAGCTCCCTCCCAACTTTGCAAATGTTCATGATGTCTTCCATGTGTCTTAACTTCGTAAATGCTTCAAGGCACCTGAGCGCATGATTCCGTTTGAGGAGATTGATCTTCAACAAGACCTGTCCTACCGAGAGCATCCAGTTGCAATTCTCGAAGAAACCGAACGCAAGACCCGCAACAAGTCCATCAAATTTCTGAAAGTCAAGTGGTCACATCACACCGACCGAGAAGCTACCTGGGAACGAGAAGATCATCTTCGTTCCGAGTACCCTTCCTTTTTCCAGTCCTAGATCTCGGGACGAGATCTTTTTGTAGTAGAGGAGAGTTTGTAATGCCCCGGATGTAATACTTTCCCTTTTGGGTATATATATATCTCCGACTTCATCTATTCCCATTCCGGGTTCTTTGTCTTTCGGGTTTTCGTCATTTTGTTGTGTGAGTGTGTGGCATTTCATTCATATCATGTAGACATGTGCATCGCATTGCATTGTGTTGTCGGTTGCATCCGGTTCCGCGTGTTTCTTCCCGTTGTCCGTTTCGCGTTCCGGAGCTCCCTCACATGTCCGTGACGTCCCGTAGGCCTACTTTGTTGTTCGGGCGTGTAACGTTACCGGTGTGCCGCGAGGTTGTTTTGTGTGTTGTTGTTTTGTTGTGTGCAACCCGCCTCTCAAATCTCGTCTCGTTTGGACTCCGTTGGCTATTCCATCCGTTGTTCGTGTGGGTCCAGAGTGCCTTCACTTCGTGTCCCAGAAACACCCCTACTGCAGTCTTTTATCTCCTCCTAGGCCTTTTAAATCTACCCCGCGATCGGATCCGTCGGATCGCGATCGGAGGGCTCCTAGCGCCCCTAAATTCTCTCCAAACCCTAGCAAAAACTGTTATATATTAGACCTTCCTAGTCTATTTTGGGCATCCCCTTCTTCCTCCTCTCTCCCCTCATTTTTTTTTCTTTCTTTCTTCAGATCCCCCTCTTTTATCTCAGATCCACCAGCCAGTTCCCGAGGGAAACCAGCTGCGCCGCCGTTTTCTTCGATCCACAGATTGACCAGGCGCCAGGTCAGCGCTGGCCTTCCCCAGCGATCTGGACCACATCGCGTGAGGAGCTGGGCCGGTCGCCCCTGCCGGTCGCAGCCAGCCTCCCGCTGGGCTGACCCGTCCACTTCGTCCTCCCTCCCGCTTCGCCAGAACCAGGGGACCACTTGTTGGAGATATGCCCTAGAGGCAATAATAAAAGCATTATTATTATATCTCCTTGTTCATGATAATTGTCTGTTATTCATGCTTGAATTGTATTGTACGGAAACAGCGATACATGTGTGAATACAGAGACCACATTGAGTCCCTGGTAGGCCTCTAGTAGCCAGCTCGTTGATCAACAGATGGTCACGGTTTCCTGACCATGGACATAGGATGTCGGTGATAACGGGATCACATCATTAGGAGAATGATGTGATGGACAAGACCCAAACTTGAGCATAACACGAGATCGTATAGTTCGTAATGCATAAGCTTTTCGGTGTCAAGTATTTATTCCTTAGACCATGAGGTTGTACAACTCCCGGATACCGTAGGAGTACTTTGGGTGTGCCAACCGTCACAACGTAACTGGGTGGCTATAAAGGTACGCATCGGGTATCTCCGAAAGTGTCTGTTGAGTTGGTACGAACCGAGACTGGGATGTTGTCACTCCGTATGACGGAGAGGTACCTCTGGGCCCACTCGGTAAGTCATCATCATAATGAGCTCAATGTGACTAAGTAGTTAGTCACGGGATGATGAATTACGGATCGAGTAAAGAGACTTGCCATAACGAGATTGAACAAGGTATTGGGAATACCGACGATCGAATCTCGGGCAAGTACCGTACCGATGGACAAAGGGAATAACATACGGGATTGAGTGAATCCTTGACACAGTGGTTCATCCGATGAAGATCATCGAGGAACACGTGGGAACCGACATGGGTATCCAGATCCCGCTGTTGGTTATTGACCGGAGAGTGGTCTCGGTCATGTCTACGTGTCTCCCGAACCCGTAGGGTCTACACACTTAAGGTTCGGTAACGCTAGGGTCGTAGAGATTAATGCACGTGGAAACCGAAAGTTGTTCGGAGTCCCGGATGAGATCCCGGACGTCACGAGGAGTTCCGGAATGGTCCGGAGGTAAAGATTGATATATGGGAAGTCCAGTTTCGGCCAACGGGTGATCTCCGGGGGTCACCGGGAGCGTCCCGGGACCACCGGAGGGGCCCCGGGGGTCCACCGGGTGGGGCCACCCCTCCCGGTGGGGCCCCCAGGCCGCAAGGGGATGTGTGCAGCCCCCTGGGCTGGCGCACCACCAAGGGAGGCCCACCTCCCCTGCGCCTAGGGATAAACCCTAAGGGGGGGGGGGCACCACTTGCCTTGGGGGAGGGGGACTCCTCCCTGGCCGCCGCCCCCCTTGCAGATTGGATCTGCAAGGGGCTGGCGCCCCCTGGCCCCCTATATATATGTGGGGAGGGAGAGGGCAGCCGCACCTCAGCCCTGGAGCCTCTCCCCCTCCCGTCACACCTCCCAACTCCTCCGCAGGGCAGCCCGGCGAAGCCCTGCTGCGATCTCCACTGCATCCGTCATCACGCCGTCGTGCTGCCGGATCTCTGACGACTTCTCCTCCCCCCTTGCTGGATCAAGAAGGAGGTGACGTTGTTGCACCGTACGTGTGTTGAACGCGGAGGTGCCGTCCGTTCGGCGCTAGATCATCGGTGACGAAGAACGTGAAGAGTACGACTACTTCATCCTTGCTTCGTTGAAAGCTTCCGCACGCGATCTACATAACGGTATGTAGATGCACTCTAAGTTACTCGTTGCTAGATGTCTCCATAGATGGATCTTGGTGAAGACGTAGAAATTTTTTGAATTATGCTACGTTCCCCAACCATGGTTATTATTATATTGTCTCTACGTTTATTATTGCCTCTACGTTTCCTGACCATGGTTAGAAAATTTATTATTGCCTCTACGTTTAATATAATAATAACCAATTTATTATTGCCTCTACGTTTCCTGACCATGGTTAGAATTTTTTTTTCTTTCTTTCTTCAGATCCCCCTCTTTTATCTCAGATCCACCAGCCAGTTGCCGAGGGAAACCAGCTGCGCCGCCGTTTTCTTCGATCCACAGATCGACCAGGCGCCAGGTCAGCGCTGGCCTTCCCCAGCGATCTGGACCACATCGCCTGAGGAGCTGGGCCGGTCGCCCCTGCCGGTCGCAGCCAGCCTCCCGCTGGGCCGACCCGTCCACTTCGTCCTCCCTCCCGCTTCGCCAGGCCCAGGGGACCACTTCCCCTCGCCTCGACCGCCCTCCCGCATGGAGCACGCGGGTCTCCTCGCTCCCGCCGCCCTGGGCCGGTTCCCGCTCAACCCCGCGCGACGCCCCTCTCGCCTCTCAGGCTGGGCCAGTCGCCGGCCCACTCCAGTCGACCGCCCCGAGCGCTTCGTCGCCGCATCCCAGGCGACCGCGGGCGCCGCATCGCCAGGCCGATTCCCCCCGCCTGGGCCGTACGCCCTCCAGCGCCACCGCGGGCCGCCGCCCCGCTCCGCGACCGGGCCGCCACTGCGGGCCT
Organism: Secale cereale; assembly: GCA_902687465.1. NCBI lineage: Eukaryota > Viridiplantae > Streptophyta > Magnoliopsida > Poales > Poaceae > Secale > Secale cereale. The sequence goes on from LR738710.1 coordinate 173,989,453, forward strand.
CCCGCAGGCTCCCTCGCCGCACAGCCACCGCCAGCCGCCTGGGCCGTCGCGCCGCAGCTCCAACCGGGCCGGCCCACTCCGTTTTCCCCCAGATCCAGATCTGTTTGAGGTTGACCCTTTTCCCCACTAAGTCCCAGATCTGTTAATCCCTGATGCAATGTTTGACCTGCTCTAACTTTTTGTCTGTTGCTCCAATTCGCGCGTGTAGCATGTCCAGACGTTCGTGGAGACTTGCTCTACGTTTTACCTGTTGTTGTCATGCATGTTAGAGATCATCTAGGTGCTTGTTTTGCTGTTGCAAGAGTGCATCATGATATAAACTGCTGCTATGTGTTATTTTTATGCCACCTTTGCCATGTGATATCTTTTAGCTCGTTGGTCCGAATGATGCAAATGACATGTCCACGTGTTCGTCTTGCCATGCTCTACATGTTGTATGTGATAGGTTGCATGGTAGATTTATTATTGCCTTGTTATCATCGTTGCAAAGTGCCATGTGGCTGTGATGTTATTTCACTTGTTATGAAATGCCATCTTGTTGAGCTCGTTGCAATCGTTGTGTTCACCTCTATGATGCATGCTTGTGTGTTTCGGGATCACCTTCATGTGTACTTTGATGAGGTGCTTGCCTCTTGCCATGTTTAATTTCGAGGTGGCTTAAACATGCTCTTTTATATGCCATGATGATATTGCTGTTTTAGGACTTAGTGGATTTTCACTAAGTCTGAAATCTGTAACGTTCCGATGCCATGTTCGTGTGATGTTCTAGCGCAAAGCATGATAGTTTTGGAGTGGATCTTGATTGTTCCTTGTAGTATATATTGTTGTCTTTCCATTCATGTCCTCACATGTCCATTTAAGTGGCTGTAGCATGTTTATCTTTTGCTCCAAAGTTTCAATAAAATTCTGCTGCCAGAATTTTATTGTCAAGTTCAATATGTCCAAGATCATTGCTATTGATCCGTGGCTCCGTTGGGGTGCACCTTTGGACTTAGTTGCTGTACTATATGTCTAGTTTGTGTTCATGTCCTTTGCCATGTTGTTTGGGTGCTGTAGCTCAATTATTTTGAGCTCTGAAGATGCTATGTTGCTGTAATTTTCAGCTTTCGCTCAAATCTTGTTTCGGGCATAACTTTTAGCCCGTAACTCCGATTTCAGCGAATCTTATATCAAACTTGATTGTTTTTCCGTGTAGATTAATAATATCAGATTGTTATCATGTTTTGAGGTGTTTTGCTTGAGTGATGTTTTACGTGCTCCGTGTGCATCCTTAGTGCATCCATCATGCATTCATCTTTTTCGAGTGCGCATTGCATCTTGTTGATTGGTGCTTGGTGTGATTGTTTTGTTTAGAGCCGGAAGCTGAGACCGAGTTCGAGGTTGAGCACGAGGTTACCAACGAGGTTGAGCACGAGGACCCTTCTTACGATCCGAACGACTTCTCTTCAGGCAAGATGACCGAACCCCGATAACATTACTATCTTTGCCTATTGCTAGTAGTCTCGATCTATAGTTTTGCCTCGATGCCCATGATCTTCTTGTCAGCCTCCTACTTGTAACCAATTGCCATGTTTAACCAACCTACCTATGCAAACCATTGCTTGGCTAAGTACGCTTCGCTCAGCCCTTCTTATAGCATTGCTAGTTGCAGGTGAAGATCGAAGATGTTTGCTTCATGTTGAAGTTTTGGTTGGGTTATATCACACTATATAATTGCTAAATGAAATCATCTATATATTGGCAAGGGTGGAAGGCTAAGCCTTTTGCTTGGTGTTTTGTTCCACTCATGCCGTTAGGATCCGTATAAGCCGGTATTATGTTCCTTGATTATGCATTCCTAACACGGTTGGGGTGTATGGGACCCCCTCGATAAACCGCTAAGTGCTAAGTCTTTTCCAGCAAGTCCCAACATTGGTACTATTTGCCTAATAACAAACTAAACTTGCATAGGGAGTAATTAACCCTCTTTCTTAATCAACAACCCCGGGCCAGTGCTCCACATGAGTGTTGGTCCGAAACGGGGGTTCTGCGGAGCCACCTCAAGGAAACTCGAGGTTTGGTAAAAACCTGTAGAATCGCCCATCCGGTCGTGTCCTGAGACTTAGATACGCGCGGCTACTATCAGGGTGTCGACACGCCGGGAGGATTTGCTGGATTAGCCTTACCTTAGCTCGGTATATCTTGAGCACGGGATTCCGAGAATACTCGGGTCTTCCCATTTTGGAGTTGCGACTCCGCGGATCGTGGGCTTGTAATGGGTCAAGTTGGAACACCCCTGCAGGGTTTGAACTTTCGAAAGCTGTGCCCGCGGTTATGTGGCAGATGGGAGCTTGTTAATTCCGGTTGTAGATAACTTGACACAATGTTTCTAATACACTACCAGCGTGTGTTCCGTGACCGTCAATTTCCGAATAGGGATTCGGGAGTTGAACACGGAGGGGTTATGCTTGTTGAGCTTATAGCTAGGATCACTTCGTGATCACTTCTCGCCGATGCTTTCTCTTCTCGCTCTCACTCACGTAAGCTAGATGCTAGTTGCTGCTGCAGACACTTATTCTTTTCTTCAGCCTTTTCCTCACCCAAAGGCTTTGATAGTCTTGTTACCCGGAGACGGAATTGCTGAGTCCTCTGTGGCTCACAGTTACTTCACACACCAGATGCAGGTCCAGCTGTGAGCTATCCAGGTGATGGCACCGAGCTGGATTGGGAGTACGACGAGGAGCGTAGTCGGTACTATGTGCGATACCCGGATGATCAGTAGTGGAGACTCTTACTAGGATTCGATCCGCCTGTGGTTTATTTATCTAAGTTTGGTACTTTGACATTTGGATTTTGCCCTTAGAGGGTTGTGATGTTCTTAATGTATGATGTTTGAGACTTGTTATGTAATTCTATGACGTGGCGAGTGTAAGCCAACTATTTTCTGTTTACTATCCCCTCTTTTACATGAGTTGTGCAAAGATTACCAAACTTGAGATCATTCTAGGATGAATTTATGCCTTTAAGTCGTGCCTCGACACGTAGGAGGTATAACTCCATCCTGGGCATTACAAGTTGGTATCAGAGCCTTCTCCGACCTAGGAGCCCCCACTATTTGATCGAATCGTTGACGGTCGAGTCTAGGCACACACTGAAAACTTTTCGAGTCCTATATTATATCGGAGAGTAGGATTTCTTTGCTTCTCATCCCCTTTCTCTCTGGTGAGGACTCCTGACGTCTACTCTTGTCTCTCCTATCTTCAAAAATTGCACAATTTTTTTTAGGAATCCCGCGAGTATTCTGGGATTGTTTCGATGTTCTTGTGACAAGGATATTGTTCTCGATGCCTCCTGTTACCGAGGAGTTGAGCTTCGGGGTATCATTGTAACAAGCATATCGCGGCAGTACTAAATACTTAAGACGGCCGACATCGAAAATCTCTCATATACGGCCAGTGGCAAGATAACCCCGACATCACCCAGTACTTGGGAGGTAGTTCGGGAGTATTGCCATAGCTCGTTATAGTGGATGCTTTTCGAAGGTCCGAGGTACACAGTTCCGAGAAAGACTGGTTATGTGTTGAAGGATGGATACACCTGGATGTAGGTTTAGAGTTGATTGCGCGGTGCTTCCCGTGTATCCCCAACACCAGATTACATAACTGGAATCTTTCGGAAATCTATAGGTGGGTTTTATCCAGTAGATCGTAGGCATTCTTCCAACGAATGCAGGTTAGTGAGTTCGGGGTTCGACATTGAGTGAAGGGGTTATATGACCGACGTTACTATCAGGAGTTGCATCTTAAAGGGTCCTTGGCTATGCTGATCCGGGGATTGCAAAACCTTTTCGTAACGCGTTCATATGCTTTCAGCACAAAGATGTTAGAACGAAACTCCTCTCTTGTGTTTGTTCCCGTCTGTACCTTGTTGTTTTTCTTATTTTATCCTTTTGTCCCCTATGTGGCTTCTCGTGAAGATTGATGTTATCATTTAACTGAGAAATTCATTCGTTCCTCTTGTTCGGATGATTTCATTCGTTCTTATTGTTCGAATGATTATTCTGAAGACTTGTTGCAATTCATTCCATTGATTCAACTTATTCCTTTTGTCAATCAATTGCTGATTCGTGGTCATCTCTTACAGGATGGCTCCGAAAAGGGTTCCGAACGCTAACCCAGAGGTGGAAGAGGTTCCAGAACATCCTCCTTCCCCTCCTCCTCCGCCTGAGGCTTGGAGAGCAATTATGCAGACTACAGCTCAGAACACTCAGTTGATGATGCAGATGATGCAGCAGATGCAAACTATGCAAGCTAATCAGGGTGTTCCAGTGAACCAAGGCAACTTCATCCAGCAGCACCATGCTATCCTCAACCAGTTCCTGGCTAACAATCCTAAAGCTTTCAGTTACTGTGTCGACCCTCTTGATGCTGAGGATTGGTTGACCGACATAAAGAAGCATTTTGAGTGCAGTAACGTGAAGGAAGATGACTATGTGAAGTTTGCAGCCTTCCAACTCAAAGATCAAGCAACTGACTGGTGGCAGCAGTACAAAGACTCCAGGCCGGGTCAAGTGATCTCTTGGGAGAATTTCTGTAAGGATTTCCGTTCGCACCACATTCCTACAAGTGTCATCGAGGGTATGCGTGAGCAATTCCGCAACCTCAAGCAGGGCTCCATGACAGTCTATCAGTATAATGTCAAGTTCCAAAACCTCGCTCGCTATGCTAAGCAAGACATTCCTGATGCCAAGAGTAAAATCTATCAGTTCCGTGGAGGTCTCAAAGATGAACTTCAGCTTGCTCTCACTTTGTTCGAGCCCGATGAATTCGACAAATTCTATAACATGGCTTTGAAACAAGAAGCAGCTCAGCTTAAGATGGAGGCTTCTAAGAAGAGAATTCGAGATGCTGTTCACTCTTCCTCATCGTCTCAGATGGTCTCGAAGCATCAGAAATTCTGGCTTCCTCCTCCTCCAGTGATTCGAGCTCCATACAACAACTCCAACAACTCCAACAACAAGAACTCTAGTGGTCGTGGTTTCTCCCACCCACCCAACCCAAGCAACCAGTCGAAGAAGCAGTTTCAGTCTCAAGGCTCCAAGTCAAGTGGCTCTCAATTCCGTCCTCTCTCAGAAGTGACTTGCAACAAATGCACTCAGAAAGGTCACTATGCCAACAGATGTCCGAATCCGAAGCGTCTTCCTCCTCCTCCACCTGTGAGTTCAGCTATTGTCAGGCATGATCCAAAGGCAGCAAGGGTCAATCTGATGAATGCAGCACAAGCGGAGAATTCTTCTGATGTCATTTTGGGTAACCTCTCAGTTAACTCTTTTCCAGCTAAAGTGTTATTTGATTCGGGTGCTTCACATTCTTTCATGTCATACCCGTTTGCATCCAAGCATAGTGTGACCACAGCAGCTTTACCAAGGCAGTTGGCAGTTTCTTCTCCGGGAAAGCAGATGCATTCCAGTATATATGCTCCGGATGTTTCCATTCGCATGGGTGATTATCGCTTTCTGGCTAAACCGGTGATTCTTGGTAATTCTGACATCGACCTCATCCTCGGAATGGATTGGCTTTCTCAGCACGATGCTCACATTGATTGTGCTCAAAAGGAAGTCAAGATGACTCATTCTGATGAAGATGTGATTATCTTCGCCTCCAGGGATAATACTATCCGGCTTTTCTCTCTTAATGATAAGGGCGAAATTAATGCCATAAATCAAATTCCAGTGGTGAACGAATATCAAGACGTTTTTCCTGAAGAACTTCCAGGCATGCCTCCACACCGTCAGCTGGAGTTTGTCATTGAACTCGAGCCGGGTACTGAGCCTGCTTGCCGGCGTCCGTACAAGCTCTCTCCGGATGAATTGAAGGAATTGAAGAAGCAGCTTGATAAGCAGGAGAGTATGGGTCTCATTAGGCCTAGTACATCTCCGTGGGGCTGTGGCGTCTTATTTGTCAAGAAGAAAGATGGCACGGAGCGTCTCTGTGTTGACTACCGGCCATTGAACAAGAAGACGATTAAGAACAAATATCCGCTCCCCAACATCAACGAACTCTTTGAGCAGCTCAAAGGAGCTAAAGTGTTCTCTAAGCTTGACCTCCGAATGGGCTACCATCAAATTCGCATTCGCGAGGAAGACATTCCCAAGACGGCCTTCAGAACGAGCTACGGTTCATACGAGTATACCGTCATGTCCTTCGGTCTCGCCAATGCTCCTCCTACCTTTTCAAGGATGATGCATTACATCTTCAACCCCTATACTGGCGAGTTCGTGCTTGTGTATCTGGATGTTATTCTGGTGTTTTCCAAGAATGAAGAAGATCACGAAAAGCACTTACGTCTGGTTCTTGATCGACTCCGAGAGCATAAATTCTATGCCAAGTTCTCCAAGTGCGAGTTTTGGCTCGATAAGGTTTTGTACCTGGGCCACATCATCTCAGCTGACGGTATTGCGGGTAATCCCGAGAAAGTTGAAGCAATTGTCAACTGGGAAGCTCCTCAGAACGTCAAGCAGCTCCGCAGTTTTCTGGGTCTTGCCAGCTATTGCAGAAGGTTTGTTGAGAACTTCTCCAAGATTGCCAAGCCTCTTTCCAACCTGCTTCAGAAGAATGTCAAATACTTTTGGTCTCCAGAGTGTGAAGTTGCATTCAAAACCCTCAAAGAGAAGCTTGTCTCTGCTCCAGTTCTGACTCCTCCGGATGAAACCAAGCCCTATGAAGTATTCTGTGATGCTTCTCTTCAAGGTCTTGGTGGTGTGCTTATGCAAGATAAGAGAATTGTGGCATACACTTCTCGTCAGCTAAAGCCAAGTGAGAAGAACTATCCCACACATGATCTCGAGCTAGCAGCTGTGGTACATGCTCTGATTACGTGGAGACATCTGTTGTTGGGCAGAAAGGTCGACATCTTCACTGATCACAAGAGCTTGAAGTACATCTTCACACAGCCGCATCTGAACCTCCGTCAGACTCGTTGGGTTGAAATGATTCAAGAGTACAATCCCAGCATCGAATACACTCCTGGCAAGGCGAATGTGATTGCAGATGCTTTGAGCAGAAAGGCATATTGCAACAGCCTTCTTATCAAGCCGTACCAGCCTGAGCTTTGTGAAGCATTCAGGAAGCTCAACCTTCAAGTTGTTCCGCAGGGTTTTCTTGCAAATCTCCAAATTGCTCCTACCTTGGAAGATCAAGTCCATGAGGCCCAGCTCAGTGATACCATGGTGAAGAAAGTGAAACATGGGATTGCAAAGGGCACTCCAAAATACAAGTGCTTCCGTGTTGATGAGAGAGATACCTTGTTCTTCGAGGACAGACTCGTTGTTCCCAACCGATCAAGCACCGAACATAAGGAGCCTCCGCGTTCAGCACACGTTCAACTTGATGACGTCCCATGAGCTCTTGATCGAGTAGAGCCTCGCGGGAGAGTTTCATCAGCACGACGGTGTGGTGACGGAGATGATGAAGCTACCGGCGCAGGGCTTCGCCTAAGCACTGCAATGGTATGACCGAGGTGTGTTTCTGTGGAGAGGGGCACCGCACATGGTTGGGAGAGATCAACTTGTGTGTCTATGGGGTGCCTCTACCCTCGTATATAAAGGAGGAGGGGAGGGGCCGACCCTCTCTATGGCGCGCCCTAGGGAGTCCTACTCCAACCGGGAGTAGGATTCCCCCGTTTCCCTAGTAGGAGTAGGAGAGGAAGGAAGGAGGAGGGAAGAAGAGAAGGAAAGGGGGGGGGGCACCACCCCTCCTCCTTATCCAATTCGGACTAGAGGGGGAGGGGGCGCGACTGCCCTGGCCGCCCCTTCTCTTCTCCCACTAGGGCCCATAAGGCCC
>LR738710.1:173997356-174015881 GCA_902687465.1 Secale cereale
GTTCCAGTAACCCCCCGGTACTCCTGTATATGCCTGAATCCTCCCGGAACCCTTCCGGTGTCCAAACATAGTCGTCCAATATATCGATATTTATGTCTCGGACATTCCGAGACTCCTCGTCATGTCCGTGATCTTATCCGGGACTCCGAACTACCTTCGGTACATCAAAACTCATAAACTCATAATACCGTCGTCATCAAACGTTAAGCATGCGGACCCTACGGGTTCGAGAACTATGTAGACGTGACTGAGACACATCTCCAGTCAATAACCGATAGCGGAACCCGGATGCTCATATTGGTTCCTACATATTCTACGAAGGTCTTTATCGGTCAAACCGCATAACAACATACCTTGTTCCCTTTGTCATCCGTATGTTACTTGCCCGAGATTCGATCGGTCGTTATCTCAATACCTAGTTCAATCTTGTTACTCGCAAGTATCTTTACTCATTCCGTAATACATCATCTCGTGACTAACTCATTAGTCATTTGCTTGCAAGGCTTATTATGATGTGCATTACCGAGAGGGCCCAGAGATACCTCTCCGACACTCAGAGTGACAAATCCTATTCTTGATCTATGCCAACACCACGAGCACCTTCGGAGACACCTGTAGAGCATCTTTATAATCATCCAGTTATGTTGTGACGTTTGATAGCACACAAGGTGTTCCTCCGGTATTCGGGAGTTGCATAATCTCATAGTCATAGGAACATGTATAAGTCATGAAGAAAGCAATAACATTAAAACTAAATGATCATAGTGCTAAGCTAACGGATGGGTCTTGCCCATCACATGAGTCTCCTAATGATGTGATCCCATTGATCAAATGACAACTCATGTCTATGGCTAGGAAACATAACCATCTTTGATCAATGAGCTAGTCTAGTAGAAGCATACTAGGGACACTCTGTTTTGTCTATGTATTCACACATGTACTAAGTTTCCGGTTAATACAATTCTAGCATGAATAATAAACATTTATCATGATATAAGGAAATAAATAATAACTTTATTATTGCCTCTAGGGCATATTTTCTTCAGTCTCCCACTTGCACTAGAGTCAATAATCTAGATCACATCACCATGTGATTAACACCAATAGTTCACATCACCATTTGACTTAACACTTTATAGTTCACATCGCCATGTGACCAATACCCAAAAAGGTTTACTAGAGTCAGTAATCTATTTCACATCGCCATGTGATTAACACCCAAAGAGTACTAAGGTGTGATCATGTTTTGCTTGTGAGAGAGGTTTAGTCAATGGGTCTGCCACATTCAGATCCGTATGTATTTTTGCAAATTTCCATGTCTACAATGCTCTGCACTGAGCTACTCTAGCTAAATGCCCCCACTTTTAATATGTATCCAGATAGAGACTCAGAGTCATCCAGATCGGTGTCAAAGCTTGCATCAACGTAACTATTTACGACGAGTTTTTTATCACCTCCATAAAAGAGAAATATTTCCTTAGTCATTCAGTAACTAAGGACAATTTTGACCGCTGTCCAGTGATCTACTCCTGGATCACTTTTGTACCTCCTTGTCAAACTCGTGGCAAGGTACACAACAGGTTTGGCACACAAGATGGCATACTTTATAGAACCTATTACTGAGGCATAGGGAATGACTTTCATTCTTTCTCTATCTTCTGCCGTGGTCGGGTTTTGAGTCTCACTCAACTTCATACCTTGTAACACACGCAAGAGCCCTTTCTTTTGACTTATCCATTTTGAACTTCTTCAAAACTTTATCCAAGTATGAGCTTTGTGAAAGTCCAATTAAGCGTCTTGATATATCTCTATAGATCTTGATGTCTAATATATAAGTAGCTTCACTGAGGTCTTTCTTTGAAAAACTCCTTTCAAACATTCCTTTATGCTTTCCAGAAAATTTCTACATCATTTCCGATCAACAATATGTCATTCACATATACTTATTAGAAAGGCTGTAGTGCTCCCACTCACTTTCTCGCAAATACAAGCTTCACCGCAAGTCTGTATAAAACTATATGCTTTTATCAACTTATCAAAGCGCATATTCCAACTCCGAGATGCATGCACCAGTCCATAGATGGATCGCTGGAGCTTGCACATTTTGTTAGCACCTTTAGGATTGACAAAAGAACTTCTGGTTGCATCATATACAACTCTTCTATAATAAATCCATTAAAGAACGCATTTTTGTTATCCATTTGCCAGATTTCATAAAATGTGGCAATTGCTAACATGATTCAGACAGACTTAAGCATAGCTACGAGTGAGAAAGTCTCATCGTAGTCAACTCCTTGAACTTGTCGAAAAATCTTTCGCAACAAGTCGAGCTTTGTAGACAGTAACATTACCGCCGGCATCGGTCGTCCTCTTGAAGATCCATTTATTTTCAATGGCTTGCCGATCATCGGGCAAGTCAACCAAAGTCCACACTTTGTTCTCATACATGAATCCATCTCAGATTTTATGGCCTCAAGCCATTTTGCGGAATCTGGGCTCATCATCGCTTCCTCATAGTTCGTAGGTTCATCATGGTCTAGTAACATGACTTCCAGAAACGGGTTGCCGTACCACTCTAGCGCGGAACATACTCTGGTTGATCTACGAAGTTTGGCAGTAACTTGATCCGAAGTTTCATGATCATCATCATGAGCTTCCTCACTAATTGGTGTAGGAATCACTGGAACTAGTTTCTATGATGTACTACTATCCAATTCGGGAGAAGGTACAATTACCTCATCAAGTTCCACTTTCCCCCCACTCACTTCTTTCGAGAGAAACTCCTTCTCTAGAAAGGATCCATTCTTAGCAGCAAATATCTTGCCTTCAGATCTGTGATAGAAGGTGTACCCAACAGTCTCCTTTGGGTATCCTATGAAGGCACATTTGTCTGACTTGGGTTCGAGCTTATCAGGTTGAAGCTTTTTCACATAAGCATCGCAACCCCAAACTTTAAGAAACGACAACTTTGGTTTCTTGCCAAACCACAGTTCATAAGGCGTCTTCTCAACGGGTTTAGATGTTGCCCTATTTAACGTGAATGCAGCTGTCTCTGATGCATAACCCAAAAGGATAGTGGTAAATCGGTAAGAGACATCATAGACCACACCATATCTAATAAACTATGGTTACGATGTTCAGACACACCATTACGCTGTGGTGTTCTGGGTGGCGTGAGTTGTGAAACTATTCCACATTGTTTCGAATGAAGACCAAACTCGTAACTCAAATATTCGCCTCCACGATCAGATCATAGAAACTTTATTTTCTTGTTACGATGATTCTCTACTCCACTCTGAAATTCTTTGAACTACTCAAATGTTTCAGACTTGTGCTTCATCAAGTAGATATACCCATATCTGCTCAAATCATCAGTGAAGGTCAGAAAATAACGATACCCGCCGCAAGCCTAAACACTCATCGGTCCACATACATCAGTATGTATGATTTCCAACAAATATGTTGGTCGCTCCATTGTTCCGGAGAACGGTGTTTTAGTCATCTTGCCCATGAGGCACGGTTCGCAAGCACCAAGTGATTCATAATCAAGTGATTCAAAAAGTCCATCATTATGGAGTATCTTCATGCGCTTTACACCAATATGACCTAAACGACAGTGCCACAAATAAGTTGCACTATCATTATCAACTTTGCATCTTTTGGCTTCAATATTATGAATATGTGTATTACTATGATCGAGATCCAACAAACTATTTCCATTGGGTGTATGACCATCGAAGGTTTTATTCATGTAAACATAATAATAATTATTCTATGACTTTAAATGAATAACCATATTGCAACAAATATGATCAAATCATATTCATGCTCAACGCAAATGCCAAATAATATTTATTTAGGTTCTACACTAATCCCGAAAGTATAGGGAGTGTGCGATGATGATCATATCAATCTTGGAACCACTTCCAACACACATCGTCACTTCACCTTTAACTAGTCTCTGTTCATTCTGTAACTCTCGTTTCGAGTTACTAATTTTAGCAATTGAACCGGTATCAAATACCCAGGGGTTGCTATGAACACTAGTAAAGTACACATCAATAATCTGTATATCAAATATACCCTTGTTCACTTTGCCATCCTTCTTATCCGCCAAGTATCTAGGGCAGTTCCACTTCCAGTGACCATTTCCTTTGCAGTAGAAGCACTTAGTTTCAGGCTTGATTTTAGCTTTGGGTTTCTTCACAGGAGTGACAACTTGCTTGTCATTCTTCTTGAAGTTCCCCTTCTATCCCTTTGCCCTTTACTTGAAACAAGTGGTCTTGTTAACCATCAACACTTGATGCTCTTTCTTGATTTCTACCTTCGCCGATTGCATCATCGCGAAGAGCTCGGGAATTACTTCCGTCATCCCTTGCATATTATAGTTCATCATGAAGTTCTACTAACTTGGTGATAGTGACTATAGAACTTTGTCAATTACTATCTTATCCGGAAGATTAACTCCCACTGGATTCAAGCAATTGTAGTACCCTGACAATCTGAGCACATGCTCATTGGTTGAGCTATTCTCCTCCATCTTGTAGGCAAAGTACTATCAGAGGTCTTATACCTCTCGACACGGGCATGAGTATGAAATACTAATTTCAACTCTTGGAACATCTTATATGCTCCGTGGCGTTTAAAACATTTTTGAAGTCCCGGTTATAAGTCGTAAAGCATGGCGCACTAAACTATCAAGTAGTCATCATACCGAGCTTGTCAAACGTTTATAACGTCTGCATCTGCTCCTGCAATAGGTTTGTCACCTAGCGGTGCATCAAGGACATAATACTTATGTGCAACAATGAGGATAATCCTCATATCACAGACCTAGTCCGCATCATTGTTACTAACATATTTCAACTTAGTTTTCTCTAGGAACATATCAAAAACATAGGGGAGCTATAACGCGAGCTATTGATCTACAACATAATTTGCAAATACTATCAGGACTAAGTTCATGATAAATTAAAGTTCAATTAATCATATTACTAAAGAACTCCCAGTTAGACACACATCTCTCTAATCATCTAAGTGATCACGTGATCCATATCAACTAAACCATGTCCGATCATCACGTGAGATGGAGTAGTTTTCAATGGTGAACATCTTATGTTGATCATATCTACTATATGATTCACGCTCGACCTTTCGGTCTCAAGTGTTCCGAGGCCATATCTGCATATGCTAGGCTCGTCAAGTTTAACCCGAGTATTCTGCGTGTGCAAAACTGGCTTACACCCGTTGTATGTGAACATAGAGCTTATCACACCCGATCATCACGTGGTGTCTCGGCACGACGAACTTTCGCAACAGTGCATACTCAGGGAGAACACTTATACCTTGAAATTTAGTGAGAGATCATCTTATAATGCTATCATCGATCTAAGCAAAAATAAGATGCATAAAAGATAAACATCACATGCAATCAATATAAGTGATATGATATGGCCATCATCATCTTGTGCCTTTGATCTCCATCTCCAAGACATCGTCATGATCACCATCGTCACCAGCGCGACACCTTGATCTCCATCATAGCATCGTTGTCGTCTCGCCAACTATTGCTTCTACGACTATCGCTACCGCTTAGTGATAAAGTAAAGCAATTACATGGTGATTGTATTTCATACAATAAAGCGACAACCATATTGCTCCTGCCAGTTGCCGATAAATTTACAAAACATGATCATCTCATGCAATAATGTATAACTAATCACGTCTTGACCATATCACATCGCAACATGCCCTGCAAAAACAAGTTAGACGTCCTCTACTTTGTTGTTGCAAGTTTTACGTGGCTGCTATGGGCTGAGCAAGAACCGTTCTTACCTACGCATCAAAACCACAACGATATTTCATCAAGTATGTGATGTTTTAACCTTCACAAGGACCGGGCATAGCCACACTCGATTCAACTAAAGTTGGAGAAACTGACACCCGCCAGCCACCTGTGTGCGAAGCACGTCGGTAGAACCAGTCTCGCGTAAGCGTACGCGTAATGTCGGTCTGGGCCGCTTCATCCAACAATACCGCCAAATCAAAGTATGACATGCTGGTAAGCAGTATGTTTAGTATCGTCCACAACTCACTTGTGTTCTACTCGTGCATATAACATCTACGCATAGACCTGGCTCATGATGCCACTGTTGGGGATCGTAGTATTTCAAAAAAAAATCCTACGATCACGAAAGATATATATACTAGATGCATAGCAACAAGAGGGGAGAGTGTGTCTACGTACCCTCGTAGACCGGGAGCGGAAGCGTCTAGTGACGCGGTTGATGTAGTCGAACTTCTTCGTGATCCAACCGATCAAGTGATACGTCCAAAACGTATCTATAATTTCTGCTTGCTCCATGCCTCTTTTGGGTGATATTGCTATGATATTTATGCACTTCCATACACTTTTGATCATATTTGGACTAACCTATTAACTCAGTGCACCCCAGTACCAGTTTCTGTTTTCTGCTGTTTTTGTATTTCAGGTTTTCCCATTACTTAAATTGCCAGAAAAATTCCGGGAAAAATATATAAAAAATCAGCGCTCCAGAAGCTTCCATTCGGCAAAAGTAGGGCCAGAGGGGGGCCACAGGGGCTCCAGGCGCCCTGCCCAGGCGGCCCCACCCCTGGCCGCCTGGCCAGGCCGCCTGGGCCCCCCTTACCTCCTCTGGTGACCCCCTTTGGCATATATTTACACCGCGTCGCGGAAACCCTGATTCCGGACCCCTTTTCTCCAAACGCAATTCCGATCTCCGCCGCCATCGCCATCAAGCTTCGGGGGACCAGAATTCCTGTGCCGGCACCCTGCCGGGACGGGGAAGTACCCCCGGATTCATCTCCATCGACGTTGCTTCCTCCCTCCATGATGCGGGAGTAGTTCCTCCTCGGGGCTGAGGTTTCTACCAGTAGCTATGTGGTCAATTCTCTCTCCCATGATGTGATCTTCGTTGTGATCATAGGCTATGTTAATCTAGGGTGATCCCATTATATTTCCCCTTCCTCTATGTATTGGATTGATGTACTCACTTGTCTTTATCTAGTATAATCCCCGAGACCAAGGTGACAGCGGTCTATTGGACATGGATTAGAAAAATATTTTCATGAGTGATTTCCTCTCTTGTGTGTTGATTGAAGATTGAGAGTCTCTTGGTGCTTGTCTTTGACTATCCTTTAGATATGTTGTGGTGATTGTGGGACTCTCTTTGGATGGCCGCGGTGACATTGGGAAATCCTTAGATTGAGAACTACGAACTTTGAGGTGTGCTTTTATAGCCCTACATAATTCTCGTCCTCTCTTGACCACGAAGGAATGACCTCCGGGTGCGTCTCCATTGCATGTTTTATGGGAAATATCATGTGATTCGATTATGTTAATGTTGTTGGGAGTTGCCACTAGTGAAAGTATGATCCCTAGGCCTTGTTTCCACCATTGCAATACCATTTGTGCTCACGTTTACCACTTGTTTGCTTGCTGCACTTTTTATCACAGATTTATATTACTTTGCTTTGCCACTCCTATCATCCATATTTTACCATCTCTTCGCCGAACTAGTGCACCTATACAACTCCTAGTTGTATTAGGTGTGTTGGGGACACAAGAGACTTCTTGTATCTTAGTTGCAGGGTTGCTTGAGAGAGACCATCTTCAACCTCTACTTCCCTGAGTTCGATAAACCTTAGGTCATCCACTTGAGGGAAATTGCTGCTGTCCTACAAACCTCTGCGCTTGGAGGCCCAACATAGTCTACAGGAGTAGAAGCGTGTGTAGACATCAAGCTATTTCTGGCGCCGTTGCCGGGGAAGTGAGTGCTTGAAGGTATATCTTTAGATCTTGCAATTAAATCTTTTCGTTTCTTGTTTTTAGTTTCACTAGTTATGTTTATGGAAAACCGTGCTATTGGATCGTTGCTTGTGGGAAGACGCCCCACACCTGTGGTGGTTGCTCCTCCCCCTACTGAAATTGTGCCCTATAAAATACCAGCTGGTATTATCGATTATGTTTTGGCTAATCGTTATGTAGGAGACAGACATCCCGGTGAACACTTACTATATCTGTCACAACTATGTTCATTATTTAAGCTTGCAGGTGTATCAAGGGAGTTTGTCATGAGGAAATTATTTGCATTGTCACTGAAAGGAAAAGCATTGGAATGGTATAGGCTACTAGATGACTCTCACCTGCTGGATTGGGAAGAGATCCAGTCTCTCTTTTACTCCAAGTTTTATCCTCTTCATGAAGTCCATGAGAATAGGAATTATGTTTATAATTTCTATCCTCATGACGGAGAGAGCATAGCTCAAGCTTGGGGGAGACTGAAAACGTTAATGCTAAAATGTCCTAACCATGGGCTCCCCAAAGATATGATTATTACTAATTTCTATGCGAGGCTTTCTCGACAGAATAAAGATTTGCTCGACGCTTCCTCTATGGGTTCTTTCACAAACGAAAAGATTGATGCTAAATGGGAACTCCTTGAAAGAATTCAACGCAACACTGAAAATTGGGAGATCGACAAAGGTAAAGAGTCAGGTATAATTTATGAGTATGATTGCATTAAGTCCTTTGTTGAAACTACAAGTTTTAATAAGTTTAGTGCTAAGTTTGGGCTTGATTCTCAACTCCTTGTTGATTTCCTCAAATCTTTTGCTTCACATCTTAATATGCCTAAGGAGGATTGGATCAAGTATCATAAACCTTTTAAAGAGAATTGCAAAGAAAATGAAATTGTTCATGATGATTGCAACATGCATGATCCAATTCCTAAAAATGAAATTTTATATAAGCATGTTAATTTTTGTGGAGTGGATAGACCTTGTGAAAGGCCTATGATTGAAGAAGAGAAGTATTGTAAGCAACATAAGCATGAAAGAACAATCACTTGGGTCAGAGATTTGAATGAAATTGCTAGAGAATTGTGTGACCTTTATCCTTTTACTTGTGAACTTTGCTGTATAGAGGGTCACTTTAATTTTCAATGCATGAACTTTCAAAACATAACTGTTAACCAGTTGTGTGATAACATGATCACCTGTGATCTTTATGATGAGCTTATGTTATTTTTGATGTGTGAAGAGTTATCAGAAAAGACTTCTTGGCTAGATGTTAATGCCATAGGAATAAAAAACACTTTGCAAAATTGCCATCTCTATTGTGTTGTTAATTGCCATGAAAATGATTACATAAGTAAGATTAGAAAGGAGGGAACTTTACCAAAGTATAAAAATGTCTCTTATATTTCTGCTAATAAAAAGGAGAGTTTCTCCCAAGTTCCCCCTATTGTTTCTAATGATAAACCAGGATATGTGGAGAAGCTTCATCTCCAACCACTCCCTCCTAAGGTTAAGAAGAAGAAAAAGAAGAGGAAGAGGAAGAGGAGCAAGAAGGAAGAAGAATGGGTATCAACCTGGCCTGAGCATATTCCTCCCATCAACTTTTATCCTAACGGTTGTAAGTTTAAAGAAGAAGGTGAAGTTTATTGCCTTAATTATCAACTTGATGATACGTCCGTAGGTACTATTGAAGATGATTTTGATTATGATATGCATGTTACTTATTGTGATTGGGAAAATGATGATAATACTACTTATGATCTTGAAAATCTTTATGGTACCAACTCTGAAAGTGATGATATGGAAAGCTCTAAGCTTGGGGATGATAGGATTGCAAATCCTTTACCCACTAGTGATGTGATAATTGATAATTCTTTTGCTAGTAAGAATAAAGACAACATGTTTACAAATATAGTTGCTAGCAATGATAATGCTCTTCTCTACTATGATGATGTTATAACTCCAATCTATAGTGATTATAAAGGTACCTATGACATAAGGAGAAATTATCCTTATGAAACTTGTCATAATCATGGAGGGAATTACTCCCTTGTTGAACACCATCTTCCTAATACACAATTAATCTACAGTGTTCAAGTTGTTTATGATAGTCCTACTCCCACTATTACCAATGAGAAAGATTATGCTTATGTGGAGAGTAAGAGTACCTTTTTGCATGTGGATCATGGTAACAATGCTTTATGTGATGCTTATATTGTTGAGTTTATTCGTGATCCCACTAAAAATTATTATGAGAAGGGAACATATGCTTATAGATATTTCAATAATATCAAGTTCCCTCTCTTTATGGTGAATATCTTGAAGTTATGCTTGTTCTGCCTTCCTATGCTAGTTGCTTTATGCTTCAATAATTTATTTTCTTACAAGATTCCCTTGCATAGGAAGTATGTTAGACTTAAATATGTTTTATATATGCTTCTTGATGCTCTCTTTTGTTCTTCAACTCTTATTCCTACGAGAGTATCATTAAAGTCTTAAGCCTATCTTTATGGCTATAAAGAAAGAGCTCTAGGGAGACAACCCTTGTTATCTTTACTTTCAGTTTGTTCTTTCAGTTTTTAGTGGTCTTGATGTTTGTTACTACTGTAGCAACATCATTGTATCTTTATTTTTCAGCTTTGTGCCAAGTGTAGCCTCTGATTGCAAGAAAGTTCAAAAGTTGTGACGTGCTGTCTAGGAAACAGATTCTGTCCTTGGACAGAAAAATTCGTATAAAATCACCAGATCATCTTTTTGGTCTGAATTTTTTCGACAGCATGCTCTATACAATTGGCTTTCGGGCATCTGTTCTGAGTTTTTTGATTAGGGTTGCAGAAGTGCCCCGAAAAAATCATTTACTACCTGCTGGTCCGTTTTTCACAGATTCTGTCCTGTTTTGCCTTTTCTTCGTTTGGCAAACCTTGAGCTTGCTTTTTCTTTGCAAAAACCTTTTGGCAATCTTGAGAAATAGTAGACCTTCAAGAATATACTTATTTCCAGCAAGGAACAATTATTTTATTATGGGTACTAACCTCGCTAATCAGATTATGATGAGTTATGTATGAAGGGAGTTTTCAAGTGTGCGAGGGAAGATGATAAAAAGATTCAGGAGTGTCAAACGCTCAAGCTCGGGGATGCCCCCGTGCACCCCCAAGAAATATTCAAGAAGACTCAAGCGTCTAAGCTTGGGGATGCCCCCGTGCATCCCCTTCTCCATCAACATTATCAGTTCGTCTTTCGTTCCACTATATTTTTATCACTTCATGTGTTATGTGCTATGCTTGGAGCGTCTTGCTTTTAGTTTTACTTTTTAGTTTTCTTTAGCTTTGCTTGCTGTTCATAACGAGTTGGGACTCAGCCTCTTTGTGTGGGAGAGAAACACGCTCCACTTCAACCTAGAACATAACATATAATTTTCATGTCTATCCTTGCTGTGTGTCTTCTTTGTCTTTCAATAGCTACTATCATGTTCTGCTCTTAGTTTTCATGCTTATCTTTTTAAAGAGCTTTTGTTTAGTTGGTCGCTGGAACTCTCTTTAGTATCATGCTTATCTTGTTAAGAGAGTTGGCTTCTGTTGCATTGGTTGATATGTCTATGATAAAAATGCTACGTGCATAATGGTGCTTAGTAGTTCATGTTTTCTTATGGTTAGTCTCAAATAGCTGGGGGGGTTCCCAATGTGTTATTGGAGTACCAACATGATTTGTTTGCCTATGATGTGGTATGGTTTAGTGATATCTTCCTTCAAGAATTTATTTTGATTGACTTGGCGTGTGCTCACGCATATTTAAGACTGTAAAGAAAGTCGGTCAAGCCTTGATGATCTTTTATTTTTGAGTAGCGATATAACTTCCATGCCTGATTCAATGTTGCTTTGTCGCTCTGCATGATTATGACCGTCATTGCTCTTTTAGTTGGTCGCTCCCAGTCTTTTGCTAACCTCCACCTGTACTAAGCGGACTGACTGCTTGTGCATCCAAATTCCTTTAAACCAGTTATGCCATAGGAGTCCACCATACCTTCCTATACATGGTATTTACCTGCCATTCCTAATGAAGACTTTCATGTACCATCTCGAAATTATTCAAAAAAAAGCATTTCTATTTTGTGCCTCTGTTTTAGTTCATGAGGAAGTAGTAGTTAATTCATGATCTTTTTAAGTTGGACAAGCTTCACCCCGGGATTGCATGTCTAATGTGCAAACCCATAATACGAGAAGGAACTGGCAAAGAGTGCGCCCGGCTCAAAAATAATATAACAAACAAACCCTCCTTCACGCTTTGTTCATGAGAAATCAGAAAACTTTGGCAGTGATAAACAAAGGAGATTAAGAGGATGTGATCGTCCTCATTCGGGAGCCGTTCCTCGAAACTTGTCCAGCTCGAGAAGTAATTGAGTTATCTGCTAGCATTCGTTGAGAAAACATGCATATCCAAAATAATAATTATTACCTCTGTTTTTAAAACCAAGAGCTCTGGTACATGTTTAGTTTTTGTTTTCGACCACGGGTTTTCAACTTTGCCAACAAAAGCCACGGTTCGAGAGTCTCCACCTTCTTTTAAAGCATCAACTACTGAGAGCATGATTGTCATTCTGAGTGTAATGTGCATTGTTCCAAAGTAGCATTGTCTTTTGCATGATGATGATATCGTTTATTCTGAAATCATTGTATCTAGTCATCACTTAAACCTTGGAGGTGCCCCTGCATTTATGTTTTGCTTCACTAAAGGGGGCAAGCGAGATACCACTTTATCATATTTGCACACCATGCTCATTACAAATCTATTTGATGTTTCAGTATCATATTGTAAAACTTTCAGTTCTTTGTGATTTTCTCATGAGGCAACTTAATTACTACAGATTCATTGTCTCAGTAAGCTTTTGTCATATGACTATGAAAGGTCCTTATATGGTTAATAGCATGTCACCAGAATTCCTGTGCCGGCACCCTGCCGGGACGGGGAAGTGCCCCCGGATTCATCTCCATCGACGTTGCTTCCTCCCTCCATGATGCGGTAGTAGTTCCTCCTCGGGGCTGAGGTTTCTACCAGTAGCTATGTGGTCAATTCTCTCTCCCATGATGTGATCTTCGTTGTGATCATAGGCTATGTTAATCTAGGGTGATCCCATGATATTTCCCCTTCCTCTATGTATTGGATTGATGTACTCACTTGTCTTTATCTAGTATAATCCCCGAGACCAAGGTGACAGCGGTCTATTGGACATGGATTAGAAAAATATTTTCATGAGTGATTTCCTCTCTTGTGTGTTGATTGAAGATTGAGAGTCTCTTGGTGCTTGTCTTTGACTATCCTTTAGATAGGTTGTGGTGATTGTGGGACTCTCTTTGGATGGCCGCGGTGACATTGGGAAATCCTTAGATTGAGAACTACGAACTTTGAGGTGTGCTTTTGTAGCCCTACATAATTCTCGTCCTCTCTTGACCACGAAGGAATGACCTCCGGGTGCGTCTCCATTGCATGTTTTATGGGAAATATCATGTGATTCGATTATGTTAATGTTGTTGGGAGTTGCCACTAGTGAAAGTATGATCCCTAGGCCTTGTTTCCACCATTGCAATACCATTTGTGCTCACGTTTACCACTTGTTTGCTTGCTGCACTTTTTATTACAGATTTATATTACTTTGCTTTGCCACTCCTATCATCCATATTTTACCATCTCTTCGCCGAACTAGTGCACCTATACAACTCCTAGTTGTATTAGGTGTGTTGGGGACACAAGAGACTTCTTGTATCTTAGTTGCAGGGTTGCTTGAGAGAGACCATCTTCAACCTCTACTTCCCTGAGTTTGATAAACCTTAGGTCATCCACTTGAGGGAATTGCTGCTGTCCTACAAACCTCTGCGCTTGGAGGCCCAACATAGTCTACACGAGTAGAAGCGTGTGTAGACATCATCAAGCACCGAACGTACGGAGCCTCCGCGTTCAGCACACGTTCAGCTTGATGACGTCCCATGAGCTCTTGATCCAGCAGAGCCTCGCGGGAGAGTTTCATCAGCACGACGGTGTGGTGACGGAGATGATGAAGCTACCGGTGCAGGGCTTCGCCTAAGCACTGCAACGGTATGACCGAGGTGTGTTTCTGTGGAGAGGGGCACCGCACACAGTTGGGAGAGATTAACCAATCATCTTGTGTGTCTATGGGGTGCCTCTACCCCCGTATATAAAGGAGGAGGGGAGGGTCCGGCCCTCTCTATGGCGCGCCCTAGGGAGTCCTACTCTCACCGGGAGTTGGATTCCCCCCTTTCCCTAGTAGGAGTAGGAGAGGAAGGAAGGAGGAGGGAAGAAGAGAAGGAAAGGGGGGGGGGGGCGCCACCCCTCCTCCTTATCCAATTCGGACTAGAGGGGGAGGGGGGTGCGACTGCCCTGGCCGCCCCTTCTCTTCTCCCACTAGGGCCCATAAGGCCCATTTAACTCCCCGGGGGTTCCGGTAACCCCCCGGTACTCCGGTATATGCCCGAAACCTCCCGGAACCCTTCCGATGTCCAAACATAGTCGTCCAATATATCGATACCTATGTCTCGGATATTCCGAGACTCCTCGTCATGTCCGTGATCTTATCCGGGACTCCAAACTACCTTCGGTACATCAAAACTCATAAACTCATAATACCGTCATCATTAAACGTGAAGCGTGCGGACCCTACGGGTTCGAGAACTATGTAGACATGACTGAGACACATCTTCGATCAGTAACCAATAGTGGAACCTGGATGCTCATATTGGTTCCTACATATTCTACGAAGATCTTTATCGGTCAA
The DNA here is from genome assembly GCA_902687465.1 of Secale cereale. Classification (NCBI taxonomy): domain Eukaryota; kingdom Viridiplantae; phylum Streptophyta; class Magnoliopsida; order Poales; family Poaceae; genus Secale; species Secale cereale. Next base: position 174,011,977 of record LR738710.1, read on the forward strand.
ACCGCATAACAACATACGTTGTTCCCTTTGTCATCGGTATGTTACTTGCCCGAGATTCGATCGTCGTTATCTCAATACCTAGTTCAATCTTGTTACCGGCAAGTATCTTTACTCGTTCCGTAATACATCATCTCGTGACTAACTCATTAGTCATTTGCTTGCAAGGCTTATTATGATGTGCATTACCAAGAGAGCCCATAGATACCTCTCCGACACTCGGAGTGACAAATCCTATTCTTGATCCATGCCAACACCACGAGCACCTTTGGAGACACCTGTAGAGCATCTTTATAATCACCCAGTTATGTTTTGACGTTTGATAGCACACAAGGTGTTCCTCCAGTATTCGGGAGTTGCATAATCTCATAGTCATAGGAACACGTATAAGTCATGAAGAAAGCAATAGCAGTAAAACTAAACGATCATAGCGCTAAGCTAACGGATGGGTCTTGTCCATCACATCGTTCTCCTAATGATGTGATCCTGTTGATCAAATGACAACTCATGTCTATGGCTAGGAAACATAACCATCTTTGATCAATGAGCTAGTCTAGTAGAGGCATACTAGGGAGACTCTGATTTGTCTATGTATTCACACATGTACTAAGTTTCCAGTTAATACAATTGTAGCATGAATAATAAACATTTATCATGATATAAGGAAATAAATAATAACTTTATTATTGCCTCTAGGGCATATTTCCTTCAGTCTCCCACTTGCACTAGAGTCAATAATCTAGATCACATCACCATGTGATTAACACCAATAGTTCACATCACCATGTGACTTAACACTTTATAGTTCACATCACCATGTGACCAATACCCAAAAAGGTTTACTAGAGTCAGTAATCTAGTTCACATCGCCATGTGATTAACACCCAAAGAGTACTAAGGTGTGATCATGTTTTGCTTGTGAGAGAGGTTTAGTCAATGGGTCTGCCACATTCAGATCCGTATGAATTTTGCAAATTTCTATGTCTACAATGCTCTGCACTGAGCTACTCTAGCTAAATGCTCCCACTTTTAATATGTATCCAGATCGAGACTCAGAGTCATCCAGATCGGTGTCAAAGCTTGCATCAACGTAACTCTTTACGATGAACTTTTTATCACCTCCATAAACGAGAAATATTTCCTTAGTCATTCAGTAACTAAGGACAATTTTGACCGCTGTCCAGTGATCTACTCCTGGATCACTTTTGTACCTCCTTGTCAAACTCGTGGCAAGGTACACAACGGGTTTGGCACACAACATGGCATACTTTATAGAACCTATGACTGAGGCATAGAGAATGACTTTCATTCTTTCTCTATCTTCTGTCGTGGTCGGGTTTTGAGTCTCACTCAACTTCATACCTTGTAACACACGCAAGAGACCTTTCTTTTGACTGATCCATTTTGAACTTCCTCAAAACTTTATCAAAGTATGAGCTTTGTGAAAGTCCAATTAAGCGTCTTGATATATCTCTATAGATCTTGATGCCTAATATATAAGTAGCTTCACTAAGGTCTTTCTTTGAAAAACTCCTTTCAAACATTCCTTTATGCTTTCCAGAAAATTTCTACATCATTTCCGATCGACAATATGTCATTCACATATACTTATCAGAAAGGCTATAGTGCTCCCACTCACTTTCTTGCAAATACAAGCTTCACCGCAAGTCTGTATAAAACTATATGCTTTGATCAACTTATCAAAGCGCATATTCCAACTCCGAGATGCTTGCACCAGTCCATAGATAGATCGCTGGAGCTTGCACATTTTGTTAGCACCTTTAGGATTGACAAAAAAAATTCCGGTTGCATCATATACAACTCTTCTTTAATAAATCCTTTAAAGAACGCAGTTTTGTTATCCATTTGCCAGATTTCATAAAATGTGGCAATTGCTAACATGATTCGGACAGACTTAAGCATCGCTACGAGTGAGAAAGTCTCATCGTAGTCAACTCCGTGAACTTGTCGAAAAACCTTTTGCAACAAGTCGAGCTTTGTAGACAGTAACATTACCGTCGACGTCGGTCTTCCTCTTGAAGATCCATTTATTTTCAGTGGCTTGCCGATCATCGGGCAAGTCAACCAAAGTCCACACTTTGTTCTCATACATGGATCCCATCTCAGATTTTATGGCCTCAAGCCATTTTGCGGAATCTGGGCTCATTATCGCTTCCTCGTAGTTTGTAAGTTCAGCACACGTTCAGCTTGATGACATCCCACAAGCTCTTGATCCAGTAGAGCCTCGCGGGAGAGTTTCGTCAGCACGATGGTGTGGTGACGGAGATGATGAAGCTACCGGCGCAGGGCTTCGCCTAAGAACTGCAACGGTATGACCGAGGTGTGTTTCTGTGGAGAGGGGCACCGCACACGGTTGGGAGAGATCAACTGATCAACTTGTGTTTCTATGGGGTGCCTCTACCCCCGTATATAAAGGAGGAGGGGAGGGGAGGGGCCGGCCCTCTCTAAGGCGCGCCCTAGGGAGTCCTACTCCCACCTGGAGTAGGACTCCCCCTTTCCCTAGTAGGAGTAGGAGAGGAAGGAAGGAGGAGGGAAGAAGAGAAGGAAAGGGGGGGCGCCACCCCCTCCTTGTCCAATTCGGACTAGAGGGGGAGGGGGCGCGCGGCTGCCCTGGCCGCCCCACCTCTTCTCCCACTAGGACCCATAAGGCCCATTTAACTCCCCCGGGGGTTTGATGACCCACAAGTGTAGGGGATCTATCATAGTCCTTTCGATAAGTAAGAGTGTCGAACCCAACGAGGAGCAGAAGGAAATGATAGGCAGTTTTCAGTAAGGTATTTTTTGCAAGCACTGAAATTATAGGTAACAGATAGTTTTGTGATAAGATAATTGGTAACAAGTGACAAAAGGTAAAAGTAATTAAGGTGCAGGAAGGTGGACCAACCCTTTTTGTAGCAAAGGACAAGCCTGGAGAAACTCTTATATAAAAGAAAGCGCTCCTGAGGACACATGGGAATTATCGTCAAGCTAGTTTTCATCACGATCATCTGATTCGCGTTCGGTACTTTGATAATTTGGTATGTGGGTGGACCGGTGCTTGGGTGATGTCCTTACTTGGACAAGCCTCCCACTTATGATTAACCTCTAATGCAAGCATCCGCAACTACAAAAGAAGTATTAAGGTAAACCTAACCATAGCATGAAACATATGGATCCAAATCAGCCCCTTACGAAGCAACGCATAAACTAAGGTTTAAGCTTCTGTCACTCTAGCAACCCATCATCTACTTATTACTTCCCAATGCCTTCCTCTAGGCCCAAATAATGGTGAAGTGTCATGTAGTCAACGTTCACATGACACCACTAGAGGAAAGACAACATACATCTCATCAAAATATCGAACGAAGACCAAATTCACATGACTACTAATAGCAAGACTTCTCCCATGTCCTCGGGAACAAAAGTAACTACTCACAAGACATAATATGGTTCATGATCAGAGGGGTATTAGTATGCATAATGATTCGGAATATATGATCTTCCACCAAGTAAACGAACTAGCATCAACTACAAGGAGTAATCTACACTACTAGCAACCCACGGGTACCAATCTGAGGTTTGGGTACAAAGATTGGATACAAGAGATGAACCAGGGTTTGAGAGGAGATGGTGCTGGTGAAGATGTTGATGAAGATAGCTCTCCCCAAGATGGGAGAGTTGTTGGTGATGACGGCGGTGATGATTTCCCCCTCCCGGAGGGAAGTATCCCCGGCAGAACAGCTCTGCTAGAGCCCTAGATTGGTTTCAGCCTCGAGACGGCAGCGTATGGTCCCGAAAGCCTCCTTATGATTTTTTCCAGGTCAAAACACCTCACATAGGAGAAGATGGGCATCGGGGGGCCATCGGTGGGCCCACGAGACAGGGGGCGCGCTCAGAGAGAGAGGGGG
>LR738710.1:174015947-174134251 GCA_902687465.1 Secale cereale
GGGGGGGCGCGACCCCCACCCTCGTGGATAGCCAGTGGCCCCCCTCGTGAACTTCTTTTGCCAAATATATTTTATATTTTCTGAAACGGAGTTCTGTGGAGTTTCGGGGCTTTTGGAGTTGAGCAGAATAGATTTCGAGAGTTTGCTCTTTTTCCAGCCCAGAATTCCAGCTGCCGGAATTCTCCCTCTTCATGTAAACCTTGTAAAATAAGAGAGAAAAGGCATAAGTATTGTGATATAACGTGTAATAACATCCCATAATGCAATAAATACAACATATAAGCATGATGCAAAATGGACGTATCAACTCCCCCAAGCTTAGACCTTGTTGTCCTCAAGCGAAAGCCGATATCGAAAAATATGTCCACATGTTTAGAGATAGAGGTGTCGATAAAAATAAAATACGGACATGAGGGCATCATGATCATTCTCATAACAGCAACATATATACAAATTGTCATATGATTCTTATGCCAAAGTAACAATTCATCCATGATATCAAGCATGAATCATAAAATTCATTGAAAACTGACAAACTTTGATATCGGTCATTGAAGCAATTGCAATTTATCGTAACATCGGAAAGAGTCAATATAAGAGCTTTTCAGCTAGCCTACATACTCAACTATCATATAGTCTTTCACAATGGCTCACACTCACGCAATACTTATGGTTATGGAGTTTTAATCGGACACAGAGAAAGATAGGGGCTTATGGTGTTGCCTCCCAACCTTTTACCTCAAGGGTAATGTCAACAGTAATAGACCATGAAAACTTACATCCAAGTGGGTATATATGTCAGGATCTTTCCAACACAGTGTGCTTGCCAAAGGATAAAATGTAAAAAGGAAAGGTGAATTTCACCTTGACTCTTAAGGAAGAATGATAGATAGGCCCTTCGCAGTGGGAATAAGAGGTTGTCTTGTGTTTTTATGGTTGGATGCACAAAGTTTTAGCATATAAGAACGTCACTTTATATTGACACTTGTGATAATGACCTTTATTATGCAGTCTGTCGCTTTTATCACTTCCATATCACAAGATTGTATAAAGCTAATTTCCTCCACACTAATAAATCATACATATTTTAGCGAGTTTGCAACATGACAACTTACTTGGAAGGATCTTTCTCAATCCATAGGTAGGTATGGTGGACTCTCATGGCAAGACTGGGTTTAAGGATGTATGGAAGCACAAGTAGTATCTCTACTTAGTGCGAGGAGTTTTGGCTAGCATGAGGGGGAATGGCAAGCTCAACATGTTGGATGATCCATGACAATATACTTTATTTCTGATACAAGAAGACATAACCCATTATGTTGTCTTCCTTGTCCAACATCAACTCTTTAGCATGTCATATTTTAATGAATGTTCACAATCATAAAAGATGTCCAAGATAGTATATTTGTATGTGAAGCCTCTCTTCTTTTATTACTTCCTATTAATTGCAACGATGACCAAAACTATGTTTGTCAACTCCCAACAACTTTTATTTATCATACTCTTATATGTGAGGTCATTACTCCCCATAAGATCAATATGATCTCTTGGATACTTTTTATATTTTCTTTTTTTTGTCATGACCCAAGTGAGGAAATCAAGCCCGTGACTCAACACTAATCTTTATTATATAGCTCACGGACTCGATTACAAAGGATAAAGATCATACGGCAAAAGCTCACAACTAGATCATGCTAACTTTATACTACTAGATCAAGATACTACCAAAAGGATCGAACTAAGAAAAACGGTAAAGATAGGAGTGATGGTGATACGATACCGGGGTCACTCCCCCAAGCTTGGCAGTTGCCAAGGGGAGTGCCCACACCCATATGATTACGTTTCCTTCTTCGGGGGTGGTGATGATGGCTTCTTCCATAACTTGCGCTTAAGAGCAGAATTTTGCTCCTTTAGATCATTGATCTCTTGCTCAAGATTTAATATCTTCTTGCATAGTGCCTGCTTGTTTTCCTACAAGAGGTTAAAAGGGATAAATTCGATCTTAGGTTTCTTTACTCTGTCAGGGAGGCTTGACTTTTTGAACTCCACATGCATGTCCCCCGGTTGAGGTAGTGCGAATTCGTCTTCATCTGAGCTGGTCCAATCCTTCCCCTTGGGATCATGGTCCTCTTCTTCCTCCGTGGTCCAACCATAATGCCCCAAGTCCCCATAGACCTTAGGGTCAACAAGGGAATCAGCCACATAGCTTTCTCCCTCAGAATCCTGGGACGACATGTTGCCTTTATCTGCGACAGAAACAACTCAAAACGAAAAGAGAGGATTTTTGCGTGATACAGAGGTCAAAACCTACGGTAGTATATATAATGATTTTTTACCGACCAAAAGGAGTATCATACAAGAAATCGGAGTCCGGGAGGCACACGAGCTGCCCACGAGGCAGGAGGGCGCGCCCAGGGCAGGGGGGCGCGCCCTCCACCCTCGTGGACGGCTCGTGTCTCTTTCGGACTGCCACTTATTTTTCTATTTTCTAAATATTCCAAAACGGAGAAAAAATGCCTTTAGAACTGTTTTGGAGTCGGTGTACTTACCGTATCACATACCTCTTCCTTTTCGGAGGCTGAATCGTTCCGGAAAGTGTCCCTTATGTATTCCTCCGGGGTTACGGTTTCAATAACATTGGTTTCAACATTTATAGGATTACCTGAGATATAATGTTTGATTCTTTGACCATTTACCACCTTCAGATTTGTGCCTTTGAAGTTGTTGATTTTTATGGCACCGGAACGATAGACCTCCTCGATAACCTAAGGTCCTTCCCACTTGGAGAGAAGTTTTCCTGCAAAAAATCTTAAGCGAGAGTTGTATAGCAAGACATAATCACCTACGTTAAACGCACACTTTTGTATCCTTTTGTCATGCCATCTGTTAACTTTTTCTTTAAAAGGCATTCTCGTAAGCTTGGGTACTCCATTCATCGAGATAGCTAATGTTAAATAACCTCTTTTCACCGGCAAGTTTGAAATCATAATTGAGCTCTTTAATAGCCCAATATGCCTTATGTTCTAGCTCAAGAGGTAAGTGACAAGCTTTTCCATATACCATCCTATATGGAGACATACCCAGTTCTATAGGCCCATAATGCATCATCAAGTTTCTTGGACCAATTCTTCCTAGACCTATTAACTGTCTTTTGCAAAATTATTTCAACTCTCTATTACTTAGTTCTACTTGACCACTAGTCTGTGGGTGATAAGGGAATGCAATTCTATGGTTGACATCATACTTTGCAAGCATCTTACGGAAAGCACCATGAATAAAGTGTGAACCACCATCAGTCATTAGATATCCAGGGAATCCAAACCTTGGAAAGATAACTTCTTTGAGCATCTTAATAGAGGTGTTATGATCAGCACTACTAGTTGGAATAGCTTCTACCCACTTAGTAACGTAATCAACATCAACTAAAATATGTGTGTATCCATTAGAGGCAGGAAATAGTCCCATATAATCAAAGCCCCAAACATCAAATGATTCAATAACAAGTGAATAATTCATAGGCATTTCTTGATGTCTACTAATATTACCAATTCTTTGACATTCATCACAAACTTACGGGCATCCTTGAAGAGAGTAGGCCAATAAAAACCGGATTGCAATACCTTGTGTGCAGTTCTATCTCCCGCATGGTGTCCTCCATAAGCTTCGGAGTGGCACTTGCGTAGGATCTGTTCCTGTTCATGCTCAGGTACACAACGTTTAATAATACCATCTACTCCTTCTTTATAAAGATGTGGGTCATCCCAGAAGTAATGTCTCAAATCATAGAATGACTTTTTCTTTTGCTGGTATGTGAAGCTAGGAGGTATAAACTTAGCAACAATATAATTAGCATAATCAGCATACCATGGAGTAGTACGAGAAGTATTTATGACAGCTAATTGTTCATCAGGAAAGCTATCATCAATAGGTTGTGGGTCATCAAGTATATTCTCTAGCCTAGACAAGTTATGTGCAATGGGGTTCTCAGCTTCCTATCTATCAATAATATGCAAGTCAAACTCTTGCAGCAAGAGAACCCATCTAATAAGTCTAGGTTTAACATCTTTCTTTTCCATAAGGTATTTGATAGGAGCATGATCAGTGTGAATAGTTATTTTAGAATCAACAATATAAGGTCTAAACTTATCATAAGCAAATACAACTGCTAAAAATTCTTTCTCAGTAGTAGCATAATTTTTCTGGGCACTATCTAGAGTTTTACTAGCATACCGGATAACATTCAATTTCTTATCAACTCTTTGCCCTAGAACATCACCTACATCATAATCACTAGCATCGCACATAATCTCAAAGGGTAAATTCCAGTCAGGAGGCTGGACAATAGGTGCAGAGATCAATGCTTTCTTAAGTATTTCAAATGCTTCTAGACAATCATCATAAAAGACAAAAGGGGTATCTTTTTGTAAGAGATTAGTCAGAGGCCTGGAGATTTTGGAGAAGTCCTTAATGAACCTCCTATAAAACCCGGCATGACCAAGGAAACTTCGTATACCTTTGATGTCCTTGGGGCACGACATCTTTTCAATAGCATCAACTTTAGCCTTGTCAACTTCAATACCTCTTTCAGAAATTTTATGTCCCAAGACAATGCCTTCATTAACCATAAAGTGGCACTTCTCCCAATTCAAGACAAGATTAGTGTCTTCACATCTCTGCAAAACTCGATCAAGGTTGCTTAAGCAATCGTCAAAAGAAGTTCCGTAAATGGAGAAATCATCCATGAAAACCTCAACAATCTTTTCACAAAAATCAGAGAATATAGCAATCATGCATCTTTGAAAGGTAGCAGGTGCATTACATAAACCAAAAGGCATACGTCTATAAGCAAAGGTACCGAAAGGACAAGTAAAAGTGGTATTTTCTTGATCTCCTTTTGACACAAACCAGAATAACCATCTAGAAAGCAAAAATGAGTATGTTTGGATAACCTTTCTAGCATTTGATCAATAAATGGCAAGGGGTAATGATCTTTCTTAGTAGATTTATTTAACTTACGGAAATCAATTACCATCATATAACCTGTAACTATTCTTTGCGGGATCAATTCATCTTTATCATTAGGAACAACAGTCATACCTCCCTTCTTAGGGACACAATGGATAGGACTTACCCACTGGCTATCCACAACTGGATAGATAATACCTGCCTCTAGAAGCTTTAGTATTTCCTTCCTTACCACTTCTTTCATCATAGGGTTTAACCATCGTTGATGATCAATAACCGGTTTAGCATTTTCTTCCAATTTTATCTTGTGTTGGCATAAGGTGGGACTAATGCCCTTAAGATCATCTAGAGTATATCCAATAGCAGCACGGTGCTTCTTCAGAGTTTTCTATAATTTTTCTTCTTCCTGCTCTGAAAGGTTAGCACTAATAATAATAGGATATATCTTCTTTTCATCAAGATAAACATACTTAAGATTTGTTGGAAATATGCCCTAGAGGCAATAATAAATTGGTTATTATTATATTTCCTTGTTCACGATAATCGTTTATTATCCATGCTAGAATTGTATTGATAGGAAACTCAGATACATGTGTGGATACATAGACAAACACCATGTCCCTAGTAAGCCTCTAGATGACTAGCTCGTTGATCAATAGATGGTTACGGTTTCCTGACCATGGACATTGGATGTCGTTGATAACGGGATCACATCATTAGGAGAATGATGTGATGGACAAGACCCAATCCTAAGCCTAGCACAGATCGTGTAGTTCGTATGCTAAAGCTTTTCTATATGTCAAGTATATTTTCCTTAGACCATGAGATTGTGCAACTCCCGGATACCGTAGGAATGCTTTGGGTGTACCAAACGTCACAACGTAACTGGGTGGCTATAAAGGTGCATTACAGGTATCTCCGAAAGTGTCTGTTGTGTTGGCACGAATCGAGACTGGGATTTGTCACTCCGTATGACGGAGAGGTATCTTTGGGCCCACTCGGTAGGACATCATCATAATGTGCACAATATGTGATCAAGGAGTTGATCACGGGATGATGTGCTACGGAACGAGTAAAGAGACTTGCCGGTAACGAGATTGAGCAAGGTATCGGTATACCGACGATCGAATCTCGGGCAAGTGCTATACCGATAGACAAAGGGAATCGTATACGGGATTGATTGAATCCTTGACATCGTGGTTCATCCGATGAGATCATCGTGGAACATGTGGGAGCCAACATGGGTATCCAGATCCCGCTGTTGGTTATTGGCCGGAGAGTTGTCTCGGTCATGACTACATGGTTCCCGAGCCCGTAGGGTCTACACACTTAAGGTTCGATGACGCTAGGGTTATAGGGAAAGTATGTACGCGGTTACCGAATGTTGTTCGGAGTCCCGGATAAGATCCCGGACGTCACGAGGAGTTCCGGAATGGTCCGGAGGTAAAGATTCATATATGGGAAGTCCCGTTTTGGTCACCGAAAAAGTTTCGGGCACTATCGGTAGCGTACCGGGACCACCGGGAGGGTCCCGGGGGTCCACCGGGTGGGGCCACCAGCCCCGGAGGCATACGTGGGCCAAGTGTGGGAGGGGACCAGCCCCAGGTGGGCTGGTGCGCCCCCCCACCAAGGCCCAGGGCGCCTCCAAGAGGGGAGGGGGGCAAACCCTAGGGCAGATGGGCCCTAGGGCCCAATCTGGTGCGCCCCCCTCTCCCTCTCCCCCTCTGGCCGCCACCCCTAGATGGGATCTAGGGTGGCCGCACCCCTAGGGGTGGGAAACCCTAAAGGGGGCGCAGCCCCCCCTTCCCCCTATATATATGAGAGTTTTGGGGCTGCCCACAACACGTTCTGACCTCTGTCGCATGGCGCAGCCCTACCTCTCTCCCTCCTCATCTCTTGCAGCGCTTGGCGAAGCCCTGCTGGAGTCCCGCGCTCCTCCACCACCACCACGCCGTCGTGCTGCTGTTGGATGGAGTCTTCCCCAACCTCTCCCTCTCTCCTTGCTGGATCAAGGCGTGGGAGACGTCACCGGGCTGCACGTGTGTTGAACGCGGAGGCGCCGTTGTTCGGCGCTTAGATCGGAATCAACCGCGATCTGAATCGCAGCGAGTACGACTCCTTCATCCGCGTTCTTGTAACGCTTCCGCATCGCGATCTACAAGGGTATGTAGATGCACTCACCTTTATGCTCGTTGCTAGATTACTCCTTAGATAGATCTTGGTGATGCGTAGGAAATTTTTTTGATTTTCTGCTACGATCCCCAACAGTGGCATCATGAGCTAGGTCTATGCGTAGTATCTTGCACGAGTAGAACACAAAGTAGTTGTGGGAGTAGATCATGTCAATTCTCTTGCCGTTACTAGTCTTATCTTGATTCGGCGGCATCGTGGGATGAAGCGGCCCGGACCGACCTTACACGTACTCTTACGTGAGACAGGTTCCACCGACTGACATGCACTAGTTGCATAAGGTGGCTAGCGGGTGTCTTTCTCTCCCACTTTAGTCGGATCGGATTCGATGAAAAGGGTCCTTATGAAGGGTAAATAGAAATTGGCATATCATGTTGTGGTTTTGACGTAGGTAAGAAACGTTCTTGCTAGAAACCTATAGCAGCCACGTAAAAACTTGCAACAACAATTAGAGGACGTCTAACTTGTTCTTGCAGCATGTGCCGTGTGATGTGATATGGCCAAAAGGATGTGATGAATGATATATATGTGATGTATGAGATTGATCATGTTCTTGTAATAGGAATCACGACTTGCATGTCGATGAGAATGACAACCGGCAGGAGCCATAGGAGTTGTCTTATTTATTGTATGACCTGCGTGTCACTGAATAACGCCATGTAATTACTTTACTTTATTGCTAAACGTTAGCCATAGTAGTAGAAGTAATGTTTGGCGAGACGACTTCATGAAGACACGATGATGGAGATCATGGTGTCATGCCGGTGACAATGATGATCATGGAGCCCCGAAGATGAAGATCAAAAGGAGCAAAATGATATTGGCCATATCATGTCACTATTTGATTGCATGTGATGTTTATCATGTTTTACATCTTATTTGCTTAGAACGACGGTAGTGAATAAGATGATCTCTCACTAAAATTTCAAGAATTGTGTTCCCCCTAACTGTGCACCGTTGCTAAGGTTCGTTGTTCCGAAGCACCACGTGACGATCGGGTGTGATAGGTTCTAACGTTCGCATACAACGGGTGTAAGCCAGATTTACACACGCGATACACTTAGGGTTGACTTGACGAGCCTAGCATGTACAGACATGGCCTCGGAACACGGAAGACCGAAAGGTCGAACATGAGTCGTATAGAAGATACGATCAACATGAAGATGTTCACCGTTGATGACTAGTCCGTCTCACGTGATGATCGGACATGGCCTAGTCGATTCGGATCATGTATCACTTAGATGACTAGAGAGATGTCTATCTGAGTGGGAGTTCATTAGATGAACTTCATTGTCATGAACAATAGTCTAAGTTGTCTTCGCAAATTATGTTGTAGACCAATAACTGCGTTGTAGCTCCCTGTTTAATACGATCCTAGAGAAAGACTAAGTTGAAAGATAATGTAAGCAATGATGCGGACTGGGTCCGTAGTCCGAGGAGTGTCCTCACTGCTGCACAGAAAGCTTACGTCTTTGATGCACCGCTTGATGTGCAAACCCCTACAACGTTTTCTGTGGATGTTGAACACCTGAGAGACACGTCCTGATGACTACTTGATAGTTTAGTGCACCATACTTTACGGCTTAGAATCGGGATTCCAATGACGTTTTGAACGCCATAGAACATATGAGATGTTCTAAGAGCTGAAATTGGGATTTCAGGCTCATGCCCGTGTTGAGAGGTATGAGACCTCTGACAAGTTCTTTTGCCAAAAAGATGGAGGAGAATGGCTCAACTAGTGAGCATGTGCTCAGAATGTCTGGGTGCTAAAATCACTTGAACCAAGTGGGAGTTAATCTTCCAGGTGAGATAGTGGTTGACAGAATTCTCTAGACACTATCACCAAGCTACTAGAACTTCGTGATGAACTATGACATGCAAAGGATGGAGATGATCCCGGAGCTATTAGCGGTTCTTAAGACCGCGAAAGTAGAAATCAAGAAGGAGCATCAAGTGTTGATGGTTTAACAAAGACCACTGGTTTCAAAAGGGCAAGGGCTAGAAGGGAAACTTCATGGATGGCAAACCAGTTGTCACTCTGATGAAGGAACCCATGGTTAAACCCAAACCTCGAGACTAAGTGCTTCTATTGTAAGGGGAACGGTCACATGGTAGCGGAACTACCCCAAATACATGGTAGATAAGAAAAGCTGGCAACTTCAACAAAGTATATTTGATATACGTGTTATTGATGTGTACCTTACTAGTACTCCTTGTAGCACATGGGTATTGGATACCGGTTCAGTTATTATTAGTGACTTGAAGCAAAAGCTACGGACTGAACGGAGACTAGCTAAGGGTGAGGTGACGATGTGTGTTGGAAGTGTTTCCAAGGATGATAAGATCACCATCGCACGCTCCCTCTATTTTCGGGATTAGTGTTGAACCTAGATAAATGTTGTCAGGTGTCTACGTTGAGCATGAATATGATTAGATCATGTTCATTGCAATACGGTTATTCATTTAAGTCAGAGAATAATGGTTATTCTGTTTACATGAATAATACCTTTATGGTCATGCACCCAATGGTTTGTTGAATCTCGATCATAGTAATACACATGATGATAATATTAATGCCAAAAGATGTAGAGTTAATAATGATAGTACCACTTTCTTGTGGCACTGCCGCTTAGGTCATTTTGGCATAAAATGCATGAAGAAACTCCATGCTGATGGATGTTTGGAGTTACTTGATTTTGAATCACTTGACACATGCGAGCCATGCCTCTTGGGCAGGATGACTAAGATCCCGTGTTCAGGTACAATGAAACGGGAAAGTGACTTGTTGGAAATCATACATGCTGATGTGTGTGATCCAATGAGAATTAAGGCGTGTAGTGGATATCTTTATTTTCTCATCTTCACTGACGATTTGAGTAGATATGGGTATATTTACTTAATGAAGCAAAGGTCTGAAATGTTTGAAAAGTTCAAGCAATTTCAGAGTGAAGATTAAGAATCATCATAACAAGAAGATCATGTTCCTACGATCTGATCAAGGGTAGATTTTCTGAATTATGAGTTTGGCAATCACTTAAGACATTGTGGAAATGTTTCACAGTTGAAGCCACCTGGAATACCATAGCATAATGGTGTGTCCGGACATCGTAATCGAACCTTATGAGATATGGTGCGATCTATGATGTATCTTACCGATCTACCGCTGTTATTTTGAGGTTATGCATTAGAGACAGCTGCATTCACTTTAGATAGGGCACCATCTAAGTCCGTTGAGACGACGTCGTATGGTTTGGCAAGAAACCAAAGTTGTCGTTTTCTTAATGTTTGGGGCTGCGATGCTTATGGCTTCAGCCGGGAAAAGCTCGAACCCAAAGCGGACAAATACATCTTCATGGGATACCCACTGGTAACGGTTGGGTATACCTTCTATCTCAGATCCAAGGACAGAAATGTTTGTCACTAAGAACGGGTCCTTTCTCGAGAAAGAGTTTCTCTCGAAAGAATTGAGTGGGAGGAAGATAGAACTTGATGAGGTTGTCAAACCCTCACTTCAATCAGAGAGTAGTGCAACACAGAAAGATGTTTCTGTGGAACCTACGACTGTTGAAGAGGAAACTAATGATAGTGATCATGAACTCCAAATCAAGTTGCTATCGAACCTCGTAGGTCGACAAGGATATGTACTACTCCTGAGTGGTACGGTGATCCTGTCTTAGAAGTCATGTTGTTGGACAACAATGAACCTACGAACTATGGAGAAGTGATGGTGGGCCCATATTCCGACAAATGGTTAGAAGCCGATAAATCCGAGATAGGATCCATGTATCAAAATAAAGTATGGACTTTGGTGGACTTGTCCTATGATCGGCAAGCCATTGAGACAAATGGATCTTTAAGACTAAGACGGACATGGACGGTAATGTCACCGTCTATGAAGCTCGACTTGTGGCGAAGAGTTTTTCCACAAGTTCAAGGAGTTGACTACGATGAGATTTTCTCACCCGTAGCGATGCTTAAGTCCGTCGAAATCAAGTTAGCATTAGCTGCATTTATGAAATCTGGCAGATGGATGACAAAACAAGTTTCCTTACCAGTTTACGTAAGGAAAGGTTGTATGTGATACAATCAGAAAGGTTTTGTCGATCCTAAGGATGCTAAAAGGTATGCTAGCTCCAGCGATCCTTCCATGGACTGGAGCAAGCATCTCGGTGTCGGAATATATGCTTTGATAGAGTGATCAAAGTTTTTGGGTATACAAAGTTTGTTAGAAACTTGTATTTACAATAAAGTGAGTGGGAGCACTACAACATTTCTGATAAGTATATGTGAATGACATATGGTTGATCTGAAATGATGTTGAATTTCTGGAAAGCATAAAGGATTGTTTTGAAATGAGTTTTTCAAAGGAAGACCTGGATAAAGCTGCTTACATAATTGGGCATCAAGATCTATAGAGATAGATCAAGACGCCTGATGATACTTTCAAAAGGGACACACACCTTTGACATGATTTTGAAGGAGTTCAAAATAGATCAGTCAAAGAAGGAGTTCTTACCTGAGTTGTAAGGTGTGAAGTTGAGTAAGACTCAAAACTTGACCACGGCAGAAGGAAGAGGAAGGACGAAGGCCGTCCCCTATGCTTTTGTCATAGGCTCTATACGGTATGCCATGCTGAGTACTACACCTGATGGGTGCCTTGCCACATGTCTGGCAAGAGGGTACAAAGGTGATCCAGGAGTGGATCACTAGATAGTGGTCAAAATTATCCTTAGAGGAATAAGGAAATGTTTTTCGGTTATGGAGGTGATAAAGAGTTCGACGTAAACAGTTACGTCGATGCAAGCTTAGCACCTATCCGGGTAACTCTAAGTGGAGATACCGGATACGTATAATGGAGCAACAGTTTGGAATAGCTCCAAGTGGAACGTGGTAGCAGCATCTACGATATGACATAAAGTTTTGCGAAGTACATAGGGATCTGAATGTTGCAGACCCATTGACTACAACCTCTCTCACAAGCATAACATGATCAAACCCAGAACTCATTGAGTGTTAATCACATATTGATGTGAACTAGATTACTGACTCTAGTGAACTCTTTGGATGTTAGTCACATGGCGATGTGACCTATGAGTGTTAATCACATGGCGATGTGAGCTAGATTATTGACTCTAGTGCAAGTGGGAGACTGTTGGAAATATGCCCTAGAGGCAATAATAAATTGGTTATTATTATATTTCCTTGTTCACGATAATCGTTTATTATCCATGCTAGAATTGTATTGATAGGAAACTCAGATACATGTGTGGATACATAGACAAACACCATGTCCCTAGTAAGCCTCTAGATGACTAGCTCGTTGATCAATAGATGGTTACGGTTTCCTGACCATGGACATTGGATGTCGTTGATAACGGGATCACATCATTAGGAGAATGATGTGATGGACAAGACCCAATCCTAAGCCTAGCACAGATCGTGTAGTTCGTATGCTAAAGCTTTTCTATATGTCAAGTATATTTTCCTTAGACCATGAGATTGTGCAACTCCCGGATACCGTAGGAATGCTTTGGGTGTACCAAACGTCACAACGTAACTGGGTGGCTATAAAGGTACATTACAGGTATCTCCGAAAGTGTCTGTTGTGTTGGCACGAATCGAGACTGGGATTTGTCACTCCGTATGACGGAGAGGTACCTCTGGGCCCACTCGGTAGGACATCATCATAATGTGCACAATATGTGATCAAGGAGTTGATCATGGGATGATGTGCTACGGAACGAGTAAAGAGACTTGCCGGTAACGAGATTGAGCAAGGTATCGGTATACTGACGATCGAATCTCGGGCAAGTGCTATACCGATAGACAAAGGGAATCGTATACGGGATTGATTGAATCCTTGACATCGTGGTTCATCCGATGAGATCATCGTGGAACATGTGGGAGCCAACATGGGTATCCAGATCCCGCTGTTGGTTATTGGCCGGAGAGTTGTCTCGGTCATGACTACATGGTTCCCGAGCCCGTAGGGTCTACACACTTAAGGTTCGATGACGCTAGGGTTATAGGGAAAGTATGTACGCGGTTACCGAATGTTGTTCGGAGTCCCGGATAAGATCCCGGACGTCACGAGGAGTTCCGGAATGGTCCGGAGGTAAAGATTCATATATGGGAAGTCCTGTTTTGGTCACCGGAAAAGTTTCGGGCAATATCGGTAGCGTACCGGGACCACCGAGAGGGTCCCGGGGGTCCACCGGGTGGGGCCACCAGCCCCGGAGGCATACGTGGGCCAAGTGTGGGAGGGGACCAGCCCCAGGTGGGCTGGTGCGCCCCCCCACCAAGGCCCAGGGCGCCTCCAAGAGGGGAGGGGGGCAAACCCTTGGGCAGATGGGCCCTAGGGCCCAATCTGGTGCGCCCCCCTCTCCCTCTCCCCCTCTGGCCGCCACCCCTAGATGGGATCTAGGGTGGCCGCACCCCTAGGGGTGGGAAACCCTAAAGGGGGCGCAGCCCCCCCTTCCCCCTATATATATGAGAGTTTTGGGGCTGCCCACAACACGTTCTGACCTCTGTCGCATGGCGCAGCCCTACCTCTCTCCCTCCTCATCTCTTGCAGCGCTTGGCGAAGCCCTGCTGGAGTCCCGCGCTCCTCCACCACCACCACGCCGTCGTGCTGCTGTTGGATGGAGTCTTCCCCAACCTCTCCCTCTCTCCTTGCTGGATCAAGGCGTGGGAGACGTCATCGGGCTGCACGTGTGTTGAACGCGGAGGCGCCGTTGTTCGGCGCTTAGATCGGAATCAACCGCGATTTGAATCGCAGCGAGTACGACTCCTTCATCCGCGTTCTTGTAACGCTTCCGCATCGCGATCTACAAGGGTATGTAGATGCACTCACCTTTATGCTCGTTGCTAGATTACTCCTTAGATAGATCTTGGTGATGCGTAGGATTTTTTTTTGATTTTCTGCTACGATCCCCAACAAGATTATCAGGTAAAGGTTTAAGTTCAAACACGGGATCACCCTTGGGTGGAGGAGGATCCCCTAGGATTTCAACATGCAAGTTGTTTTTCAATACGGGTCCCTAATTAAAGAATATTTCATCTATTTCCCTTCTCTCATTCATATGCATATCATTTTCATGATCTAGCAAATATTGTTCTAAAGGATCATTAGGAGGCACAACAATAGAAGCAAGACCAATAATTTCATCCTTACTAGGTAATTCTTTATCAAGGGGTTGTCTATGGCATTTAGCAAAGTTAAAATCATGAGACATATATCTTTTACGCAGTCTATCTTAGCATTAACAGTGTTCAAGAAGGGTCTACCAAATATAATGGGACACAATTCATCTTGTGGGGAACTAAGAACAAGAAAATCAGCACGGTATTTAACCTTCCCACACAAAACTTCAACATCTCTAACAATCCCAACTGGTGAAATAGTGTCTCTATTAGCTAGCTTAATAGTAACATCAATCCCGTCTAGCTCAACAGGTGCAATGTCATGCATAATTTCTTGATATAAGGTATGAGGGATAATACTCGCACTAGCGCCTACGTCACATACACCATGATAGCAATGGTCTCCTATCTTAACAGAGATAACAGGCAAGCCTACAATAGGTCTATGTTTATTCCTAGCATTGGGTTTGGCTATCCTGGCAGACTCTTCTTGAAGGTAAACAACATGTCCATCTAAATCTTCTACCAAGAGATCTTTAACCATAGCAACACTAGGTTGAACTTTAATTTTCTCTGAGGGTGTAGGTGTTCTAGTATTACTCTTACGAACCACAGTTGAAGCTTTAGCATGATCCTTTATCCTAACAGGGAAAGGTGGTTTCTCAATATAAGCAGTAGGAATAATAGGATCAACATTATAAGTGATAGTATTTTCTTATACTTTAACATGTTCCACTACTTTTACTTCAATAGGGGGATGATATTTAAACCACTTCTCCTTGGGGAGATCACCATGAGTAGCAAATGATTCATAGAAAGAAGCTACTATCTTAGAGTCAAGTCCATATTTAGTGCTAAACTCACGGAAAACATTGGTATCCATAAAAGCTTTAACACAATCAAACTTAGGGGTCATACCTGACTCCTTATCTTTGTCGAGATCCCAATCTTCAGAGTTGCGTTTAATTATTTCCAATAAATCCCGTTTGAATTCAACAGTCTTCATCATATAAGAGCTAGAACAAGAAGTATCGAGCATGGAGCGGTTATTAAGAGAAAGCCGAGCATAAAATTTTTGAATGATCATTTCTCTTGAGAGCTCATGATTGGGGCATGAATATAACATTGACTTAAGCCTTCCCCAAGCTTGAGCGATGTTTTCTCCTTTGCGAGGCCAGAAATTATAAATATAATTACGATCACGATGAACCTGGTGCATAGGGTAGAACTTCTGATGAAATTCCAACTTCAGACGATTATAGTTCCACGATCCAATACCATCACATAGCCTAAACCATGTCAATGCATCTACCTTCAAAGATAAAGGGAAGACCTTCTTCTTGATAACATCCTTGGGCATACCTGCAAGCTTAAATAATCCACAAACTTCATCCACATAGATTAGGTGTAAATCGGGATGCAGTGTCCCGTCTCCTGTAAAAGGATTTTCAAGCAGTTTGTCTATCATACCCGAAGGAATCTCAAAGCAAACATTTTCAGTAGGTGCAGTAGGTTGATGAGCAACTCTTTGCTCTTCTGGTCGGGGTGAAGATACCCCGAACAAGCCCCTCAAAGGATTATGAGCCATAGTAACAACTAACAAGTGACAATAAATTTCAGCACACTATATAAATTTTCCCTTACCAAATTCCACTTACCAAAGGCGCTTCACTCCCCGGCAACGACGCCAGAAAAGAGTCTTGATGACTCACAACTGTAGGGGATCTATCATAGTCCTTTCGATAAGTAAAAGTGCCGAAGCCAACAAGGAGCAGAAGGAAATGATATGCAGTTTTCAGTAAGGTTTTTTCTGCAAGCACTGAAATTATAGGTAACAGATAGTTTTGTGATAAGATAATTGGTAACAAGTGACAAAAGGTAAAAGAAAATAAGGTGCAGCAAGGTGGCCCAATCCTTTTTGTAGCAAAGGACAAGCCTTGACAAACTCTTATATAAAAGAAAGCGCCAATGAGGACACATGGGAATTATCTACAAGCTAGTTTTCATCACGATCATCTGATTCGCGTTCGGTACTTTGATAATTTGGTATGTGGGTGGACCAGTGCTTAGGTGCTGTCCTTACTTGGACAATCCTCCCACTTATGATTAACCTCTAATGCAAGCACCCGCAACTGTCGGGGAAACTAATCCACGAGCACCTATGGGGACCGGCGGACCGAGCCCCTTTCGGTTCAGCGGGGGCGGAGATCGCACGAAGAGCGGATCGAGGCGAAACACACGAGCAGTTTACCCAGGTTCGGGCCGCACGGATGCGTAAAACCCTACTCCTGCTTTGTGGTTTGTATTGAGTTCTTGCTCGCGAGCGCTGATTGCTACAGTACACACCAGCAGCTAACGAGACCGAGCGTGAGTGTTCTCTTTCGTTGTCCCCCCCTCCTACGTTGCGCATGGGCCTCCTTTTATATGCTCAAGGGGTCACCGACAGGTGGCAACAAAGATAAGGGTAAAAATGGAAAGGTGTTGTAGTTGGTACAACTACCTGTACAGTGTATCATACCTAACCCTAACGACAGGGGACAAGGGCATTAAATGCCCGTCTGCGTCGCCCAAGCAGTGCAAAAAGGGACCGCCAGGGACGCCACCGCTCGCCACGATGGCAATCTCGTCTGCGCCGCTTGCCACCGCGCACCGCTGGCCGCACAGCCTCCCGCCACGTACACCTGGAAGGGTCCTAGAGCGGCACGTTGGTGGATGTGCTGGAGCGCGGGTACAGGGTGGTAGCTTGCCGCGGCAAGCGCCTTGCCGCGGTCGTTGTCTTGTCACGTCCGGGGGCTTGCCGCTCACCGGGCCTTGCCAGGACGCGTGGCGCGTCGCGGCAAGTTCCTTGAGATGCCTTGGTTGGCCTTCCCGGCAAGCTCCTCTTGCCGGGGTCTTGTCTCCTTGGCTTGAATACTTTGTTCTTGAATGGCTCCAAAGGAACCACGGAGGACCTTGACGGTCACCCGGCAAGCCTTGCCGCGGGATGCTGCGACTGCCCGTGCACAAGTTCGGGATACTAGGGTACCCCTACTCTAGTACACCGTCAGGAGCCCCCGGGCCTGGGCCATACACGGTGCCGAGCGCTGTTGGGCCAGGCCCAAAACAGGGCACGGGCACGCGCGGCCTGGGTTACGCCGTATCTTTCTCCGTATCCACCGCGCCCTCCCTGAACGACGCGCGTTGAATGCGGCGTCGTGGGAGAGGTCGTGGGTGGTTTCTTTATTCGGAAAGGCGGAACGTCCGCCCCCTCCCTCCTTATAAGCAGGGGAAACAGGGGCAGTTCGCCCATTCGCTGGTTGCTATTTCTCCGCTGCTCCCCCTTCTTCCCAAAGCTGAAAGAGAGCAGCGCTCTGCCCCCATCACCACCAGCACCACCAACGCCGTCGACCTCCCCCACCACTTCCGCCATGGCTCCGAAAACCGAGAAAGGGAAGGCCGTGAAGTCGATCGAGGTGCAGCGGCTCATGGCGCTGCGAAAGGAGCGGACAATCTTCCCCCCCAAGCTCGCCGCGAAAGAGCTGAGGGAGTACTACTACCTCTTCTGGTTGAGGGAGACGCGGGCGCATCCGCGCACGAAGGTACTTCCAGCCATCGCTTCGGGAATGGCTCCAAATGGATATCCTTACTTCGCCTTATTCTTCTACTGCGGGCTCTGCCCGCCTTTCTCTGAGTTCTTCTGTGATATTATGAACACCTACGGGTTCTGTCAGGGATATGGTTAATAGGTATAAACCGGATATTGTAAACCGGCTTAACTATATCGTACTTAATTTATTATTAGTAGAGATCACGGCCCATAAGATTTCAGGGCCCATGTATAGAAATACGGTTTGTCAACCGCCAGAGAGATGTAACTTGAGAAATAAGAAAGAGAGAGCAGAGACCGAGGCGGACACGATTATGAGCCGGCCTCGGGACTCTGCAAACCGGACCAGGCGTCACCTCTATATAAAGGGACGACCCGGCACCGGTTCAAGGACAGGCAACAATCAATCCGTCGAGACGCAGGCAAGCGATTCCGCTCCCTGTAATCCGACGCCCGAGTAATACCAAACCAACTAGACGTAGGCTTTTACCTTCTCGAAGGGGCCGAACTAGTATAAAACCCTTTGTGTCCTTTGTGCGCCATGAACCCTTTCAAGCTAACCCGTGCGATGGTTCCATCATCAAGTCCGTTAAACCGGACATCTGCCGTGTTAATTCCACGACAGTTGGCGCCCACCGTGGGGCTCGCGCACGACGGTTTCGAGTTCTTGGAAGGCGGCCTCAAGGGGTTGAAGGGCTACGCGGTCGGCCGGATGACCAAGAGTCGTCGTGGCCGGATCTACATCGACGACGCGGGATGGGGACCGGAGGCCGATTCGATCGAATACGGGTACCGGGTTCCCTTCGGCAGCATCCAAGTCTTCATCGGCAAAATCGGTGAACCGGGGCCTGAGCCGGACACCTTCCCCAACATCGTCGAGCCGGCTCAGCGTGCGAGATCGGCCCGGATTCTACCTGCTGTGAAGCGTGTGTTCGTTGGAGCGATTCACGGAGGACAAGCGGAGGACGGGTTGGAATCTGATGGTGCAACCGTCGTCTATTCAGATGACGAATCTTCGTCCGGGGAAACTGAGTCTCTGTATCAGTTGCGGGACGGCCGGTCTGAGGGCGAGTCCGACGGAAACAGTATTCCGGGCCCCTCCGACCCGCCAAACCGGGTGGCGGTTTTTATGGCCGGTTCACAACCCCCGACGAACGGAACAACAGCAGAGGCTGGTGCAGGAGGAAGCGGCTCAAATCCCTCCGTTACTGCGGTTCTATCCACCTTGATGGAGGAGTTCGCGGCTAAGGCAATAGAGGCCGTAGCTCCAGCAGACAAGGCGCAACATGATACAGTGCTGCTCCAGTTGAAGGCCCGGATTGATCAGTTAAAGGAAGATCTAAAGGCAGAGGGAGAGATGCTAGCGGCAAGGCAAGCGGAGTTGGATGAACAAGCTTTTCACTTAAGGATGGAGCAGGCTTCCATGGAAGGGGTAAGAGGACGAAAATATCGATCCCGCCTGCCGCCGGGTTATGAACCTACGGATTTGTTCAGAACACCGGGGGTTGGGGCCAGTAACAATCCGATCTTAAACCGGAGAAGCTCACCGGCTCGAGAGGAACCGGTTCAGCAACCCGCCGCGGAGCGGGAGCGACGGATTACATCGGCACCTTATGTTCCGGTCCCCCCGGGGCACTATTCAAACCCTGTGGATAATATCGCTGCAGCGGCAGCACGATTGGCCGCTTTACCTGTGGAAGAAACATCCCCTGTAGCGATAGAGGCGCGCAGGGCCCAGAGGTTACTCAACACGGCCTTAATACAGCAGCAAGCGTACTCTCACAGTAGGGAAAGGTTGCATTCAACACCACGTCCCAATCGAAGTTACTCTAGACATTGGGAGGAGCCCGAAGTATCTAGCAGTGAGCGGAGGAGGCATCAGCATAGGCAGAATAATCCGGCAAGGGCAGAAATACCAACCCCGGATCAAAACCGGCCTAGATCGGAGGCCAGGGAGGAGATCCGCCAGTCGACGCCGGTTTACACCGGCGCTACGGGGGCAGGAGCGACAGCGAGCGGTTTTGGGATACAGTGTCTTGTCCCGGCCCTGCGGAGTGTCAAATTACCCAAAGATTTCAAAGGACCTCGCAAGGTGCCCAATTACACAGCCGATTTACCACCCGAGGCTTGGGTGGAAAGCTACGAGATGGCTATGGAGATGCTGGACGTGGATGAATCAGCTTGTGCCAAATATTTCACTATGATGCTTGAAGGAACAGCCCGGACTTGGCTGAAGGGACTTCCTCCGAATTCCATCGGGTCATGGGGGGAGCTGCGTAGTCAGTTCATCAAGAATTTCAAAGATACATGCAAGCAACCTATGTCGGTGATAGATTTAGCAGCATGTGTACAGGGGGAGCAGGAGTCTACAGCAGCTTGGGTGCGCAGAGTGGCAGAGATCTTGCACTCCTCAAACGGCATTAATCCGAGCACCGCGATTGTCACTTTGGAGAACAATTGCCGGTTTGAATCTTTGAAATTGAAACTCGGACGGCTCAAACGAGAGTGCAATGACATGGGGACTTTAATGAGTGCCTTGGTGAAGTACGGAGACTCAGATAATACCAAATATCCGGAGCCAGAAGGAGATAAAGCGGGAAAAGCCAGCAAGACTGGTAAACCGGCTTCAGCCAATCCGATCACTTCAGGTGTATTGGGCAAACGGAAACCGGAAGGCAGCTCTGATTTTGTGGCTAATACACAGGTTCAAGGCGGTTTTCAGGGAAATTAGCGAGGTCCCGCTCGCCAGGCCGGTGGAGGAAATCCAGGTTGGGAACATGATTTGGATCAACCCTGCATAAAGCATAGCGGGAATAGGGGGCCTGCAAAACACACTGCGAGAGAATGTCTGAACCCCACGATAACAGGGAACGGCCGTTTTAATCCTCATAGCCGACCCCCGAATGCCGGTTTAGGGCCCGGATTTTATGGCCCAGGTTACCAAGGGAACAATTTCGGTTCAGGATATAGGGGCAATGGCGGTTACCAAGGGAATAACGGCGGTTATCAAACCCGGCCAGGCGGCCCAGGCGGTCAAGGAAACTATACTGGTCAAGGAAGCCAATCACATTATCAAGGTGGTTATCAGAATCAGGGAAATCAGCCGTATCATCAAGGTGGTTATAATAATCAGAATAATCAGCAACAGGGCCAAGGGAATCACAATAACCAAGGGAATCAGCAGCAGCAGCGTCCGCAGCAACAACAGCAGTCCGGGTACCAGAGCAATCCAAAGGAGTTGAGCAGTGGCCAATATCATGTTTTCACCACAAGTCTATGCAAAAGAGACCAGAAGGTTTTAAAGCGGACTGTTAATGCGGTAGAACCGGCGACACCGCAGTTTCTACGGTGGTCAGAGCAGCCCATTGTTTGGAGCAGGGAGGACCACCCGTTACGGGTAGATAACCCGGGACATTTAGCCTTGGTAGTGGCACCACAGGTGGGAGGATACCGGTTCACTAAAGTTCTCATGGATGGAGGTAGCAGTATCAATATATTATATTACGAGACTTTCCGTCGTATGGGTTTGACAGATAAACAGTTAAGGACGTCAAACACAGTGTTTCACGGGGTGGTTCCAGGTAAGTCAGCCTATCCGGTTGGTAAGATTGACTTAGAAGTTACCTTTGGAGATGAGCGGGACTCTAGGTCGGAGATGATCACCTTTGAAGTTGTCAAAATCAAAAGTCCATATCATGCTTTGTTTGGGAGGACGGTTTATGCTAAATTTATGGCTAGGCCATGTTATGTTTATCTGCAGCTCAAGATGCCGGGTCATAAAGGCACGATTACGGTGCACGGCAGTCGTAAGATAGCAGTAGAATGTGAAGAAGGTGATGCAGCTTATGCAGAAGCGGTGTGTTCGGCGGAAGAGTTAAAGTTCTATAAAGATAATGTTGATCCGGCGGACATGACTCCGCTGAAGAAGCCAACCATTGAGCATGATCCAGCTTTGAAGTTCAAATCAGCGGAAGAGACTAAACAGGTCAATTTTGTGCCCGGAGATTCATCCAAGCAGTTCACCATCAGTGCTAACTTGGATCCTAAATAGGAAAGCGCGCTCATCAAGTTCATCCGTGAGAACCGGGATATCTTTGCATGGAAGCCCTCTGACATGCCAGGTATACCGAGGGAACTCGCTGAGCACAAGTTAAATATTGATCCAAAGTTTAAACCGGTAAAGCAGTATCTGCGCCGCTTCAACGAAGAGAGGCGCAAGGCTATAGGTGAAGAAGTGGCTAAGCTTTTGGCGGCAGGGTTCATAGTGGAAGTGTTTCATCCGGAGTGGTTGGCCAACCCGGTGCTAGTTCTAAAGAAGAATGGGAAGTGGAGGATGTGCGTGGACTACACAGACCTCAATAAAGCTTGCCCAACTGATCCTTTTGCTCTACCTCGCATTGATCAGATTATTGATGCTACAGCAGGGTGTGAGCGGCTGAGTTTCCTAGATGCGTACTCAGGCTATCACCAGATCAAAATGGCAGTTGAAGACCAAGAGAAGACGGCATTCATAACCCCTTTTGGTGCTTTTTGCTATGTGTCTATGCCTTTTGGGCTCAAGTGTGCGCAGGCGACGTATCAACGTTGTGTTCAGAACTGCTTGAAAGGACAGATAGGAAGAAACGTACATGCTTATGTGGATGACATTGTGGTTAAGTCAAAGGAGGAGAGGACAATGATAGAAGATCTCAGAGAAACCTTTGACAATCTTCGGGCTTACAAGATGATGCTCAATCCGGAGAAATGTGCCTTTGGTGTCCCGGCTGGTAAGCTTTTGGGATTCCTGGTCTCAAACCGGGGAATAGAAGCCAATCCGGAGAAGATCAGGGCCATCACATCTTTGACAAAACCGGCTTGTATTAACGACGTTCAGCGCATAGCTGGACGGATCACGGCTCTGAGCCGGTTCATCAGTCGCCTAGGAGAAAAGGCGATCCCGCTGTATCAAATGTTGAGGAAAACGGACCGGTTTATCTGGAGTGATGAAGCGAATACAGCGTTTGAGAGTCTGAAACAGCAACTAGCGAAGCCGCCGGTTTTAGCCGCCCCTATTGACAAGGAGCCTTTGCTACTGTATGTTGCTGCAAACACGCGGGCAGTTAGCGTTGCAATTGTGGTTGAGCGCAAGGAAGCAGGGAAAGAACATCCGGTTCAGCGTCCGGTCTACTACGTGAGTGAGGTACTCATTGAGTCCAAGCAAAGATACCCTCACTGGCAGAAATTGGTGTATGGGGTGTTCATGGCAAATCGGAAGCTGAAGCATTATTTCCAAGGGCATCCGATAACTGTGGTCAGCTCGGCTCCGTTGGGAGATATAATCCAGAATAGAGAAGCAACAGGCAGGATAGCCAAGTGGGCCATTGAGCTCAGTCCACATGAATTAAAATACGTACCACGTACTGCTATCAAATCTCAGGCACTGGTGGACTTCATCAACGACTGGACAGAATTGCAGACCCCAGAAGAAAAGCCGGATCTCACTTATTGGACGATTCACTTCGACGGTTCGAAACAGTTGGAGGGTTCAGGGGCCGGAGTGGTTTTAACTTCCCCCAGAGGTGATAAATTTTGTTATGTCCTCCGGTTGTTATTTCCTTGTACTAATAATGCAGCAGAATATGAAGCACTACTTCATGGTTTGCGATTGGCAAAGGAGATGAATTTAAGCCGGGTTAAGTGCTTGGGCGATTCAGACCTAGTGGCACAGCAAGTTTCGGGCAAGTGGGATTCAAGGGATCCCCTCATGGCGGCTTATCGGCGAGAGGTTGAAGCGGTGGCAGGTTACTTCAAAGGGTATCAGGTGGAACATATAGACCGGCGGAGGAACGAAGCAGCTGATGCTTTAAGCCGGCTAGGGTCGCAACGTAAACCGGTACCACCGAACACCTTTTTGGATGAATTGCATAATCCTTCGGTTCAAGTACCTTCAGAGGACGATCTGGCTGTTCCGGACCCAGAGGCACAGTTGGTTGCGGCAACCCATATTATCCCGGATTGGACGGTACCTTATTTGGAATATTTAAGCCGGGGAGAATTACCAGAGGACGAAGGTGAAGCACGACAGATAATCCGGCGTTCCAAGTCTATGACAATTGCCAATGGGGAGCTGCACCATCGTAGCACATCTGGAGTATTTCAACGGTGTGTTTCAGCTGAGGAAGGTTGTGAGATCCTAAGGGAGATTCATGAAGGAGATTGCGGTCATCACGCCGGATCAAAATCTTTAGTGGCGAAGGCTTTCCGACACGGTTTTTATTGGTTAACCGCACATGCAGATGCGGCAGACCTGGTCCGCAAGTGTGATGCTTGTCAGAAATTCTCGAGACGTGCCCTTGTTCCGGCACAAGAACTTCGGATGATACCGATAACTTGGCCTTTTGCAACTTGGGGGCTTGATATGGTTGGTCCTTTCAAGAGATCCCAAGATCAGAAAACTCATCTACTAGTGGCAGTGGACAAGTTTACAAAATGGGTTGAAGCAGAGCCTATAAGCAAGTGTGATGCGGCCGCAGCGGTTAAGTTCATCAAAAAAGTAATATTCCGGTTTGGTTTTCCGCACAGTATCATCACAGATAATGGCACCAACCTATCTCAGGGTGAGATGGAAGAGTTCTGTCAACGAGAGCATATTCGTTTGGACGTATCTTCTGTGGCTCACCCCCAATCCAATGGTCAGGCAGAAAGGGCAAATCAGGAGATTTTGCGAGGAATCAAACCCCGGCTTATGACACCTTTGCAGAGAACCCCAGGGTGTTGGGTAGAAGAGTTACCGTCTGTACTTTGGAGTATTAACACTACACCAAACCGATCTACAGGTTATACACCCTTCTTCATGGTTTACGGTGCAGAAGCAGTTCTCCCAAGTGACATACGCCATGATTCACCAAGGGTGGCGGCTTATGTAGAAGCTATCAACGAAGAATCAAGACAGGATAGTTTGGATCGTTTGGATGAAGAGCGTGACATAGCTGCGGCACGGTCAGCAATTTATCAGCAAGACCTGCGCAGATATCACAGCCGCCGGATCAGAACCAGGACATTCCAGGAGGGTGATTTAGTACTACGGCTCATCCAGGATCAAACAGACATGCACAAGCTGTCTCCGCCATGGGAAGGACCTTTTGTGATCAGCAAAAATCTACACAACGGGTCATACTATTTGGTGGACATTCGAGAGCATAAAGATTCACGGACATCCGAAGAGGAGACGAAAAGGCCGTGGAACATTGCTCATCTACGGCCGTATTATACTTGAGCCATAGGCTCCCGTGTATCCTATGTATATATTATGAATAATGAATAAACCGGCACCCTCGGTAAACCGGGGGCTCAGCTCTTTTTCCGTATATATCAAATTTGCGGCAAAAATCCATATCAGTTTGTTATCAAAGAAGCATATTTCAGTATTAGCTGGGTTTAGAAACTAATCTTTGCAGGGTATGTGAAGAAGCGGTAAAACTCGCCGGAGCATGAGATCGTATCCGGTTCAAGAAGAGGAAAACCTCATAAACGGAAAAACCCCGGCCGGGTTAGGAGGAATGTCAGCGGCCCCTGAGGACAGTGGTATCGCCCACACACCTCTTGAATGGCTATGTTATGAATTTTTGGGTTCCCTGAACAAGTCGGTATCAATCCGCGTTCAAATGATGGCCCGGCCCCTGAGGACAGTGGTATCGCCCACACACCTCTTGAATGGCTATGTTATGAATTTTTGGGTTCCCTGAACAAGTTGGTATCAATCCACGTTCAAATGATGGCCCGGCCCCTGAGGACAGTGGTATCGCCCACACACCTCTTGAATGGCTATGTTATGAATTTTTGGGTTCCCTGAACAAGTTGGTATCAATCCACGTTCAAATGATGGCCCGGTTCTCTGAACAGTTTTTTGAGCCTGGCAGCTCTTTGAAAAAGCCTCGGTTGCATAGTTTGATTTACAATGAATATGTGTTTCTTGATGATTTCTGTGTTTCATAACCTTTTTAACCAAGGGGAACAGCTCTAGAAGTTGACTGTATATCTATTATTATAAGTCCGGATCATGAACACCAGAGGAAGTTAAACCGGCGTTCATCGTAACCCGGTTCGGCTTCATGATGAGCTGACAATTGGAAGGACGAGGTAAGATACAAGTTACAAATTGCTGAACCAAGAAAAGAAAAAATTCATGACCAAGTTAAGGCTGAAGAAGTCCACGGGCTGGTTAAGGTAGTTTAAACATCTTGCCGGTTTAAGGTATTTCGGTTACATACAATCAAGGTATCAAAGTTGTTTATCAAAGGTATGCTTGTTTATCATATCAAGAGAGCAAGCTGATCCGTCCAGTGGTCACACCACTAGGACATGTTTTTTCATCTTTTTTATGAACAGGGCAAGAGATCCGCATCAATCAACAAGTGGGCGAAAGAATACTTTATAAAACGACCAAAAGCCGGATCACAGTGCATTAAAATTTCAGCTAAAGCCTATTACAAGGCATGAAAGCCAAATAGCCGGAAGCATTGTTTAAGGAATAGCAATTGTGATTACAGCAATAAATATTCAAGATTCCGTTCCTCCTTGCCGGGATGACTGGCCACCATCTGGTTCCGGAACATCTTCTTCCTCGTGAAGCGGCGGGAAATCTGGTGCACGCCAATCAATCTTGGCCAAGGCACGGAAATACACTTCATCGTTGATCAACTCAGCAGGATCAATATCAGGAGCATAAGTGTGAGGACGAACCGGCGGAGTTAAGTTTGCAACATCATAGACCGGTCGTTCCACACGCTCGTTTTGAAGATCGTATGCTGGGTGGTATCGGGATAAATCAGCTTCCACCGCAATCTTGCTAGAAAGTGGACGCATTTCCTTTGTCAGAGCATACAGATCTCTCTCACCAAATGCTGAACCGTCTTCCTTGGTGTCAGGAAACCCGGTTAGCACTTCGGCCGGATCAATGTCTGGAACCCAAGCTTTAGCCCTTGTCAGGGCCAGAAGAGCACCTCCTCGGGCAGCTGATTTCTTCACCTCTTCAAGACGAGTTGGTAGAATCGACAAACTGTTTAAAGTAGCCTTGATGGTTGAAGGAGCCGGTTTACCGAAGGAGGTAGCGCTGATAATCCTTTGCGCCCCAGAGTATAGTTGCTCCACCAAGGTGTAGCAGGCCTTCAGTTTCTTCCGTACGTCATCCCCAAGATGGGGGACGCGGCGTCCTACATACAACGAGAAAAGTTAAACCGGTGCAAAACACAGTTTGCAGAGATAACAGAAAAGAATTCAGATTATGCTTACCAAAGATAGCAGAAATCATCAAATCAACTTGGCGTTTTAACCCGGCCAATTCTTCAGTAACCGGGTTAAGAGCTCCTTCGGCATCTTGAACACGTTTTTCAAGATCCTTTTTCTGGACTTCAAAAGCAGTCCGTTCTTCATCAAAGAATTTCTTCAAGTCCTCGGCAGTTTTCAAACTGACTTGAAGTTCTTTCTTCGCCTTTGAAGCGGCTGCCTCAGTCTCTATAAGCCGGCTTCGAAGCTCACTGTTTTCCACAACATTCCGGTTCAGCTCAGCCTGTACATAAAGGTTTAAAAGTAAGATTAGAAATTACAAGTCTCAAGCATACAAGCAAGTTGTATACTTGACACTTGGGGGCTAATGGCAGTTGAAGCAAAACATCAGAGATAATTTTTACAAGTCTCAAGCAGACAACCAAGTTGTATACTTGACACTTGGGGGCTAATGGCAGTTGAAGCAAAACATCAGAGACAATTTCTACAAGTATCAACTACATAACCAAGTTATCTACTTGATACTTGGGGGCTAATGTACGGATCAACAGTTAAAAACTATAAAGTTCCGGATTACCTTCAATGAAGAAGATAAACCGGAACTTGGGGGCTGTTAGAAGATAAAGATGCGTCAAAATAAAACAAAGTCAGAACAGGAGCACTTACTTCGTATTTCTCTCTCATCATATTTACTAAGCTGGCTTCAAAATCCCGGCTACTGTGGAGCCGGCTCAAATATCCGGAATAAAGGTCTTGAGCACTCATGCTCGAAAGATTGGATAAGTCTGTGCTCCACTTCCCCTTTTCCTGAGTTACTTTCTCCGCTTTAGCAGTATGCTTTGCTAAAACGGTGGGTTTGGCTGGTGCAACATAAGCAGCACCAGTAACCACAACGTCAGGAGAAGTAGGTGCATTGGGAGGTGTGACTTCAGCTTGGGCCGGATCAGGAGATCCCGGATTAGCTTGAGGAGAGCTAACCCGGGCCGGACTTGGTGGATCTTGGGCAGCATCAGTGGCAGGAATATCAAGGACAGGTTCTTGAACCGGAGTGACAGGAGTATTTTCAGGAGGAACAGTTGCTGACGGTTCAATCACTGGTTCATCAGTAGAAGGGTCAGCGACAGGCTTCTTACCCTTAGCTCTTTTGCTGGGTTTCGGTTTGCTGGAAAACAAGCAAAGATAAGTCAGCATTATAAAGAAAAAGAAGGTTATAAACCGGAAAAAGTAAAGAGAATTACCCTGGGACAGTCTTCAAAGGTGGAAGCTGTGTCGCAGTTGATTCGCCAGATGAAGACAGCGGAGTTTCCTGATAATCAGGATCAGTCGGTTTAAGTGGTTTTCTGATAAGACCGGCCTTGGGGTGAAGAAGAGTTGGAGAGAGCATCACCTCAGCGCGGCGCTTTCGAGCCGGAGTTAGCGAAATCCCAGAGGATTCCACTGCCAAACCGCTATGGCGAGTGGTCCGGCGCAAGGCTTCGTGCTGTTGTTTCTTCAAATCAAAATTGGGATCCAACTTAGCATAAGGATGAGAAAATTGATACTTTCTAACAGTCCGACGGATCTTTTGAGGAGGGGGTTCTGAATCGGAAGAAATAAGGGTTACCTCAATCTCCGCCGGGTTATCACCTTCGAGTGGATCCTGTGAAAAGGGCATCATTAGAGATATGAACAAGTATATAAAAGCAAATGTAAACCGGAGTAAAGCGTACCTCGGAGTCCGGATCATCATCTTCAGAAGGAGAACCGGCATCAACGGCAGCTTTCCTTTTCTTATTTGCAGGAGTCTTTCGGCGAGTTTGCCTTGCAGGTTTTTCTTGAGGTTTCCTCCTCCAGAAAGGATCATCAGCCTAAATGAAAAAAAGGGAAGGCAAGTAAAAGACGGTTCAAAGAAGACGGTTTATAAAGTACAAGTTAAAGACATTTACCTCAGGCTGCTTGTTTTTCTTGAAGTATGGGGCCAAGCCAACCTTGGTGCAGTCTGTTAGAGCAGGATTGACAATCTTTTTGGCCGATTCAATTACTTCCGATTCAGACAACTTATCCTTAGAAAATCTCTGAGGGTCATCCGATTTACCGGAGTAATTGCACATCAAATCAGGGCGCCGGCTTAAGGGAAGGATACTCCATGATAACCAGCAACGAAGAAAATCTGTGCCAATCAGGCCGTTTGCTATGAAGGCCCTCAGCTTAGAGAGTTGAGGAGAAAATGGAATCCGTTCAGCAGCGCTTAATCGTTGCGGCAAGGGGTGATTTGCCGGGATACGAGTTTCACGATAACCCGGCAAAGGGTTTTCACCTTCAGGAGATGTGTCTATGCAGTAAAACCAGGACTTGTTCCAGTCCTTTGGATGAGTGTGCAAGGAGGCGTGAGGGAAAACTACATCCCTCCTCTTTTGAATACTGATACCACCAAGCTCTTGGTGAGGCCCGCTGGTGAACTCAGTACGCCGGTTTGCGTGGAAGAAATCCCGAAAAAGATCAACCGAAGGCTCTTCTTGCAGATAAGCTTCAGAGAAAACTTGGAAATCACAAATATTGGAAACGGAGTTCGGTCCGATATCCTGTGGATGCAGCTGGAAGGTGGCAAGGACGTCCCGGAAAAATTTTGAACCGGGGGGAGAGAAACCCCTGGAGATGTGATCCAGAAATACAATCACTTCCCCGGACCTAGGAGCGGGAGGACACTCATTACCCGGAGCGCGCCATTTCAGTTCAGCCTGAGGACCTAACGTACCAATGCTTGATAGTTTGACTAAGTCCTCTTCCGTTACAACAGAACGAACCCAGTCGCACGAAACATATTGCTTGGCCATTTGAGCAAAGTACTGAAGAAGAGAAAAGTGCAAAGACGGATTATGAAAAAGTAACGATCCGGAATATGTTCATGATATGCAATGGTTAAGATGAAGAATTATTTGGCAAGGTTAAACCGGAATTATAAAACGGAGTGTTATCATTTCCGGTTTACATGGCAGTTGAAGGGGAATCATTTAAAGTTATTATATCAGGTTACATCATTTCCGGTTTATGACATGATGATCTAAACCGGAGCATATTTAGTAGGTCTATTGAAGAGAAAAACAGGTTTTCAACGCGTTACTAAGGAAAAATAGATCTGAGCATGCGGAGATAAAGAAACGAAAATCGCATGGAAAATCTACAGAGGTCCAATTTAGGGCAGATGAGTTCATAGGAGATGCATAAAAAGGAGATCTAAAGCAGGCAAACGGCGGAAGTAAAAACAACAAGATTTAAGGGGCAAAGTGCAACAGCTAAATATGCGGAACTAGTACAGAAGGTTCTACTGGTGGAGCTCTAATGGCGGAGTTCTAAAAAGCAGAAGCTCTAATGGCGGGATGGATAAAACTACATGGTTATTATAGTGAGATCTAATCTGGTGCTGAGTGAGAGACCTACAGATTAAAGCCTAAGGATTACAAAGTTTTTATGATCTACGAAGGGACAAGAGCTTCATCGACAGCCCTAATGGCGGAAGAACACGGGCGAAACAATGATGGACACAGATCTACCGAGAGGTGAATGAACATACCAGGGACAGTGAGAATCGGCGGCGGAGAAAATCTGGTCAAGGCTCAGGTTGATGCAGCGGCCGGTCGAAGGCTGAAGATCCTGCGGTCGTCGGTGCGTTCTTGAGCTCGAGCAGCAATGGAGATTTGCGGGTCAGAAAGCGGAAGGAGGAAGAAGAAGCGAGAAGGAAGAATGAGGAGGGGCGGTACTATTTATAGACAGAGAGGCAGATATGAAACGACAGGTGCGGTAATCAAGGGAGAAAAATCGGATAAAGATCCGTTGAACGCCTCGATTCTCGGGATAACCATTAAAAACAAGCTACAGTACAGCTCGCGGCGATAAATGCGGAGCTGATGTCATTGTCAGACTTTAATGATTTTGGAAGATGACGTCAGAGCCGGTTTACAAGAAAAAATGAAGACAGAAGAGAAGTTGCAGAAGACGATGGGGACTGATATGAACAAGTTCAAATCATTCTGGGGCCTAATGTCAGGGATATGGTTAATAGGTATAAACCGGATATTGTAAACCGGCTTAACTATATCGTACTTAATTTATTATTAGTAGAGATCACGGCCCATAAGATTTCAGGGCCCATGTATAGAAATACGGTTTGTCAACCGCCAGAGAGATGTAACTTGAGAAATAAGAAAGAGAGAGCAGAGACCGAGGCGGACACGATTATGAGCCGGCCTCGGGACTCTGCAAACTGGACCAGGCGTCACCTCTATATAAAGGGACGACCCGGCACCGGTTCAAGGACAGGCAACAATCAATCCGTCGAGACGCAGGCAAGCGATTCCGCTCCCTGTAATCCGACGCCCGAGTAATACCAAACCAACTAGACGTAGGCTTTTACCTTCTCGAAGGGGCCGAACTAGTATAAAACCCTTTGTGTCCTTTGTGCGCCATGAACCTTTTCAAGCTAACCCGTGCGATGGTTCCATCATCAAGTCCGTTAAACCGGACATCTGCCGTGTTAATTCCACGACAGGTTCCGCCTCCTTGATTTCACCCCCAATGCCGTTCTGACCATGGCAGTTTTCGCACATCTCTGCGAAAACTTTGTCGGAGTCTATCCAAACGTAGCCCTTTTTCGCCACTTCTTTATGCCCCGAGTTGAGAGAGGAGAGCCTCTATCCGGTGGAATCGCCTGGATCTCGAGAGCCGGCAAGAAGGACGCTTATCTGGAGGGAGAGTTCCGCTGCAAGTGGGAGGAATGGAGAGCAAACTGGTGCTGGGTTGTCGAGGAGAACCCGCAGCCGTTTACTGCCCGGCGCCAAGCCCCAGTAGCACGCGGGAGCGATTGGAGCAACGTGGCCCCGGAAGACGATAGGCTGAAGATTGCCGTCACCCAGATCCAACGCCTCAGGCTTGCCGGGCTCACTGTAGGTGCGGTTGGCGCAGATTTTCTTCGCCGCCGCATCGCCCCCCTGCAGGAGAGTAGGAGACCTGCCTGGGAGTTCAAGAATGCGGCGGACATCATGAGGCTGCGCCCGGGCCTCAACTTTAACTTCACTGTTCTGGAGCTTAACGCGATGCTCCAGAAGCTGTTCAAGTACGACCCTCAACATCCCGAAGTGTTCAGGTTGCCGAAGGGCGTCGTTCCGCTGTGCAATAATTCCTCGCTCGACCGCATCCGCGCAATGATGCCGCTGTGCGACTCGCATGGAATTGTCCCAACTTGGCAAGAGCCTGCGGACGACATCGTGCAGGAGTTCTTCGACGGCTTGGTAGAAGTGCCGGTCCGCTCCGACGAAAAGAAAGGCCTCACTCGCGACACCACCGATGCGGAGATGAAGCGCATCGCCACTAGGCTGGAAGAGGCGGCGGCAGCCGCAGCCGCGGGCGAATTTGGATTCACCGTGGAGGAGGCAGAGGCAGCGGAGGCGGCAAGCCTTGCCGAGCGAGAGGAGTTTGCCGGCGAGGAAGAGCTTGCCGGGCATGACGTCGAGTCGAGCGAGCCCGCCGAGGATACGAGCAGCTCGTTGGAGATCAACTCCTCTTCCTCCTCATCTTCAGACAGCTCGCCGCAAGCCGAGCCCCCAGCTCCACCAAGAAGGCGTCTCCGCAAGGCCGGGGACATAGCGAAGTGGCAGACGAGTCGACAGCCGCCGCGCCGCGCGACACGCTCCACCGCGGCAAGTGCTGTTGCCGCAGGAGCACCTCACGCTGCTGCGGCAACTGGAGCGGGGTCCTCCCGGACCACCGCTTCTGCTCCTGCCGCTTCTCACGCCACGGTGGCAGCCGGAGCAGGGTCGTCTCAGACCATCGCCTCTGCTCCCGCCAAGCGGCCAAGGGAACCTACTCCTCCACCTCCTCGCGCCGGACGTGAGCCGGACTTCGACTTCTCCGCGCTCAGCTCCGACGAGGAAGAAGAAGAGTAAGATTCTTGTTGTACTTGTATTTCTTCAATTCTTGCTATTTTGTCTTGTATCTTATTCGCTTTACTCCGAACTTATTCCTTTTTAGGACTCTGGCCTAGAGAGCAGCGAAGAGAGCCAAGGTCCCGATGATTATCGTCGAGGACGAACCCACCGCGACAGCAGGGGGTGCGTCCGAGACAACCTTGCCGGACCCGGCAACTGTTCTCCAGAGCAGCCCCCAGCGTAAGTATATGGTTTGCTTTCCGCTGTTAGGCGCGCATGGATGCTCTTTCTTTGCTGACATTTGATCGTTGGTTTGCGTAGGAGCAGAGCAGCCCCACCAGGAGCGCCCGGAGGCCGTCCCCGACATGCCATCTGCTTCGACTACACCGCCAAGGGAGAGTTCTCCGGCAAGGGAGAACTCTCCGGCAAGGGACAACACCAGCGGCCCCCCGGCGGCGGAGACTATGACTGCGCCGCCAAGGGAGAGCTCTCCGGCAAGGGAGCCTGCCGAGGAGCCGGCTCGCGCAGGTAATCCTCTCGCTTCAAAACTTCCCTTGGGTTCTTCTTCTTTTGATCTTCTTTTTGGATATTTGCTTGACTTTTCTCACTTTTCCAGCCGTCAGACCCATCTGCTGTGGAGACGATGGAGGCCGAGGTTGCTGCCGACGATGCCGCTGCCACCGAAGAAGCAGCCGGCGCTGACGACCCCGCCGGCGAAGAGGCCGCCAAGGCTGGCGCCGCAGCAGCTGGCGAGGGGTCTGGCGATCGCACTGATGGCCCTGAGGCCACAGGAGGGCCAGGCGCTACATCGACCGCCGACCCTTCCGCCGCTGCCGCAGCGTCAGGCTCCGAAGAGCCCCAGCTAGGCGTCTACTGGAAGGCCGGCGATGGTGTCTTCATCAACCTCCCCTGGGCGTCACTCTCCAGGGCGCCGGTCGAAGGAGAGAGCTTTGATGGAGAGGTGCTCGCCTCCGCTGGGCTGACGCTAGTTGATGCGCCGAGCAGCAGCAGCGGCGAGCCTGAGGAGGAGCGGCTGCTGCGGAAGCTGTTGTCGCTCTACCGCGCTCGACAGGCCAAGCTGGAATATCGCGAGGCGCTTGTCGCGAAGGCGGGAACGGACATCGAGAAGCGCACAGAGGAGCTCCGGGGTCTTAACCAGGAGGCTCTCCGGTCCCTGGCAGAGGAGCGGGAGCAACTCGCCGAGGAGCAGAAGGCCTTCTTCCTCGAGAAGGCTGAAGTCGAGGAACAACAGCGGCTTGCCGCTGAGAAGCTGTCTACGCAGGAGGGCGAGCTGGCGCAGCGGAAGGTCAACCTTGACAGCCACGAGGAGGAGCTTACCGCACGCGAGCAATCATTCGGCGGAGCCCTCAAGCAAGCAGAAGATGTTGCCACAGCTGCCGAGGCCGCCAAGAAGGAGCTGGAGACAAAGGTGGCGCAGCTGGAGGCCGATCTCAAGGCGAGCGGTGAGGATCTTGCCACGCTCAAGCGTGAGCGGGAGAAGGACGCCCACAGCAACTCAGAGCTGCAGGTTCATCTCGTTGAGAAGGGCAAGGAACTCAGCGCCGCCAAGGACTCCAACGCAGATCTTGAGTTGAAGCTGACCACTTTGACCAAGACGCTGGACGGCGCCAGGGAGTAGGAGGTGGCCTTGAAGGAGGAGATCAAGGCCGATAAGGCGCTGCTGGCGAGTGCTGCTGCCGTCCAGAACACTTTTAGAGAGAATGTGGAGCACTGGACGGAGGGTCTCGTGAATGCTGCCGCAGATATTGATAGGGAGCTGGCGCAGCTGGGGATGGAGGATCTCGGGTATCCCTCTGATGAGAACCTCCAACCCAGCGCCAAGCTCACCTTGTTCTTCAAAGGCGTGGCGACGGCCCTCCAGCGGCTCCGGGAGAAGATTCCAAAGCAGCTGGCCGACGAGTCGCGCAAGATCTGCGCGGGAGCTCTTCAAAAGGTGTTGGTGAAGGTGGCCTTCCGCAACCCGGGCCTCAACCTCACCAAAGTCCTCAAGTCCCTGCCGCCGGATGCTGATCTGGAAGCGCTCAAGACCCTTGTCGCACCCATTGTGGACAAGGTGAGCGGGATCAAGAGGGTTGAGGGCGATCGCGTAGACTAGGCCGCCCGTTTTCTTCTTTTCTTGTCGCTGCTGGTCATGTTATGAGAACAATCTGTTAGAGCTGCGACAAGCTACCTTGTAATATAATTCTATTTTGGGTAATGATTGCAATGTTATTTCCTTTACTTGATTCCTTCCTTTGTATGTTTTTGCCCTACGCTTTTAGAGAACTTGCCAGCGCAGGCACCTTAGCCGCGAGCGCTGAGTGCGGGACGTCACCAGCCTGCTGGCGGTGCCGTTACCGACAAGAAACCTTGTCGCAACTAGTCGCAGCTCACTTAAGTTGTTGAGCGGACTCGAAACAAAGTAAGGGCGCAACTAGCTACGAGTTGGTTCCTCCGCGCACAGGTTTTCCATACAAAGCACGGTCGTTCAAGGAAGATAACTTAAAAAATTTAAAAATCTGATTGCTCAAACTTTGGCAACTTAGCTTTTCTGTTGTTTGCTTCCCGGCAAGGAGAAACTTTCTTGAACGACGTCTGGTCCATATCATTATCTTCTCCTTTCCCCCCCGGCAAACTTGTGGGCGAGGGAACCTTCCTTTCCTTGAGAAAAAGAAAGAAGAGAAAACAAAGATATGGAGCCTTACGGCTCGTTATTGCTTACCGGGGGTAGGTGCTGCACAAAGTGTCAGATAACATATGCAAAAAATATAAAGCATGAAATTGACAAGATGTGCGGAGCACATGAGCTTTACTAATGCACGGGGTCTGCGCCCGGCTTTGTACGAAGGATTACATGCAACAACGGCAAGACTTGTACAAAAGGTGGTTGCCGGAACAGGTTCCGGCAATCGCGCCTTACGGGTAAAACTTACGAAGATGCTCAATGTTCCAGGAGTTGCTCACCGGAATGCCATCTTCGGTCTCAAGGCGGACAGCGCCAGGCCTAGTGACTCGTTTCACCCGGTAAGGGCCCTCCCACTTCGGCGTCAACTTGTTGGAATTCTTGGCGGACTGAACGCGCCGAAGAACAAGGTCGCCTTCCTCGAGACTTCTGGCGTTAACTTTGCGGCTATGGTAGCGGCGCAAAGCTTACTGGTAGCAAGCAGCTCGTACAGCAGCCTGAAGACGATCTTCCTCAAGGAGCAGCGCGTCATCTTGTCGCAGCTGCTCTTGCTCAAGCTCATCATAAGTGAGCACTCGAGGTGACCCGTATACGAGTTCCGTGGGGAGAACTGCCTCTGCTCCATAGACTAGAGCGAAAGGTGTCTGGCCAGTGGCTCGATTTGGCGTCATCCTGATCGACCAAACAACCACCGACAGCTCCTCAATCCAGTTTCTTCCGCACTTGCGCAGTCTGTCGAAAGTTCTGGTCTTGAGCCCACGCAACACTTCAGCATTTGCCCTCTCCGCTTGACCGTTGCTTCTCGGGTGAGCAACAGAAGCGAAGCAGACCTTGGCGCCAAGATCTTGGACGTACTGCATGAAGGTGCGGCTCGTGAATTGCGTAGCGTTGTCGGTGATGATCCTGTTAGGGATCCCGAAGCGGCAAACAATCGACCTGAAGAACTTGACTGGTGACTGTGCTGTCACCTTCCTCACTTCTTCCACTTCCGGCCACTTTGCGGACTTGTCGATTGCAACGTACAAGTACTCAAGCCCCCGACTGCTCGGGGAAAGGGGCCGAGGATGTCGAGCCCCCAGACCGAAAATGGCCAGGATAAAGGGATCATCTAGAGAGCTTGAGCTGGCTGGTGAATCTGCTTGGAATGGAACTGGCACGCTTCACACTTGGTTACTTGTGCAGTTGCATCCTGGAGGGCTGTCGGCCAAAAGAAACCTTGCCGGAATGCTTTTCCGGCAAGTGCTCTTGCGCCAATGTGGTGACCACATATGCCTCCATGTATCTCTGCCAACAGCTTTTGTCCGTCTTCCCGGTGAATACACTTCAATTTCACACCGTTGAGTCTTCTTCTGTACAGTATGTTGTCGACAAACTGGTACATACTTGACTGCCGGGCTACTCTTTCCGCTTCTTCTTGCTCTTCGGGAAGTTCTCCTGTCTGAAGGAAACAGACAATCTGCTGTGCCCATGCTGGAGCTTGTGGCTCGACAACAAGGACTAAAGGCACATCTGCTGCTGCGGGAACATCCGCTTCTACGGCGAGAACCTGCGGCTCAGCCAGAGCTTGACGTTCCCCGGCAAGCTTGCCGGAGCAAAACTTATCGGGAGCCTCTGCTTCAATGGAACAAACCCTAGGGCTTTCCGGAGTAGACTGCTCCTCAACACTCTTGGTGTTGATCTTGGGGACCTTCTTGGCGGCGGCTTCGGGAAGCTCTGCCGGAAAATAGTCACCAGAAATCAACTTCCTCTTCTTGCTCTGTCCAGTTGATGGCGTTACAGACGGTTGAGTCAGCTTGAGCACAAAGATCCCTGGTTCCACAGGTAACTTAAGTGCGGCGCACTTCGACAGGCCATCGGCAATGTCGTTCTGAGCTCTTGGAACATGCTCCATCTGTAGGCCGTCAAAGTGCTCTTCTAGCTTTCTCACTTCATCAACGTAGGCTTCCATCAACGGACTTTGATAACTCTTGTTCACTTGGCGGACGACAAGCTGCGAGTCACGCCTGACAATGAGCTTCTTGATCCCAAGGTCTGCCGCGATCCTGAGACCGGCAAGCAAACCTTCATACTCTGCGGTATTGTTTGTTTCTTGCTCCTTGGGAAAGTGCATCTGGACTACGTACTTGAGGTGCTCTCCGGTGGGTGCAACAAGCAGCAAGCCAGCACCGGCGCCTTGCAGCGACAAGGCACCATCAAAGTACATCAGCCACTCTTTGCTTGCTTCCTTGACGGGGATGCTCGTTTCTGGAATTTCTTCATCTGGTGTTGGCGTCCACTCTGCTATGAATTCTGCCAATGCTCTGCTTTGGATAGTTGAAGTGCTTTCAAACTTGAGGCCAAAGCTTGACAGTTTCAGTGCCCACTCAACAATCCTGCCTGTTGCTTCTGGATTCTGCAGTATCCTCTTCAGCGGAAAACGAGTGACGACTGTGATCTCATGTGCTTGGAAGTAATGGCGCAGCTTTCTCGAGGCCATGAGAAGGCCGAAAAGCAATTTCTGCACACCAGAGTACCTTGACCTAGCCCCCTGCAAAAGGGAACTGACAAAGTAAACTGGGCGCTGCACCATTCTCTTCTGTATCTCCTCGCGCGCCTACGCAGATCCATCTTTGTCGGGACCAGAGCTTGTCGGGGAAGCCCCCTGCTTGTCGCTGGATGCGCCTGCCGTGGTTGCTGGCTCGTCTTCTGCCTCCCTCTCCGCTACTAACGCAACGCTAACCACTTGATTGGTCGCCGCTAGATACAGCAGCAACTTCTCTTGTGGCTTAGGTGCGACAAGTGTTGGAGTGGAGGACATATATCTATTCAAGTCTTGCAGCGCAGCCTCCACTTCCGGAGTCCATTTCATTGGACCTGCCTTCTTCAATATTTTGAAAAACGGCAGGGCGCGCTCAGCAGACCTAGAGATAAACCTGCTGAGAGCAGCCACGCAACCGGCAAGTCTGCGCACATCCTTGACGCGCTTTGGTGCTTCAATCTGCTCAATGGCCTTGATCTTGTCGGGATTGGCTTCAATTCCCCGCTGAGACACGAAGAACCCGAGAATCTTGCCGGAAGGGACTCCAAACACACACTTCTCGGGGTTGAGCTTGAGGCTGATCTTGCGCAGATTTGCAAAGGTCTCGTCTAAATCTTGAATCAGAGTCGCCTTGTCTTTGCTCTTGACCACTATGTCATCCATGTAGGCTTCCACATTTCTGTGTATTTGTGGCTCAAAAGCGACATGGACTACCCTTGCAAATGTTGAACCAGCATTCTTTAAACCGAAAGGCATCCGTACGAAACAGTACGTGCCACATGGAGTGATGAATGCGGTCTTCTCCTCATCCTCTTCTGCCATGAAGATCTGATGGTATCCTGAGTATGCGTCAAGAAATGAAAGCAAGTCACATCCGGCCGTGGAGTCAACAATCTGGTCAATGCGCGGTGAGGGAAATGGGTCTTTGGGACAAGCTCTGTTAACATCGGTAAAGTCAATACAAAGCCTCCATTTCCCGTTTGCCTTGCGCACGACTACAAGATTGGCCAACCACGTAGGATGGAGCACTCCTCTGACAAGGCCTGCTGCTTCCAACTTCTTGATTTCTTCTGCGATGAATTCTTGGCGCTCCACTGCTTGTTTCCTGACCTTCTGTTTGACGGGCCGCGCATGAGGACAAACGGCAAGATGGTGCTCAATTACTTTCCTGGGAACACCGGGGATGTCACACGGTTGCCACGCAAACACGTCGACGTTCGCCCGCAGGAAAGCAATGAGCGCGCTTTCCTATTTAGGGTCAAGAGTGGCACTGATGGTGAAGGTACCACCAGTGCCGTCCTCCTTGGCGGACACCTTCTTGGTCTCTGGCGGAGCTGCCATTGTCTTCTTACACTTGCCAGTGGAGCTCGATGGTGCATCCTCGACGGTAGCGCAGCACTCCGAAGAGGTGCGCTTGCCGGTGTTGGCATCAGAACTCTTGCCGGACTTGGTCTTCTTCTTCCCCCCGGGAGCTTCAACGGTAGGTGTCTTGCGATCTGT
The DNA here is from genome assembly GCA_902687465.1 of Secale cereale. NCBI lineage: Eukaryota > Viridiplantae > Streptophyta > Magnoliopsida > Poales > Poaceae > Secale > Secale cereale. The sequence continues at coordinate 174,055,697 of LR738710.1, forward strand.
TGCGGCTGCTGCTTCCCGGTAGATCTTGTCGGCGCAGATAAGAGCATCCTTCTTGTCGCCAGGTGTCAGGCTCACTTCTGGGAAATAAATCACAGAATAGCCTTAAGTCACACTGGCTCCCAAGCACAACCAGTGGACAACCTTGATATAGATAACCAGTACAATAATATTACACAGGGTTGAGTCAGGGTGACTCAACAATTTATTACAACAACTCAACGCACTAGGGTGGCGGAATATGACAGTGGGTGGTGGAACTCAACACTGATATACTAGCATAGAGTCAAGCGTCAGTGTGAGGCTTGACTATTTTATTGGTGTGGCGGAAGCTTGACGGATGATACAAGTGATAGACTCCAAGACACAGGTGTGCTGACTGGGAACCTTCTAAGCGTCGGCCTCGCTAGCGCAATTCTCCTCCAGAAGCTCGTCCTCCTCCAAGTCTGGCCAAGTAAATAGCCAGGGACAAGCCAGTGAGTACTTTGAATGTACTCGCAAACATTATGAACATAAGATATACCGAATGCGAATGCCATGGTAAATATACTATATGCGTGCAACAATTATCAAGACTTGGCATGGTGAAACATGGTTAGTACAAAAATAAATATTAGTCACAATAATATAAAAAGATAAAAAGAATGCCGGTCGGATGTCAAGTGACATCACGGTAGGACTTGAAAAGAAATGCCAGTCGGGTGTCCACAAGAGTAGTGGCGTGATAAACCGCCTGACACTCGAGGGACGCCACAAAAGGACTTTAAAAGAAATGCCAGTTGGGTGTCCACAAGAGTAGTGGCGTGATAAACCGCCTGACACTCGAGGGACGCCACAAGAGGACTTTAAAATAAAAGCGAGTGTCCGGGGTAGTCTAGCCAGCCCCTGAGACACTCTTGAAGGTAACAATAAAATCATAGGGTTAGTCCATAAGCATAATTTTCATCATAAATAAGTTCAGGATAATACTGACTGTAACAAGAACATCATGCAAACATGAACATACTCAAGTATATTATTTTCCTCCAGAGACTGACACCGAGACCGATACTTGACCCACCCAACTAAATCCTTGACCGTGGACGCGGCTATTCGAATAGATATAACTCTGCAGAGGGTGTACTCTTTACCCACGCGTATGGGCTTTCCTTAGACAGTACCGTGCACTGACTAATACCCAATACGGACTTTGGGTTGAAAACACGCCTGACGCATACGCACCGACCGGATGCCAGGACTCACCCAGAGCATCGCTCCAGAAACCTTAAGTCAGGGAGGCTACAACCTCCGAAAAGCATGGGATCACTATTAAACGCGCGGATTACAAGGGGTGCCCCCCTCTCGGCTACAGCCGGAAACACCCATGCCCCTGACCCGATGACAGGCTACAACCTTCATCGTAGTATCTGTGTGGCGTGTACCCGTACAGGGGTTATCAACTTACTAGGCCGTACCCTCCTTTCGGAAGGACCCGTGGCAGCACGGTATACAGCTAGGTGTATAGAGCAAGACTCGATCTAGGCAGACTCAGGAGGTAATGTTAAAATATCACCAGTGTTCTTTATCAGTATCACACGACACCACTGTGTCAACAAAGGACCGTGCCCACCAGCACGTCCAAACCACCAGCAAAAATCTCAGCCATCACGTAACCATATTCATGTCAGAGAAGCTAGTGTGATATGCAAGCCAAAGAAGATGTGACATGACCATGCATGCACATATGATATAACATGCAACATATGCACTGTACTCCCAACTATGCAACCATGCAAAAATGCAAACACCATATCCCAGGTTCAATAATGCTTGCCTTGTCCAAAGTAATCAGGAGAAAACCCCTCTGAATTTCCAGCAAAAGTTCCTTCTTCTTTTTCTGAAAAATTCAAATTTGAATTCGAATGAGAATTCCAACACAGCACAGAAAAAGTTCTCAAAATATTTTTAATTAAATCTTAAAATAAACTAGAGAGGAAAAGAAAATTTTAGCAAAAAGAATCAGCTCATTTGGATTTATAGTTTAAAAGCTATTAACTTTTTAAAACCAGGGGTCTTTCTGCAAAACAGAAGCCCCTGAGCTGTTTTAAAAGAAAACGTTTCGGCAGCGAATACGCCTTCCAGTGCAGAAGGCGTAAAGCGCAGAGTGCGCCTTCGCCGAACACAGGAAACAGAGAGAGAGAGCTGACGGGTGGGGGCCACCCGTCAGGTTTGAATTTTGAACGCGCTCGCGCGCGAGTACAGAGAAGAGGCGGCGATCGCCGGCGACGATCGCCGGGGTTTCAGGGCCCGGCGCTGGTCGCAGCGTGACCAGCGTGGACTTCCACATCCGCGGGTGGTGGAGGTGGCCACCGGCGATCACCTGAACGGCGGTGAGCTTGTCGCCGGCGGACGGTGGTTCGGGTGAAGTGGTGGCTCGTCGGAGAGGGCTCGGGAAGAGGAATTGGCTTAGGGTTTCGGCATAGTGGTGGGAACGGGGTGGATCGACGGAGTTTGGGCGGCTCTGGTGGTGTGAGTGCGTGGTTTGGTTCGAAGGCAGAGGCGGCGGAGCGGTGGCCGGAGAGGGAGAAGATGACCCCCTCGTGGCCTGGTGGGTGGTCAGGAGGAAGCGTGGGAGGTGGTGGAGGCCAGCCGTGAAGCTAGAGGGGCTCGGGGACCCCTTTTATAGGCGAGTCGAGGGTGGCCGAAGCAGGCGGAGTTCGCCGAAGTAAATTTGGTCGTCGGGGTTGGTTTTGGCCGATGGTCTGGGGCGACGGAGCATTTATGAGGCTGGTGGAGTTCGCCCGAAGCTTCCGTTTGGACGGGCGCGCGCTCGTTTGACACGTCCGCGATGCGCTGTCCGCATGGGCGCGGCGGCGTGGCCGGCTCCGGCGACTGCCGTACGGGCCCTGGGCGGCGTGGTCGGTGCATCCGTTGTGCGGAGGGGCGAAGGAGGATGACGCGTGGGCGGGGAGGTAGGTAGGAGCGTTGCAGTGGAGTAAATGGCGGTCGGTGGCCGAGGCGTTCCGCTCGGCTCCGCCGTGGACGAGCCCGGGGTGGCTGCACCGGCCAGCAGCCAGCTCACCGGAGTGGAGAGGCTGGCGATGGGCCAGGGGAAGCTGCGGCATTGAAAGCAGGCGACATCGCCGTGCGGGAGAGGAAGATGAGGGGTGCACGGCATCGCCGGCCCCTGTCGGCTGAAGAATTCAGTTAACTGAATTTCATTCAGTGATGAACAGTATGCTTGCTAACTGTTTGATGAAATGCTTTGGGGTTTTAAACAACTTGGTTGATCATGGGGTTTTCTGTGGTGGTGTGTGGTTACTCAAAAATGAGTTTGCCAGAAGGCCAAGAATTTTGGTGAAGTTTGGAAATGGTTTGGGGCAGAAACATGATTTCTGGACCAAATTTGAATTGAATTTGATTTGAAAATTTTGAACTGTGGGACCAAAGGTTTTTGAAGAAATGGGTTAAGGGTACCATATATATGTAGGGATAATTTTGGTGGGAGCAGAAGAGTCATAGAAAATGTAGTTCCTTTGTAATGTCAAGAAACTATGATTATTTCAAATTCCATCTTTGGAATTTAAAATATATAGAAAGAATATTTTTGTGGAGTGGGAAGGAGTTGAATAATGTCATAGAAGGTGTGCATGACTTGAGAGGTAAATCTTGGAGTGGCAGAAAAATATTTGGAGAGGTTTTATGGTGCTAGAAGAGGTGGAAAGGACTTTTGCCTTTGAAAATAAATAACCAAAAACCAAAGATTCTTTAGAGAGAAATAGTTTTGAAAACCTCCAAAACAATTAAATCAATTAAGTCCACCCTTCAAACAGAACCCTCCAAGAAAATTTTAAACCTTAGCTAAAATTTTGAAAAAGTTTTCAAAACTCCAAATAAATATTTTTGGGGTGTGACAGCACCTACCCCCTTAAGAAAAATCTCGTCCCCGAGATTCTAGCTGTCCCTCAAACAGGTACGGATACTCAGTCCTAAAATGATCTTCTCTTTCCCAGGTTGCCTCTTCCTCGGTGTGATTGCTCCATTGGAGTTTGCAAAATTTTATTACGTTCTGACGGGTTCTCCGTTCAGACTCCTCCAAAATTCTTATAGGACGTTCCCGATAGGTAAGATCGGGTTGAAGGTCTAATTCTTGGTGCTGCACTAGTTTTTCCGTGTTGCTAATACACTTCCTCAGTTGAGACACATGGAACACATCGTGAACATCAGATAATTCTGCTGGTAATTCCAGTTGATAGGCAACCTTGCCCCTTCTTGCAGTTACTTTGAATGGTCCAATAAATCTTGGTGCTAATTTCCCCTTAACCTTAAATCTCTGTAGCCCCCTTGTCGGAGATACTCTAAGATATACGTAGTCATTGGGTTCAAAGTGGACCTGGCGGTGTTTTTGATCGTAATAACTCTTCTGTTGGCTTTGAGCTGCCCTTAGTCGGTCCTGAATAAGCTTTACTTTGGTTTCTGCCTCTATTAGTATTTCTGGTCCAAAAATTCGGCTGTCTCCGGTTTCAGACCAATTTAATGGGGTCCGGCATCGTCGTCCGTATAATGCTTCGAACGGTGCCATTTTTAGGCTAGCTTGATAACTGTTGTTGTAGGAGAATTCTGCATAAGGCAAACTATCCTCCCAACTGACTCCGTAGGTAAGCACACATGCTCTCAACATGTCTTCTAATATTTGATTCACCCGCTCTGTCTGTCCTCGGGTCTGCGGGTGGTATGCTGTGCTGAAAGCCAGTTGCGTGCCTAAGGCTTGCTGTAGATGTTCCCAAAATCTCGAGACAAACTGGGTGCCTCTGTCAGAGACAATTATTTTGGGTACCCCGTGTAGACAAACAATCCTGGATAGATACAGCCTGGCTAGCCTCTGTGTTGAGTAGGTGGTTTTTACCGGAATGAAATGTGCTACCTTGGTTAGCGAATCTGTTATTACCCAGATAGCATCATTCCCATGTCGTGACCTTGGCAAACCGACAACAAAATCCATTCCAATTCTATCCCATTTCCATTCAGGCACCTTAATTGGTTGCAACAACCCTGCTGGTCTCTGGTGTTCCGCTTTCACACGTTGGCATGTATCACAACATGCCACATATATGGCTATATCCCTTTTCATCCCGTGCCACCAGAATCTCTCCTGTAGATCCTTATACATTTTGGTCCCTCCGGGGTGAATGGAATATGGAGTGGTATGCGCCTCTGCCATTATTTGCTGTTTTAAGTCTTCAATGTTTGGTACGCATAATCTTTGTCCAAACCAAATAACTCCTTGGCTGTCTTCAATAAATTCGGGTGCCCTGCCAAGTTTCATCTTTTTCCTAATCCCTTCAATACTTGGGTGTCCCTTCTGGGCTTCTCTGTTCTGGTCTTCTAATGTTGGTTTTATTTCCAACTGGGAAATGGTCCCCTCCGTGACTAGGGCCATGTTGAGCTTGGCAAATTCCTGGCTGAGTACATGTTGCGAGAGTTGTACACTGCCATTTCCGGCGTACGGATTCCTGCTGAGGGCATCTGCCACAACATTGGCTTTACCAGGGTGATAATGAATTCCTACGTCATAATCCTTAATTAGCTCCAGCCAACGTCGTTGTCTCAGATTTAATTCTGGCTGCGTGAAGATATACTTAAGACTTTTGTGGTCCGTGTATATCTCACATCGGTTCCCCAGAAGGTAGTGTCGCCACTCTTTCAGTGCGTGTATTACTGCAGCAAGTTCTAGATCATGAACGGGGTAATTTTCTTCATGTCGCCGTAGCTGTCTTGAGGTGTAAGCCACTACTTTTCCTTCTTGCATTAACACACATCCAAGGCCTTTCCCGGATGCGTCACAATATATATCGAAATTTTTGTGCACATCGGGCACGACCAGAACTGGTGATGTTGTTAACCTCTTTTTCAACTCCTGAAAACTCTTTTCACAAGCTTCAGTCCATTCAAACTTCTTATCTTTCTTGAGTAACTGGGTCATGGGTCTGGCTATAGTGGAGAATCCTTCAATAAACCTTCGATAATAGCCCGCTAGACCAAGAAAACTTCTGACCTCCGTTACGTTTGTGGGTTGCTTCCATCCCAACACATCCTTTACTTTTCCCGGGTCTACAGCGATTCCGTCTTGGGTCAATACGTGCCCAAGGAAACCAACTTCTCTCAACCAAAATTCACATTTACTGAATTTGGCGTATAGCTGATGTTTTCTTAACTCTTCCAGTACTATCCGAAGATGCTGCTCATGTTCTTCAGGCGTCTTAGAGTAAATAAGTATGTCATCGATAAATACCACCACAAATTTATCCAAATATTTCATAAAAACCTTGTTCATGAGATGCACAAAATATGCCGGGGCATTGGTTAAACCAAACGGCATCACTGTGAATTCATATAATCCGTATCTGGTAGTAAACGCCGTCTTAGGTATGTCCGTCGTCCGAATTTTCAACTGATGATAACCTGATCTCAGGTCTATCTTCGAGAAGACTTTAGCTTCTGCTAGCTGCTCAAACAAATCGTTGATTCTGGGCGGTGGATATTTATTCTTGATAGTGACCATATTAAGTGCCCTGTAATCAATACATAGCCGTAGGGTGCCATCCCTCTTTTTGGCGAATAAAACTGGCGACCCCCATGGTGACGAGCTGGGTCGAACGTAACCTTTTTCCATCAACTCCTTAATTTGTTTCTTCAATTCTGCCAATTCCGTTGGGGCCATACGGTACGGCTTCTTGTATATGGGTGTCGTTCCGGGTGCTAGTTCAATAACGAACTCAATTTCGCGGTCCGGAGGCATTCCTGGTAACTCTTCAGGAAATACGTCAGGATACTCACAGACTACAGGAACCTTACTTAATTCCACCGTATCCACTTGGTTTAATTTCCCTTGGGATGTGGCAATCTTCCTTGTACCCACTTTTATTGTCTTTCCTTGGCAATTGGTAAGAGTTACCGTACGGTTATAGTAGTCTATGAAACCTTTGTTTGTGGTTAACCAATCCATTCCCAGAATAATGTCCAAATCAACTGCGTCCAGTACGATGAGATTGGCTAGGAATCCCATTCCTTCAATTTCGATGTTTACATCCTTGCAGTACCATTGAGTATTTTGCTTTGATCCCGGGGACTGAATAACCATGGAATTTTGTAACGGCAAAAAGGGAAACTGATTCTTCGAGGCAAATCTTTTAGAAATGCAAGAATGGGAAGCTCCGGAATCAAATAAAATTGTAGCATCTACTGAGTTGGCGGGGAACGTACCAAACACGATATCCGGTGCGTTCTGAGCTTCCTCAAAAGTCACGTGGTTGATATGTCCTTGCTTGTGGTTGTTATTGGGGTTGGAGTTATTGCGTCGCGGAGCGTTGGTCGCACTACGACCATTGTTGTTGTTGTTGGCTTTGGGAGGGTTGTTTCCTTGTTTTGGGCACTGTTTAGCATAATGCCCCGCTTCTCCACAGGAGTAACAGGTGACTCCAGGATAAAAAATTGTATCCTTGGTCCTATTGTGGAATGCACTGCGGTTCTGTGGTGGAGCTGTATTTGTTGGTCGGGTTACTACTGGCTTTTGAACATCATTCCTGGGCCTGTTGTTGCGAACCTGTACTGACTGGTTCATGCGACGCTTGCGAGCCTCATCCATATTGCGGTGTTCATTTTCCAGGATAATAGCCTTATCCACAAGTGTCTTAAAGTCTGGAAAGGTATGAACCATCAGCTGGCATTTTAGCGACGAAATAAGTCCGTCGAGAAATTTTTCCATCTTTTTGTTCTCTGTCATATATTCGTCGTTGGCGTACCGGGCCAACTGAGTAAACTGATCCTGATATTGGGATACTGTGGAGCCCCGCTGTTTGAGATCCTCAAATTCCCTCTTCTTTAATTTCATAATGCTATTTGGGATATGCGCTCCTCGGAAATTCTCCTTGAATTGTGCCCATGTCATATTTGCTCCGTCAGGGTGGGTGTGACATAAGTTTTCCCACCACGAAGCAGCCGTTCCAGAAAAGTAGTGTGGTGTGTACAGCACCTTTTCCTGGTCAGTACACTGGCCGATGACCAATTTTCTTTCCATGTCTCGAAGCCAGTCGTCTGCCTCTAGTGGCTTGTTAGTGTGCGTAAAGACCATTGGGCGGGTCTTTTGTAACTCAGACAGTTTGGACCTGGGTTGCTGTTGTTCATGGTGATTTCCCATGTTAATCAAATGCTGCATCATCTCCTGATGCTGTTGCTGACTCTGCTCATATAGGCGACACACTTGCGAGAATGCTGAATCACTGCTTTGCTGACTTGTCTGTCCTTGAGTAAAATTATTTCCCATCTGTCCAGAGTTGTTCTCAGGTGGAGTTGGCATAGAACGAGTCCAGGGACGATGCATTTTCTTTCTGGGGTATTTGCATAACACCAAGGAAAAATAATCAAATAGCAGAAAATAAATTCCCAAATAAATTTTCCCCCCCAGGACAAGGTAAGACAAGGCAGCCAGTTATATTACCCAAGTGATTTAATTATACAAGCAGGATTTAATTATACAGGATATAATTATACAGAATGCATGCGGAAACTGTATCATACAAGATCATTTATTCTACTGGCGCACTCTCCGCGCTCTCATCGACCAGCGGTCCTAACATCGCTATTTTACAAAGGCGAGGCAGAACAGGAAATAAATATATTACACCCGTGTTCTCAAGCGGTCATCTGGCGAAGAAAACTGCGTTCGTCCACACAGCTCATCCTAGGTCCTGCTGAGGGTGAGACTCAGGCAAGGCACCCAGGATGTGATATCGCCCTCGTCTTCCTCCTCCTCGAGGATCGCCTCTAGTCGTGTGGTCGTTGATGCCGTGCCTGCTGGAGGTGGCACCGTGCTCGTCAGTGGAGAAGCTCTGGTAGGAATGGGTGCAGCCGGACGGCTAGCATCGCCAGTCGAGGTTGAGCGCTGAGCCGCGGGACTAGCCAGAGAAGTATTTGGTGGAGTGGAAGTGCGTGGAGCACGAGGCGAAGGAGAGCGGTACTCGCTCCTGCGAATAATTCTCGCACGAGACAAGTCCATCCGCACAGTGAGGTAGTCATCCACCAGGGAGGTGAAAGCTGACTCCAAGGCCATGATATACTGGACAAGTGGCTCAATAGCCAGATCCTTTTCCCCTATGGTGCAGGAAAAAGCATAGTGGCTAGTATATGGAACGTGGCAAGGCAGGTAGTAATAGGGACGGTTTTGCATAACGGACAGGATGTCCCTGAGACGTGCGATAGCCTCACGTGCGGCCATCTGGATAGCATGCCTCTCAGTGGGCATGGCTCTCCCCATGAAGCGATAGTTGCGGAAAGACACGGACGCACCACCCCGAATATATACTGAAGCCTGGTACATAGTCAGGGTCTCTGAGATCTTGTCCGGGTAAATGACGTACTCCGGACGCCCGAGGGACCCCATCGCGTCCCTCGCGATGCTCGCGAGAAGGCGGGAAAATCCCGCAGGCTCGTTGGCGAAAACCTGCGATGGGCAGCTGCCACCAGCCATCTACAACAGTAGACAAAAATCCAAGTAGCCACGTCATAAGTGTATGATGACTAAGGAAAATTTGCTACGATGCATGAGATGCATGCTGGAAAGAATGTTAGCACTGACTCGGTGACTAGCGATCGTGCCTAGGGCTCCTATAGTCAGCCTGGCTCTGATACCAAGGTCTGTCAGGCTCACTTCTGGGAAATAAATCACAGAATAGCCTTAAGTCACACTGGCTCCCAAGCACAACCAGTGGACAACCTTGATATAGATAACCAGTACAATAATATTACACAGGGTTGAGTCAGGGTGACTCAACAATTTATTACAACAACTCAACGCACTAGGGTGGCGGAATATGACAGTGGGTGGTGGAACTCAACACTGATATACTAGCATAGAGTCAAGCGTCAGTGTGAGGCTTGACTATTTTATTGGTGTGGCGGAAGCTTGACGGATGATACAAGTGATAGACTCCAAGACACAGGTGTGCTGACTGGGAACCTTCTAAGCGTCGGCCTCGCTAGCGCAATTCTCCTCCAGAAGCTCGTCCTCCTCCAAGTCTGGCCAAGTAAATAGCCAGGGACAAGCCAGTGAGTACTTTGAATGTACTCGCAAACATTATGAACATAAGGTATACCGAATGCGAATGCCATGGTAAATATACTATATGCGTGCAACAATTATCAAGACTTGGCATGGTGAAACATGGTTAGTACAAAAATAAATATTAGTCACAATAATATAAAAAGATAAAAAGAATGCCGGTCGGATGTCAAGTGACATCACGGTAGGACTTGAAAAGAAATGCCAGTCGGGTGTCCACAAGAGTAGTGGCGTGATAAACCGCCTGACACTCGAGGGACGCCACAAAAGGACTTTAAAAGAAATGCCAGTTGGGTGTCCACAAGAGTAGTGGCGTGATAAACCGCCTGACACTCGAGGGACGCCACAAGAGGACTTTAAAATAAAAGCGAGTGTCCGGGGTAGTCTAGCCAGCCCCTGAGACACTCTTGAAGGTAACAATAAAATCATAGGGTTAGTCCATAAGCATAATTTTCATCATAAATAAGTTCAGGATAATACTGACTGTAACAAGAACATCATGCAAACATGAACATACTCAAGTATATTATTTTCCTCCAGAGACTGACACCGAGACCGATACTTGACCCACCCAACTAAATCCTTGACCGTGGACGCGGCTATTCGAATAGATATAACTCTGCAGAGGGTGTACTCTTTACCCACGCGTATGGGCTTTCCTTAGACAGTACCGTGCACTGACTAATACCCAATACGGACTTTGGGTTGAAAACACGCCTGACGCATACGCACCGACCGGATGCCAGGACTCACCCAGAGCATCGCTCCAGAAACCTTAAGTCAGGGAGGCTACAACCTCCGAAAAGCATGGGATCACTATTAAACGCGCGGATTACAAGGGGTGCCCCCCTCTCGGCTACAGCCGGAAACACCCATGCCCCTGACCCGATGACAGGCTACAACCTTCATCGTAGTATCTGTGTGGCGTGTACCCGTACAGGGGTTATCAACTTACTAGGCCGTACCCTCCTTTCGGAAGGACCCGTGGCAGCACGGTATACAGCTAGGTGTATAGAGCAAGACTCGATCTAGGCAGACTCAGGAGGTAATGTTAAAATATCACCAGTGTTCTTTATCAGTATCACACGACACCACTGTGTCAACAAAGGACCGTGCCCACCAGCACGTCCAAACCAGCAGCAAAAATCTCAGCCATCACGTAACCATATTCATGTCAGAGAAGCTAGTGTGATATGCAAGCCAAAGAAGATGTGACATGACCATGCATGCACATATGATATAACATGCAACATATGCACTGTACTCCCAACTATGCAACCATGCAAAAATGCAAACACCATATCCTAGGTTCAATAATGCTTGCCTTGTCCAAAGTAATCAGGAGAAAACCCCTCTGAATTTCCAGCAAAAGTTCCTTCTTCTTTTTCTGAAAAATTCAAATTTGAATTCGAATGAGAATTCCAACACAGCACAGAAAAAGTTCTCAAAATATTTTTAATTAAATCTTAAAATAAACTAGAGAGGAAAATAAAATTTTAGCAAAAAGAATCAGCTCATTTGGATTTATAGTTTAAAAGCTATTAACTTTTTAAAACCAGGGGTCTTTCTGCAAAACAGAAGCCCCTGAGCTGTTTTAAAAGAAAATGTTTCGGCAGCGAATACGCCTTCCAGTGCAGAAGGCGTAAAGCGCAGAGTGCGCCTTCGCCGAACACAGGAAACAGAGAGAGAGAGCTGACGGGTGGGGGCCACCCGTCAGGTTTGAATTTTGAACGCGCGAGTACAGAGAAGAGGCGGCGATCGCCGGCGACGATCGCCGGGGTTTCAGGGCCCGGCGCTGGTCGCAGCGTGACCAGCGTGGACTTCCGCATCCGCGGGTGGTGGAGGTGGCCACCGGCGATCACCTGAACGGCGGTGAGCTTGTCGCCGGCGGACGGTGGTTCGGGTGAAGTGGTGGCTCGTCAGAGAGGGCTCGGGAAGAGGAATTGGCTTAGGGTTTCGGCATAGTGGTGGGAACGGGGTGGATCGACGGAGTTTGGGCGGCTCTGGTGGTGTGAGTGCGTGGTTTGGTTCGAAGGCAGAGGCGGCGGAGCGGTGGCCGGAGAGGGAGAAGATGACCCCCTCGTGGCCTGGTGGGTGGTCAGGAGGAAGCGTGGGAGGTGGTGGAGGCCAGCCGTGAAGCTAGAGGGGCTCGGGGACCCCTTTTATAGGCGAGTCGAGGGTGGCCGAAGCGGGCGGAGTTCGCCGGAGTAAATTTGGTCGTCGGGGTTGGTTTTGGCCGGTGGTCTGGGGCGACGGAGCATTTATGAGGCTGGTGGAGTTCGCCCGAAGCTTCCGTTTGGACGGGCGCGCGCTCGTTTGACACGTCCGCGATGCGCTGTCCGCACGGGCGCGGCGGCGTGGCCGGCTCCGGCGACTGCCGTACGGGCCCTGGGCGGCGTGGTCGGTGCATCCGTTGTGCGGAGGGGCGAAGGAGGATGACGCGTGGGCGGGGAGGTAGGTAGGAGCGTTGTAGTGGAGTAAATGGCGGTCGGTGGCCGAGGCGTTCCGCTCGGCTCCGCCGTGGACGAGCCCGGGGTGGCTGCACCGGCCAGCAGCCAGCTCACCGGAGTGGAGAGGCTGGCGATGGGCCAGGGGAAGCTGCGGCATTGAAAGCAGGCGACATCGCCGTGCGGGAGAGGAAGATGAGGGGTGCACGGCATCGCCGGCCCCTGTCGGCTGAAGAATTCAGTTAACTGAATTTCATTCAGTGATGAACAGTATGCTTGCTAACTGTTTGATGAAATGCTTTGGGGTTTTAAACAACTTGGTTGATCATGGGGTTTTCTGTGGTGGTGTGTGGTTACTCAAAAATGAGTTTGCCAGAAGGCCAAGAATTTTGGTGAAGTTTGGAAATGGTTTGGGGCAGAAACATGATTTCTGGACCAAATTTGAATTGAATTTGATTTGAAAATTTTGAACTGTGGGACCAAAGGTTTTTGAAGAAATGGGTTAAGGGTACCATATATATGTAGGGATAATTTTGGTGGGAGCAGAAGAGTCATAGAAAATGTAGTTCCTTTGTAATGTCAAGAAACTATGATTATTTCAAATTCCATCTTTGGAATTTAAAATATATAGAAAGAATATTTTTGTGGAGTGGGAAGGAGTTGAATAATGTCATAGAAGGTGTGCATGACTTGAGAGGTAAATCTTGGAGTGGCAGAAAAATATTTGGAGAGGTTTTATGGTGCTAGAAGAGGTGGAAAGGACTTTTGCCTTTGAAAATAAATAACCAAAAACCAAAGATTCTTTAGAGAGAAATAGTTTTGAAAACCTCCAAAACAATTAAATCAATTAAGTCCACCCTTCAAACAGAACCCTCCAAGAAAATTTTAAACCTTAGCTAAAATTTTGAAAAAGTTTTCAAAACTCCAAATAAATATTTTTGGGGTGTGACACCAGGGACAAAGATGACGCTTATCGGGCTGGCATCTTCAGCATGTTGTATGCGTAGTGAGAGGCTGCCATGAACTTGGCGAGTGCTGGACGGCCGAGTATCCCATTGTAAGGCAATGGAAAACCGGCAACGTCAAAAGTGACCCTCTCAGTTCTGAAGTTCAACTCGCTGCCAAATGTCACCGGCAACGTGATCTTCCCCTTCGGCTTGCTCCTTCCCGGGTTGATTCCTTGGAATGTGCCGGTCTCTTCAAGCTTGCTGTCAGGGACTTCGAGTGTCTGGAGTACAGCGGAGGAGATCAGGTTCAAGCCGGCCCCGCCGTCAACTAGCATCTTAGTGACCTTGAGGTTGCGGATAGTTGGTGAAACCAACATCGGCAAGCACCCGACCGCAGTTGTGCGATCAGGGTGGTCCTCAATATCAAAGATGATAGGCGTGCTAGAACATTTCAGAAGCTTGCGTGACTCGACAGGTGGTTCTGCCGCACTGACTTCCCGCACCCACTGCTTGAGTTGGCGATGTGAAGTATGCAGAGAAGCACCGCCGTCAACGCACAAGACCTCTGTTGCTTTCTGGAACTCCTACTCACTGTTCTCGATATCATCCATGTCTTCATCGTCGTCGTCATCTTCATCCTTGTCGCGGCCGCGGGGAGGTCTGTCTCCTTGCCGCTGCTTGGCCTTGCCGCGGCGTCCTCCCCGGCCGGCGTGCTTCTTGCCGGATCCTTCAGCACCTCCTTGAGCCTTCTCCTTGTCGCGCCGCTCGTATTCAGTCTTTTGCTGCTCGACAAGCTGCTCGACCTTCCTGCAGCTCTGGAGGTCATGGCCCTTGGTGCGGTGGATCTTGCAGTACTGCTTGTTGGTGCCGTCCTGCTTGTCGGTGACCGCCACAGCCTGGCAGTTGGTGCATGCGGCAATCTCCTTGCCAGAGCTACCAGCTTTGGCTTTCTTGGCGCCACCTTCGTTGCCGGACTACTCAATGACTAGCACATCTTTGCCTTTCTTCTTCCTGTTGTTCCGCCGCCAGTTTTTCTTTGCCGGGGCAGCATCTTCGCTGTCAGATCCTCCTGCTCCTGTATTCTCTCCGGGGAGTTTCCTCCCTTCCTCAGCACGTGCACACTTGTCGGCCAGGGCATACAGCTCGCTGACGTCTTTGATCTTGCACATCGCCATCTCCTCCCGCATCCTGCGGTTACGCACGTTCTGATGGAACGCGCTGATGACCACGGCAGGGTGGACGTCTGGGATGTTGTGCTGTACACGGCTGAATCTCTGAATGTACTTGCGCAGGGGCTCTCCTTCCTTCTGGGCGAGCAGATGAAGGTCACTCTCTTGGCCATGAGGTTTGTGGCTGCCTGTAAAGGCGCCGACAAACTGATGGCATAGGTCTGCCCAGGAGGATACGGAGTTGTCCGGCAAGTGCATGAGCCAGGACCTGACGTTGGGCTTGAGCACCAGTGGGAAGTAGTTGGCAAGGATCTTGTCGTCCCGCCCCCCGGCAGCCTGCACCGCGATGGTGTAGATGCTGAGGAACTCCGACGGATGCGACTTGCCGTCGTACTTCTCTGGTACGTCTGGCTTGAAATTCTTCGTGCTGGGCCACTGGACTTGCCGCAGCTCACGAGTAAACGTAGGGCAACCTACCGCGTACGGCAAGTCGCCTGATTCCCCTGGCGCATGCATGTCGACAGAAGGCCCAGCGCGCTGGTCCGATTGACGCCACGCTTCTCTTCGGCGCTCGATGCGAGTACGAGCGTCTTCTTGCTGTCGTTCGTGAAGAACTTGGCGCTGATCGCGACGAGCTCGTGGATCTGATGACGCGGTGGAGTCGCTGTCGACGTGGATCCGGCGAGTCGGCGATCTTGGCCTTCGGGGCGGAGAGTGCATGGTGGTAGCACCCCCACCGGTCTCGTCGCCACCAGCTCGTGCCTGGCTGACTTGCCGCGGCTGCGATGTACTCGGCTGCCGTGGAGTGTCGCCGTTGGCGAAGCCGATGAGACTCTGAATGGTGGCCCTCCAGTCATCGACCTTGTCTGCCGTTGGAGGGTAGTCCAGGAGCAGTTGAGCTCGCGCCAAAGCTTCTGCTGGAGTGGTGGGTGGCGGTGGCGAACGGTGTGAGGAGCGGGATATGCTCGGACTTCTAACTATGTTAGAAGGAGCAGTATCCCGTCCAGGCGACCGTGCCTTGCTCGTGCCAGCATGTTGGCGTGCATGCTGGTCTTGAGCATTCCAAGATCCACTAGCTCGATCTTGGCCCAGCAGACGTATGGTACCGTGAGTACCATGACGCTGCCGGTCCCGCGCCTCCTGAGATGGGCGCGGTGCATGTACGGACGCCGAGGTCTTGGAGTGCGCCCGGTCGTTGTGGGAGTCGACTACGCCGCCGATAGGCAGCGCAACCTTGTCCTTGGACCTGGCAGCACCGTGAGCTCCCTCGTCGACGCCCGTTCTTCCGCCGGCGTCTACCCCACCAGCCGTTTGCTCCGGCGGTGGTGGGTTCGGCACGGACGGGGCAGCCGCCTCCGAAGCCTTCTTCTTCGGCGGCATGTCGATGAAGACGATGAAGATCTAGCTCGTGTGAACGCCGGATCAGGTTCACACAACCTCGACGCCCCCCTACCTGGCGCGCCAAAGATGTCGGGGAAACTGATCGACGAGCACCTATGGGGACCGGCGGACCGAGCCCCTTTCGGTTCGGCGGGGGCGGAGATCGCACAAAGAGCGGATCGAGGTGAAACACACGAGCAGTTTACCCAGGTTCGGGCCGCATGAATGCGTAAAACCCTACTCCTGCTTTGTGGTTTGTATTGAGTTCTTGCTCGGGAGCGCTGAGTGCTACAGTACACACCAGCAGCTAACGAGACCGAGCGTGAGTGTTCTCTTTCGTTGTCCCCCCATCCTACGTTGCGCATGGGCCTCCTTTTATATGCTCAAGGGGTCACCGATAGGTGGCAACGAAGATAAGGTTAAAAATGGAAAGGTGTTGTAGTTGGTACAACTACCTGTACAGTGTATCATACCTAACCCTGATGGCAGGGGACAAGGGCATTAAATGCCCGTCTGCGTTGCCCAAGTAGTGCAAAAAGGGACCGTCAGGGACGCCACCGCTCGCCACGATGGAAATCTCGTCAGCGCCGCTTGCCACCGCGCACCGCTGGCTGCACAGCCTCCCGCCACGTACGCTTGGAAGGGTCCTAGAGCGACACGTTGGTGGATGTGCTGGAGCGCTGGTACAGGGTGGTAGCTTGCCGCGGCAAGCGCCTTGCCGCGGTCGTTGTCTTGTCGCGTCCGGGGGCTTGCCGCTCATCGGGCCTTGCCGGGACGCGTGGCGCGTCGCGGCAAGTTCCTTGAGATGCCTTGGTTGGCCTTCCCGGCAAGCTCCTCTTGCCGGGGTCTTGTCTCCTTGGCTTGAATACTTTGTTCTTGAATGGCTCCAAAGGAACCACAGAGGACCTTGACGGTCACCCGGCAAGCCTTGCCACGGGATGCTGCGACTGCCCGTGCACAAGTTCGGGATACTAGGGTACCCCTACTCTAGTACACCGACATCAACTACAAAAGAAGTATTAAGGTAAACCTAATGATAGCATGAAACATATGGATCCAAATCAGCCCCTTACGAAGCAACGCATAAACTAGGGTTTAAGCTTCTGTCACTCTAGCAACCCATCATCTACTTATTACTTCCCAATGCCTTCCTCTAGGCCCAAATAATGGTGAAGTGCCATGTAGTCGACGTTCACATGCCACCACTAGAGGAGAGACAACATACATCTCATCAAAATATCGAACGAAGACCAAATTCACATGACTACTAATAGCAAGACTTCTCCCATGTCCTCAGGAACAAAAGTAACTACTCACAAGACATAATATGGTTCATGATCAGAGGGGTATTAATATGCATAATGGATATGAACATATGATCTTCCACCAAGTAAACCAACTAGCATCAACTACAAGGAGTAATCAACACTACTAGCAACCCATGGGAACCAATCTGAGGTTTGAGTACAAAGATTGGATACAATAGATGAACTAGGGTTTGAGAGGAGATGGTGTTGGTGAAGATGTTGATGAATATAGCTCTCCCCAAGATGGGAGAGTTGTTGGTGATGACGGTGGTGACGATTTCCCCCTCCCGGAGGGAAGTATCCCTGACAGAACAGCTCTGCTGGAGCCCTAGATTGGTTTCTGCCTTGGTTCCACCTCGAGACGGCGGCGTCTGGTTCCGAAAGCCTCCTTATGATTTTTTTCCAGGTCAAAACACCTCATATAGGAGAACATGGGAATCGGGAGGCCGTCGGTGGGCCCACGAGACAGGGGGCGCGCCCAGAGAGGAGGGGGGGCGCCCCCCACCCTCATGGACAGCCAGTGGCCCCCCTCGTGAACTTCTTTCGCCAGATATTTTTTATATTTTCTGAAACGGAGTTCTGTGGAGTTTCGGGGCTTTTGGAGTTGTGCAGTATAGGTTTCGAGAGTTTGCTCTTTTTCCAGCCCAGAATTCCAGCTGCCGGCATTCTCCCTCTTCATGTAAAGCTTGTAAAATAAGAGAGAAAAGGCATAAGTATTGTGACATAACGTGTAATAACAGCCCATAATGCAATAAATATCAACATATAAGCATGATGCAAAATGGACGTATCAGGGTTCCGGTAACCCCCCGGTACTCCCGTATATGCCCGAAACCTCCCGGAACCCTTCCGGTGTCCAAACATAGTCGTCCAATATATCGATCTTTATGTCTCGGACATTCCGAGACTCCTCGTCATGTCCGTGATCTTATCCGGGACTCCAAACTACCTTCGGTACATTAAAACTCATAAACTCATAATACCGATTTTCATCAAACGTTAAGCGTGCGGACCCTACGGGTTCGAGAACTATGTAGACATGACCGAGACACATCTTCGATCAATAACCAATAGCGGAACCTAGATTCTCATATTGGTTCCTACATATTCTACGAAGATCTTTATCGGTCAAACCGCATAACAACATACGTTGTTCCCTTTGTCATCGGTATGTTACTTCCCCGAGATTCGATCGTCGGTATCTCAATACCTAGTTCAATCTTGTTACCGGCAAGTCTCTTTACTCGTTCTTTAATACATCATCTCGTGACTAACTCATTAGTCATTTGCTTGCAAGGCTTATTATGATGTGCATTACCGAGAGGGCCCAGAGATACCTCTCCGACACTCGTAGTGACAAATCCTATTCTCGATCTATGCCAACACCATGACCACCTTTGGAGACACCTATAGAGCATCTTTATAATCACCCAGTTACGTTGTGACGTTTGATAGCACGGAAGGTGTTCCTCCGGTATTCGAGAGTTGCATAATCTCATAGTCATAGGAACATGTATAAGTCATGAAGAAAGCAATAGCAGTAAAACTAAACGATCATAGTGCTAAGCTAACGGATGGGTCTTGTCCATCACATCATTCTCCTAATGACGTGATCCCGTTGATCAAATGACAACTCATGTCTATGGCTAGGAAACATAACCATCTTTGATCAATGAGCTAGTCTAGTAGAGGCATACTAGGGACACTGTGTTTTGTCTATGTATTCACACATGTACTAAGTTTCCGGTTAATACAATTCTAGCATGAATAATAAACATTTATCATGATATAAGGAAATAAATAATAACTTTATTATTGCCTCTAGGGCATATTTCCTTCAAGACGCACCTCGTGTCCGGCCGATCTGAGCATCAACAACTCTTGTACTAGATCCAATAGTGGACGGTTTCCGCCTCACTAAAGTACTCATGGACGGAGGAAGCGGATTGAACCTCATATATGAGGAAACGCTTGCAAAAATGCAGGTCAAAAAATCCCGCATTGAGCACCCTAACACAACCTTTAGAGGAATTTTACCTAGCCGCGAGGCCCTGTGTTCGGGAAGCATTAAGCTCGATGTAGTATTCAGCACATCCGATAACTACAGATCGGAGGAACTACTCTTCCATATTGTTCCCTTTCATAGCGGATACCACACCCTTCTAGGACGGGACGCTTTCTCATGCTTTCAATCTATACCCCATTACGGGTACATGAAGCTTAAAATGCCAGGGCCCAATGGAGTGATCACATTAACAAGTGATCCAGATAGAGCACTCTACGCCGAAAATAAAACGGCATCCTTAGCCATAGAGGCATTATCCGAAGCCCTCGCGGCCGAAGAATTAACCACCCTACGATCAAAGGTGGATAAAGACGATGTAATCCTTGCCGAAAGATCGAAGTCTACCTCCTTCAAGCCAGCAAATGAAACCATCAAATTCCAAGTGCACCCAACGGACCCCAACAAGACAACATCCATCGGGGCACAACTAGATCCGGCGGTGGACAGCGCGCTACGTGCCTTTCTTCGGGAAAATTGGGATATATTCGCCTGGCACCCTTCAGATATGCCAGGAATCCCACGCAGGCTGGCCGAACACAACCTCAATATTATCAAAGGGTTCAAACCGGTCAAGCAGTCACCGCGACGGTTTTCTGAACCCAAAAGACAAGCGATGGGAGAAGAGCTGGCCAAGATATTGGAAGCCGGATTCATCTGAGAAATTAAACACCCGGATTGGCTAGCCAACCTAGTCATGGTACCGAAGAAGGATAAATCCTGGCGCCTCTGTGTCAACTTCACAGACCTAAATAAGGCTTATCCAAAGGATCCCTTTCATTTGCCCCACATTGATCAAATTATCAATGCAACGGCCGGACATGACTCGTTGTGCTTCCTTGATGCTTATTCCGGATACCATCAGATAAAGATGAAGGAATCCGATCAGGCCGCAATGACATTTATTACCCCGCATGATCCGTTTTGTTTCAACACTATGCCCTTTGGACTCATAAACGATGGCGCCACATATTAACGCATGATTCAAACATGCTTGGAAAAACAAATTGGTAAAACAGTGGAGGCATATGTGGAGGACATAGTCGTTAAGACCAAACACGTCCAGACTTTGGTGGAAGATCTCCGCCTTATGTTCGCCAACCTTCGGGAATATGACATAAGGCTCAATCCAGAAAAATGTGTTTTTGGCATTCCAGCCGGAAAACTATTAGGGTTCATTGTATCCCATAGAGGAATCAAAGCTAACCCAGCTAAAATCCGGGCCTTGTCAGAACTCAAAATACCAACCGACCTCAAACAAGTACAAAAACTAGCAGGCTGTGTAGCGGCTTTAAGCCGCTTCATCTCCAGATTAGGAGAAAAAGCATTGCTATGACACACTGACAACTTCAAATGGACGGATGCGGCCATAGCCGGATTGGAAGAAATAAAAACTCTATTAGCGAGCAACCCAATCCTAGCCGCCCCTGGTGTTGGTGAACCAATGTTGTTGTATATTTCAGCCACTCATCAGGTAGTGAGTGCCGTACTCGTCGTCGAGCGAGCCGAAGAGGGACATAAATTCCCAGTTCAAAAACCCTTATACTATGTATCCGAGGTTCTAACACCGTGTAAATCATGGTACCCTCACCATCAGAAAATTGCCTATGCGGTCTTCATGTCATCATGCAAACTTCGACACTACTTTCAAGAGTGTTCAATCATAGTGGCATCCGAGGTACCACTCAACGATATTATCAATAATAAAGACACCACTGGACGCATAGCCAAATGGGCCATTGAGCTCCTATCATTCGAAATATCCTATAAACCACGCTGGACTATTAAATCCCAGGTATTGGCTGACTTTGTCGCAGAATGGACTGAAGCCGAACTCCCTAATGAGTACGGCTCATATTCCCACTAGAAAATGTACTTCGACGGTTCCAAAATTCTAGCCGGATTGGGGGCCGACGTAATATTGATATCTCCAACTGGGGATACAGTATGGTATGTCCTACAGATTATGTATAAGGACTCGAACAATGCAGCCGAATATGAGGCCCTATTACATGGTCTCCGCCTAGCTGTATCCATGGGAATACAATGCCTCGAGGTACGCGGAGACTCCAACCTCGCTATCTCCCAAATCAATGGAGATTTTGATGCGAAGGATTTAAAAATGGCGGCTTATCGCAATGCTGTATTGAAAATGTCGGCCCAATTTGAGGGGTTGGAATTTCAACACGTAGCCTGGGATAATAACCAGGCAGCCGACGTACTCGCTCGTATGGGTGATAAACGTGACCTCATCCCACCTAACACATTCGTGGAAAGGTTGTTTAAGCCATCGGCAACATGGCAGGATGCGAGTAGCGATACGAGTTCGGATCCGGACACCCCCCCGGCCGAACTTAACCAATGCCCTTTAACGAAATCATGGCTGTCATAGCCCCACTGGACAAAGCCTTTCCTAGCTTACCTTCAAAGGCAAGAACTCCCCGATGACCAAAACGAGGCCCGCCGCATAGTTCGGCGTTCTAAAGCCTACAAGGTTCACGAGGGTGAACTATATAAGAAAAGCACAACTGGTATTCTATAAAGGTGCATCTCCGAAGAGGAGGGAAGGCAAATCCTCGCTGAAGTACATGCTGGAATGGGCGGCCACCATGCCGCAGCCCGAGCGCTCATAGGCAAAGCTTTTCGAGCTGGCTTTTACTGGCCCACAGCCCGAGCAGATGCCCAGACCTTAGTCCAACACCGTGTTGGTTGCCAGCTCTTCGCAAATCAAAGTCACATGCCACCCACCGCTCTGAGAACAATCCCCATTACTTGGCCTTTTGCAGTCTGGGGGCTTGATATAGTCGGACCTCTTAAAGGGGGAAGCCATAAAAAGAAATACTTACTAGTGATGGTAGATAAATTCACTAAATGGATAGAAGCCAAGCCGGTAAAAACAGCTGAGGCAGGGCCTATGATAGATTTTATATGCGGCGTAGTACACCATTATGGTGTTCCGCATAGTATTATCACAGATAATGGCTCCAACTTCACATCCGACGAGGTAAAAAATTGGTGTGCAAAGTTGGGTATTAAACTTTACTATGCTTGTAACACCCCAAATGTAATACTCCTTATATGGCAATATAAACTTTCACCATTTGATCATTATCCTTTCCTTGGGGGTTCTTTTTCATTTATGCCTTGTCATTGCATTGCATGTTTTCTTTCTTTATGCAGTCATGCATTGCTTCATCATTGTAAGTGCATCTAGTGCCCCTTAGTGATTTTGGTGTATTGAAGACTTATAGGTTAAGGGACTAATGTGTTTATGAGTGTACACATGTCTATAAGTCTATGAGGAGTTTGATATTTTCAGAGAAAGTCGACCCCTAAAAATGAAGTTCTTCGACTGAAGACTTTGGATTTCTGATGACTTTCTGAAGACTTTGAAAGTGAAGAAACTGGTGTGACCTTGAAGACTTGGTATTCATTTGAAGAACATGAAGCGTGAAGACTTTTGTTTTCGTAGTTTCATTTTCTCTTTCTTGAGTCATAGGAAACATCTTACAGTTAAAGGGGGTCGAGGAAATAATAAGGAAAAAATTCTATGTGATGCTCAACTCAAAATCCTACACCTACCAATCCCCTCGAGTGAAGCCATTGGAAATCTCATACAGTTCAGTCATATTCTTCAGTGACAGAGACAGAGTTCTTCTTGTCTTTGAGGAATTTGTTCTGACTGAGGAGTTAGGAATTCGCCAGTGCGGATTGCCTACACAGTGAGGAACATGATAGCCCTGAGAAATTTGATACTCAAATTTCCGATCGTTATTGTGCTATGCGCCAGCTGTCCCAAAATATCTACCTACCTAACGGTCATATCATTAAAGGGCATTTATGTCTTATCATGTCGGGCTGCTCCCTAGGCTATAAATAGCCGCCGCCTACAACCACTAGCTGGTTGGCTGCTCCGAGAGAAGCTGACACTTGTCATAAGAGCAACTCATCCTCCGAGGACTTTGAGCGAAAATCATCAAGTGAGGAAAAACCCAAAACCAAACCCAAACACCTACAAACCCAAAAGTGATTGAGCATCACTGAAGAGATTGATCCTACGTGGATCCGACGCTTGTTACCTTTGAAGATTGTGCTTCTTCCAGACGGTTAGGCGTCATGGTCTAGAGCATCCAAGAGGAATTGTGGATCGCCGAGTGACCGAGTCTGTGAAGGTTCGGATGACTTCCCACGAGTGATTGGGAGAGGTCTGTGTGACCTTAGCTCAAGGGGAATACGGTGATGACTTGGTGTCTTGGACTGTGTGTCCACGACTGGGTGTCCGGGACTGTGTGTCCTCAGGTTTAAATACCTAGCCGCCCTAACCAGATGTACAACTGAGACAGCAGTTGGAACTGGTCTAACAAATCATTGTCTTCACCAAGCTTACTGGTTCTATTTCCTCAACTCTTTCATTTCCTCATATCTATTTTGTATGCTTGTTCATATCTATTTGAAGACTTTGATTGAAGACTTTCTCAATTTCCTGAGTTCAATTTCTTCAGTCTGTTTGTCTTCATCCTGTGCTATCCTGTGTTTATGCTTTCTGTACTATGTGTTTGTCTTCATTCCTTCACGATGACCATGCTTGTATTATGTTATGTTTACTTCTGAGTACTTATTCCGCTGCAAGTAGTTCTTCGCTAAGGAATTTCCTCAACAGCAAATTACTCAGTGAAGAATTCATAAAAATCGCCTATTCACCCCCCTCTAGTTGATATAATGCACTTTCAATTGGTATCAGAGCAAGGTACTCCCTTCTTCTGTGTGATTTTGGTTTAACCGCCTGGAGTTTTAGTTATGTCGACCGTAGGTATGATCAAGGTCTCAGCTGGGTGTCCTACCTTCAATGGGATGGACTACCCCTACTGGAAGAACAAGATGTGAATGCATCTTGAGGTAATTGATAACGATCTCTGGTATGTTGTGGAAAACGGTGTTCCCTCGGTATCACCTTCTCTGAATGCTGCTGATGTGAAGAGATTCAAGCAACTCGATTCTCAAGCAAAGAATTTCATCTATGACCATCTGAGCAAAGGACAGTATGGAAGAGTGAGTGCTTTGGAAACTGCTAAGCTTATCTGGGATAGGCTGTCCAAAGTCAACGAAGGAGTCTCAACACAGCGTGACTCCTGAGTTGATGTTCTTCGCAATCTCTTCAATCGTTTCAAAAGACTTGACAATGAAAATGTTCAGCAAACCTTCGATCGCCTCACTGACATCTCAAATGAACTTCGAGCACTTGGTGCCACTCACATCACCGATCATGAAGTGGTGAAGAAATTGCTGAGATCGCTTGATTCCTCGTTTGATACTCTGGCATTGATGATTCAAGAGCGTGGTGATTACAAGTCACTTGATCCCGCTGATATCCTCGAAAGGCTAAACACTCATGAGTTCCAACTTACTGAAAAGAGAGATCTCTATGGTCCGAGCTATGGGAGATCACGTGCCCTGAAGGCCAAGGTCATCTCTGAATCTGAAGGAGAAGATTCTGGTAGTAGCCTTGGTGATCCTGAAGAACTGAGCCAGGAGGTAGCACTGCTCGTGAAGAAATTCCAAAGGTTCTCAAGACGTGGTCGCTTTGGAAAGTTCTCAAAGAGAAATAATTCCTCATCCAGTGACTACAATAAAAGGCTATGTCACAAATGCAAGAAGCCTGATCACTACATTCAAGACTGTCCTCAGTGGGAAAAGGAATCTAAAAAGAAGAAATACATGGATCATAGTTCTGATGATGCAAAGAAGAAGAAGAAATCGTCAAAATCTTCATCATCAAAATCCTCAAAATCTTCATCTCACAAGAAGAACAACTCCAAGAATGCTCGGGCATTCATTGGCAAGGAAATGGACTCTGAAGCTGAATATGAGGATCATGAGGAAGAGGAGGAATCTGAGGAATCCGAGTCTGGTGTGGCGAGTCTAGCTCTCGCTACTGCATTCGTCGGCAAGTCTATCTTCAACACTGAAGAAAATGGCTTCACCAACAAGGCTGATGAAGACAATGATGACTATGCTCCCACCTATTGCTTCATGGCAAAGGGTGCCAAGGTACTCAAATATACCTCCTCTGAATCTAGTGAGGATGAATCTGATGAAAACCTTAAGCCCAGTTATTCTAAACTTGCTAAGATTGTTGTGCAACAAGAAAAGGCTCTTGATAAGGTTCAAAACATGCTAGATAAAAGTGATGATATGTTGGGTGAAGAAATGGATCGATCTAAAATCTTGACTGAAAATCTTCAGAGACTTCAGTCCAACTATGATAACCTTCAAGGTCATCATAACAC
Source organism: Secale cereale (assembly GCA_902687465.1). Lineage (NCBI taxonomy): Eukaryota > Viridiplantae > Streptophyta > Magnoliopsida > Poales > Poaceae > Secale > Secale cereale. The sequence continues at coordinate 174,081,389 of LR738710.1, forward strand.
TCTCTCTTGTCTGATCATGAGAAGCTTTCTTATGAATTTCTTCAAAGAAAGCAAGATCTTGAAAAGCTAAGAATGAGTTATGAAGATCTTCAGAAGGAGCGCGATTCATTACTTGCTTAACAAATCAGCGCTTCTCAGGAAGAATTCATTCCTCCATGCTTGAGATGCATTGAACGAGAAACTGCTAATTCTTCACCTGAATGTTCAAATGCTTCTAATGCTACAAATTCCTCAACTGTCTCTACTATCACTAATTCCTCATCTGAGGACATTGCTAGTATCACTGACAATGCAGGGCTGAAGGAATTGTATTTGACAGGCATGTACAAAAGCCTCAAAGGGCATCAGACTCTTTGTGATGTGCTTAAAAAGCAGATCCTCAACAGGAACCCTAGGAAAGAGGATATTGCCTTTGAGAGGAAACTTAATACTGATGGTTCATATTGGAAGCCTGAGCAGTACCCCAAAACCTCATGGGTTGCTGCAAAGGGACCTCCAGTTGATCCATCCAATTTATCTGGCTTTACATGTGAATCTCCTCATTCTTCTGATGAGTCATTTGACTCAAACTATACACTATTCAAAACTCAGAATGGTGAAGTATTTGCTAGATATGTTGGAACTAACTGCAGGAATGGTCCCCCTATGAAGAAAATCTGGGTCCCTAAGAGGCACCTTGAAAATCTTCAAGTGAATGTCCTCATGACACCTCGTGTGAGGAATAGGAACCCCAGATCCAATTCTTCGTATGAATCAAAATATTCAGATGGATTCAATTTCTCATATGGATCAAATTCCTCAAAAGGATCAATGTCCTCATATGAATATGATCGTGCTAACAACTCTGTTTCGCAGGGAAGAGCTAAGGGCTATGAATATGAGCATTATTCTTCTAACCATTATGTTCATAAGTCCTCGAAGAATTACTCTGCTTATTCATATGCTTATCCTAACTCCTCTAATGTGAAACAAAATGGGTTGGCGTCTATGCCACCTTTCTCATATGGAGCTCGCAGAGTGATGAACTCTTTGCCACCCCTTCAGATGTGGGTGGTGAAGAAAAAGAACTAATCTCTTCTGCAGGGTCAGGTCTTCAGACGTGCTCAAACGTCTGAAGAATTTGCTGGAGACCTGAAATGTGCCTGAAAGGACGCAGGCTAATCACGAAGAAATGAACTCTCATTTCTCATGTCCTCATACTACTTTATCTGTTTCATTGCTTGATGAAACTGATCTGATGATTTGATGTCATATTCTTCACTAATGAAGTATATGAGTTTGTAAGCTGCACTAATTCATCTGCAGGATGATCAACCCAAAGCCACTGGGTGGGTCCTCGATAGTGGATGTACAAATCACATGACTGGTGACAAGAATCTCTTGATGGATGCTCCCTTATCACCATCTCATCTGAAGCACATCATCTTCGCTGACAAAGGCAAAAGTCAAGTATTGGGTCTAGGTAAGGTTGCGATCACTAGGGATCGACACATGGACAAAGTCATGCTTGTCGAGTCCTTAGGATACAACCTCATGTCTGTCTCAATGCTTTGCGATCTTGATATGGTTGTTGCCTTTAGCAAACATCGTTGTGTTGTGATCATGGAATCTGACAACTCCATAGTCTTCGAAGGCTTTAGGAGAGGAGATTAGTATATTGTTGATTTCTCTACAGGACCTCAACCAACTGTATGTCTACTTGCAAAAGCTTCAGAAGGCTGGCTATGGCATCGACGACTTGGTCATGCACGCATGAGCAAGTTGCACACACTTGCGAAGAAGAAGCATGTCATTGGCATTGAGAATATCAAATTCCTCAAGGATCACTTATGCGGTGCCTGTGAAGCTGGAAAGATGACCAAGGCCAATCATCCAGCTAAGACTATCATGACTACTACTCGACCATTTGAATTGCTTCACATGGATCTCTTCGGTCCTAATCATTATTCTGTAGTTTCAAATGATGCTTCTGAATATGGCTTTGTTATTGTCGATGATTACTCTAGATACACATGGGTACACATTGTTACTTACAAACATGAAGTGCAGGAAGTCTTCAAACGATTTTCCTCGAGGGCTTCAACCAACTTTGGTCTGAAGATCAAGCACATCAGAAGTGACAATGGAACCGAGTTCAAGAACTCTGGTCTCGATGACTATCTTGATGAACTTGATATTACTCATCAGCTACCCGCTCCTTATACTCCTCAGCAGAATGGCGTCGTGGAGCGCAAGAACATGACTCTTGCTGAGATGGCTCGCACTATGCTTGATGAATACAAAACGCCTCGTCGTTTCTGGATTGATGCAATTGATACTGCGTGCCACATCATCAACAGAGTATATCTTCACAAGTTCTTCAAGAAGACTGCCTATGAACTCCTCACTGACAAGAAACCCAATGTGAGTTATTTCAAAGTCTTTGGTGCTAAATGTTGGATTAGAAATCCTCATCACAACTCAAAATTTGCACCGAAAGCACATGAAGGGTTTATGCTTGGTTACGGAAAGGACTCGCACACCTACAGAGTCTTCAACAACGTTCTACACAAGGTTGTTGAAACTGTAGATGTGCGGTTCGATGAAACTAACGGCTCGCAAAGAGAGCACCTACCTACTATGATAGATGAACCAGCACCTGAGGAAACAATCAAATTCAAGGCTACTGAGGATGTCATTCCTACCGAAGAATCTGCTGAAAAATTCATTCCAAAACCTGAAGAACATCGAGCCGATGCACCTGATGAAAATGCCGAAGAAAATGCTGCTGAAGAAAATCCTGATCAAATTCCTCGATGACGACCAGCTCATCCTCGCGTTGCAAAAGAAGTGCAGATTGAGAAAATCATCAGCGACATCAATATACCAGGTCCTCTCACACGCTCAAAAGCTTCACATTTATCTAACTTTTGTGGGCACTTTGCTTTTGTCTCTATCACAGAGCCCACTAAGGTAGATGAAGCATTTCTGGAGCCTGAATGGATTCAAGCTATGCAAGAAGAATTACATCAATTCAAGCCCAACAACTTCTGGGAACTGGTCAAACGTCCAGATCCTCGCAAGCATAATATCATTGGCACAAAATGGATTTACCGCAACAAGCAAGATGAAAATGGCATTGTGGTAAGGAATAAGGCACGGCTTGTAGCTCAAGGCTACACACAGGTTGAAGGAATTGATTTCGATGAAACTTTTGCTCCTGTTGCGAGACTTAAGGCTATTTGCATATTACTTGCTTATTCTAACCATCATGATATCATTCCATATCAAATGGATGTGAAAAGTGCATTCCTCAATGGTAAGCTTGAGGAAGAAGTATATGTTGCTCAACCCCCAGGTTTTGAAGATCCAAAGAATCCTGACAAAGTCTTCAAACTCAATAAGGCCCTCTATGGCCTCAAGTAGGCCCCTCGGGCTTGGTATGATACTTTGAAGGAATCCCTCATGAAAAAAGGCTTCAAACCCGGTTCACTTGATCCTACTCTCTTCACTAAATCTTATGATGGTGAATTATTTGTGTGCCAAATATATGTTGATGATATTATCTTTGGCTGTACTGACCAACGTTATAGTGATGAATTTGCCTATATGATGAGTGAAGAATATCAAATGTCTAAGATGGGAGTTGAAATTCTTCTTAGGTCTTCAAATTTGTCAACAATTGTCGGTGTACAAAAAGGGGGGTACACTTTTTGTACCACTATGACTGTGCACGGGCAGTCTGAGCCACAGGCACCGCCGCACCAATCAAGGCCAGGGAGGTAAGCCAGGGTAAGACTGAAGCCCAAAGCCAAGACCACAAAGAGCAAAGGGACGAAGCGGATTCCCCCGGCAAGGTCCTTGCCGGGAGCCAGTTTCAGCAGCCCCGGCGAGATCCTTGCCAGGGCCGTCTTTAGCAGCCCCGGCAAGACCCTTGCCGCGGCGACTCGCCCCACGCCTACGGAGCGGATCACCCTTGACTCCATCGCCCCCATGGGGCAAGCATTCGGGAGATATCCCCGTAGTGGCATGCAGATCTTTGTAAAGACATTCGAGATCAGATACACACTAAGAAGATGACGACCCTTGGCGGGATCCCAGCCAAGGAAGACCACAAGACCTCTGGCAAGCACCTTTTCGGGGATGACAGCAGGCACCACGGCAAGACCCTTGCCGGAGCCCCGGCAAGGCCCTTGCCGAGGACATCCGCAGGGCCACCATTAGGCCCACGCCAACTAAGCTTCCACCGCCCTATGCAGCTGCCGACCCAACCAGCTGGGCAGGCACCTGCGCGGCGACATGCAGATCTTCGTGAAGACCCGCCATTGCACCACCTCAGCTGCCTGCCTGCCTACATGGCATCTCAGGCATCGCTGGCCAGGGCACGTGTCGACACAAGAAGGAGCAGCGACAGACAAGATGGATATCTCCCCCGTCCCCGATAAAGCAAGGACACCTAAGCAAGACGCATTAAATGCGCCTTGTCATGTAATGCGAGGGATAACCTCGCATCACTGTACCCTTTCCACCTCCTGTGTGCCACTATGGCGACCCCTTTCTCTATAAAAGGAGGCCCGAGGTGACCAGGAGGAGGATTCGGCTTTTTGGAGCTCCTCACGCCCCACAGCTAGCTGAAGAACACATGTATACAATCCACCAAAGCAGGAGTAGGGTTTTACGCATCCTCGTGGCCCGAACTTGGGTAAACAAACCGTGTGCTATCTGTTTGATCCGCTCTTCTCTCAACCCCGCGCCCCGCAACCGTAGTAGGGATTCTTGTGATCCCATAGGTGTCGATCCAATACACTGACATCTTTGGCGCGCCAGGTAGGGGGTGCAGTTGTGAGAATTGGCTTTAGCAGTTAGTTCGACGCTCCATTATCATCATGGCGCCCAAGAAGAAGAAGGCGGTGGCGGTTGGCCAGTCGGAGGCCGGACAGCCCGTCCCGATGCGGGCGAGCAGCGGACCGGTCACGAAAAGGACCCGGGGCGCTGCTCGCGAACACCAACACCATCCCAGCAGCCGGAGTTTGGGAGGTGGCGATGTTTGTGCGCCTAGTAACGGGCCGCACACCGCCAAATCCAATGACGGAGCCAGGCCCCCCCGGGTGGCGTGGGGCCCTCTAGGATCGCTGCCGCATCACCCGAAGGCGACGCAAGGACCTCCAGGACTCCCATGTCGGCGCCAACAGCGCGCTCTTCCCAAGCAGCGCGCGACGAACGTCGTCGTCATGCCGAAGATCCCGGGCGACGCCATGGGAAGAGGGCCGAGCGCCACTCTCGAGACGTAGAAGACCTGCCCGCCCACCGAAGCACTGGTGGAAACGGCATGCGACCGCAGGATCGTGATGGAGCTCCTCCTGACATGGTCAGGGGTCGAAGCGCGTCGCGATCCGTGTAGGTTTTGCTACCGCTAACCCCAGCCGAAGCCCTGGCGCGCGCGCAGTTGCTCCTCAACTTTCCTCCCGTTACGGGGAAACTCGACGAATGGAGAGCCACCATCCGAAGCCTGGCCGCAGTCGCCAACAAGGATGAACCAAGTCCGGCGGAGCTCCCAGGTCGACGCTCCGATGGGGTCCCACGCACCGGTGGCGGGAGGACCGGCAGCACTATGGCCACGGTGCATTCGCCTCCTCCTCGCCCGGCACCGCGCGTGTCGACTCGTCGGGACGTCGCGGGTGACGCCATCTCCATAGCGTCGTCCGACCCACGGACCCACAGCGACCAGCGTCAAGTTCTTCAGGAGCGAGCTCATGAAGACGCTCAGACCACCATCGAGCGCTGGTGCGGAGCGCGCCACCGGTCAGACAGGCGAGCAGGGCCTGCTGTGGACCGCCCAGCACCGGAGAGCCCTGGAGGTCTACCTTACGAGGTAGGCTGTCCGGCTTTTACCCGTGAGCTGCGGCAGTTCCAGTGGCCCACTCACCGCACCTTTAAGCCTGACATTGCAGAGAAGTACAACGGCAAGACCCACCCGTCGGAGTTCCTCAGCATCTACACCAGCGCGATGCAAGATGCCGGAGCCCGCAACGATAAGGTGCTTGCGAATTACTTCCCATTGGCTCTTAAACCCAACGCCATGTCGTGGTTGATGCACTTGCCGGTAGACTCTATTTCCTCCTGGTCGGATTTGTGCCATGAGTTTGTTGGCGCCTTTACTGGAGGTCACCAAGCCCATGGCCAAGCAAGTGACCTGCACGTCATTCCCCAGAAGGAAGGCGAGAGTCTGCGCAAGTATATATAGAGGTTCAGCCGGGTACAGTACAATATACCTGACGTTCACCCTGCCGCCATCATCAGCGCGTTCCATCAGAACGTGCGTAACCGCAAGATGCGCGAAGAGCTGGCAATGACCAAGGTGAAAGATGTGGCGGAACTCTATGTTCTTGCTGACAGATGTGCCCGAGCTGAAGAGGGAAGGAAGTACCCCGGCGAAGATGCCGGCGTGGAAACCGACTCTTCAGATGAGGATACTGCCGCCCCGGCGAAGAAAGGCCGGCGCTGCAGTAGGAAGCGCAAGGGTAAAGCCGTGCTTGCCATCGAGGGATCTGATGACGCCGGCTCCGCTAAGAAAACCAGGGCAGATGATCTCGGCAAGGAAATCACCGTGCGTGTCGCTTGCCGGGCCTTGGCGGCTGCCGAGAAGACATGAAACTCTGACAAGCAATACTGCAAGATCCATCGCACCAAAGGCCATGATCTCCAGAACTGCCGACAGGTTGAGCTCCTTGCTGAGAAGCAGAGGGCTGAATATGAGAGGCGGGACAAGGAGAAGGGCCAGAACGGTGCTGAGGGGTCCGCCAAGAAGCGCGATAGCCAAGCAGGGCATCGCGGCAAGGATAAACAGCAGGAGAGGCCCGCCCGGGGCCGTGACAGAAAGCCAGAAGACGACGGTCACGAAGAGGACGACGAGTTCGGCGACCAAGAGTTTCCGAAAGCCATGGAGGCCATGTGCGTTGATGGCGGCGCCTCACTGCATACTTCTCACCGCCAGCTTAAACAGTGGGCGCGTGGGATTACAACGGCGGAGCCGTCGTTTGGTGCCCAAAAGCCGCTGAAATGGTCCAGCACGCCTATCATTTTTGACACTAAGGACCACCCTGATCGCACTACTGCGGTCGGGTGCTTGCCATTGTTGGTCTCACCGACAATACGCAACCTCAAGGTGACAAAGATACTAGTCGATGGCGGGGCCGGTCTGAACTTAATCTCGCCTACCGTGATTGAGAAGCTGCAGATTCCTGACGGAGACCTCGAAGAGACGGGCACATTTCAGGGGGTCAACCCGGGAAGAAGTCAACCAAAGGGGAAGGTCACGCTGCCCGTGACTTTTGGAAGTGATATGAACTACAGGACAAAAAGGATCGTGTTCGATGTTGCCAATATCCCCTTGCCTTACAACGGGATCCTTGGCCGCCCAGCGCTGGCCAAGTTCATGGTGCCGTCACACTACGCCTACAACACCCTGAAGATGCCAGGACCTGTGGCGATCATCACCATCCCCTCCGATAATAAAGATGCGCTGATTTGCGCTGACCAACTATACCAGCAAGCAGTTGCAGCAGCTGCCGCCATAAGGGCACTTGCTCCTGCCACTGGAGCCCCCGGGGGGGGGAAGAAGAAAAAGAAGACCGGTGAGACCTCGGACACCCACTCCGGCAAGCGCACCTCTTCGGAGTGTCGTGCTCGCGTCGGGGACGTGCCAGAGAGCTCCACGGGCAAGAAGAAGACCGGTGAGACCTCGGACACCCACTCTGGCAAGCGCACCTCTTCGGAGTGTAGTGCTCCCGTCGAGGACGTTCCAGAGAGCTCCACCGACAGAAACAAGAAGTCCAGGGCCACACCGTCGGGAACCAAGAAGGTTTCTGTCAAGGAGGACGACACAGGAGGGGCTTTCACCATAAGCTCCGCCCTTGACGACAAATAGGAAGACGCGCTCGTCACCTTCTTGCGGGCAAATGTCGATGTGTTTGCATGGCAAGCATCCTACATCCCCGGCGTTCCCAGGGAGGTGATTGAGCACCACCTTGCTGTCTGTCCTCATGTGCGGCCCGTCAAGCAGAAGGTCAGGAAGCAAGCTTTGGAATGACAAGAGTTCATCACAGAGGAGATCCAAAAACTGGAAGCAGCGGGTTTGGTAAGAGGAGTGCTCCATCCAACATGGTTGGCCAATCCAGTGGTAGTGTGCAAGCCGAATGGGAAGTGGAGACTGTGTATTGATTACACGGATATCAATAAAGCTTGTCCTAAAGACCCCTTCCCGTTGCCGCGCATCGACCAGATTGTTGACTCCACGGCTGGGTGTGACCTGTTGTCATTCCTCGATGCCTACTCCGGCTACCATCAGATCTTCATGATAAGAGAAGACGAAGAGAAGACAACATTCATCACCCCATGTGGTACGTATTGTTTCATACGGATGCCTTTCGGGTTGAAGAGTGCTGGCTCAACGTTTGCAAGGGCAGTCCAGATTGGTTTTGAACTCCAGCTCCATAGAAATATGGAGGCTTATATGGATGACATAGTGGTCAAAACCAAGAACAGGGCAACCCTTATACCGGATCTACAAGAAACATTTACAAACCTACGCAAGATCAATGTCAAGCTGAACCCTAAGAAGTGCGTCTTCGGCGTCCTGTCCGGCAAGCTTCTCGGGTTCTTTGTGTCACAACGTGGGATAGAGGCCAATCTGAACAAGATCAAAGCTATAGAACAGATTGAAGCACCCAAGCGGGTCAAGGATGTGCGTCGGCTTGCCGGCTGCGTTGCCGCCATGAGCAGATTCATTTCCAAGTCTGCCGAGCGCGCCCTTCCCTTTTTCAAGGTTTTGAAAAAGGCAGGCCCAATGGAATGGACGCCAGAAGCCGAAGCAACATTGCAAGATTTGAAGAGGTATCTTTCCTCCACGCCAGTACTAGTTGCGCCTAGGCCACAAGAACCGTTGCTGCTATACCTGGCGGCAACGAACCAGGTGGTCAGCACCGCACTAGTGGCACAGAGAGAAATTGATGATGAGGTGATAGCAGCGACAGAGCCTGATGCCGTTGGTGCAGAGACGACACAATCGGTTGGAGTGCCGCCAAGGAAGAAAATGATGCAGCAGCCAGTCTACTTTGTTAGCTCCCGAGTCCTGGTGGAGTTCGTTGCAGAATGGACTGCGACGCCTGATGAAGAGATCCAGGAAACTGCTCTCCCCGGCAAAGAGGCAAGTTGCGACTGGATCATGTACTTTGATGGAGCTTTCTCCTTACAAGGCGCTGGGGCTGGCGTACTGCTGGTCGCGCCCACTGGAGAGCACCTCAAGTACGTGGTCCAGATGCACTTCCCCAGGGAGGTATCAACGAACAACACTGCTGAGTATGAGGGGCTGCTTGCTGGTCTTAGGATCGCGACAGACCTCGGAATCAAGAAACTCATTGTCAAGGGCGATTCGCAGCTTGTCGTCAAACAAGTCAACAAAGATTACCAGAGCCCGTTGATGTAGGCCTACGTCGATGAAGTGAGGAAGCTGGAAGAGCGATTTGATGGTATATAGGCGGAGCACATTCCCCGAGTGGAGAACGACATCGCCGATTACCTGTCAAAGCGCGCTGCCCTCAAGTCACCTGTGGAACCAGGTACCTTTGTGCTTCAGCTTTCTCAGCCATCCGTTGATCCATCAACAGAGAAAAACAAGAGGAGGAAATCAGGGCCCGGCAAGTACTTTCCCGCTGAGCTCCCCGGAGCCGCCAACAAGGATGTTGCCCGGGACACTGAGCCCGCCATGGGACGGCTAGCTCTGGCGGAGCGTCAAGCTCTTGCCGTCGAGACAGCCGCTCCTATAGCAGAGGAAATGCCTTTAGTCCTCGCCGTCGAGCCCCAGGCTCCAGCGTGGGCACAACATACCGTACGATTCCTCCAAACTGGGGAACTTCCTGAGGAGCAGGAAGAAGAGGAAAAAGTAGCCCGTCGATCTGCTATGTACGAGTTCGTCGATGACGTCCTGTACAGAAAGAGACCGAACGGTGTGAAATTGAAGTGTATCCCTCAAGAGGAAGGACTGGGGCTGTTGGCAGAGATACATGGAGGCATATGTGCATCCCACATAGGGTCAAGAGCCCTTGCCGGCAAGGCATTTCGGCAAGGCTTCTTTTGGCCCACTGCCCTCTAGGATGCGATGACACTGGTCACCAGGTGTGAAGCGTGTCCGTTCCATTCAAAGAAACTTCATAAACCAGCTCAAGCCCTTCAAACCATTCCTCTCTCCTGGCCCTTCTTGGTCTGGGGGCTCAACATACTGGGCCCTTTCCCATGCGCTGTCGGGGGCTTTGAGTACTTGTACGTCGCAATCGACAAGTTCACAAAGTGGCCAGAGGTGGAGGCAGTGAGGAAGGTCATAGCTCAGTCGGCCGTCAAATTCTTCAAGGGACTAGTGTGCCGTTTTGGTGTACCCAACAGGGTCATCACCGACAACGGCACATAGTTCACAAGCCACACCATCATGCAGTATACCCAAGACCTCGACAACAAAGTCTGTTTCGCTTCCGTTGCTCACCCACGAAGCAATGGTCAAGCTGAGAGGGCAAACACTGAAGTACTGCGAGGCTTAAGGACAAAGACCTTTGACAGGCTGCGCAAGAGCGGAAGGCGCTGGATTGATGAGTTGCCGACGGTTCTTTGGTCGATCAGAACGACGCCAAATCGAGCCACGGGCCAGACACCCTTTGCCCTAGTATACGGGGCAGAAGTAGTTCTCCCCACTGAACTCATATACGGGTCACCTCGAGTGCTCGCTTATAATGAGCTTGAGCAAGAGCAACTGCGGCAAGATGACGCAACGCTCCTTGAGGAAGATCGTCTTCCGGCGGCTGTGAGAGCAGCACGCTACCAGCAAGCCTTGCACCGCTACCATAGCCGCAAGGTCCGTGCCCGAAGCTTTGAGGAAGGCGACCTTGTTCTTCGGCGCGTTCAATCGTCCAAGAATACAAAAAAGTTGACGCCAAAGTGGGAAGGCCCTTATCGGGTAATACGAGTCACCAGGCATGGCGCAGTCCGCCTGGAGACCGAAAATGCCATTCCGGTGAGCAATTCTTGAAACATTGAGCATCTTCGCAAGTTTTACCCAGAAGGCGTGGCTTGCCGGGCCCCCGGCAAACCACCTTTTGTACAAGCCTTGTCGGCAAGGCATGTAACCCTTTGTACAAAGCCAGGCGCAGACCCTGAGCATAAATAAATGAAGCCCTGGCGCCCTAAGTTATAGCATGCATGCTAGGTCGAGTCTCGTCCTTGGTTAGGGTTGATAGTGCTTAGCGGCGGCTAACACCTAGCTTAGAGGTCGAGTTTGCATCCCTTGGTCTTCCTTTTATCTTCTTTGGTTCACAGGACGCACAGATATCCTTGCTGAAACCACTTGGGGAGAAAAAAAGGAACATATCAGCATCAAGGCCCCGGCAAGCCAGTGTTGCCGGAGGCTGCAAGAGCAAAGATTCACCCATGGCAAACCAGGGTTGCCGGGGGCTGCAGCTTCAGATAAGTTCTCCATCCCTTATCATGCATTCCATTATGGGCTGAGGTATGCGAAACCTCGTTTTTTCCTTAAAACTACCGTGCTCCCCTAACTCTAGGCCCCGGGGCTCGTTCCTGGGACCAAGTTGGGTCATAGTTGCGGTAGCAAAGGGGTAAAACGAGGAGCCTAAACCCACTTCATCCCTGCCTCCGCCAAAGGCGTGAGAAAGGTCGAGCGAAGTGGGGAGACGGCAAGGCCTGTTGCCGGGCAAGAAAATGTTTATCTTAGAGATATCAAGGATTTATTCCTTGTTGTGGGTTTCACCCACAAACAAATGACCCGGCAAACATCCCTTTTTCATTAAAAACATTCCACTCAGGTACAGTCCATAGGGAATGAAAAACATGAACAAGGGGATTACAAGTTTTAAATTTAACAGATGCCCGAAGGCTTACAAACTAAAAAGAGATAAGATGCCCGTAATGCTTTCTTGTCCCTCTCCTCAGGAGGCAGGTCAAGGAGGCGAGGATGGCAAAAGGAGCGCCTAGGCGAGCTACGGGTGGCAGAAGACACCAAGAGAACATCTTGGTGGCCGCCCAAAGGCTGGATGGTGATGGCGGCGCCGGAAGCAGAGCTCGAAGACGAGGCGGCAGGACGTCAGTACGCGTCGAAGGCGTCGGTGCCCGCATACTCCGACATGAAGACCTCGCCGCCCGCCCTCTTCCTCTTCCGCAGCCTCCCAACGCCAGCCGCCAAGGGGACGGCCCCGAGAAGTTCAAGGAGCCGGCGACACGGATGATGGGGTCGCCGGTGCCACCAGGAGCGGCACCCGACACCTAGTCGGACCCGTCATCCTGCCGCCTACCGCCCTCGTCATCGCTGCCGCTGTCCTCCTCGTCACTCTCGCTCGAGGAGGAATCTTCGTCATCGGAAGAGCTCTCCACGCAGCACCTTGCACGAGTCCCGAAGTGCCCGAAGACCTTGACGGAAAGAAGGCCACCCTCCATTAACTTAAAATGGAGAGTGAGCCCATCCGTCAAGCTATGGATACGAGCAAACATCTTCCATCCCCGACGAAGATACATCACATGAGGAGCAGGGAAGTCGACGCGGACCCGCGTGCCACTGATCCCGCAGCCACTCATGTGCAGCCGCAATGACTCCGGCGGATCCAGCTCCATCTCCCGCGCAAATGGAGTCGGGAGACGAAGGCGATGGCGCGGCGGCCGGCGCAACCTGACGAAGAACTCGCAAGGGTCATCTCCAACATGGCACTCCGTTGGATGAGGAGCTGCTGGCGGGGGCGTGGCCGGCGGGCTACCCCGTCCTCCTCTTCCCCGAGCGCCCTGGCCTCGCCCACGGCCTAGCCCCCTCCCCCTTCCCCTCGCGGTCGGCTCTGCCACCGCAGGCGCAGGAGAAGGAGGGACGCATTGTCGAGCGGCGACCCTCGCCGCCACCGTTGAAGGGCCAAGATTTCCTCTCTCTCCATGACGAATGGAAGAGAGGAGCAGAAGCTAAAGGAGGAAAAAGATGGAAGAATGCGGGGCGCCGTCCCTCCCCTCCCGCTCTTCATAAAGGGACGGGGCTGGGGCTCGACCGCCCCGCTCGGCCAATCAAGACATGGAAGGCGCAGGGAGCCAGGACCGACCCGCCGCCCCAACCAGCGACGGCCCGGTTTCCCGCCTCCACCGTTTGCCACCCCAAGCGCATGGGAGACACGTGGCAGACGTGCAGAACCAAGGGGACGGGTGAGGCGACCTCTCCCCACCTTGTGATCGTGGGGAGTGGACGCCTTGAGGACCGCGCCTCGGCCCCATTCAGTAAATGGGCCACGCCTCCACGCCTCCCCCCGTTTATGAGGAAGGCGCGAAGCCGCCTCTTTACTGCGACGTGACGCATGCCTGCGGAAACCGCCCCGCGCATGCCGCCCACGTCACGCACGCCCCTCCACACCGCGCCATGCGCGCGGATCGTGGGAGGCGCAGCGCGCGGAAAATCTTACGACGGTGAAAACCGTCCCGCCTGCCCGCGCACCGTTCTGGGCCTAGCCCAACAACACGTCATGCTTATGTGTGGCCCAGGCCTGGGGGCTCCTGTCGGTGTACAAAAAGGGGGGTACACTTTTTGTACCCCTATGACTGTGCACGGGTAATCTGAGCCACAGGCACCGCCGCACCAAGCAAGGCCAGGGAGGTAAGCCAGGGTAAGACTGAAGCCCAAAGCCAAGACCACAAAGAGCAAAGGGACGAAGCGGATTCCCCCGGCAAGGTCCTTGCCGGGAGCCAGTTTCAGCAGGCCCAACGAGATCCTTGTCGGGGCCGGCTTTAGCAGCCTCGGCAAGACACTTGCCATGGCGACTCGCCCCACGCCTACGGAGCGGATCACCCTTGAGTCCACCGCCCTCATGGGGCAAGGATTCGGGAGATATCCCCGTAGTGGCATGCAGATCTTTGTAAAGACATTCGAGATCAGATACACACTAAGAAGATGACGACCCTTGGCGGGACCCCAGCTAAGGAAGACCACAAGACCTCTGGCAAGCACCTTGCCGGGGATGACAGCAGGCACCGCGGCAAGACCCTTGCTGGAGCCCCGGCAAGGCCCTTCCCGAGGACATCCGCAGGGCCACCATCAGGCCCACGCCAACTAAGCTTCCACCGCCCTATGCAGCTGCCGACCCAACCAGCTGGGCAGGCACCTGCGTGGCGACATGCATATCTTCGTGAAGACCCGCCATTGCGCCACCTCAGCTGCTTGCCTGCCTACATGGCATCTCAGGCATCACTGGCCAGGGCGCGTGTCGACACAAGAAGGAGCGGCGACGGACAAGATGGATATATCCACCGTCCCCGATAAAGCAAAGACACCTAAGCAAGACGCATTAAATGCGCCTTGTCATGTAATGCGAGGGATAACCTCGCATCACTGTACCTTTTCCACCTCCTGTGTGCCACTATGGCGACCCCTTTCTCTATAAAAGGAGGCCCGAGGCGACCAGGAGGAGGATTCGGCTTTTTGGAGCTCCTCACGCCCCACAGCTAGCTGAAGAACACATGTATACAATCCACCAAAGCAGGAGTAGGGTTTTACGAACCGTGTGCTATCTGTTTGATCCGCTCTTCTCTCAACCCCGCGCCCCGCAACCGTAGTAGGGATTCTTGTGATCCCATAGGTGTCGATCCAATACACCGACAACAACACAATGGCATACTCATATCTCAGGAGAAATACCTCAAGGATGTACTGAGGAAATTCGGCATGCACGATTGCAAAGGCGTCAAAATTCCTATGCCCACAAATGGTCATGTGTGCACTGATGATAATGGTATTGACTTTGATTATAAGGTATACCGCTCCATGATTGGTTCTTTATTGTACCTATGTGCATCTAGGCCAGATATAATGCTTAGTGTTTGCATGTGTGCCCGATTTCAAGCTACACCGAAGGAATCACACCATAAGGCTGTGAAACATATTCTTCGATATCTAGCTCACACACCAACACTTGGATTATGGTACCCCAAGGGCTCGGCTTTTGATATCATTGGATATTCAGACTCTGATTATGCTGGTGATCGTGTGGACCGCAAATCAACATCTGGTACATGTCATTTCCTCGGAAGATCTTTGGTCTCTTGGTCCTCGAAGAAACAGAACTGTGTATCACCGTCTACTGCTGAAGCTGAGTATATTGCTGCTGGCTCTTGCTGTGCTCAATTGTTATGGATGAAGCAAACTCTCAAGGACTATGGTGTCAACGTGAAGAATGTGCCTTTCTTCTGTGACAATGAGAGTGCCATCAAGATTGCTCACAACCCAGTTCAACACTCGAAGACAAAGCACATTCAGATTCATCATCATTTTCTTCGTGATCATGTGTTGAAGGGCGACATTTCTATTGAACATGTGAAGACTGAAGAACAGCCAGCCGATATATTCACAAAGCCCTTGGATGAGAAGAGATTTAGCAAGTTACGGTGTGAGCTAAATATCTTAGAATCTTCGAATGTTCTTTGAATTGGACACTCATCCTAACACTTATGCAAAATTGATGACTTAGATGTGTAACGCATGAAGAAATTGTTTTTCTTCAATCAATGAAGAATAACGCTCTAAGTGTGAAGAAATTAATGAAGAATTTGATTCTCAGAACCCTACGACAATTGTACATGGTGTCTGAAATCATCATTCTTATACGGTAGGTTACGCCACCACAAAAGTTGAAAATCTTCAATTTGAGTTTTTGAGATTCCTCAGTTGCTCATATTCTTCAACTTTGCATTGTCTTCACCGTTTCCATCTCTTTTTCTTCATTGGCTGTATATATATATATATATATATATATATATATATATATATATATAGGAAAATAATTGTGTACTCTTGAGAGTACGTACTCCCGCTCATCATAAACCATATAGATGAATCTTTTATACCTCTTTATTATTTTTAATATACTTCATTAGTAATTATTACATATCCCAAAATGATTTTCATGAAAAAAAATCATGTAAGTCTACATATTTTAAATGTTTACGTATATACTGATGTGTTTGTACGTGAAAAAGGTATATTACAAAAAGTACGTCGCAAATGATATTTTTTCAACAAAACTCGTATTGGGGTATCTTAAAATATTTAATGAAGTATATTGAGAATGATAAAGAGGTATAATTAATGCGTATATGAGGTATATTGAGGATGGGAGTACATACTCCCAGGAGTACAAAAGAGGAGTCCTATATATATATATGTCCTCTACAGCATTCACTTATTGCTATTTCTTCAAGTTACTTTTTCTGCTAAGTGAATGTGATCGGACCCTTCCCCCTCTATGCTAAACTCAACCCATTCCATTCACAAATTCTTCATATGTGTTCTATTTGAAACTCATTCAAAATCTTCACTGTGTCCTTGTCAGCTGAAGAAATTGCGAATGCAACGTTAAAACTTATCCTTTCCAAAATTTTCATTTTGCCGCTCGAATCGCTCCACATCCCACGATAATACTTATCTATTCACCCACGATCTCACACGATCTCCACTACACAGTACGTGGGTGACACATGTCGTGCGAATGAGAATGGTCAGGGGCACGTTCGTCCAATTTCTTCGGGCGAACGATTATTCATCTCAGCTATAAATACCCCTCCCCTTCCCACACTTCACTTTTTACTCCACTCGTTCTCACTCCCCGCTCAAGCTTCTTCAACCCTAGCGCCGCCGCTACTCCATCGTCGTCGGTGAGTAAGAGCTTCACTGCCTCGACCTCGTCGCCGTCGTACTCGCGCCGACCACGGATTTCTTCACTCCGCCGCCACCGTAGTTGTCTTCCTCTGCCAAGTTAGGGCGTGGAAGATCTGCACAGACGAACTTCACTTCTCCATCTCACAGTTCGTCGTGTTCTTCATCCAGGGTAATTAAAAGTTACTTTTACTGCCCTTCTTTGATTCAAATGTTTTCTTCAAAATTCTCAATAAGTGTTTTCTTCGTCAAATCTTCAAACACTAAACACCTCACATATCATCTGTTCTTGATTCGATTTCTCTAAGCTACGTTTTTCTTCAAGATTCCTCAATTGTGTGGATTTTCAATCTATACAACTCTAGAACCTAAGACAAAGAACGCTTAGTCAAATTCTTCAAGACTCATCTGGTCAAATTCCTCAAACTTGTTCTTTTTACAAAATCTTTTGAGAACGCATATGATCTCTCCAAATTCCTCACAACTATACTCTGTTCACAGGTACTCATGTCCGCTGCTGAATCACTAGGTTCTCATCAACTTAACTCATTTGCAGTGTTCCTCAAAGAAAAGTTGCATACTTCTTCAAAGAATTCAATTGTTCAAATTCCTCGTCTGAAGAAAATGGCTGATGGAAAGAAGCCACAGAAAGGAGGAAAGAGGCCTGAGGTCAATACTGATTTCGAGATACCTGAAGACATATATGCTGACTATTGCACTCCTGATGTGCAAAGTTTGGAAAAGAGGACAAGAATCTACGCAAGGTGCGCATTCAAAGAATAGAGAGGAGATGGGCAAGAGAGTGGAGGGAGTACAGATATGTGGCTCCCAAATACATGAAGAAATTCACACTCAATCCTCCCTGCCCAAGACCTCCATTGGCACATGGCCAAGTTGCTGATCCTACTAGCCTCAAGCGTGGTGAGGTTTATCCTAAATAATGGGCTAAGCGCCAGGCCAAGTTGGCCTAACAAGCAAAAGAAGCAGTGAGGAAATTCAATGAAGACTCTGCTGCTACTGATGCCTCTGCTGAGGCCTCTGCTTCCAACCCTAAGAAGGCCATGGCTAAGAAGCCTGCTCACAAGCCAAGTGCTTCTTCCTCAGCAATGCCCTCACGGCTAGATTCTTCAAAGCCCTCACGGTAAATTCCTCAAACTGCTCCTGCTCCTCCAAAGTCCTCAGCTCCTCCGCCAAAGTCTTCAGATGCTACAGCAAAATCATCTGCTCCAGTGCATCTTGCCACATGTCAAAGGACTGCGGGCATATCCATTGCCTCAGGAGCCTCTGCAAGTTCCTCAGCTGCTCCTAGTTCCTCAGCGATACCAAGTTCCTCAGCTGGTCCCTCGCTACTGAAGAAAAAGACCACTGCTGGACGCGGCTCTCGCCCAAGTCCTCACAAGAAACAAGTTGCTTTCCAAGTGTCGTCTGATGATGAAGAACTTGTTCAAATCATCAGAGACAGGCAAGAGAAAGGGCCGCTAGAGCCAAAGGAAGCGAAGTGCCACTGCTTTTGGATCCAAAGGTGATCCTTGATTTCATTGATCTCTGGCATCAGGACCCCAACACTCCTATGCCTGACTTTAACTTGACACCTGGCCAAAGTCATATGTTGACCGCCTTCATAGGCGAAGAAAAATGGAAATTTAAAAAGGCCAGGCAGACGAAGAAAGCGCAGTACAAGAAGGAGCGCTTCCTGAAGAAAAATGTTGTCAACATGACAACTGAAGAACTTGTCAGGATACAGGGTGAAATCAAAACCCTCAGTGATGAATTTGATGCATATCGCGTAGACTGGATGGGCGCCAAAGTCAGATTTGTGAATTTGACTAAAGGTTTTTCTTCAAGTGCTGCTCGCCAAACGCACATTGAAATTCCTCAGGCTGAAGCATCCGCTCAGTCTGCAGAAGGACATGCCAGCACCGCTGAAGAACATCAGGCTGCTGAAGAAAATACCAGGGCTGATGATTGCATTACAGCTGCTGAAGAAACTGCCAGGGCAACCTCTAGTGTTGCGCCTGAAGAAAATGTCAAGCCAGCTGAAGCTCCAAAGGATGTGCCCGAAGAACATGAAGAAGTCAGGACAACTGCATCAGTTGTGCCTGAAGAAAAACAACCAGATTCCTCTGCTCCTCCTGCGCCTACACAAACTCCAATCCTTCCATCTGCATCAGATGTGAAAAAGACAAAGGCTGCAGAGCGTGCAGCTATGAAGAAAAGGAAGGCATCAGCTTCATCAGATTCTTCAGCTCCGAAGAAAATGAAGCCTTTGACAAGCTCAGCTGAAAATCCAATTGATGTCGTTCCAATTTCCTCCATGCCATCAAAGGAACTTATTCCATTTGATGAAGAATATGTGATTCCTAGTGAATCAGATGAAGATGTTCCCTCTGCTGCTTCCTCAGATCAGACGGACGAAGAAATTGAAGTGGATCCAATCCCTTCAACCCCAATCATCTCCTCGCATATGCCTCAGTTTACTGCTGAAGAGGCCGGCGTTGAGGAATTGGAAGAACAAGACTCAGACGTGAACATTGGGAATGCCACTCCTTTGATGAATGATGAATTTTGGGATAGTCGGCATCCCAACTCTCCTCTATTCACGCCGTTGCAACAAATTCCTCATTCACCAGCGCAAACTGTTCCATTGGGGTTTGAAGAAACTCATCCCACTGAATCTGTTCATGAAGACATTCCAGCCACTAGTGCTGAAGAAACTGCTGCTGCTGCTGAATCTGCGAAGACATCCCACTAAAGAGGAACCAGAAATTCCTGAGACTGAAGAACCTGAGATTGCGAATCCAGAGGTTGTGATGCAATTGACTGACACTCCTCAACCCAAGCCAAAGGATCCTTTCTCAAGAAAGCAAACTTTCAAGAAGGCTGATTTCTTCGGCGAGCATGTGTTCTTCACTGATTTCAATCCTTATGACTCTGCTCGCATAAGGAAGAGGCGTTTCTGGACTGCCAGTCAGGCAAATTTCTATTCCCCAGTGCTCTACAACAAAGACAAAGTCTTCGATCATCAGCATATTCCTCACGTGGATATGGAATCTCTGTCGTGCTTTGTGCCAGTCCTTAGTGTTCTTCACGACGCTGGACTGTTGGGTTTATGCACTGACATATGCGATTGGAATGAAGAACTGATTCTCCAATTCTATGCAACCCTGCACATCACTGGCAATTCTGAAGATGTGAATTCATGGGTGCTGGACTGGATGACCAAAAACACTCACTACAAGGCACCAGCCTCTGAATTACTTCAAGCTCTGCCTCTCAGTCCTCCCACTGAAGCAGCACGTTGCATGTATGAAGAAACTGAACTCACTGATCATTACATGCAAGTTCTTATGAAGCCTTTGAAGCCATGTCAAGCCTCAAGGACCAAATTCCTCGTGAAGGAATTGTTGTTTTTGCCACGGACTGTCTATCACATGCTGACTAAGACATTGAGTCCGATCAAGGGCCACGACTCAAATGATGATGAAGTCGTTGGCATCATGAAGAATCTGCTGTTCAACATCATCCATGGTGTTCCCGTCAACTTCCATGATTTCTTCATGAGGACAATGGCAAATGTTGCATTGTCCCCTTTCAACCTGAAGCCTTATGCTCCATCGATTATGAGATTCATCAAGACAAGGTCTTCAGTGAATTACAAAGCTGACACACTCAATCATTGCAGCTACTTGCCCCCAATTGAAGTCCTCAAACGGACATTTTCCTCAGCTGATGACAAGGGCAAGGCCACTTCTATTTTTGATGAAGGCTCTCGTCCATTGGATGGTCAGTTTCACAAAGCTGCATCTTACTCCACCAATGATGACTCTGCCACTCATGACTCTGCCGCCAACGCTCCCAAGCCAAATCCTCAAGGCACAGCTCCCAGGGTGATGACTGATCGTGAGCTTCTCCTCAGTCTTCATCAGAAGGTTGATCGCAACCACAAATGGGTCAAGCGTCAGTTTGGTTCAATTCTTCACAACATGACCTCTACACATAATGCAGTGAAGAAAAACCATTACTACCTTCATGAAACCCTCAACCGCGCCTGGGCTGTTCTGTCTCATCTATATGGCGAAGAAGATATGAAGAAAATGGGTCTCAAGGATGACTTTGACTGGTCTGCTCCTCCTCCGAAGAAATACAAGAAGGTCAAGGTTCCTCCCTTGGTGGCCAGCTCCTATTCTTCATCACGTGAACCCGACGAGTATGAAGAGTTGGACGACACTACGGCAGGTCCTACATCAACCATCGACCCCAACAACGCTGGCGCTCCTTCATCATCTTGAGATTCTTCAGGGGCGTTAGTCCTCAATTTCGATCCTTTTGGTCATTCGATGACAAAGGGGGAGAACATTGAGTTAGTCTTCAAGTGGGTCTATATATATGGGCGTTTTTTTGCTAAGTTACAACTCTCGTTCTTCTGATGACTTTGTGGATCGAGTTGTAAACTTAAACTCTATGGTGACCTGATACTTTTGCTGTGGTGTTTCTGCATGCTTATTCCTCATTAATGTTATGCACGCATGTTGAATTACATCAGTCACCATATTTCATCATGCATTTCAAATTCTTCATATTATATGTCAAATGCGTGTATGAATTACAAGATATAGGGGGAGATCTCCATGATTTTACTCTTCAAGTGTGCCTTGCTTCGAAAGCAAATTCCTCACTATGCACATCTTCAGGGGGAGTTCTTCTATATCTTGCAATCAAATTCCTCAATATATGTATTTACACTCCATATGTTTATCCCCGTTGAAAACTTAACCTATATTGTCATCAATCACCAAAAAGGGGGAGATTGTAAGTGCATCTAGTGCCCCTTAGTGATTTTGGTGTATTGAAGACTTATAGGTTAAGGGACTAATGTGTTTATGAGTGTACACAAGTCTATAAGTCTATGAGGAGTTTGATATTTGCAGAGAAAGTCGACCCCTAGAAATGAAGTTCTTCGACTGAAGACTTTAGATTTCTAATGACTTTCCGAAGACTTTGAAAGTGAAGAAATTGGTGTGACCTCGAAGACTTGGTATTCATTTGAAGAACATGAAGCGTGAAGACTTTTGTTTTCGTAGTTTCATTTTCTCTTTCTTGAGTCATAGGAAACACCGTACAGTTAAAGGGGGTCGAGGAAATACAAAGGAAATTTTTTTTATGTGATGCTCAACTCAAAATCCTACACCTACCAATCCCCTCGAGTGAAGCCATTGGAAATCTCATACAGTTCACTCATATTCTTCAGTGACAGAGACGAAGTTCTTCTGGTCTCTAAGGAATTTGTTCTGACTGAGGAGTTAGGAATTCGCCAGTGCGGATTGCCTACACAGTGAGGAATATGATAGCCCTGAGGAATTTGATACTCGAACTTCCGATCGTTGCTGTGCTATGCGTCAGCTGTCCCAAAATATCTACCTACCTAATAGTCATATCATTAAAGGGCATTTATGTCTTATCATGTAGGGCTGCTCCCTAGGCTATAAATAGCCCCCCCTACAACCACTAGCTGGTTGGCTGCTTCGAGAGAAACTGACACTTGTCATAAGAGCAACCCATCCTCCGAGGACTTTGAGCGAAAATCATCAAGTGAGGAAAAACCCAAAACCAAACCCAAACACCTACAAACCCAAAAGTGATTGAGCATCACTGAAGAGATTGATCCTGCGTGGATCCGACGCTTGTTACCTTTGAAGACTGTGCTTCTTCCAGACGGTTAGGCGTCATGGTCTTGAGCATCCAAGAGGAATTGTGGATCGCTAAGTGACCGAGTCTGTGAAGGTTCGGAAGTCACCTGAAGACTTACCACGAGTGATTGGGCGAGGTCTGTGTGACCTTAGCTCAAGGGGAATACGGTGAGGACTTGGTGTCTTGGACTGTGTGTCCAGGACTGGGTGTCCGGGACTGTGTGTCCTCAGGTTTAAATACCTAGCCGCCCTAACCAGATGTACAACTGAGACAACAGTTGGAACTAGTCTAACAAATCATTGTCTTCACCAAGCTTACTGGTTCTATTTCCTCAACTCTTTCATTTCCTCATATCTGTGTTGTATACTTGTTCATATCTATTTGAAGACTTTGACTGAAGACTTTCTCAATTTCCTCAGTTCAATTTCTTCAGTCTGTTTGTCTTCATCATGTGCTATCCCGTGTTTACGCTTTCTGTACTCTGTGTTTGTCTTCATTCTTTCATGACGACCATGCTTGTATTCCGTTATGTTTACTTCTGAGTACTTATTCCGCTGCAAGTAGTTCTTCGCTAAGGAATTTCCTCAACAACAAATTCCTAAGTGAAGAATTCATAAAAATCGCCTATTCACCCCCCTCTAGTCGATATAACGCACTTTCAATCATCATCATTGCATCATGGTCATCATATGGCATCTCATATTTTTCATTGTGTTTTCCTCATCCTTGGTATGTCAAGTGTGTTTCTCTTGATCTTGCTAGGGTGGTTTGATGCAAGTTCATGCCATTCCCTAAACCCTTCCAACTTGCACCACTTCCCCTCCTTTCTTTAAATTTTGCAAATGGCTTTTAACCTCTTCTTTAAATGTTCATCTCCTCCCTACTTCTTTGGCACCTTGACCTAAGTCACCTTGCAAAACTCACCCTATTTGGAAATGTTTTGGTCAGGTTCAAAAATGATAGAAGTTTGAACCATATTCAAACTTGTGTTATTTTTCCACCTTTAAAAAATGTCCAACTCATTTTTATAAATAGGGCATAATTCCAGGATCTAGGAAATATGTTTATTCCTTCCTAATTCCTTTTCTTTTGACCTGGGCTTTTCTTTTTGTTTTCTGCCTAAAGAAAATGGAAAAAGAAAAGCAGCAACAGCAGCAGTGCACCAGCCGCAGCCCACACAGCAGCCTGGGCCTCGGCCACCAGGCCGGTCCAGCTAACCAGCCAAGCAGCCCGTGCGAGCCAACCTGCAACGTCCCTCACTCCCTTTTGCACCCACACACACTCGCCCCCTCTGCGTCGCCTCCACGTGTACGAGTCGAGCCCGCATGTCAGCGACTGAGAGTGCACCCGCACCCACCTTTCTTCCTCCTCGCGTTCGCGCCATGAGGACTGTCGGGGATATATCCCGCGGCGTAACCCGGCTGGACATGGCGGTTTACTTGAGAGACGGTTTACACTTGATGATTCACTAGCGATCTGTCCTAACCAGACGGTTTACAAGCAACCTGCCTAAATAATACCACTCATTGGTAACCCGGTTGGCGGATCACGGATGACAAGGCCCAAGGCCCAGAAGGCCGGTTCATGTTATGGTGGGCCGGTTTATGAAGAAAGCACAAGGAATAACCTTCTACAAAGGAAGCAAGACTAGGACTCCTTGTAATAGAGTAATCCTAACCCTACTAGGACTAGTCATGTATCCCGCCCCTTCAACATATATAAGGAGGGGCAGGGCTCCCCAAAGAGGGACAAGTTTAGACGAGTTCTCACAAGTTTCTAGGACTAGACACCAAGAGCCGATTTACCGGCGACACCATGGGGATCATAATGAGACCTAGCCTCAAACAGCATGTAGAGCTATTACCGGATGATGTTTCCCGGGGCCCGAAGCTGTCTAAACCCTTGTCTTGCATTGCGTTTCTCGATTCCGCTTAACCCCTCTCAAGCTACTACATAGATGTGCGGCCTCACGACTAAGTCCTTACCCTAGGACATCTGCCGTGTTAATTCCACGACAGTTGGCGCCCACCGTGGGGCCTGCGCATGGTGGTGTTGAGTTCTTGGAGGGATCTCTCTCAGGGAGCGAGAAGTTCGTGATTTTCCGGATGAAGATCTGCATCAACTTCAAGTTTATATCTATGAGGTCTGAGAAAGAAATTAGTATTGCATGTATGTGCGCCGTTGTGTGCAAGCAGACATCGGCCGTGGCCGGAGCCGCAAGAGGCCAAGTGCAAAGGAGGTTCCGTTTGTACGTCATCAAATTATGATTGCTTTTGGCTAATTGGCCGACTCACCGTAACCGCGTACAGGAGTCGCCGAGACCGTCACCTAAGCCAAATCGGATTTTTCCCTTTGTCAACTCTGGTTACTAGTACATGCCTACAAGGAATCAACAAGGAAGAAAAAGCTACTACGTGAGTTTAATACATTAATACCCAGAAAGAAGAGATTGATCAGAGGCAAACTGTCACCACACGCCTTACAAGCCTTGGTCAATACGGATACAGTTTTTTGTCTCTGAGCCGCTGTCACCGGACGGGCCTCCGACTATCGCTCGACCACGTCCCTGCTACTCTGGCGCTTTCCAAACCCGCTGCCGACTCAGCCATACTTCGCCACCTCGACCGTAACCTGCCATCATCGACCGCTGCCGCTGCCTCTGACCTTGAGCCGCCACGTTGAGCCGCCATCGTCCGCGCCAGGCCAACCTCGCCACTGCTCCGAGCCGCCGTCGGTTGTTGCTGTGTTCGACGCAGTCGCGCCCGCCTCAACTCCACGGCGCTCGCTTCGGCAGGTTCACCGCGCCTGCAGGCCGCCTCTGCGTGCCGCCTTATTTGCGACTCCGGTGGTGGCACGAGCCACCTGATGTTCCAAACCGCCATCGAGCCGCTGTGGTTGCGGGCCTTCCTCTGCCTCCTCCAAGTGGCTCTACGTCTGCGCCAAATCGCCTCCGCTGCTGTGGACGAACTACCGTTTGCTCGCTTTCAACCCCCGCGCACGCGTTCACTCCATCTCCGGACTGTTGCGCCTCCGAGTGTCCTCGTTTCCGCCGGATTACTGCATTGAGGTGTCAGGCTGAGACCTCTTTTCAGTTTTTTACGAGTCAAGATTTCAGTCCGAGCTTCTTCAGAAATTAGCACTGCTGGCCTGTCTAAGTGCCCAGCTAGAGCACATGTTTGCTGCCTTTGTACGCAGCGTTTTCTGCCTAGTCTGGACTTCGAGTCAACACCCTCCAACATCAAGGTCAACATCATAAGTCCATTATACTATGAAAGAGACACAGGCGACAGACTAAATCAAATATTGGATGACGTGGCAAGCAGACTAGATATTCATGCAAAAAGAAGAAAGGAACAGTGAGATTCAAAGAAGGACAGAGCTACGTTTTGAAATGTGCTGGCATGCTTTGGAGCTCCATACACATCACGTAGAGCTAAAAAGCTACTATTAATTCACATCCAGACAAAAGTATGGAGGAAAAATGAGACCACGCAACAGATGAATCAATTGATGCGGGTCTGCCTAAGCCGTCTCAATCGTGTTGATTGGATCCGTCATCCGAGCAAATCAGGTGATATCTATTCGTTAAGTTTATTAGCATATATTGCTTTTTATCAAGCAACAAATTACTCTGGTCTGTAATATTTTTTATGCAGGGCAACTATTAAAAAGAACAGGGTGGTGTTATACCACGGATGCACGTTCGGTTGTGCCGCGCGGTTTTCAGACATACATGTTGTGGTCCGGTTTGCATTAACGCGCCGGCCGACTCGCCCATCTGCGCCGCCTTACAACGCCACGGCCAATTCACCCGTCCGCCCTCGCGGCCGATTCATGTGTCTGTGCCGGCTTACAACGCGAAGGACAACTTGTTCGTCCGCACCGGTTTACAATGTCGCGGCTGACTCATCTATTTTCCAGGCGAATCAGGTGGTATCTATCCTATTTATTTTTAATACATATTAATTCATCCGATAAAAAATACCTCGCCCTGCTGTATTTTATACGCAGGAAAATTATTCATTACAAAGCGGTATTATACCGTGGAGATGGAGGCACGCCAACATCATTCTGCACAAGTGGTCGTCGTTACTCAACGGACTCCCGCACCGGTTTATAGTACTGTGGCCGTCTCTTGCGACCACGCCGGTTTACAATGCCGTGACCGTCTCTTGCGACCACGCCGGTTTACAATGTCGTGACCGTCTCTCGCGCGCCGGTTTACAACGCCGTGGCCGTCTTTCATAACCGCGCCAGTTTACCGCCAGGAGGACAATTAGCCCATCGGCGCCGGCCGACCCATCTGTTGTTCGAGCAAATCAGGTGTTATCCCTCCTATATATTTATCAAGACATTTTAATTCCTCTGAGCACCATTACACTGCCCTATTGGTGTTTTTATATACAGGTGAAATTATTATTCTACTGCGGGAATAGAGCACGCGCTGGCAATATTCTACAACGGCGTTTCCTCTGTGTCACACTACCCGTTGAGCGGACGGCCGGTTCGCGCGTCCTGCACCGGTTTACAACACGGAGGACAACTTGCTCCTCTCCACCGGCTTACAACACCGCGACCGACTCGTGTGTGCTGCCTCTGATACTGCGGTCGTTTTACTATCCGCCCTGCGGTCCGGTCTATTCAACATACCGGGTTGACTAACAGACCCCCGATGAGGATAATAAGGTCCAAATACATCAGGTGATATCCATCTAAATCTATTTTCTTGGTATATATTGTTTTCATCAAGAAAGCAGTCACTTTGATCCGTATATTTTGATATGCAGGACAATTATTTATTAAGGGACCAAAGAGGGTTTGTCGCACAGCACAACTCCCATATAGGTACCCTGCCTCTATGGTCACTTGGGGGCTTCCTGTTCAAACATAGGTCGTATTCGAACCAAAGAGAACATAACCAAACTCACTAGGGGGCTTCTTGATAGCATTCGAATCATAGCTTAACCCCTTTTGGGTCCGACTTGGATCGTATTCGAATCAGGGTCATTAAAAACCTCTCAAGGCCACTGGGGGCTACATGATCGTATTCGAATCCTAGCTTAACCCCTTTGGTCCGGTTTACTGATCATATTCGAATCAGAAACCTCTTAAAAAACTCTCAAGGCCACTAGGGGCTACATGATCGTATTCGAATCCTAGCTCAACCCCTTTGGTCCGGCTGACTGATCGTATTCGAATCAGAAGCCTCGATTTCGAGCCTGGCAGCTCATAAAAAGCCTCGATTTGGAGCCTGGCAGCTCGTAAAAAGCCTCGACTACATGGTTTTACTTGCCAAAAATCTTTGTTTCTGTGATTTTTACAAGTTTTGTTGTTAACCAAGTCTATTTGATCCGGGATTGGGCAACTTCAAGGTTGACCATATATCTACAAAGTTAAAAGTCTGGGTCATGAACACCAGCGTGAGTTAAACCGGTGTTCATCGTAACCCGGATCGGCCTTCATGATAAGCCGACAAAGAGCCAAAAAACAGGTTGGCAGTACATGATCAGTTATAATGACCGGTGTTATTAAACCGGCCTGGCTTTTGACTATAAGTCGCCAGTATGAGATAAGATAATGACCAGTGTTTATTAAACCGGCCTGGCTTTCGACTATAAGTCGCCAGTATGAGATAAAATAATGACCGGTGTTTATTAACCCGGCCTGGTTGTGATCAAATATCACTGGAACCAGTTTTCAAACTGGATTATATTATTCAAATTTTTAATAGACAACATGGCTGGATTTTTATTATGGTTATCAATATTATGATTGAGGTTATCAAAGTCGCTTTAAGCGCAATGGATATTATTTCATCGATGGAAGTGATTTATTCTACAAAGGAATAGTCCTGAATCGCTGCAGGCTTATGACCCAGCACTTGGGGGCTACATTATTAAAGTTGAGATTACATCAAATATGCAAGTCCCATGTCACTGCCAGCATGCACCATGGCACTTGGGGGCTAATGCAAAGTCATTTTTTGCTCACCTTATTGAAGACCCGACTCATCACATTATAATGAGCCGACCCTTGGGGGCTACCAATTGCTCGTGTCAACAAACAAAAGGTACACAAGTATTAATCCATTATATTGAAGGGTCCACTGCTCAGTTGATAAAGCACAAAGCTCTTAACCTTGTGGACGTGGGTTCAAGCCCTACGATGGGAGTTACATTATACATTGTTATTTTCAATGAAGTATATACAAAGTCCCTGCTCATTATTGCATAATGACCCGGCACTTGGAGGCTATGCTGATTGAAGTTTTTGAGCATTATGCAAATTACAAGTCCCAGGTTGATGCAAGCATGACAACCCGACACTTGGGGGATACATATGTGGAATATTCAATTTTGATTAGTGACTGGGATGAACAATCTGGATTTCTTCAAGATTGCAACCATTATATTCAAGCAAGTCTTAAGATATCACTATGTTCTCCTCTTAAGACTTGGGGGCTACAGGTAATATGCATATAAAGGAGGAATATCTTCAAATTCTCAGTTTTCAACCCCGGAAGATCAATTGTGTGACCCGGTGTTGGCAACAATCATAACCCGGCATTTATAAACAGTCATGACCCAGAATTATCAGTTTTTTATAATTCGCCAATGGTGGTAATCATAAACCGGCATCCTCAAGCCGACTGGATATCAGTTGAATATTTCAAAGACCAATATTTTTGTCAAGTCAGAGCATTGAAGTCCGATTCAAATGGATTCTTGATTTACAATATTTCTTATGCAAGCAAGTTGATTATGAAGCTGGTCTGTTGACCCGGATTTTCTAGAAGAAGGAAAGGACAAGGACTTAAGGATGGCCAGGTGCCGGTTTACAAGAATTCTTAACCCGGAGCACAACCTATCAAATTTGTTCTTGTGTTGCAGCATAAGTTTACCATGGATAAATCCAAGCTAAACTGGGGGCTAATGTCGGGGATATACCCCGCGGCGTAACCCGGCCGAAGGTATAACCCGGCCGGACATGGCGGTTTACTTGAGAGACGGTTTAAACTTCATGATTCACTGGTGATCCGTCCTAACCAGACGGTTTACAAGCAACCTGCCTAAATAATACCACTCATTGGTAACCCGGTTGGCGGATCACGGATGACAAGGCCCAAGGCCCAGAAGGCCGTTTCATGTTATGGTGGGCCGGTTTATGAAGAAAGCACAAGGAATAACCTTCTACAAAGGAAGCAAGACTAGGACTCCTTGTAATAGAGTAATCCTAATCCTACTAGGACTAGTCATGTATCCCGCCCCTTCAACATATATAAGGAGGAGCAGGGCTCCCCAAAGAGGGACAAGTTTAGACGAGTTCTCACAAGTTTCTAGGACTAGACACCAAGAGCCGGTTTACCGGCGACACCATGGGGATCATAATGAGACCTAGCCTCAAACAGCATGTAGAGCTATTACCGGATGATGTTTCCCGGGGCCCGAAGCTATCTAAACCCTTGTCTTGCGTTGCGTTTCTCGATTCCGCTTAACCCCTCTCAAGCTACTACATAGATGCGCGGCCTCACGACTAAGTCCTTACCCTAGGACATCTGCCGTGTTAATTCCACAACAGGGACCGCGAGCACGAGCGCGTCGCCATCTGTCCCGTCGCCTCGGCCCCCCTCTTAAGCCACCTTGGTGTTCACCAGCTCCCCTAGGGTTCCTCTTCCTCCTCCCCGCCGCCAGGTGAGCTTAGGGCCACCAGATCTGTCGCTCCACCGCCATCCCGAACCCATCTGAGTGCACGGCCTCGTCCCCGGTGTGCTCCCCGTCCTCCTCTGCCTCGCCAAGCTTGTCCGCCTGCTTCCCCGACATCATCTACGTCCATGATGTCCACTACCCGGAGCCGAACGCCGCTCCTGCGTCTTCTTCTTCCTCGTCTTCAACTCCGGCCGCCGCGGGTGTTCGATCGAGCTCGTCGTCGACTCCGACCTCCTACCGGCCAGCCGAGCACATCATCGTGTTCGTGGTGAGCCTCTGGTCCTTCCCATGCATTTCCCCTTCTTTTGCGCACTCTAGCTGCCAGTTCACCGAGCACCCGAGCTCACCACCGTCGGACCTCATCTCCGGCGAGTGCTCCGACCTCCTCTCGCCCCGTTTAGGTGTTCGTTAGCTTCACCATGTTCATCTTAGGCGAATCCCCTTGTGTAGTTGCTAGTAGAGCCCCTGGCCTCGCCGCGTTCATCTCCGTCGTGTCGCTTCTGTCGTAGCTCGCCGGTGTCGACTCCATCGTCGTCTGGTGCTTCTAGTGGAACCCAGAGGCGCGGGATTCCTTCGCAGATCCATCGCATACCGCCGCCATTCCATTTGGTCGCCGGAGCAGCCGCAACACCTCGTCGTCGCCTCTGCTTCGCTGGAGTGCGATGGCTCGTCTCTCTGCTCTGAATATATTTCAGAGGCAACACCTCTTCTCTGTCTGTCACACCGCACCTAGCCCAGTGGCTTGAGCCTCTCGCTTGCAACCCACAGACACGGGTTCGAATCCCTGTCGGGCAGTGGAATACGCCCATATTTTTGCCTCTTGTCTCGCTGACAGATGGGCCCCACTTGCCATACTCTGTGTGCTTCGCACCCACTCCCACACCCAACCGGCCACATTAGCACCCCCTTGACCCACTAGTTAGTGGCTGTGGCTAGTCCACGCTGGGCCGGCGATGCCCTTTTCTTTTCTGTTTTGTTTTTGTTTTTCATTTAAGTTCTGTTTGCAATTTGAATTCAACATATCTTTTCAAATATGCATCTGTTCAAAATACTTTATATATGAAAACTGTCTAGTTTTCAATGTAGATTAATTATATGCAGTTTGTTGCCATGTTAAAAACATTTAAACTGTTGTTTGAATTTATTTGTATTTAAAAATGTTCAAACTTGTTTAATTCATAACTAAATTACCATAGCTCAAATTTTGACAAACTTTATATGTATTTGTGGTGAAAAAATGTGTAGATTAAGATGGTGCTGTTACTTTGCATGTTTAACAACTCTAAAATATGGTTACATCAGATCTGTCCTATTTTCATTTTTATGTACATGGGAGTTTCCAGAATTGTTGTTTGTTCCTTCCTGCCCATTTAAAATGCTTGCATGATGTTGTTATTCTTAGTTGCACCCCTTGCCATGTTAAACAACTTTTAAAACTTGTTGGGTGTTTGGTTAGTTCAACTACATAACCACTTTCGTGACTATGCTTGTTCTTGCTTCTTTGCATGATGTGTCCCCTATATGTTTTGTGTTCTTGCATATTGCCATGTCACATGTGCACCCATCATGTTCCTTTGAGATGCATCATATCCTGTCCATGCACATATGCATCATATCTTGCATCATGTGTTTGAGCATTGCATGGTGATTGATTGTCGTTCCGGTTTTTGTATTTTTGTGTTGGTTAGAGCCCGGGGACGATTCGGAGTTCGAGGTTCCTTTCGAGACTGAGTTTGAGGAGCAAGGTTACGATCCCTCCGTGGACTTAACAGGCAAGATGACCATTCCCCGATATCACCTCTATCTTTGCCTATGCTAGTTGTCTCGCTCTTTAGATATGCCTCGATGCCTATTCCTGTTTGCCAGCCTCCTATTGTTGCCATAAAACACTCTAACCGCCTTCCTAGCAAACCATTGATTGGCTAAGTACGCTTTTGCTCAGCCCCTCTTATAGCGTTGTTAGTTGCAGGTGAAGTTTTCGAAGATTGCTCCATGTTCGGACTTGTTTATTGGGATAACACAATATATATCTATGTAAACTAATGCACCTATATATTGGTAATGGGTGGAAGGCTTGGCCTTCTGGTTGGTGTTTTGTTCCAGTCATGCCACCTTAGGACCCGATAAACCAGTGTTATGTTCCTTGATTTTGCGTTCCTAACACGGTTGGGGTTTATGGGCCCCCCTTGATAATTCGCTCTGCTTAAAGCTTTTCCAGCAAGACCCAACATTGGTTCTACATTTGCCTAACAACTAAAACTTGCATAGGGAGTTGCAAACCCGAGTTCTTAATCAACAACCCGGGCCAATGCTCCTCATGAGTGTTGGTCCAAACTGGGGGTCCTCGAGGCCACCACGAGGAAACTCGAGGATTGGTATTACCTGTAGCATCGCCCATCTGGTTGTGACCTGAGATGAGATACACGCGGCTATTATCAGGGTGTCGGCATGCCGGGAGGTCTTGCTGGATTAGTTTTACCTTTGTCGAAATATCTTGAGCACGGGATTCCGGGAATACTCGGGTCTTCCCAATTTGGGGTTGCGACTTTGCAGATCGTGAGCTTGTGATGGGCTAAGTTGGGACACCCCTGCAGGGTTTTGAACTTTCGAAAGCCGTGCCCGTGGTTATGTGGCAGATGGGAATTTGTTAATATCCTGTTGTAGATAACTTGACACCATGTCCATAAGAATACACTACTTGTGTGAGTAACCGTGATGGTCTCTTTCCGAAGGGCTTCGGGAAGTGAACACGATGGGGTTACGTATGAACTTGAGTAGCTAAGATCACTTCTTGATCAACTTGGCGACCGTTGGCACATAATCTCATGTCGCCCTGAACTCGTAAGCTAGTTGCTTAGTGCTTGCAGCAGACACTTTATTACCCTTCCACACCTAAGGCTTTGTTAGTTTTGATACCCGAGAATGGGATTGCTGAGTCCTTTGTGGCTCACAGATTACAACACACACCAGATGCAGGTACCGCCGAGAACAATGCAGGAGATGGGTCCGAACTTCACTGGGAGTTCGATGAAGAGTGTGGTCGTTTCTATGTTACGTATCCCAACGATCAGTAGTGGTTCCTACTAGGAGTGATCTGGCCTTGTGTTGTGGTATCTTTTCTCATTTGGATTTCGTCCGTAGTCAGACTCTGTGTTATTCGGATGAATGTATGTTATTGTATTCATTGTGTGACGTGGCGAGTGTAAGCCAACTATTTTACTCTTTCATCACTGAACTTTTACATGAGTTGCGCAAAGATACCACGCTTGCGATCATTCCAAAGTGCGCTTTTGTCTTTAAGTCGTGCCTCGACACGTAGGAGATATAGCCGCATCCTGGGCATTACAAGTTGGTAATCATAGCCTTCTCCAACCTAGGAGCCCCCCGATTGATCAAACCGCTGACGGTTGAGTCTAGGCACACACACACAAAATGTTTTGAGTCCTATATATATGTCGGAGAGTAGGATTTCTTCTACTCCTCATCCCCTTCGTCGCTCTGGTAAGGACTCCTGACGTTGTTTTATCTTCACTATTCTCAAAATTTCACCAATTTTTTTAGGATCACGCGGGTATTGCTTGGATTGTTCCGATATCTTTGTGACGAGAACATTGTTCTTGGTGCCTCCTGTCATTTAGGGGTTGTGGCAGTGTCCCAGGGAGTTGAGTTCCGAGGTGTTGTCGTCACAAATGTATCATTGCGGTTCTAGAATACCAGAGGCGACCAACATTGAAAACTCTTCTATGCATGTCTGGTGGTGAGATAACCCCGACGTCACCTAGTAATGGGGAAATAGTTCGGGAGTATTGCCATAGCTAGTATAGCGGATGCGTCTCGAAGGTCCGAGGTAAACAGTTTCTGAAGATGACTAGTTATGTGTTGACGGATGGATACAGATGGATGTAGGTTTAGAGTTGAGTGTGCGGTTCTTCCCCTGTATCCCCAACACCAGATTGCATAACCGGAAAGGTTCGGGAATTAATAGGTGGGATTCAAGTAGCTCGTAGGTAATCTTCCAATGGGTGCATTATATGAGGTTGGCATTCAACATCTAGTGGAGAGGCTATCATGGGCGTTGTTGCACTAGGGGGTTGCATCTTAAAGGATCCTTGGCTATGCTGATCCGGGGATGACAATGCCCTTTGTAACACATGCCATGGGGCATTCAGCATGAACATGTGGGACGAAACCTCTATTATGTATTTGTTCCTTCTGTACCTTGTTGTTTTATTCTATCTTTTTGTTCTACCAAGTGTCTTCTCGAAAATTTGTTGTACCATTAAGCTATGGAATTCATTCGTTCAATTTTGTTCGGATGTTCATTGTGAAGACTATATGTTGCAATATCTAGCCGTTGATTCAGCTTATCTATTATTTGCTTCAATGGTAACGGTTGTCATCATCTTCAGGATGGCACCTAAGAAAGTTCCCAGCCAGAACCTAGAGGGTGAAGAAGAGCGTCCACCTTCCCCTCCTCCTCCGTCTAAGGCATGGTGAGCGATTATGCAGGCAACCAATCAAAACACTCAGATGCTCATGCAAATGATGCAGAGTTTCCAAGCCAATCAAGCAAATCAAGGCAATCAAGGGAACCAAGGCCAAGGAAATTTGTTCAATCAACCTCACTTTGCGACTCTGAACCAATTCCTGGCAAATCAGCCCAAGTCTTTCAGTTACTGTGTGGACCCGCTAGATGATGAAGATTGGACCACACACATCAAAAAGCATTTCAAGTGCAGTAACGTCAGACCTGAGGATTATGTCAAGTTTGCCGCCTTCCAACTCAAAGATCAAGCTACAGATTGGTGGCAACAGTTCCAGAGCGGGTCGTGAGATCTCGTGCACTGACTTCTGCCGCGATTTCCGTTCTCATCACATTCCTACCAGTGTCATCGAAGGCATGCGAGAGCAATTCCGCAACCTGAAGCAAGGCACCATGTCTGTCTATCAATACAATGTCAAGTTACAGAATCTTGCCCGTTATGCGAAGCAAGACATCCCTGATGCCAAGAGCAAAATCTACCAGTTCCGAGGTGGTCTAAAAGATGAACTCCAACTTACACTCACTTTGTTCGAGCTGGATGAATTTGATCCATTCTACAACATGGCTCTCAAGCAAGAGGCAACTCAGCTCAAGTGTGAAGCTTCCAAAAAGAGGATAAGAGATGTTGTTCACTCCTCCTCTTCCTCTCAAGTGGTCGCCAAGCAGCAGAAGTTCTGGCTACCGCCTCCTCCAGTGCTCCGTCCTCCAAGCAACGACAAGCACTCAGGTGGTCGTGGATTGTCCCACCCACCCAACCCAAGCAACCGGTCCAAGTCTCAGTTCCAAGCTCCAAGACCAAGCGGTCCTTATCATCGGCCACTTTAAGAAGTTACTTGCAACAAGTGTTCTCAGAAGGGTCACTATGCAAACAAGTATCCCAACCAAAGGCGCCTTCCGCCTCCTCCACCTGTCAGCAATGCTATTGTCAAGCACGATCCCAAGGCTGCAAGAGTGAACCTGATGAATGCAGCTCAAGCGGAGAATTCTTCTGATGTGATAATTGGTAATCTTCCAGTTAACTCTATTCCTGCAAAAGTCTTGTTTGATTTAGGTGCATCATGTTCTTTCATATATCACCCATTTGCATCGAAGCACAATTTTGTCACCGAAGCTTTACCAAGGCAGTTATCAATTATTTCTCCGGGAAAACGAATGCATTCTAGCGTGTTTGCTCCGGACATATCCATTCATATGGGTGATTACAGTTTTCTGGTTTCCCTGGTTGTTCTCGGTAACTCCGACATTGATCTTATTCTTGGGATGGATTGGCTCTCTAAGCATGATGCAAATATTGATTGTGCAAACAAGGAGGTCAAGCTAACTCATCATTCCGAAGAAGTGATTATCTTCGCAACTCGAGATAACACAATCAGGCTATCCTCTCCCAATGACAAGGGAGAGATTAATGCCATATCCTAGATTCCGGTGGTTTTTGAATATGAGGATGTATTCCCTGAAGAGCTTCCAGGCATGCCTCCCAATTGTCCAGTTGAATTCGTCATTGAACTTGTACCTGGTACCGAGCCAGCCTGTCGGTGTCCGTACAAGCTTTCTCTTGATGAGTTGAAGGAGCTGAAGAAACAACTCGATGAGCAAGAACGAATGGGTCTAATCAGACCAAGTACTTCTCCTTGGGGTTGTGGTGTTCTTTTTGTCAAGAAGAAGGATGGTACAGAACGATTGTGCGTCGATTACCTGCCATTGAATAAGACAATAAAGAATAAGTACCTGCTCCCCAACATCAATGAATTGTTCGAGCAGCTCAAAGGAGCCAAGGTTTTCTCGAAGCTTGATCTCCGGATGGGTTACCATCAGATTCGTATCCATGAAGAGGATATTCCCAAGACCGCATTCAGAACGAGTTATGGCTCCTATGAATACACGGTCATGTCTTTCAGGCTTGCAAATGCTCCACCCACCTTCTCTCGGATGATGCACTTCATATTCAACCCCTACACCAATGAATTCGTTCCCGTCTACCTCGATGATATCTTGCTATTCTCCAAGAATGAAGAAGACCATGCCAAGCACCTCCGTTTGGTCCTTGACAGGCTCCGTGAGCACCGTTTCTATGCGAAGTTCTCCAAATGTGAATTCTGGCTTGATAAAGTCCTCTATCTTGGCCATATTATCTCTGCCGAGGGCATTTCTGTTAACCCCGAGAAGGTTGAAGCTATTGTCAACTGGGAACCTCCTCAGAATGTCAAACTACTCCGAAGTTTCCTCGGTCTCGCAAGCTATTGCAGAAGGTTCGTTGAGAATTTCTCCAAGATTGCCAAGCCTCTTTCCAACCTATTGCAGAAGAATGTCAAGTACTCGTGGACTCCTGATTGTGATGTGGCATTCAAGACACTCAAAGAGAAGCTCATTTCTGCTCTGGTTCTTACTCCTCCGGATGAGTCCAAGCCTTATGAAGTGTTCTGTGATGCTTCATTGCAAGGTCTTGGCGGTGTTCTCATGCAAGACAAGAAGATCGTGGCATACACTTCGCATCAGCTTAAACAAAATGAGAAGAATTACCCCACACATGATCTTGAGCTAGCAACAGTTGTTCATGCCTTGATCACGTGGAGACACCTTCTGTTGGGCAGAAAAGTGGACATCTTCACCGATCACAAGAGCCTCAAGTACATCTTCAACCAGTCGAACCTTAACCTCCGCCAGACTCGTTGGGTTGAAATGATTCGAGAGTACGATCCAAGCATTGAGTATACTCCTAGGAAGGCCAATGTCATTGCAGATGCCTTGAGCAGAAAGGCTTATTGCAACAGTCTCCTCCTCAAACCGTTCCAACCTGAACTTTGTGAATCATTCGGGAAGCTCAACCTCCAAGTTGTTCCGCAAGGAATTCTTGTCAACCTTCAAGTTGCTCCTACCTTGGAAGATCAAATCCGTGAGGCCCAACTTAGTGATGCTATGGTGCAGAAAGTGAAACATCGTATTGCAAAGGGTACTCCCAAGTACAAGTGCTATTGCATTGATGACAGAGACACTTTGTTCTTTGAGGACAGAATTGTGGTTCCCAAAGGTGATCTCAGGAAGCTCATAATGAACGAAGCACATGACTCACTCCTCTCGATACATCCAGGAAGCTCCAAGATGTACCATGACCTCAAGCAATCCTATTGGTGGACTCACATGAAAAGAGAGATTGCTCAATTCGTGGACGAGTGTGATGTCTGCAGAAGAGTGAAGGCAGAGAATCAACGTCCAGCCAGACTCCTTCAACTTCTACCTATTACAGAGTGGAAATTCGGCCACATTGAGATGGATTTCGTCACCGGTTTTCCCAAGTCCAAGCGAGGAAATGATGTTATCTTTGTGGTGATTGACAAGCTCACTAAAGTGGCTCATTTTCTTCCAGTCAAAGAATCCATCAATGCAGCTCAACTGGCAGAGCTATACACCTCCAGAATTGTCTCTTTACATGGTATCCCTCAAGTAATCTCCTCAGATCGTGGAAGCTTGTTCACTTCCAAGTTCTGGGATTCCTTTCAGTCAGCTATGCGTACCAAGATTCGCTTCAGCACAGCTTTTCAACCTCAGACTAGTGGTCAAGTCGAAAGAGTGAACCAAATTCTCGAAGATATGCTCAGAGCTTGTGTAATCTCCTTCGTTATGAAATGGGAAGATTGCCTTCCATTTGCCGAATTCTCCTACAACAACAGCTTCCAAGCAAGTGCAGGCAAAGCATCATTTGAAATCCTCTATGGCAGAAAGTGTCGTACCCCTCTCAACTGGTCCGAGACTGGTGAACGTTAACTCCTAGGAAATGATTTGATCTCATAGGCCGAAGAAATGTGCAAAGTCATACTTGAGAATCTCAAGGCCGCGCAATCGCGCCAAAAGAGCTACTATGACGGCAAGCATCGTGAGTTGGCTTTCGACATTGGAGATCATGTCTATCTCCGTGTTTCTCCCACGAAGGGCACTCAGAGGTTCGGTATCAAGGGCAAGCCTTCTACAAGATACGTGGGCCCTTTCAAGATACTTGGTAAGAGAGGCGATCTAGCCTACCAAGTCGAGCTTCCCTCCAACTTTGCAAATGTGCACGATGTGTTTCATGTGTCACAACTCCGCAAGTGCTTCAAGACGCCTGAACGCACCATTCCTTTCGAAGAGATTGATCTTCAGCAAGACTTGTCTTACCGTGAGCACCCCGTTGCTATCCTTGAAGAAACTGAGCGCAAGACCCGCGACAATTCCATCAAATTCTTGAAAGTGAAATGGTCACACCATACCGACCGAGAAGCTACATGGGAACGAGAAGTTCATCTCCGTTCCGAGTATCCTCCTTTCTTTCAGTCCTAGATCTCGGGACGAGATCTTTTCGTAGTGGAGGAGAGTTTGTAACACCCCAAATACTCCTTATATGTTAATATTGTCGTGGAATTAGCACGACAGATGTCCGGTTTAGAGGACTTAGGTGTGGATCCATCGCGCGGGTTAGCTTGAAGAGGTAAAAAGCACAAAAAGGACACAGAGGGTTTATACTAGTTCGGCCCCTTCGATGAAGGTAAAAGCCTACGTCTAGTTTGGTTTGGTATTGCTTGGGCGTCGATGAACAGGGAGCAGCTTGCTTGCCTGTCTCTCGACGGGTTGTTTCTTGTCCCTAAACCGTCGCCGGGCCGTTCCTTTATATAGGAGGCAACGCCCGGTCCGGTTTACAGAGTCCCGAGGCCGGCTCATATGTTGGGGATCGTAGCAGAAAATCAAAATTTTTCCTACGCATCACCAAGATCTATCTATGGAGTAATCTAGCAACGAGGGGAAGGTGAGTGCATCTACATACCCTTGTAGATCGTGATGCGGAAGCGTTGCAAGAACGCGGATGAAGGAGTCGTACTCGCTGCGATTCTGATCGTGGTTGATTCCGATCTAAGCGCCGAACAATGGCGCCTCCGCGTTCAATACACGTGCAGCCCGATGACGTCTCCCACGCCTTGATCCAGCAAGGAGAGAGGGAGAGGTTGGGGAAGACTCCATCCAACAGCAGCACGACGGCGTGGTGGTGGTCGAGGAGCGCGGGACTCCAGCAGGGCTTCGCCAAGCACTGCGAGAGACGAGGAGGGAGAGAGGTAGGGCTGCGCCAAGCGACAGAGGTCAAAACGTGTTATAGGCAGCCCCAAAACTCACATATATATAGGGGAAGGGAGGGGCTGCGCCCCCTCTAGGGTTTCCCACCCCTAGGGGTGCGGCCACCTCAGATCCCATCTGAGGGTGGTGGCCAGAGGGGGAGAGGGAGAGGGGGGCGCACCAGATTGGGCCCTAGGGCCCATCTGCCCTAGGGTTTGCCCCCTCCCCTCTTGGAGGCGCCTTGGGCCATGGTGGGGGGGCGCACCAGCCCACCTGGGGCTGGTCCCCACCCATACTTGGCCCACGTAGACCTCTGGGGCTGGTGGCCCCACCCGGTGGACCCCCGGGACCCTCCCGGTGGTCCCGGTACGCTACCGATAGCGCCCGAAACTTTTCCGGTGACCAAAACAGGACTTCCCATATATGAATCTTTACTTCCGGACCATTCCGGAACTCCTCGTGACGTCCGGGATCTCATCCGAGACTCCGAACAACATTCGGTAACCGCGTACATACTTTCCCTATAACACTAGCGTCATCGAACCTTAAGTGTGTAGACCCTACGGGCTCGGGAGTCATGCAGACATGGCCGAGACAACTCTCCGGTCAATAACCAATAGCGGGATCTGGATATCCATGTTGGCTCCCACATGATCCACGACGATCTCATCGGATGAACCACGATGTCAAGGATTCAATCAATCCCGTATACGATTCCCTTTGTCTACTGGTATAGTACTTGCCCGAGATTCGATCGTCGGTATCCCGATACCTTGTTCAATCTCGTTATCGGCAAGTCTCTTTACTCGTTCCGTAACACATCATCCCGTGATCAACTCCTTGATCACATATTGTGCACATTATGATGATGTCCTACCGAGTGGGCCCAGAGATACCTCTCCGTCATACGGAGTGACAAATCCCAGTCTCGATTCGTGCCAACCCAACAGACACTTTCGGAGATACCTGTAGTGCACCTTTATAGCCACCCAGTTACGTTGTGACATTTGGTACACCCAAAGCATTCCTACGGTATCCGTGAGTTGCACAATCTCATGGTCTAAGGAAAAGATACTTGACACTTAGAAAAGCTTTAGCATACGAACTACACGATCTGTGCTAGGCTTAGGATTGGGTCTTGTCCATCACATCATTCTCCTAATGATGTGATCCCGTTATCAACGACATCCAATGTCCATGGTCAGGAAACCGTAACCATCTATTGATCAACGAGCTAGTCATCTAGAGGCTCACTAGGGACATGGTGTTTGTCTATGTATCCACACATGTATCTGAGTTTCCTATCAATACAATTCTAGCATGGATAATAAACAATTATCATGAACAAGGAAATATAATAATAACCAATTTATTATTGCCTCTAGGGCATATTTCCAACAGTCTCCCACTTGCACTAGAGTCAATAATATAGTTCACATCGCCATGTGATTAACACTCACAGGTCACATCGCCATGTGACTAACATCCAAAGAGTTTACTAGAGTCAGTAATCTAGTTCACATCAATATGTGATTAACACTCAATGAGTTCTGGGTTTGATCATGTTATGGTTGTGAGAGAGGTTGTAGTCAATGGGTCTGCAACATTCAGATCCCTATGTACTTCGCAAAACTTTATGTCATATCGTAGATGCTGCTACCACGTTCCACTTGGAGCTATTCCAAACTGTTGCCCCATTATACGTATCCGGTATCTCTACTCAGAGTTATCCGGATAGGTGTTAAGCTTGCATCGACGTAACTCTTTACGTCGAACTCTTTATCACCTCCATAACCGAGAAACATTTCCTTATTCCTCTAAGGATAATTTTGACCACTATCTAGTGATCCACTCCTGGATCACCTTTGTACCCTCTTGCCAGACATGTGGCAAGGCACACATCAGGTGCGGTACTCAGCATGGCATACAGTATAGAGCCTATGACAAAAGCATAGGGGACGACCTTCGTCCTTCCTCTTTCTTCTGCCGTGGTCAAGCTTTGAGTCTTACTCAACTTCACACCTTACAACTCGGGTAAGAACTCCTTCTTTGACTGATCTCTATTGAACTCCTTCAAAATCATGTCAAAGGTGTGTGTTCTTTTGAAAGTATCATCAGGCGTCTTGATCTATCTCTATAGATCTTGATGCCCAATTATATAAGCAGCTTTATCCAGGTCTTCCTTTGAAAAACTCCTTTCAAACAACCCTTTATGCTTTCCAGAAATTCTACATCATTTCGGATCTATAATATGTCATTCACATATACTTATCAGAAATGTTGTAGTGCTCCCACTCACTTTATTGTAAATACAAGTTTCTAACAAACTTTGTATACCCAAAAACTTTGATCACTCCATCAAAGTGTATATTCTGACTCCGAGATGCTTGCTCCAGTCCATGGAAGGCTCGCTGGAGCTAGCACACCTTTTAGCATCCTTAGGATTGATAAAACCTTTCTGATTGTATCACATACAACCTTTCCTTACAAAAACTGGTAAGGAAACTTGTTTTGTCATCCATGTGCCAGATTTCATAAATGCAGCTAATGCTAACATGATTCCGACGGACTTAAGCATCGCTACGGGTGAGAAAATCTCATCGTAGTCAACTCCTTGAACTTGTGAAAAAACTCTTTGCCACAAGTCGAGCTTCATAGACGGTGACATTACCGTCCACGTCCATCTTCTTCTTAAAGATCCATTTATCTCAATGGCTTGCCCATCAACGGGCAAGTCCACCAAAGTCCATACTTTGTTTTGATACATGGATCCTATCTCCGATTTCTCGGCTTCTAACCATTTGTCGGAATACGGGCCCACCATCGCTTCTCCATAGTTCGTAGGTTCATTGTTGTCCAACAACATGACTTTTAAGACAGGATCACCGTACCACTCAGGAGTAGTACATATCCTTGTCGACCTACGAGGTTCGATAGCAACTTGATCCGAAGCTTCATGATCACTATCATTAGTTTCCTCTTCAACAGTCGTAGGTTCCACAGAAACATCTTTCTGTGTTGCACTACTTTCCGGTTGAAGTGAGGGTTCGACAACCTCGTCAAGTTCTATCTTCCTCCCACTCAAATTTTTCGAGAGAAAATCCTTCTCGAGAAAGGACCCGTTCTTAGCGACAAACATTTTTTCCTTGGATCTGAGATAGAAGGTATACCCAACTGTTACCTTTGGGTATCCCATGAAGATGTATTTGTCCGCTTTGGGTTCGAGCTTTTTCCGGCTGAAGCCATAAGCATCGCAGCCCCAAACATTGAGAAACGACAAATTTGGTTTCTTGCCAAACCACAGTTCATACGGGGTCGTCTCAACGGACTTAGATGGTGCCCTATCTAAAGTGAGTGCAACTGTCTCTAATGTATAACCTCAAAATAATAGCGGTAGATCGGTTAGATACATCATAGATCGCACCATATCTCATAAGGTTCGATTACGACGTCCGGACACACCATTACACTGTGGTGTTCCAGGTGGCTTCAACTGTGAAACATTTCCACAATGTCTTAAGTGATTGCCAAACTCATAATTCAGAAAATCTCCCCTTGATCAGATCGTAGGAACATGATCTTCTTGTTATGATGATTGTTAACTTCACTCTGAAATTGCTTGAACTTTTCAAACGTTTTAGACTTTTGCTTCATTAAGTAAATATACCTATATCTACTCAAATCGTCAGTGAAGATGAGAAAATAACGATATCCACCACACGCCTTAATTCTCATTGGATCACACACATCAGCATGTATGATTTCCAACAAGTCACTTTCCCGTTTCATTGTACATGAACACGGGATCTTAGTCATCCTACCCATGAGGCATGGCTCGCATATGTCAAGCGATTCAACATGAAGTGACTCCAAACATCCATCAGCATGGAGTTTCTTCATGCATTTTATGCCAAAATGACCTAAGCGGCAGTGCCACAAGAAAGTTGTACTATCATTATTAACTCTACATCTTTTGGCGTTAATATTATTATCATGTGTATTACTATGATCAAGATTCAATAAACCATTGGGTGCATGACCATAAAGGTATTATTCATGTAAACAGAATAACCATTATTCCCTAACTTAAATGAATAACCGTATTGCAATGAACATGATCTAATCATATTCATGCTTAACGTAGACACCTGATAACATTTATCTAGGTTCAACACTAATCCAGAAGGTAGAAGGAGCGTGCGATGGTGATCTTATCAACCTTGGAAACAATTCCAACACACATCGTCACCTCGCCCTTAGCTAGTCTCCATTCAGTCTGTAGCTTTTGCTTCAAGTCACTAATAATAGCAACTGAACCGGTATCCAATACACAGGTGCTACAAGGAGTACTAGTAAGGTACACATCAATAACACGTATATCAAATATACTTTGTTGAAGTTGTCAGCTTTCTTATCTACCATGTATT
The DNA here is from genome assembly GCA_902687465.1 of Secale cereale. Classification (NCBI taxonomy): domain Eukaryota; kingdom Viridiplantae; phylum Streptophyta; class Magnoliopsida; order Poales; family Poaceae; genus Secale; species Secale cereale. Next base: position 174,125,537 of record LR738710.1, read on the forward strand.
TGGGGTCGTTCCGCTACCATGTGACCGTTCCCCTTACAATAGAAGCACTTAGTCTCAAGGTTTGGGTTCAACCTTGGGTTCCTTCATTAGTGCGACAACTGGTTTGCCATTCATGAAGTTTCCCTTCTTGCCCTTGCCCTTTTGAAACCAGTGGTCTTGTTAAACCATCAACACTTGATGCTCCTTCTTGATTTCTACTTTTGCGGTCTTAAGAACCGCTAACAGCTCCAGGATCATCTCCATCCTTTGAATGTCATAGTTCATCACGAAGTTCTAGTAGCTTGGTGATAGTGTCTAGAGAATTCCGTCAACCACTATCTCATCTGGAAGATTAACTCCCACTTGGTTCAAGTGATTTTAGCACCCAGACATTCTGAGCACATGCTCACTAGTTGAGCTATTCTCCTCCATCCTTTTTGGCAAAAGAACTTTGTCAGAGGTCTCATACCTCTCGACACGGGCATGAGCCTGAAATCCCAATTTCAGCTCTTAGAACATCTCATATGTCCTATGGCATTCAAAACGTCATTGGTAAACCCGTTTCTAAGCCGTAAAGTATGGTGCACTAAACTATCAAGTAGTCATCAAGACGTGTCTGTCAAGTGTTCACAACATCCACAGACGATGTTGTAGGGGTTTGCACATCGAGTGGTACATCAAAGACATAAGCCTTCTGTGTCATTCTCATCGACATGCCGGTTGTCATTCTCATCGACATGCAAGTCGTGATTCCTATTACAAGAACATGATCAATCTCATACATCACATATATATCATTCATCACATCCTTTTGGCCATATCACATCACACGGCACATGCTGCAAGAACAAGTTAGACGTCCTCTAATTGTTGTTGCAAGTTTTTACGTGGCTGCTATAGGTTTCTAGCAAGAACGTTTCTTACCTACGCCAAAACCACAACGTGATATGCCAATTTCTATTTACCCTTCATAAGGACCCTTTTCATCGAATCCGATCCGACTAAAGTGGGAGAGACAGACACCCGCTAGCCACCTTATGCAACTAGTGCATGTCAGTCGGTGGAACCTGTCTCACGTAAGAGTACGTGTAAGGTCGGTCCGGGCCGCTTCATCCCACGATGCCGCCGAATCAAGATAAGACTAGTAACGGCAAGAGAATTGACATGATCTACGCCCACAACTACTTTGTGTTCTACTCGTGCAAGATACTACGCATAGACCTAGCTCATGATGCCACTTTTGGGGATCGTAGCAGAAAATCAAAAAATTTCCTACGCATCACCAATATCTATCTATGGAGTAATCTAGCAACGAGGGGAAGGTGAGTGCATCTACATACCCTTGTAGATCGCGATGCGGAAGCATTGCAAGAACGCGGATGAAGGAGTCGTACTCGCTGCGATTCAGATCGTGGTTGATTCCGATCTAAGCGTCGAACAACGGCGCCTCCGCGTTCAACACACGTGCAGCCCGATGACGTCTCCCACGCCTTGATCCAGCAAGGAGAGAGGGAAAGGTTGGGGAAGACTCCATCCAACAGCAGCACGATGGCGTGGTGGTGGTGGAGGAGCGCGGGACTCCAGCAGGGCTTCGCCAAGCACTGCGAGAGACGAGGAGGGAGAGAGGTAGGGCTGCGCCAAGCGACAGAGGTCAAAACGTGTTATGGGCAGCCCCAAAACTCACATATGTATAGGGGGAAGGGAGGGTCTGCGCCCCCTCTAGGGTTTCCCACCCCTAGGGGTGCGGCCACCTCAGATCCCATCTGAGGGTGGCGGCCAGAGGGGGAGAGGGAGAGGGGGGCACACAAGATTGGGCCCTAGGGCCCATCTGCCCTAGGGTTTGCCCCCCTCCCCTCTTGGAGGCACCCTGGGCCATGGTGGGGGTGCACCAGCCCACTTGGGGCTGGTCCCCACCCATACTTGGCCCACGTAGCACTCTGGGGGTGGTGGCCCCACCCGGTGGACCCCCGGGACCCTCCCGGTGGTCCCGGTACGCTACCGATAGCGCCCAAAACTTTTCCGGTGAGCAAAACAGGACTTCCCATATATGAATCTTTACCTCCGGACCATTCCGGAACTCCTCGTGACGTCCGGGATCTCATCCGGGACTCCGAACAACATTCGGTAACCGCGTACATACTTTCCCTATAACCCTAGCGTCATCGAACCTTAAGTGTGTAGACCCTACGGGCTCGGGAGTCATGCAGACATGGCCGAGACAACTCTCCGGTCAATAACCAATAGCGGGATCTGGATACCCATGTTGGCTCCCACATGCTCCACGACGATCTCATCGGATGAACCACGATGTCAAGGATTCAATCAATCCCGTATATGATTCCCTTTGTCTACCGGTATAGTACTTGCCTGAGATTCGATCGTCGGTATCCCGATACCTTGTTCAATCTCGTTATCGGCAAGTCTCTTTACTCGTTCCATAACACATCATCCCGTGATCAACTCCTTGATCACATATTGTGCACATTATGATGATGTCCTACCGAGTGGGCCCAGAGATACCTCTCCGTCATACGGAGTGACAAATCCCAGTCTCGATTCGTGCCAACCCAACAGACACTTTTGGAGATACCTGTAGTGCACCTTTATAGCCACCCAGTTACGTTGTGACGTTTGGTACACCCAAAGCATTCCTACGGTATCCGGGAGTTGCACAATCTCATGGTCTAAGGAAAAGATACTTGACACTTAGAAAAGCTTTAGCATACGAACTACACGATCTGTGCTAGGCTTAGGATTGGGTCTTGTCCATCACATCATTCTCCTAATGATGTGATCCCGTTATCAACGACATCCAATGTCCATGGTCAGGAAACCGTAACCATCTATTGATCAACGAGCTAGTCATCTAGAGGCTCACTAGGGACATGGTGTTTGTCTATGTATCCACACATGTATCTGAGTTTCCTATCAATACAATTCTAGCATGGATAATAAACAATTATCATGAACAAGGAAATATAATAATAACCAATTTATTATTGCCTCTAGGGCATATTTCCAACATCATAATCGTGTCCGCCTCGGTCTCTATTCTTTCTTCCTTGTACCTCAAGTTACATAATAGGACGGTTTATAGACCGTAAACATTACACATGGGCCCTAAGCCTTTATGGGCCATAATCCCTACTGAGCTTGTAACAGCACATCTACATTACCGTAATCCGGATCTCCCTAGCCGGTTTACACCTGCTAGTAATATCCCTGACATTAGGCCCCAGAGTGATTTGAACTTGTTCATGTCAGTCTTCTAAACCTTGCATAAACTTCTTCTTTGTATCTCCTCGGCTTTGTAAACCGGCTATGACGTCATCTCTGGAAATCGTTTTATTCGGTCGTGACATCACCTCCGCATTTATTGCTCACAGCTATTTGTTACCTTTGTTTAAAGGCTATCCCGAAAATTGAGGCGACAATGAAATCTTTATCTGATCTGACCTCCTCAAATCCCGCGCCTGCCATTTCATCTCTCAGTCTTTATAAATACCGCCGCGCCTTGCTATCTTTCTTCCTTCCACTCTTCATCTCCCTCCGTCGCCTGAAGCTCCGCTGCTGCCTTCGAGCTCGTCGCCGTCGTCAACCAGGCCGCTGCATCACCCTGAAACGCATCTAGAGCCACTTCGCCGCCGTCTCCTTCTGTCTCAGGTATTCCTCCCTTCTTGTTGTAAATCTTCAATTTAGGGTTCCTTCATTGCTTCCGCCATGAGACCTCGAAGCTCTGCCGTTCATCTTATATTTCTGTAGTTGACTCCAACCCTAGATTTGTTTCAAACGCTTGCCTGCTCCGTAGTTTGAACTTAGATTTGAACCTTTAAATTCGCCCCTGAGATTCATTTGATCTGTGAATCTGTGAAAATTCCTTTGTAGTTCTTCCTGTGATAGACTTGCATATATTTCATCTTTTCCTTACCGCTTAGATCCATTTTACTTTATCCTTCTGTAAAAATCTGTTTCTTTGTCTTGATATATCTGCAAGTTACTCGCCGGTTTAACCAATTATATGCTCTTCTTGTAAAACATTAACCATTAGCTTGACGGTTTAGCCTCCTCTTTTTTGTTATCATAAACCGGTAGTAGCTCGTCTCCCATCTGCTTCCGGGTTGACAATGCCATTAGTCCCATGTCTAAACCGTCGATGTAAGTTGATAATACAATCCGGTTTATGTTTCAGCACTTGAATAATCCGGATTTTGTACTTTACTTTTTTCAGCTTTTCCTTTTGCTCAAATGACTACCAAACAGTTTGTTTCTTGCAACTGGGCCCCTTCCTGTATTATGGAAGAGGATTTAATCAACGCTGCTTCGATTGGTTTTCTTGGTTCCCAAGCAACTCTTAAATGGCGGGCCCCAGGGGATGAGTGTCCTCCTGCCCCTAAGGAAGGGGAAGTTATTGTTTTCTTTGATCATCTGGCCCGGGGTTTTAGCCCGCCCGGTTCAAAAAAATTCCGGGGTGTGCTAGCCGCCTTTCTACTTCACCCTCAGGACATAGGTCCAAACTCCATATCAAACATCTGCAATTTCCAAGTCTTCTCCGAGGTGTACCTTCAAGAAGAACCGTCAGTGGACTTGTTCCGGGATTTTTTTCACTTAAACCGACGGACAGAATTTACTGTCGGACCACATCAAGAGCTGGGCGGTGTTAGTATTCTGAAGAGAAGAGATGTGGTCTTTCCTCATGCTGCACTCCATACACACCCCAAGGACTAGAACCAATCTTGGTTTTATTGCAAAGATACCTCGCCTGAGGGAGATAACCCACTGCCGGGTTACTGCGAACATCGTCTTCCGGAAGATCATCCCTTGCCACAGCGTCTTAGCTCCGTAGAGCGAGCCCGGTTTGCCCCTCAGCTTGCCAAGCTCAAAGCTTTTATGGCCAATGGTTTGACTGGAGTCGACTTTGTTCGTTGTTGGCTTGCCTGGAGTATCCTTCCTCTGAGCCGGCGCTCAGGCCTGATGTATCAGTATACTGGAAAGGCAGACGACCCTCAACGCCCCATTGACATAATACTTCATGAGAAGGAAGTTACTGAATCTGCCAAGAAACTGCTCAACATCTCTCTTGAAGAATGCAGCCAAACCGGATTGGCTCCATATTATAAGAAGAACAAACTGCCAGCCGTAAGTTAATCTTTTCAGCTGGTTTCTAATCTGTTCATATCAATTACCCCTTGTATTTATTTTTCCTTTTCTGCATAGGCCGACGATCCGTTTTGGAAAAGAAAATCTCAGGACAAGTCAGGTAAACAGCCACGCCGGAAAACATTCGCTGTCAAGAAGAAAAAGGCAGCTGCTGGTTCCGGTTCACATCTTGAGGAGGATGATCCGGATTTTGAGGTATGACTTGATCCTGATATGTTTTGATCTCTTTTATCCATATTTATGTTAACAGTGTCTTTTCACAGGATTTGGCTGAAGCTGATAAAACGGCAGAAACTGAGGTAATCATTCTTTCTTCAGATTCTGAACCGCCGGTGCCCAAAACTCGTCGGGCATCTCGGAAGTACCCTTTTTCTCATCCTTACGCTCAACTGGACCGTAAATTTCTTTTGAAGAAGCAGCAACATGAAGCCCACCGGACTACACGCCATAGTGGCCATGTAGTAGAGTCTTCCGGAATATCTCTCACTCTGGCTCGGAGGCGCCGTTCTGAGGTTTTACTTTTTCCAACTCCTCTTCATCCCAAGGCCGGACTTATACGCAAACCGCTTAAACCGTCTGATCCTAACTATTAGGAGACGCCTTTATCATCTTCCGGTGAATCGACTGCCACACAGGTCCCAGCACTGAAAACTGTCCCTGGGTAAGTCCTTTACCTCATCCGGTTTACTTTTGTATTCGCCCTTTATAACTCTGATTGCCTCTTCAATTTCTTTCAGCAAGCCTAAACCTAGCAAAAAGGCAAAGGCCAGCAAAACAGCTGCCGAGACTGCTGCTGCTGATCCGGCGGCTGATCCGGATGAAGTCATCTCTCCAGAAGGCGAGCCTGCGATTCAGCTTGATGATCCTGCTCCCATGGACCATGACTACATTGCTGCTCCTGAAGATACCAATGTAGAAGATGTCCTTGAACCGGCGAGTCCTGTCCGGGCTAGCCCTCCTCGGACTAGCCCGGCTACAGCTAGTCCGGCTCGTACTGCTGCCCCTTCGCAGCCAACCACTGCTTCCTCTCCGGATGTTCAAGTAAACGAGACGGGTTTTACCGCTCCTGCTGAGCCTACCGTCTTAGCCAAGCACACTGCTAAAGCGGAGAAGCTTCAGCAAGAGAAGGGCAAATGGAGTACAGATTTGTCCAATTATGCCGAATTGAGTGCCCAGGAACTTTATTCCGGGTATTTGAACCGGCTTCATACCAGCCGCGACTATGAATTGGGCTTGGTTAATATGATGAAGGACAAATACGAGGTACCTTACTTGTCTTTGCTTTTGCCTTCTTTCTATTTCTGTCTATGTCATGGTTGCCCCCAAGTTCCGGTTTAGCTTTGTTGGAGGTGAACCGGTACTTCCAAATGTATGAAAATGATCTTACATTAGCCCCCAAGTGCCAGGGGCATAACTTGTTTTATGTGCCTGGGACTTGTCTGAATCTCTCTATCGATACTTCAACTGCCCATTAGCCCCCAAGTGTCAAGTAGATAACTTGCTTATGTGCTTGAGACTTGTTTTTAATTGTCATATTTTGATCCTTCAATTGCTCATTAGCCCCCAAGTGTCAAGTGGATAACTTGGTTATGTGCTTGAGACTTGTCTGAACTGTCATTTATTCCACTTGATTTTCTTGCAGGCTGACTTGACCCGGAGGGCTACCGAAATAACTGAGCTCCGGAATAGACTTGTTTTGACTGAAACTACTTCTGCCAAGGCCAAGGATGATTTGGCGCTGAGCTTAACCACTGCTGAACAATTGAAAAAATATTTTGAAGCGGAGCGGACAACCTGGGAAGTGCAGAGGAATGCTCTTGAAAAAAGAGCAAAGGATGCTGAAGAGGCCCTTAACCCGGTGACGCAAGAGCTGACCGGTTTAAAGCAGCAAATAGAGCTTATGACCTCTGCCGTCTTTGGTAAATATTTAACTTGCATGTGCTTTCATCTCTGCAATCTTTATTCCGCTCCGGTTTAACTGTGATAATCATATATAGGGCAACGCGTCACCCATCTTGGGGATGACCTCCGGAAGAAACTAAAGGCCTCTTATACTCTGGTTGAGCAGCTGTATTCCGGCACTCAAAGGATTATAAGTGTGATGTCTTTTCATAAAGCGGCCCCCACCACTATCCAAGGCACTTTGGAGAAGCTTTCTATATTGCCTGTACGCTTGGAAGAGGTGAAGAAATCTGCTGCACGGGCCGGTTCTCTTGTAGCGCCGACCAGAGCCAAGGCGTGGGTTCCGGATTTTGATCCGGAGGAAGCTATGACGGGTACCCCAGCACCAAGGAAGATGGATCGGCCTTCTCTGGCAAAGACCTTCATGCTTTGACTAAAGAAATGCATCCCCTTGCCAGCAAGCTTGCTGATGAATCGGACTTGACCAGGTATCATCCGGCGTATGACTTAAAGAATGAGCGGGTGGATCGGCCGGTTTATGACACCGAAAATCTATTCCCACCAGTGCGCCCCCATACTTTTGCCTCAGATGTTGATCCGTCCGATCTCATTACTGAAGAGATGTACTTTCATGCTTTATCCAAGATCGACTGGCGCGTTCCTGATTTTCAGCCGCTTCAAGAGGACGAAGAAATTCCGGAACAAATCGATCCTCAGCCTTCGCGTCCGGAAGAAGCATAAGTCACTTCATTTTATTTTTATCGGCTGTAATCTGTTGCTAAAAAACTTTAATTCGTCCAGGCCTTCAAGTGCCTTTGTAACAGGATAGCTCGAAACATTTCCTGCCTTAATCCGGATGTCAGATTTTTTATTAGGCATCTGCCAATCTTAATCCCTTGTCTGCTATGGTTGATCTTTTATATTATCTGTATCTGCATAGATAACACTGAAAAGATGTCCTAGCGGTTTACCGCCGGACCGATTAAATCGCTCTCATATATATCAAACGAGTATCTGTTTTATACCAGAAATAACTTCATACCTTTGATTAAGTATGCTTGACATCCTTAATCCGGCGAACATTGTAGTTTCTGAGGAAGCTCTTGGCTCTGTTGGGGTGGACCCAATAATTGTTCCGGGTTATAGTAACTACCAGTTTAAATAATGCTGGAGCTCTATGTCGAGACTTTTGAAAATATGTGGTCAACCTTGAAGTTGTCCAGCTCCGGATCAAAAAACCATAGAAAACACTTGAAAAAAAAATCTCAAAATACAAAACACAGGTTGCAAATAAGACCATGTAGTCGAGGCTTTTTACGAGCTGCCAGGCTCCATATGTGCCAATCAAAGGGTGCGACCCAAAGGGCTATGACTCTTTTTCTTTTGCCATCAAAGGATGTACTCCAAGGGGCAAGAATTTTTGCATTTGCCATCAAAGGAAGTACCCATAGGGACAAGAACTTTTTCTTTTGCCATCAAAGGGAGTGGTCCACCAAGGGGCAAGAATTTTTGCATTTGCCATCAAAGGAGGATCCCTAGGGACAAGAACAGTTTTTCTTTTGCCATCAAAGGGATTGATCAACCATGGGGCAAGAATTTTTGCATTTGCCATCAAAGGAAGGATCCCTAGGGACAAGAACAGTTTTTTCTTTTGCCATCAAAGGGATTGATCAACCA